>OX439483.1:191128657-191857844 GCA_949320155.1 Melangyna quadrimaculata
GCAAAAGAGTAAATTCAAAGCACAGCGAATAAGAGTCAGTTGCAGAATATCGAGCATTTCTTTTGGTTTTGTTATAAAAATAATTGTTTCTGGCTCTGGCTAGTTTTTATTTTCATAAAAAACACAGCCTTTCCGAATAGAATTTAGCTATTAATTTTATTTACATATTGGGTAACTGAATTTATATTGGACGTGTTTTTTAAATTGAATTTTCATTATTTTTCGTGAAAAAAAAAAAACAGAAAAACAAATTTGTGTGTAAACTTTCTGCAAAAATTATAAATTTAACTGCGGGAATTGGTCACTCTGACAACGAACGTCAAGTCAACTTTGTTGACGTAAAAAAAGACCCGTTTGGTATTGATGATTTTTCTGTTTTTGCTGTGAATTTTTCTAACAAATTCAGAAAAAAGTTCAAGATACCAAACACATCCCGTTGCAAGGTACATTTTAACGTCATCTTCAAATGGAGTAAAAAAAACTGTTATACATATACAATACAGCCTTATTTATTAACTCGACTTTACAACGCCTCTAAAGGTTAGACCGCACACAACCGCAGCGGAACTACACTTCAAGACGCGGCAAAACATTATTTGTATGAAATTGTATGAGCCATATCGCACTAAGCGGCAACTGAACTTCATACAATTTCATACAAATTATTTTGAATCGCAGTTCCGCTGCAGTGCAGTTCCGCCTGGTGCGGTCTAACCTTAAACCTGGAAAATTATTTAAAAAAAATATATACCAGGAATAGAGGCAGAGTAAGCTAAAACTGGTTCATAGGAGGTTTTAAGCCGGAGTAAAGCCGTTTTAGTATCTAAATGTCATTTTGACATGACATCGTCTGAAATGAAAGAGAAGTGCAAACAATTTTTTTCCTGTTTTTTTACTACGAAAGAATGGATATTTATTTTATACTAATACATTATTTAAATTCTTTAAACGGTTTAACTAACATTACTGGAAGAAGGAGAAGGCCAAAACAGTACAAAACTGCTTTAGATCCCATGAAACTGAGGGATTATTAGTTGTCGGAGAAATATCTACATTATGAACATAAACCAAAATATTTATTTTTGTCTGTTTTATTCTGGAAATTATATTATGTACATATATTTACAAATGTATGTATCTTTTTTCAACTATCCCAGTTTTTCAGAATGTTTTCTTTTATTTGTATTATGTATAAGTAAATTTTGTTTACCAAAATATGTCTACAATTAACTCTACCAATAACTTAACAACTAAAACGAATAATAATGGAAATCAGCTGTGGTTTGTTTACGTTTATAATAACCAGAGTCTTAGATTGGTGAATTTTTTGATAGAATATTTGACATAAGGCAGGCGTAACTAAAACGGCTGACAAAATATTTTATAAATATGGATTAGTTTGACGTGGCGTAAACCCGGAGTAAGTGCTTAGACTTGGTTTAACTATTCCGAGGTTGAACCGAGTATTAGTGAAATCTAATAAATACGGCTGATAGGGAATACACTATCCAGTGTATTATAGAGATCAGTGGATGTCCATAATCCAATCCACAATCCGATTTGTATATTCCCCATTTACATGAGGTATTCGAGCGAGCTTCAAGCTCGCTTGGCCCCTTTGAATACCTGCGTTGACTTGAAATGAGCTTCAACCGACTCGATTCCACTTCAGGAGCGGAGTCGAGTCGAAACAAAACCGGGTAGCACAACGGCTCATGAAGAACCAGGGCCTAGTGACTAACAACTCGCAACCATTCCTGTGTGCGCCTTTCGACAGGAATGGAAGGGACCTACAATTTTATGCCGAATCCGAACGGCTAGACGAGAAGCACTTATTCGTGACAAGTGATACTCTTGGAGGATTTGTCAATTCCTCGCAAGAGGCAGTAGCCCAGAAAAAAAAACTTTTTAGTTTTTTAGGTGGACGAGGCTGGGAAGCGATCCCAGACCTCCAGCGTGACAGTCGAACGCACCAACCATTACGCTACGGGCTACTACGAGTCGAGTCGAAATTGTTGATAAAAAAACCTGGGTCGAAGAGTCGGTCTTGAGGATGTGTTCATCACAGTGTTCTTGCACATGTACGAGTAAAATTATTTATTTGTTTTCACAGCTATGTGAAGTATGTACTAAAATTCATTAAATTTGAACTGTTTTTGTGTAAAATAAATATATTGTTGCCATTCCATTAAATGTAATCTCAACACCATATCAACTCAACTTCAAATGGGGCTCTCAACTCACGTGATGAAACACCTGGGTCGAAAACTCGACCCTAATCCAACTCGAGCTCTCGATTCTGTTTGTAAACGGCCCTTCAAGCAAGCGATCTCGTTTTCGGTCCGCAAACGTTTCAAACAACGTATGGACGACTTCGCATACGGATCCAAATACGGATCGAAAAACTGCGTTTTGCGGCTCAAATTAGTATGGAAATTAGAATCACCACGGAGCCATTATGTGAATGTATTGTGAAACAGAGAGTTTTTCAATTAATTAAGGCTCTCCCAAACCAATGCGAAACATTCGTTGCGGCGAGGAAACATTCGTCAGTCAAATTTAATTCATATGTTTCTCCGCCGCGTTGGTGTGGGTACTCTCATATATCACCATTTAAATAAATTTTGACATGCGAATGTTTCTTCGCCGCAACGATTGTTCCGCATTGGTTTGGGAGAGCCTTTATACTCGGAGAACCGAAACCAAATGTAATCTAAAACGGTTCCAAAAAAAAATGAATGAATTGAGGCATACCCAACCCAAATGTATTTAAAAAAAACTTCCCATCTAGTAATTTTTTTTCTCGTTGTAAGGAACTCGCAAAAAAATTCGTGTGTGCAAGATTTTTGATCTTTTTTTATTTAAACAAATCAAATTTTTCCTTCACAGATCTGATTTTTTTGTTGAAAGGAAATCCACATTAAGAAGTAGATAAACATACATTTATCTAGGAGTTGGAAAATTATTTTAGAAGTAGTGCTTTTAAATGTTTGTAACAACAAACGAGTTGGCAGCACCTCCGTTTGAAATTTTTTGTGGATAGAAAGAGACATCCATTCGCGCCGACTAGAGAAGGCATAGTCCCGGTCTACATTGAACGATTTTTCCCGTGCTGAATGGAAAAATCGGCCGAAACTGGAAGGATCATGTCGGCTGTACCTCTCAATCGCACACGATTACAACAACAATTTTTTGTCGGCACTGAAAATATCGTTCAATGTAGACCGGGACATATATAATAAATATGAGAATATGTACGGTGTCTGCAAGGTTGGGTAAAGACGTGTTTTTGAGTTGCTCGTTCGATAAATTGATAAAATCCGAGTGATTATTATTTTGAAACCCTTTTATTAAATTGTTCTAGTTAAAGATCAGAAGCGGGATCGGGTCTGGCCATAAGAAAAGTTAAATTAGTTTTGGAGAACTTGATTTCGTGCGCGAATATTCCGAGTGGTATTATAATAGATCGTATTGTATTGTGATTAGGTGATATTGTGATTAGGTGATTAGGTGATATATGTTCACGCAATGTTTAATGTTCAAATCCTACCATCCGGCGCGGATCGCGGATGGTGAAATTTTGTGTAGTGTAGTTGCAGTTTGGTAAAAGAAATAAAGATATTTATTGGTTTAAAATTGAAATACCCCTCAGCCATCATTATGTTTAAGGTATTGAAATTTGTTTTGTAGGGCTAAGCGACAGTGACCGTTATTTTTGGGTTAAAACAGTAAATAGGTACTTTTTCTGCTTAGTCCCGGTCTACATTGAACGATATTTTCAGTGCCGACAAAAAATTGTTGTTGTAATCGTGTGCGATTGAGAGGTACAGCCGACATGATCCTTCCAGTTTCGGCCGATTTTTCCATTCAGCACGGGAAAAATCGTTCAATGTAGACCGGGACTTACGAAGAAGTAATATTATCTCTGTTGCCCTTAAATACATAACCATTTGTGTGAATAGAGAGATGTGCATTACAAAAGGAGTATAGCGTATGAGATGGCAGAATAAGTAGAAACCTGCTCATCGATACAAGTGTGCAAAAGCGAAAGGACTTAAGCACTCATTGATTTATTGTGGTAGTGCTAGTGCTTTTGTTCTTGCATGTGAAATATTGAAAATGCATATGTATGGTTGGTCATAAGTTTTCGGTTTACGAAAAAGCATGTAGCCATGTCTATCAGAGATTTGTAAATTAATAAGTGTGCAAGAGAAAGAGTATTGTTGGCAGAGAATTTGTAGAAACACTGTTGTCATTGTGAGCGCTGGCGCTTTTGGATTTTGGAAGAATGAAAAAAGTCTGGGAAGCAATTTTTATTTTTCGAAATAAAAGTTAAATAATTAATAATATAAATATTAAACAAAATTTTTAAAAGATAGTGCAATGAGTTGTGTTTTCGGTTTACGAAAATACAAAGTTCATTTGTGTGAGTTGTTTAGTTTTAGTATGGAATGTTTTTTATGTAAAATAAATATTTTGTAATAATCGAATGACGAATTTGATTTTTATCATTGCGAGTTACAAAGTTTATTTTTGCGGTTTTGAAAGGATTGTGAATATCATAAATGTTATGAAAGTAGCTCGATGGGCTAGCTTATGTGAGTAGCTCGAGTTGGAATATTTATTTTGTTAAAATATTATGAAAGGCTCAATTGCAAACAATTTGCGTTTTCAGTATACGAAAAAACAAAGTTTGAATTGTGTATGCTTTTGAAGGACTCTGAATCTGAATAGTTCGACAACAGGGGCGGAAAATGTATTTTGTTGAATTAATATTATGAAAGGCTCAATTGCAAACAATTTGGGTTTTCGGTATACGAAAAAACAAAGTTTGGATTGTGTATGCTTTTGAAAGACTCTGAATCTGAATAGTTCGATAACAGGGGCGGAATATGAAAGGCTCAATTGCAAATAATTTGGGTTTTCGGTATTGGACGACTGAATAGTCGGAGAACAGGGATGGAATATTTATTTTGTTGGCTAAATAAATATTACAAAGATTTCAATGGCAAATAATTTTTCTTTTCGGTGTACGAAAAAACAAAGTTTGTGATTTTTGTTTGGAAGACTCTGAATAGTCTGGAGCGAAATGATTATTTTGTAGAATAAATATTACGGAATTGTCCAATAACAAATTTGTCTTTTGGTATACGAAAATAAAAGTTATGTTTTATACACTTTGGATGACCGTCTGAAACGAAATATTTATTTTTGTGAAATAAATAAATTATATATAAATCTCAATAAATGAGTTTGTGTTTGAAGATTGGGAATATGTAATAGGAAAGAGGTAGATTACCTTAAGCAATAAAGTTATGAAAATATTTTGATCTTTTATTGATATTGAACAAAACGGGTTCCGAATATTTTCCCCTCGTTTCCATAAATAGGTGATATTGGTTGTTATGGAAGTTTAATACAAATTGAGAAGAGTAATCGGTGTACTAGTTATAACTATTGGTAAGTTTAACTTTTTAAGCAGAATAGAGACGACTTACTGAACAGTATTAAAGCTTTGCCAATACGCGCGAGTAAACTTTTCAGAGTTTAAACTTTAAAGAGGTCATTTGGTCATAGCTGATAGCTGAGCGCTTCGTCGGATAGAAATGTAATTGGTTCCGGAAAGAGTTTAAGTTAAGAAAAAGACATTATAAGCTCCGTGATCCGAGCACGAAGACTTAGTGTATAGGAAGGAAGAAAATGTTGATTCTTCCATTTTAATATGTTGTTCATTGCGCATCAAACTTTATGAGAAACTTAAGTAAAATTATTTGCAACAGTCAGATATACTTTTGGTAGTACACATATTTATAAGGGAGATGTTCTATTATTATGGTGTTTTGATAAAGAAATAAAGTTATCTAAAATTTGTCAGTGCTTTACTTTTTCTAAAAACTAAAAAGTTTTTTTTCAGGGCTACTGCCTCTTGAGAGGAATTGACAAATCCTCCAAGCGTATCACTTGTCACGAATAAGTGCTTCACGTCTAGCCGTTCGGATTCGGCATAAAATTGTAGTTCCCTTCCATTCCTGTCGATACGCGCACACAGGAATGGTTGCGAGTTGTTAGTCACTAGGCCCTGGTTCTTCATGAGCCATTGTGCCACCCCATCAACTGGTATTGGGCGAAGCTCGAAGCAAATTACTGAAGTACATATGTGGTACAAATAGTCGCTAAGCTTCCCTATAACTGATATCCAGTTTCCGACAGGCCAGTTGATCAAAACCATATTCGTCAGTGTCACAAACGTGACTCCAAACGTACAGTTTTATTTAAGCAATTAAACAATTAAACAAACTAAACAATTAATCAAGAGTAAAAACATTAGAGCGTTTAAAAAATGAAAACGAGTGCTAAAAACCGAGATATTAATCAAGATCTCAAGAGCTAAAAAACTTCGTCTTGTTCTCTTCGTGGCTGTTGCAATTTTTCTTCTTTTACCGCCCTTTTAATTCAAATTCTCGCTGCAGTTGTCGATTGTGTCTGGCCTCTTTTAGTCTCGTTCAAATATTGTTTACTCTGCTGACGTTTAGATGCCATTGGCGGCGACAGTCAGTATTATCAACGCTAGAAAGTACTCCATGTGGAACTCGACGAGGACGTCGAATATGTGTCAGAAAGGCCGAGTCTGTAACAACAAACAAATTGGCAGCACCTCCGTTTGAAACTATTTGTGGATAGAAAAAGACATCCATTCGCGCCGACTAGAGAAGGCATATATAATAAATATGAGAATATGTACGGTGTCTGCAAGGTTGGGTAAAGACGTGGTTTTGAGTTGTTCGTTCGATAAATTGATAAAATCCGAGTAATTATTATTTTGAAACCCTTTTATTAAATTGTTCTAGTTAAATGTTTCAATTTATATTTTAGTTTTGCTTTAGGGATTTCTATTTTCAATGAGTGTTGACCTACACATAACTATGAATGGGAGGTGCACTGAAGCAAAAACAAGTAAATCATATGATGTGAAATTAAAGGTTAGACCGCACTCGACGGAACTGCATGGGCGCTGAATTCACAAGAATTCGTATCCAATTGTATGAAGTTCAGTTACCGCTTACGGTTAGACCGCACTACGCGGAAATGAACTGCAGCGGAACTGTGATTCACAATAATTTGTATGAAATTTTATGAAGTTCTGTTTCCGCTTAGTGCGATATAGCTCATACAATTTCATGCAAAAAATGTTTTACCGCGTCGCGTCGTGAAGTGTATTTCAGATGAAAGTTAAGTGCAGTCTTGTCTTAATTTTTACTTTTCATTTATACTTTGTTTAGATTTAAGTATTTCCCAAACCAAAGCGGAACATTCGCTATGCAGGGCGAACGATTCACAATAAAAACAAAAATGACAAATTAACAATATGCTAAATAACAACAAAAACTGCCGTCGGTGAATGTTCCACGCCGCTTTCGCGTTGGTTTGGGAGAAACTTTATGAAATATATGTGATGTTTTTACCATACAAAAAGATGAATAAACTTGTTAAATAACTCCCTTGATGCATATTTTATTAAAAAGTCGAAATGAGATAGTTTCATTTATGTCTAACTATGTGCAAGTGATTAAAATCCCACCGTGGGTTGATTTTTAGCGTAGAGCTAAGATCGTTCTTAACTATGGATGGCTTTTGCAATAAAACACGTCTATTGTAAGTTGTCCTCAATCAGAATTGCATCTATTGAAATGTTTTTGCAATTTAGAACAGAAGAGATTCACATTACGGTGGGTGCTTTATTTTACCCCCATACAAATTAATTCTGGCACTTTTTTGTCGCAACACAATTTAAATTGTATAAAGGATCTTTCAAATCAATGTTCGATCGGAGCGAAACATTCACGACAACAAAACATTCACAGCCGAATCTATAAAGAAATTTTAAAGGCTTCTTAACTCTAAACTACCTCTAAATATCACTTAAGTGTGAAATCGGTATCTATAATCAATTTCCACATTTAAGCAACGTAACTTAAACACCTCTTAACTTAAACACCATCCAAAGCGTTTAAAGGCTACGCAAAGCCAACTTAAATATATTTTGACATATGAGAATTGTTTTTTTTTTTTATCAAAACAAATTGTGCGTAGGTTGAGTAAGGAAATATTTATGTGTGTACTGCGATGGCCGGATTTAAATTGTTTTGTTTTGTTTTTTTTTTGTTAAAGAAAATAATATAGTAAATGATATACTTTCTCACCAATATAGGAAGGAAATTTCTGAAAACAAAATCAAAAAAAAAAAAAACTAAAGTGGAATGGTTTCATTTCCTCTGTCTTCTGTGTTTGACGATGCATACACACATACACCCAGTTGCTTCTCTTTCTGTCTTATTATTTGTGCACTCTTTTGTGTTTGCAAATTTTTTTTTGCAATCTGACAGAAATAGCCTGAGAGTGAAAAATGTACTAGAAATTTGTATCAGAATTGTCAATTTTCTTGCGTTACGTTACATTACGGTTGTTTAGTTAAGTATAAAAGGAATATTGATTATAGATACAAATTTAAGTAACGTGATTTAAAGGCAACTTTAATATTTAAGCAAGCTTAACTAAATAACCTCTAAAAGGCATTTTAAGATAATTTTATAGATACGGCTGTCACTTTTTAAAATGTATTTGTATGGCAATAATTGAGAGTAGCCACAATGAAAACGGGGCGATTTTCCATATGAACCCGATGACTGACAAAAATGTTTTCAACGCATCGGTTTGGGATACCTTAAATTAGTTTCTAAAAATTTACGTCGGAATTTGACCATGATGCAATTTCAACCTTTAGGTAAAAATTAAAATAATTTCATATACTAAGTGTGTTTGTACCCTAAGAATAAGAATTTTCCAAACACATCCCGACAAATAGTAATTGAACTGTCAAACAAATCAAACGCACCGCGTTAAATTGTTGTTGCAATTCAGATCTATTCATCGACACGAAATGAAATTACAAAAACATTAATGTAAACAAATGGGTTTTGGGGGGTGATACGAACGAAAGATTCCCATCTAGGTATTGTTTATCTATGGCCTATACTCTCTCTATTTTTCGCGGTGCTTAAAAAAATACTCTCGATTCTCGTTCTTTTTACATGCGTTCACAGAAAATTTGTTATTGTGTGTGAGTCACTCATTTTTTTAGGGTCCCAAGTGAACCGAGAAATTTGGGTCCGTGATTTTGCTTGCAGGGGGGGTAATAGATAATGTCACTGCTTGGACATGGATTTTTGCGACTCCATTGGATTTTTTTTAGACATGTTCCATAGTCCAGCCATCGTTCATGGCCTGTGGAGGCAGCATGTAAGACCCCTTTCACACAAGGAAACTGAGTTGCCGGCGAGTTTTAGTTTCTAGGCGAGAAGGGCGTAAAAGTCCCGGTCTACATTGAACGATTTTTCCAGTGCCGATCTTTTGTTCGTTGGTGAAGGGAGTGAAAAGTGAGGGGTAGGGATCAAATCGTTTGTACCACAAAACTCGAACGATTTTTCCAGTCTGTTTATATTCTCTTTCACCCTCTTTCCAGTTGTTTGTGTGCGTTCGTTGTCAGTGTGCCGTTGGGTTGATGGTGTGAGTGAATATCAATGCAAAATGAAGAGCACAGAAATAAAAAATGAAGAAGACAAGGAATAAATCTCATGGAAAAAATCGTTCTGTGTGTACATTTCACACGATTTCTGGAAAAATCTTCGTGGAAATATCGGGCAATGTAGATTGGGACAAAGGAAGACAACAAATTTCCCCTCACACCCTTCTCACCTACATACTAGACAGTTTCTGGCAACTCAGTTTCCTTGTGTGAAAGCCGTCTAACCTCCAATTGACTTCATATCTTGGCATCACTCGTATAACTTTCTATAGTCCCGGTCTACATTGAACGATTTTTCCAGTGCCGACAAAAAATTGTTGTTGTAATCGTGTGCGATTGAGAGGTACAGCCGACATGATCCTTCCAGTTTCGGCCGATTTTTCCATTCAGCACGGGAAAAATCGTTCAATGTAGACCGGGACATAGTTCCTAGCGCTCGAATTTCCTTTTAATTAATTTTTTGAATTTCAATTTTAAACCGCTAAAAGAAAACGCAACCGAAACTGAAAACAAAACTAACTCCCTTTTGATTTGTTGATCATTATTCATTTCTAGTTTGTATTTTTTTAATTAAAGAATTATAAATAAATATTTCCGAGAGTTTCTATCTATTTAATAATACAATTCAATAAACTCCAATATCATACATCATTACTATTGAAATCATTGTTTTAATACTTAGTTGTAATGTCGGTAAGTAAAATAGTTAATTTCCCAAAGTTGCATTTTAAATTGCAGAACTACTTTTTTAGGCACTTCGTGATTTTCTTGCCTTTCTCAATGACGACTTTGAACCATTCCAAGATGAGGATGAACTCTCTGACGAAGAAGATGAAGATGTTCAGTTTTTAAAAAAATCATGAGTAGCACACCACATATGTTACAAATTAAAGCCGGAATTAAAGAAAAGTGTATTCTAGAAACTAATAGGAATCCAAAGTTTTCTTTTTGGTTTTCCAGCGAAAACGTTTGCAGGTCTCACCACATTGCAATTCTAGATTACATAATTCTTGTTCTGATAAAAAAGTTATGTATTTGGAAGAATGCAAAGTTTAGGTACGACGAAAAGGTGCTGAAACAACAACGGAGGCAAAAAAAATTACAAGCATAAAATTTCTTTAAGCTTCCTCCATTTACTGCATTCAAACAATAGTTTAAATAATATTAAGTCATCGAAAACTCAAATTTTTATATTTAAAAAGAAATCAAATTTGTTTCAAAATTCAGAAGTAATTTCGTTTTCTAATCAAGCTTTTTAATAATTGAAAATGAAATTCTAATGCAAAATAAGCCAAAAGAAAAACATCACAATCTTAAAAAAATATAAAAAAAAAAACAAACAAAAATATTATTAAAATAAGAAATGTTGGATTAATTAAGAAATGGTAACCCCAGTTGAATTGAAAAAATAAAAATTAAAATTAATTTTTACGACTAACGAAGTGAATTAAAAAATCCGAATTTAATTTCCTAATCATTTTTATTAATTTAAAATTAATTTCTTATGAAAAATCTCAAAAAAAATTGGAAAAAACTTTTAAACAAATTTTATTAAAATAAGAAATATTGAAAACAAAAATAAAAAGAATATACCTACGGCTAACGAATGGAATTCGAAAATTCTAATTTTGTTTTGTCGTTACTTTTTAATTAATTGAAAATTAATTTCTAATGAAAAAAAAATCCAAAGAAAAACATCACAATAAAAAAAAGTAAACAGAATAAAATTGAAAAAAAAATAGGTATTTTTAAAATAAAAAATGTTGGATTTATTCTGCCCTATTAAAAATTCCATCGTAATCGGAAACATTTTACGAATCCCGAAAAAACTCACCAAATCCGTTCGTAGTTGCAATTTGTATGAAATTTTCCACTACGATGGATTCTGTGATCTGTTTTTTAGGGATTCGTAAGAAGTTTCCGATTACGATGGAGTTCGTGATAGGGCTGATTAAGAAATGGTAGCTTTAGTTTAATTGAAAACAAAAAAAATTAAAAAGAACCTTTACGAAGTGAATTCAAAAATTCGAATTTTGTTTTCTAATCATTTTTTATTAATTGAAAATTAATTTCTAATGAATAATCTTAAAAAAAAAAAATGAAAAAAACGTAATAAAAAAATTATTAAAATAAGAAATAATTACTAAAAAATAGAAAACAAAAAATGTATACGGCTAACGCATGGAAACAGAATTTTGTATTCTAATTATTTTTATTAGTTTTAAATTAATTTCTTAAGAAAAATCTTTAAAAAAAATTGGGAAAATCTATACCTACGGCTAACGAATGGAATTCAAAAATCCGAATTTCGTTTTTTAGTTATTTTTTAATTAATGAAAATTAATTTAAAAAAAAAAAATAAAACAAGAGAAAAACATATCACAATAAAAAAAAAATAGAATTGAAAAAATTTAAAATAAAAAATGTTGGATTTAATAAGAATTGGTATAGCTCCAGTTGAATTGAAAAAAAAAAAAATTAAAAAGAACCTATATTATAAGGCTAACGAATGGCACATCACAATTTTGAAAAAGCAACAAAAATTAAAATTGGAAAACAAAATTAAAAAAAAAAAATGGTTTTCTTTAAATTTTGTTTATTTAAATTAAAAAATGGTAGGCTACAGTTTAATATAATTAAGGAAAACTATTGCCTATCTTCCAAACGAAAAATGGAAAACATTAAATTTAACCTTTCCGACTGGGATAACGAATTGAATTCAAAACTAAGAATTAAGTTTTTTTTTAAGAAATTATTTTTTGTTATTATTTTGTGTTATTATCGACTTTGTACCTTTAATACTAGTAATAAAATACATACATGTATCTTCGAAAATTTGTTCTATTTGTTTCGTCGTCAACGTATTAGTTAATTTTTCAATGTTAATTTGCAGTGGTGCGTATCAGTTCATGTTTGGTTTGGTTATGGTTGGTCATGTCTCATGTTTAAAGTTTAACCCATTCTAAATAATATGTGGTTCGATAGTTAGTTAATCTACATAAATGCAATCAATTAACAGCACTTACTTTGAGCAAAATAAACACCTATAATGGGATTTGCGATTGTTGATTGATAGTTGATAAATATTGATATTTTTGATTTTTAAACTCAATTTACTGAAAATGTCATCAGCTATTTATTGATATTTGTCAATTTTTTTTATAATTCACAACGGTCTGCATTATTCCCATTGACAAAAACGTTTTTCGGTTGGGTTGCTTAACATCGAATTTCAATATTTATGAACAATTGAAAATCGCTATAGGGATGATAATCAGCCCAATTCTAAATATTCCCCGGGAAAATAACTCACATGAAATATAGGTATTTCCATTTTCCATTTTTTGGACATTAAAAATTGACAGCTTTTTTCTCATATTCGAAGTTTGCTTAGAATAAGGAAAAGGGAACAAAATTCTCAGGAATTCATAGTTTAGAATAAGAGAGTAGGGAAAAGGGAAGCATTTCCCCGGGAATTTTTTTTTAGAATTGGGATGAATAAAACTCACTTCTTTACATATGAGTGTTCTTTATAATACAAATTCTATATACTACTGAAATAAATCAGCCAAGTAGAAGACTTGTGTAAATTCACAAACGCGTGACTGCGCAAATGATGCGCAATCAGTTTCGTCAAAACATTCATAAAATACATCAAATCGACATCAATTTTTGTATCGAAGTAAAAATTCACAATCTAAATAGAGCCATGAACACTTATACAAAAAATGATGCCGGTTTGATGCTTTTTATGAATGTTTTGTAGAAACTGATTGCGCATCATTTGCGCAGTGATGCGTTTGTGAATTTACACCTTAGCATTATTGAATTGGACTTGTTGAATTATTGATTCAAAATAGCTATTAACGGCCTTTAGTCCATTAAAATTGGCGTTTCGTCCCGGCGTTTTCATTTGGACTATACGCCAAATTTTAAGGACTAAAAATTGATGTAAGCTGGACTGAACTAAATTAAAATTGCGTCCTGACAAGGCCTTCACTGTCAACTGAAGAGTTCAAGTGAGAAAGCCGGGACGAAACGCCAATTTTTAAGGACTAAAGGCCGTTAAAAGCTATTTTGAATCAATAATTCATATACGAGTCCAATTCAATAATGCTAAGGGCAAGTTTGTTCACAGCTGATTATCTTTCCATGATTAGTGGAGCTGGGAAATCCTCAAATGTTTTTGTTGATCAAATTTTGTTTAAAAAATTCAAACTATGAGTTGCTAATCATGAATTTCACTAACCATCCAATTTTGGTTGATTAGCGTTAGTTAATTAAAGCTTATGAAAGTCGCATACTAAATTTAACCCACTGTGAACAAACCAAATTTTAAACAAAATTTAATCAACAAACACATTTGAGGACTTCCCAGCTCCACTAATCATGGATTAAAGATAATCAGCTGTGAACAGCTAATCATCTTAAATCCATGATTAGTGGAGCTGGAAAATCCTCAAATGTGTTCTTTGATCAATTTTTTTTTTTATTTCAAAGTAAGAGTTGCTAATCATGGATTTTACTAATCAGCCAATTTTGGTTGATTAGCGTTGTTTGATGAAAGCCTATGAAAGTCACATACTACCCACTGTGAACTAACTGGTCTTCTACTTGGCTGATGTATTTCAGTAGTATATAAAATTTGTATTGTAAAAAAGACTCATATGTAAACAATGCCAGGCCACGGGCAACAAAATTTCCAACAATTCTTGATTAGAAATTCTAATTGGGTTGGATATAGTTCACAATTGATTTTCGCTGTAAAATGGATGCAAGCTCGACTGAACTTAATAAAAATTGCATTCCGACAAGGCCCTCACTGTGGTGCGTTCTTTTTTGTTACTATAGTTAATTATAGTTAAGGCTCTCCCAAACCAATGCGGAACATGCGTTGCGGCGAAGAAACATTCGCGTGTCAAAATTTATTTACATGGTGATATATGAGAGTGCCCACACCAACGCGGCGGAGAAACATGAATTAATTTTCAACGAATGTTTCGCATTGGTTTGGAAGAGCCTTTAATGTGTCAAAAACAAGAGTTGCAGTTTCATAGTAAAAAAAAGTTACTCTTGGTTACTTTTCATTTATGAACGATTAAAGTTAAAAAAATAGTTGATCTGTCAAACGAAAGGGGTTCATAAAAAAAATCGAAAATAATGAGAATTTATTTAAAAAAAAAAAATGTACTAGCATTTCAAAAATGCATCTATTTTACAAATTGAATCACTATTAACTGCATTTTTGCACGAAATCGAATCCTAAACAAAATATTTGCAATTTGTTTTTGCTATTTTTTCTTTCATTCTTTATCGGCACATATTTTTTTATTAAACATTTTACCAAATTGAAAGAATACAAATTCGAAAGAAAGTAAATTAATTTTAGGTGTTTTGACCAATTCAATATTTAAAATTTAAAAATTTGAAGTTTTCACTTCTTCGGCTTTTTTGGTCATTATAGTTAATTAATGAAAGATGTTCATTAGATTTCCCAACGTTTCGACTGAGTTTTCAGTCTTCTTCAGGGGCACTTTATTAAACAATGAAATTAAAAATAAGATAAAACATTTGTATGTATACATTTGGTTATTATGGTTTTACACTTACCATAATAACCAAATGTATACATACAAATGTTTTATCTTATTTTTAATTTCATTGTTTAATAAAGTGCCCCTGAAGAAGACTGAAAACTCAGTCGAAACGTTGGGAAATCTAATGAACATCTTTCATTAATTAACTATAATGACCAAAAAAGCCGAAGAAGTGAAAACTTCAAATTTTTAAAAGAAAGTAAATTATTCAGAAAACAATTCTAAATATCAAAATCTATAAAAAAAATAATAAAATAAATAAAAAAAATAAAAAATAAATAATTAAAATATTGAAAACATGTCCAAATTAAAAGACGACAAACAAACACAAGCTATAACCACAAAATGAAAACATTCCAATTTCAGCTGTGGTTCACAGAAAAGTTACTTTGTGACACTCTAACTTGGAATTTAGGAACGACTCGATGGACGTCATAAACTTACTCAAAGTAACTTTTTTATAATAAAGGAACGATGAAAGTTAACTCTAGTTAACTTTGGAAAGAAAAAGAACGCACCTCTGTCAACTGAAGGGTCCAAGTGAGAACGCCGGGACGAAACGCCAATTTTTAAGGACTAAAGGCTGTTAAAAAGCTATTTTAAATCAATAATTCAACAAGTCCAATTAAATAATGCTAAGTCTTCTACTTGGCTGATGTATTTCAGAGACCTTCAGAGATACAGAAACCCCCTTTTATCGCATTTTTCCAGTATTTCTATTCCGTTTGTTCCAGTCGATAAAGTTATCGCCTGTCAAAGTTAAAGTCCATCTAACAAACTCTCCAGAGCTAAACTCTTGAATTTGAAAAAAATTCCCATAAAACTCTGTTTTATCCCATATCTATACTTAAGAATTAACATCTTGTTAGGAAATTAAATTGGTCTCATAACCTTTTTTCAGCCGTATTTAATAGAATTCGCTAAACAGCTCTAAACGGGTGAATAGTTATGCAGTGTATAAGGATTTATGTAGCCTCTATACAACGTTGCATAAATAGTGATTTATAAAACCTTTCACCACCCAGTATAGTTATACAGGCTTTGTGTCAAATAAAGTACCAAAAAGTAGAAATCTGCTACGTTTTGCTTCCAAAACTGACAACGAGACTCAGCTGTTTGTGAAAAATCAATAAAATGATTTTCCTGGCGATAGGGAGTTTTAGTAGAGGATCGCAACGAGGACGGTTGTGCCATGCACAACTGTCACGCTGGAGGTCTGGGTTCGCTTCCCAGCCTCGTCCACCTAAAAACTAAAAAGTTTTTTTCAGGGCTACTGCCTCTTGCGAGGAATTGACAAATCCTCCAAGAGTATCACTTGTCATAAATAAGTGCTTCTCGTCTAGCCGTTCGGATTCGGCATAAAATTGTAGGTCCCTTCCGATAGGCGCACACAGGAATGGTTGCGAGTTGTTAGTCACTAGGCCCTGGTTCTTCATGAGCCGTTGTGCCACCCGAATTATTTATTTACCATAGAGCGTACTCGCTCTATCACATGAAATGTTAATATAATTATAATTATAATTCGCCTCTTATATGTTAGTATATAGTTAAGACTGCTTTGCTCAGGAGACAGGTATATTTTAGGTTAGTTTTTAAGTTATCATTAGGAAGTATATATGTATATTTTTTTTTTGTTGCATCAATAAGCCAACACGTTACTGTATTAGCTTTTAGAGCAGGAGCAATATAACATTTATGTAAAAACAGCCATGAGGCGAACAAAATAGTAATAGAAAAAGCAGGCAATACATTATAGCCGCAGTTCCTCTTTGTACTCAAGTATAAATAACTCTGAATTGTCTACTCTGTAAAAAGTTTTTTAAAGTCTCAATAAAATAAATTCAGTTCAATTTTCCTGACGATAGGATTTTTTTTTGATTTTCTCTTAATTTCTTTTGCTGTTATTAGTTATCGAGTTGTTTTGTTTATTTTTTTTTTGTGTATACAAATAATCATATATATTATTTCTGTTGTCAAACTCTTTTTTTCTCATTTATAAAATAGTCAAATCCACTAAAATAGGTATCACTGAATAGGAATTTACACATACTCATGACATTGTACAAAAACTTTATGTTATACCACACTATTTTCTATACATTTTGGAAATTTCAAATAATCCAATAAATGAAAAATTTGACATAAAGAATACATCACTTTTAACCTATTGAATTAGTGAAAGAGAAAAATATGTATTACTTCTGTAATTTAAAATTCTCTTTTTTTTTCTCTACACCTTGAGTGTTTATTACTTTTGTAATGTATAATCATTTATTTTTCGCTTGCACATTGAGTGAGTGGTGGAGAAACATATTTTCTACCTAGCTACTTTTGTTGTTTGTAATCTTTTTTCTCATTATAAAAAGCCGAATGCATTTATTAGGTATCACTAGATTGCATAATTGAAAGAAACATATTTATTAATCCTTTAATTTAAAATCTTAGAAGATGAACGAAAATAGTGTGAGTTACACAAATACAAATGCATTCACACAGGGTCGGAATACAGTGGGATACCTAAATGCTGGGGCCCCCAAAAGAATTTTTAACTGTGTTTTTGAGAGATGTATATTTGAGATTTAAGTTTGAATAGTAAAAGAAGCTTATTAAACTAAATAAAAAAGTGAAACAAATGTAAATATAGTAAGTACATGCAATACTTCATTGAAAAAAAAAATATAACATATGCGGTGCTGCATTAAATTCTGTAAAAACATCATGTGGAATATGAGACACAATCAACCCGTGAGATGCAAAAATTGTAAACTCCATATTATAGGTGTATTTACACGATTTAACGCATATTTTTTTAAATAAAGTATTGCAAATATTCACTATGTCAACTTTTATTTCACTTTTTTATTAAGTGTTTTCACTATTTTAACATTTTTAAATCTCTAATGTTATTTGTTGATGTGTGCGAAACACTCATATCCCCTGAAGGGATATACCTTCAAGCAAAATCACGGACCCGAATTTCTAGGTTCACTTTGGAATCACTTGGGAATCCAAAAAAAACTGAGTGTCTCACACACATTAACAAATTTTCTGTGTACGCATGTAAAAAGAAGAACAAGAATAGAGAGAATGTTTGTATGCACGGAGAAATAGAGAGAGTATAGTTATTTTGTTTTAATTTCCACCACCTTTTTTTTTAGTTCGGATTTGTAGGTAGCGTGGCGAAGACCATTGCTTTTTATCCTTTTTTCTTGTGAAAACTTTAAGAAATTTCCAATCAAAAATACAAGTTTACTGTTTATTATATGCATATGTTAAGTTGGGGAAATATATAATGTACCTTTTATAATTGATAAATGAAAATAAAGTCTTGAAATGAACAAAATTCTGTTTGTTTTTTTTTTTTTGTATGCAATGTAGAAACTCGACTCGATGGGGAAGATTCATTCATTTTTGTTGGTCCGTTTTAGATTCCATTTAGGCTCCGTTTTCTCGGAGTATGGTGAATTGGAATACTCTCTCTCTTTCACAATACATTCACATAATGGCATCGTGGTGATTCTAATTTCCATACTAATTTGATCCGATTTGGAATCGTTTTGGATCCGGTTTTGGGTCCGTTTATGAACTGGTTTCGGATCCAAAACGGACTCGCTTGCTTGAAGGGATTGTTTTATTTGTCCCGGTCTACATTGAACGATTTTTCCAGTGCCGATCTTCTGTTCGTGGGTGAAGGGAGTGAAAAGTGAGGGGTAGGGATCAAATCGTTTGTACCAGAAAACTCGAACGATTTTTCCAGTCTGTTTATGTTCTCTCTCTTCTCCTTTCCAGTTTTTTGTGTGTGTTCGGTGTCAGTGTGCCGTTCGTTTGGTGGTGTGAGTGAATATCAATGAAAAATGAAGAGCACAGCAATAAGACAAGGAAGAAGAAAAGGAAAAAATCTTATGGAAAAAATCCTTCTGTGTGTACATTTCACACGATTTCTGGAAAAATCTTCGTGGAAAAATCGGGCAATGTAGATCGGGACTTTGTTAAAATATGATTTATTAATTTGCAATAAATGTTACTTTCCATTCCAATAAATAAAAGAAAGACCTGGTGCAGGGATGAGACGTTTCTTTTAATTTATCAAAACTTTAACGATATTTAGTTTAAATTTTTGTCTAGTATACAGTTCCTTTGAAGGAAAAAAAAAAAAAAAAATAGTGGTGAAAAATATTTTTTTTTTTAACTCTGGGGTGAAACGATAAATGTCTTTTTAATTTTTCCACAAAACAATGTCACTGACATTGGTTTGCGCGAAAAATATTCGTGGTGAGCAGTGGTGAGTACAAAATTTTTTGTCAGGGTTGGTTCACAGCTCGATTAAAAAAAATTAGACGACAATTTTTTTTTTAGAAATACATGTAGTTTTCTTTTTGTTGATAAACTGTATACTAGGCTTAACAGTTTACAGCCAAAATGTCAGAAAATGGCCACGATCAAGAATCGATGGGATAAGATAGTTTCGTATCCATATTTTATTATTTTAATAATTTTTCTGAATACAAACGTATACCAACATTTTTCGGATAGCTATCGCACACAGGATTGGCTGCATTCGGAAACCTATGCGATAGCCTATCTAAGATAGATTAGTATCCATATAGGTTTTGAATGTATTGGTTGTTTTTGACATTTTGCATGGGGATACAAACGTATAGGTACCAACATTTTTCCGATAGCTTGGAAAGCTATCCAACAGCAAAAGCTGTCTTGTCATCAGCGTTTTTATACACGGGATTACAACAACACGAACATATCTGGATAGCTCTACATAGGTTTTTGAACGTGGCCAATGTCATTGTTATATCTGTGCTGCCAAATTATTTTCTGAAGCAACGATGAGCGTTTTTTTGTGCCATTATTTCTTAAGCTAACATAGAGGGCACAAAAAAACACGCCTAGCATAGTGTATTGAGTAGTATGAGTATAGTGTATTGATATTTTCCTGCAAAAGCTTTTAAGAGCTTTTGAAACTGATTCCCGCTGGATGCATTCACCTAATTTCCAACCTTATTTCGTGCAAATAAGGTTGAAATTACCTCATTTCGAAATGACTTTTAGCCTCAACTACATAGACCTACTTTTGTACAAAAGTACAAAAGTGAGAAATAAAAATGCTGGCTAAAGAAACATGCTTGCAAAAAAACATATAAATTAAACCACCATGCACAATTCTCCATTGTTTTTTTGCAAGCAGGTGTCTTCAAAATAGATTTTTATTTCTCACATTTGTACTTTTGTACAAAAGAAGGCCTATGTAGTTAAGCCTTTTGTATGGGAAATTAGGTAATTTCGGATCTCATTTGGAAATTTGCAACGAAATTACCTCATTTGGTCCGAAATTGTTAAATCGAAACCCGCATTTATAGAGTTATTGGCATCACTCGTAAAGGTTTCTATTGTTCCTAGCGCTCGAACTTCCTTTTAAGTAACTTTTTGAATGTCAAATTTTTGCCGCCAAAAGAAAAAGCAACCGAAACCCCAAACCAAAACCATCTGCCTCTTGATTTGTTGATAATTTCTAGTTTGTATTGTTTTAATTAAAGAATTATAAATAAATAATTCCGAGAGTTTTTTTCTATTTAATAATCAAATTCAATAAACTCCAACATTATTCTTTCTTTCTTCTGAAATCATTGTTTTATTTCTTTGTTAAATTTAAATTATGTCGGTAAGTAAAAAGTTCATTTCCACTCTTGGGAAGGCATTTTAAATTACACTACTTTTTTTAGGATCCTTTGAGTTCTCCACCACCAGCAACACCTAGCGATGCTATTGAACGTCGTGATTTACGTGCAGCTATGACCTCACCCGTTGGCGACTTTGAACCTTTCGAAAATGAGGATGAAATCCTCGGTGACCACACAATTCGGGACGAAGAGGAAGAAGATGGAGAAGAACTTTTCGGCGATAACATGGAAAACGACTATCGTCCAATGCCCGAGTTGGATCGCTATGACCCTAACCTACTGGACGACGAAGAAGATTACGATGATTTATCTCAGGGAGAACGTTTGTCGGCCGAGGCGGAAATGCGTCGACGTGATCGAGCCCAAGGAATCCATCGTGATGATCGTGACTTGGTGTTCGATGACGAAGAAGACGATGATGCAGGGCCTAGGGCCAAGCGCCGTGCTGGTGAAAAAGCTGCAATTGGTGAGGTCGAAGAAGATACTGAGATGGTAGAGTCCATTGAAAATCTTGAAGATACTAAAGGGCATTCGACCAAGGAATGGGTTTCAATGTTGGGACCAAGGACAGAAATTGCCAATCGATTTCAGAGTTTCTTGCGCACTTTTGTCGATGAACGAGGTGCTTACACGTATCGCGATCGCATTCGCCGTATGTGCGAACAAAATAAGTCCTCCTTTGTGGTGTCCTACACAGATCTGGCCAACAAAGAACATGTGTTGGCTTATTTTCTACCCGAAGCACCATTTCAAATGTTGGAAATCTTTGATAAAGTTGCCAAGGAGATGGTACTTAGTATCTTTCCAACTTATGAGCGAGTAACCACCGAAATTCACGTCAGAATCTCGGAACTGCCGCTTATTGAGGAACTTCGTACGTTTAGAAAGCTCCATCTGAATCAATTGGTACGGACGCTGGGTGTTGTGACCTCAACTACCGGCGTTATGCCACAATTGTCAGTCATCAAGTATGATTGTGTTAAGTGTGGCTATGTTCTGGGACCTTTTGTCCAGTCGCAAAACTCGGAGGTAAAGCCCGGTTCATGTCCAGAATGTCAGAGTATGGGTCCCTTCTCTATCAACATGGAACAGACACTCTATCGTAACTATCAAAAAATCACACTGCAAGAGTCACCTGGCCGAATTCCAGCTGGTCGTATTCCAAGGAGTAAGGATGTCATCCTATTAGCTGATCTATGCGATCTTTGCAAACCCGGCGACGAATTAGAAGTCACTGGTATATATACCAACAATTATGACGGGTCGTTGAACACCGATCAGGGATTCCCAGTGTTTGCTACCGTGATTATTGCCAACCATGTCGTGGTGAAAGATAGTAAACAAGTTGTTGCGTCTTTAACAGATGAAGATATAGTCACTATCCAGAAGTTAAGTAAAGATCCGAAGATCGCTGAACGCATCATTACCAGTATTGCTCCATCTATCTATGGACATGACTACATTAAGAGAGCGCTTGCATTGGCTTTGTTTGGTGGAGAATCTAAGAACCCTGGGGACAAGCACAAAGTCCGTGGAGATATAAATCTCCTAATTTGCGGAGATCCAGGAACAGCCAAGTCGCAATTTCTTAAATATGTAGAGAAAATTGCCCCCAGAGCTGTTTTCACCACTGGCCAAGGTGCCAGTGCCGTTGGTTTAACAGCTTACGTCCGAAGGAATCCAGTGTCAAAGGAATGGACTCTAGAAGCAGGGGCATTAGTCCTAGCTGATCAGGGTGTCTGTCTCATCGATGAATTCGACAAAATGAACGATCAGGATCGAACATCAATTCACGAAGCTATGGAACAGCAGTCGATTTCAATCTCCAAGGCTGGAATAGTAACATCTCTTCAAGCTCGTTGCACAGTTATTGCTGCGTCTAATCCAATTGGTGGGCGTTATGATCCTAGTTTGACGTTCTCTGAAAATGTGAACCTTTCGGAGCCGATTCTATCACGTTTCGATGTCCTTTGTGTGGTTAAAGATGAGTTCGATCCAATGAAGGATGAGCACTTGGCAAAATTTGTCGTTAGCTCCCATATAAGGCATCATCCATCCAGTGAAGAGGTTCACGATGAGACACGGGCAAGTGGTGTGGACGAGATTCCACAGGATGTTTTGCGCCAGTATATTGTCTATTCCAAGGAGAATGTACGCCCTAAACTAAATGTAAGTTAGAAACATTTTATAGCCTGACTTTATTTTAAATTTAAATCGTTTTTTGTTTTAGAACATCGATGAGGACAAAATCGCCAAAATGTACTCGCAATTGAGACAAGAATCCTTTGCCACTGGATCACTACCAATCACAGTACGCCATATCGAGAGTGTTATACGAATGTCTGAGGCTCATGCACGAATGCATTTGCGTGAAAATGTTCAAGAATCCGATGTTAACATGGCTATACGAATGATGTTAGAAAGTTTCATCGAAGCACAGAAATTCAGTGTTATGAAAAAAATGCAAAACACATTCCAGAAATTCTTGTCGTTCCAGAAGGACTATTCTGAGCTTTTGTTCTTTATTTTGCGTCAATTGACATTGGACCAATTAGCTTACATACGCTGCAAGGAAGGACCCAGTGCAACTCATGTCGAAATTATGGAACGTGATTTTCTCGATCGTGCCAAACAATTAAATATTGAAAATATCAAAGAATTCTATCAATCGGATATATTCAAAAATAACGGATTCTCATATGATCCCAAGAGAAGAATTATTTTACAAATTGTTCAAGGAGGTGTTACAGATTAAATAGATTATTTTATGACTTTTTCTAAGAAATTTGTGTGTTGTCTTTTATGCATGCAACAACTCTGGAAGTACAAAAGTGCAAGTTAACTTCATTGTATCATCGTATTGGTTAAGTTTTTTTTTTTTTGATATTAAATCATGAGTTTCTTTTTAATAAGCATGGGTCGGTTTCATAAATTTTTTCTGCTTTTTTACAAGATTTTGTATGTTTGTTTCCAACATTGGTCTTATGAAAAGTGTACTTAAATAAAAGGAAACATTTTATAACTATTTATTGAATGCTGTAGTGATACAGACAAATTGGATTTATGAACTCGTGGATGCTCTGAAGTGTTATTCTTAATTTGTCTTTTTTTGATTGTTTCGATTAGAAAATAAAACGATTTTTTAACTAGTTTACCGATTTTTTTTATTAAGGCACCTATTATTAATCGCGAGTCGCGCAAGAAATATTAGGCGAATCTGACTTTTGACACTACCGTATATGGCTCACCTAATTATATTCGGCTAAAAAGTCAAAAATGTGTTGAATGAAGACGTTGCTCTATACGAACGTCGCAGTTTGCTATTCTTAAAACCAAGACATAAGTGATTTTAAAAACGTTCGACTCGGGAGTCATAATAGGGCCCTAAACAATAATTATTGTTTACAATTTGCTTAACGCTAGTTAAAGTATACCTAAGTTAAAGTATACCGTTTTTCTAAAACGCCAATTGGCGTTTTTGGTGTCGTGTCGTTTAAGAGGCGTTTGTGTTGTTATTTTAAGCTTAATTTACATTTAATTGTCATTGGGTTTTAATCTTACATTTAAGGATATATTCACCCTTATTCCGTAAAGCGTTTTTCGTGTCGTTTTAGAGGCGTTTGAAGTTTGATTGTTCGTATTCCGTAACTCAAACGCCAGCATTCCTCTCGCTCTTACTCCACAAAAACAAAAACAGCTGACATTTGACATAAATCAAAGTTATTCAAATTCAAATTGAAAACAAAAAAATAGCTTGGATTTGTTTTTCTTTGAGTAAAATTATTTCAAAATACCAGAACACGGAGAAATAATGTATGGTGTAGCAAGTTATTTTTCTTGGAGCAGCAGTGACGACGAAGAGGAAGAAAATAGAGAGAAAAAATTATTACTGCAGAGGAGATTGATTCGATCCAAAGCAAATCCATTAGTTTTACCAGACTCAAATAACGTAATAGAACATTGAAAAATGGTTTTGCATTTCATTTAATCACAATTTTAATCAAATTTAAAATGTTCTTTTGTGTGAGCAAAGAAGGCTTCAAGTATATCTTAAGTTTGATCGAAACTGATAATCTTCAGCAACGTTGTGTCGCAGTTCCAACGAAGAATTATCTATCACTGCACAAATTACAATTGAAGTCAATGTTGGTGATTTTTTTTCAATACTTACGTTTAAAAAATATCTATAATTAATAAATTAAACATGTTTTCAAATAAAAACTAATTTTTTCATAAAGCTAATTGTTAATTTAAAACAAAATAGTTAAATATTTATTCAAACTATTTGTCAATTTTATATGAATTAAATAAAAATAATTTGAATAGTGAAACGCGTGACATAACTACTTTCTATCTTTATATTAACCAAAACAAGTAAGAAGATTAATTAATTTGCTTTTACATTTAAACAAACTACCTGCATATGCACGAAATAGAATTGTTACCTTAATACAAAGCATAATAAAAAATGAAATTCAATTTTATCTCTAAGATTTTTTATGGTCCTGAAAAGAACAGAAAAAATCCAAAAACTTAACTTCACTTAAAACTTACTTTGCACTTTAGATTTTTTTTATAATTAACCCTAAATAAAGGTTCTTAAAATTATATATACAAAAATGAATGGAAAAATCTTACATTTTGCTATATTTTTGTTCTGTCGTTTACTAATTTCTCGACGACATAAACTGGCGTTTATACAGTCGTTTTTGTTATGAAAACGACTTACGGAATACCAAAAAAAAAATTAATGAACGCGTTCCACAAGAGAGAAACGACAAATTGGCGTTGACCGCCTAACATAATATCAAAAACGAAATGTCGTTTTTCGACATGGCGTTCAACGCCTTACGGAATAAGGGTGATTGGCGGCAATTGTCGCGGATTGTTCCAGGTCCGGTTGTCGTTTTGGTGGATGGCTGAGAGGGATGTAGTTTTCAGCCACAGTAGTGAGCTGACCCTAGGTCAGCATAGAACGGGATGCTCTTTTCGTCGTTTGTTGATATGAGATCCTCATCCAGAAGTTCTGCAGGCACCATTCGGCTGGATTGGATGAGGTATCTGTCCAGTTGTATTATCTTAGCTTCTTCATTGCGTCTCTTGTTGCTCACGTGTTTCCTACGTATCCTGTCATAATGAAAGCTTGCACATAGCCACAGTATCTCCTCTCGAAAACTGCCAGTTTGTTGATATGGGATTTTGTCGCCGTATACCAGATGGGGAAACAGTAGGTGAATTAGAAAATAAAGTTTTACTCGTACACAAAAATGAACCACAGTGTGTTTGCGCGTGTTCCATGTATACTCTGCACATCTCCACAACTACGGCTTTCCAACCATATAAGATTTATCGAAATCGGTTGATTTATATTTGAGAAAATTGTACCACAAAATTGTGTTACTGGTATCACCCACTGGCCGAAATTCGACAACCGAAAACTCACATTCACAGACTCTAGAGTCAAACAATTTGTATCAAAATTATCACAAAACATTTTTTTTAGTTTTAATTTTTTGTTTTTTAATATGCACAGTGATCGGCAGTGCAAAAACAAAAATGAGTCACTGTTTCTAAATGGGTGTCTCATTTATATTCTGCACATTTTCCCACCTAAAGTTTTCAAACCATGTAAAATACATCGAAATCGGTTGGATACTTTTTTTAAAGGCTATCGTTCCTAAGACCGTTATCTAATTGATCGCGCCGATGTATGTATGTAGGTACCTTTTAATATATTTTTTCTATACCAGCTTTAACTTGCAATATTTTCAAATAAATTCAAATTCTTGCGCTTATCTGACAAAAATTAAATTTTCAATTAAAAACAAACAAATCGAATAGGAAATTGAAATTTCACAACCAACGTCTCGATTAATATTTCCATCCATCATATAAATTAAAAACGTCTTTTAATAAAGCATAGCACGAACTTAAAAATCATGGTAACTAGGTACAATACTCTGTCCAAATATACAGTTTTTTAAACTAAAATTCGTTCAAAGAGCTAATTAACTAAATGTAAGATTTATCAGATTATCTCATGGGTTTTCAGGCGGAGTTCTAGAATCTTTGGTCTTAGGCTTATGTTCAGCTAGTTCGTGATCTATGCGCTCTTTTGCTCGGAAGACTTTCGATTGTAAATAGAATGAGCCACCTTTGGCTTTGTCATTCACTTGGAATAGATGATCGAATTTTTTTTGAATTTCCTCTGGGTTCAGGTCGTTTAAGTTGAGTATTTGTTTGGCCTCCTCTAATGTCATCCCTGAAAAATATATTAATATAAATTTACGAATCTTTTGAAAATCAATTAATGACTTGAAGTACCCGTTTTCGCATTTGCAGCAGCACTATTTTCTCCTTTTTGACCACCTCCGGCACGTTTAGCCGCTTCTTGAGATGCTTGTATCTCTTGCTTGAGAGCTTTGGCGAATGCACGCCCGATTGCTTGACCCCCAAGAACAAGTATTTGTGCGAGGTACTTGGCCATTTTATTTAATTAATTTAATATTTGTTATAAAGGAACTTTAATTTAATATTAATTTTTAATGTTGGTAAAAATAAAAAAGTTTTAATCTGATTTTTTTTGACATTACACAATCGAATTTAACCTGGAATGGGGATTTTTTTTTGATGTTGTTTTTTTAGCGAATGATTTGGCTGCATTTTTTTATTTTTAAGGATAGGGTGTTCCGAATCAAGATACAACTATTGTCGGAGGGTCACTAAAGCCTGATCCACATCATCTGTCACATCTGTCGTGTGTTGTGTTGTGGAGCCGTGTGTCGCTATCGCTACAATGTATTTCATATGCGTAGCACCATATTTGTCTCGTGTGTTGTGTTGCAATGTGGCGCATAAAATATATGGAATGACAGTGACACACGACTCCACAACACAGTACACGACACAGATGTGGATCAGGTTTAAAGCGGTCGGACGAACAATGAAATCATATGATGAGCTCTTCCGAGCACACCTCTTTTAAGTAAAAATTCACTTTTGGTTAAATAGATATGAGAAAAAGGAAAGATGATCGTTTTTACTTGAATTGGGAGTGATACGGTTGACTTCTCATTTTTAATGTTCGGAACGTTATTTTTTGTTTGTTTATGATACGACGTCTTCAATGAGTTACCGACTAGTATAGTTCTAACTTATGTCATTTTCGATTGGTGGTTCGGTTATTTCCGATCATCACGATTTAATTTTCCATCTGCGTAAAGTGATCATGCCACATACCAAAATATCACAAATCAACGAATATTTTTTCAAGACTACATCACCAATAATGTGAGATTCACTTACACCCCGCTCATGTCTTGTTCAAAAAGTGATTATTTTTCGACATGTCACTGCATGGACTTGGAGTTTTTGGACTCCATTAGATCTTTTCTTGACATTTTCATAATCCTGTCATCGTTCATAACGTGTGGCAAGAACCCTCCGAAAGCAAAAGTGAACGAGACTAGACGGAAAACAGCACATCTCATGGCTACATGGTCCTCAATTTTCTTTCATTTACATTGACCGATTTGTCCAGCCCTGAATGGAAAAATCTCACACGTTTACAACAACAACAAATGTCGTTCAGTAAAAAAAAGTAAAAGAAATCCGAATCAAGTTGACCGATTTTTTGTTGGTGCAAGTCCTCTTTCACACAAGGAAAGTGAGTTGCAACCAATTTTTAGTTTGTAGGCCATTCTCGTAAGGGGAAGGAAAAAAATGTCGCATCAAACCCTTCTCGACTACAAACTAGTTAGTTCTGGCAACTCAGTTTCCTTGTGTGAAGCGGTATAAAAGTGCGATACAGCCCACTTGTTCCATGTGGATTATACCTCTCATGGTGGATTTACATGTATCTTCATCTGCAAAATGAAGAAAAGTAGAGCAGGACAGATGTATACAAAAAATCCGAGTGAGTGAAAAAGAACCATCAAGAAGATGAATATGTTCGTCTCCATTTCTGCATTATGGGACTTTCCTATAATGCAGAAACGAAGTTCTTCTGCATTTTGATCTTTTCTCTCTATCTAACAAATATACATTTTGTATTTGGCATCCCTTTTCTTGTGCAGAAACCAATTGCGGATACATGTAAATCCACCATCAATATCACATGATTACAACAACAAATCGGCACTGGAAAACTCGTTCAATGTAAATTGGGACAAAATGTTTGACCGCTTTCACACAACGAAACTGAGTCCCGGTCTACATTGAACGATTTTTCCAGTGCCGAGCTTTTGTTCGTTGGTGAAGGGAGTGAAAAGTGAGGGGTAGGGCTCAAATCGTTTGTACCAGAAAACTCAAACGATTTTTCCAGTCTGTTTATGTTCTCTCTCTTCTCCTTTCCAGTTTTTTGTGTGTGTTCGGTGTCAGTGTGCCGTTCGTTTGATGGTGTGAGTGAATATCAATAGGGGTATTCACGATCTGGTGCAACGAGCCTAGTAAAAGTGCGAAATTTTATTTTTTTTAAGTGGATCGTGAACGCACTTTTCTTATCTTCTTGCAACACTAAAGCAAATGTCAAAATTAGTTTGACATTTGTTATTTGTTTTTGTTTCGAACATATCTGAAAATTTCAATTTGATTTAATTTAAATTTTGTTCATAAAAAGATGCCAAAAAAACGGAAAAAGAAAATATTACCAAATCTTAATTATCGTCCGAATTTTAAATGGAAAATAATAGTAAAAGATGACGACGTCACATCAATACAATCAAGATAGCAAATTGGATGTATCCAATGAACATACATTTGTTTCTGTTTAACGTAATCAAGAATGAGTGAGCTGTCAAAAACACAATTTACAAATTTTACAATGTTGTATTTTTCTGTTGCAATAGGTTTCGGGTATTGCTAAAGTGCGAAACTGTTGTAAGATTGCACCTTGTATATTTTGTTGTTGTAGTGTTGTAAGATTTTACACTTTTGCACTTTTACAATGATACTAGGCCAGTTGCATCGGATCGTGAATACCCCTAATGAAAAATGAAGAGCACAGCAATAAAACAAGGAAGAAGAAAATGAAAAAATCTTATGGAAAAAATCATTCTGAGTGTACATTTCACACGATTTTTGGAAAAATCTTCGTTGAAAAATCGGGCAATGTAGATTGGGACTGAGTTTTCAGAAACTAGCCAGTTTGTAGGCGAGAAGGGTGTCAGGGGAGAATTGTTTCCTTCCCCTTACGCCTTTCTTTTCAACAAAAGGCGTTTTTCTTTTTTAGCTCAGAAAAGAGTTCTGAACAGAGCCCGAGCATATCGAACATGCTTTGAACATCCTCTGAACAAAGCCTGTTCTGGTTCTGAGTGCTCAGAATTATTTTTGAAACACACCTGAACACTATGCTGTCACTTTTTTTTTTTCAATTTCACCTATCAAATGCTTGTGTTCAGCATTCAACTCTGTCTGCTCAGTTATTTTATTCTGAGCTCATAGAGCGCGCTCTGAACAAACTAAGAACACGTTCAGAATGAAAAAAGAAACACAAATTTGAAGCTCTGAACGTTCAGAGGTAAAAAAGAAACACAATTTTTTGTTCAGGCTCAGCTCTGAACTAAAAAAGAAAAACGCTTAATGGTGGATTTACATGTATCTGCATTTGGTTTCTGCACAAAAAATGGGATGCCAAATACAAAATGTATATTTGTTAGATAGAGAGAAGAGATTAAAATGCAGAAGAACTTCGTTTCTGCATTATAGGAAAGTGCCATAATACAGAAATGAAGAAGATTGAAGATTGGCATCACTTTAAATCATTGAAGACGTCCATTTAAGAAAGAGCCGCCGCCCGCCGTCAATGCCTATCTACTAGCTACAAGCTTCATCATTAAAAAAAAAGTCTTTTCAAAAGTGTCGACAATTTTTGATGTTTCTGTGGAACGAGGTTGGGTTAAACTTTTATTAATTTACCAAGAGTTCCAACATAATTAATTTATAAAAATGTCAGCAATGGAGGGCCAAATCGCTGTCAATACTAATTTACAAGAGCAGAATCTTGAAAATCTCGTAAGTATTCCGCAAACACATCAAATAAAATACCGCAGCAGTTCTCCACCCTTATGTACGGTTCGTATGGTTGAAAATGTCGGACCAAATTTGTTGGCGTTGCAAACTCCACATTCAGAGAGGGAAAATCTTCATCTTTCATTGTAGTGGCACGTGGCTATATTTTTTTTTCAAAATGCCTATCCTAACTAAAAACGCCAATTTTGAAAGCAAAAAAAAATCCAGAAAATTCCAAAATTGTACAAAGACAAAGAGTTGAGATGCTTTAAAGTTGATTTCTTGCAGCTGATGCAATCTCAACAAAATCCTAACCTCAAATATGCGGAAAAGTTTCTTAATAGCATTTTTTTTTTGATTATAATGTACCTAAATATCTTGTTTTACGTTCACTTTTCAGGATATCAATAATTTGACCGCTCTCTCACCGGAAGTAATTTCGCGTCAGGCAACAATCAATATTGGAACTATTGGACATGTCGCTCACGGCAAATCGACTGTGGTGAAAGCACTTTCAGGAGTGCAAACTGTTCGTTTTAAAAACGAACTCGAAAGAAATATCACCATCAAGCTTGGTAAGTATTTAAACAATGAGTGCCGATAGTTTTAAAATTAACATAAAACTATCATAATTAGGCGAAACGCCAAACCTATTCTGCAAGTTAAAGAGTATTTCTTCAGGATTCACGTTTATAAATTTGAAATTGAAGATTCGAACGAAGAAAGTTTACATACCTTTAAATGCAAAAACAACGCGTAAAGACCAGTTTTATATTTAATGAATCATTTAAGTTTCCCTGTTTGCCTTGGCGGGTAAAACAAAAACCAGGAAACTTGGTTCATAAAGAATTCTTGACATTAAAATCTAGAAAATGAAAATCGCAAAAAGACATTTTGTAGGGAATTGGTTTACATAGCCATTGATACTGATATATTAAAAAACAAACTAAAAATGCAACCTAAATCCACCATTTTTAAGCAACCTCCTTCTGTCACCATGTTTATTCTACTAAAAATTTGTTTTTAGAATTTTTGTTGTACTATGTACAACTCCACAATTAAATTCAGTACTTAGCAATATGGACTATTGGCTATATTTTTCAGCTGTTGCTACTTGACTGTTAAAAATGATTTTATTTTTTTCTGATTGAGTTTGGTACGCCATTCTTAACTTTAGTTTCAAACTTTATTAATGTATACATTAATCTTAGTTTCGATAATTCGTCGTCATTTCAAACTCGGCAATGTCGACTAGGAATATACGTAGGTGTTTTACGTTAACGCCATTGGTCTCTAGTAGACAATTAGAGGAAATAGGTTTATTACAAATGGTGAGAAGTATAAAGAGCGGGGGAACGCAGACGTTTTATTTTTACTTTCCCGTCGGCTTTTTGAGCCATGAAATTTAAGTGTTATTTTTTTTTTTATAGTAAAACTGAATAAAAGCGAATTTCTTCGTAACGACGGCTAACTATGAAAACCATTTAAGTCACATTTTGTAAAGTAATCGGGATTCATAAACACCTCATTGTAAAGGATGATTGGAGATAATTCATATGTTGAATGATACAAAAATAGGAAATTAAGGAATGATATGAACGGTGCAGGGGAAAAACGTTTTTAGTCTACTTAAGTTGATTCCGAGAAAACAATAATATAAGTTTACTTCCTAAAAAAATGCTTTATTCTAAGGGCCAGTTTTTCAGTGCGTGGTTAAAGTTAAACCTGAATTAACTCACCAAATTCTGTGAGTTAATTTTGGATTAACTCAAAAAATCTTTATGACGATGTTTTATCTTCCGTATTTTTTATGGTATTCTGCATTCATCATCAATTTAAAAACAGCCTCCTGAAGTTACTCTAGACAGATCTATTTCCAGAGTAAACTAACTCGGGCTTTACCCAACACTGAAAAACTGGGCCTAAGGAAAATTAATTTAAGTGCATGAATTGTACATTCTAATACAAAGATAAGTAGTGTTAAGGGGCCTTCCGTCTACGACATACATGGTAGCCGGAAACTTGAAGGCTTTTTGTTCATCCTTCGATTTTAAAAATCTACCTATATTACAAAAAAAAAAAAATAAATATTAAAAACCCGGCCTAAGACCAATTCATGTATTTCAATTCGTTTTGGCAGCACTACGACTGAAGTATTTAAAATATTGTGTCAATTTTTGTGTTCAACTATTAATACGTACATGTACTCCTAGGACATAGAATAAAAACTTTCAAAAAATTGTTTTGCTTAAACCAAAACCAAACTTTTGAAAACAAAGTTTTTGTACAAAAAGTGGAATTTCGAGAGGTATCCAAAACTTCTCTGGAAAGTTTAATATTCCATCCAATAGTACTTAGAGAAAACTACAAGATGTCATCATTAGTTTCATTCTTCAAAAAAATGTACTTAAGCCGTTTTTCCCCTGGATCCTTTATATGATAAAAATGCACAGTTGCGGTCAAAATAATAGTAGTACACCTTATGGTTCATCAAAATCGAAAATAAATTAATCAATTAATTTTAAACAATTAAAATGGTCATGATGTTTCCAATTCAATAGTTTTAAGGTTTTATTTCCAGAAAGAAAAAAAAATTGTTTTAATTTAATATTTGAGTTCATAATTTCAAATTTTCTCATGCACTTCTCAAGAATAGCGGTCACAAAAATTGTAGTGCAATAAACAATCACCTATAAATACCAAACAAAACGTAGTTATTGAAAAATAGTTGCGTGTTTGAGCTTTAAACCAACATTAAGCTGCATACCCCAAGTTGGAAATAACAGCAGCACGACGACGTTGCATGGAATTGATCAAATATTCACACGTTTCTACGGGTAACGACCTCCACGATTACTGTATAACTTCTCAAAGTGCATTGTTATTGGTTGGTTTACAACTAGCGACATATTTTTTTACATCGCATTAAAGATTCTCAATTGGGTTGAGGTCTGCAGACTGTTGCCCGGAACCAATGCTTCGCAAGTTTGCTACTATGTTTTGGGTCATTGTATTGCTGATACCATTTCAGTGGAATTTCATACTTATCTAATGGCAAAGATTTATCTCTTTCATGATCTTGACATATCATGCTGATCCAATTCAATTCCATGTATGGGACCAACACCAAAAGATGAAAAGCATGCAAAAAATTATGCTTGATCCTCCATGTTTAATTGTCTTGGCTGTGAAACGTGGATTATATTCCGTATTTGGTGACCGTCTATACCATATAACACAATCTTAGACTCATCTGAGCACAGATTATTCCTCCACTTTGATGCCCCCCATTCAAGGTGTTTTTTTTTCATATATCATTATCTTCTTCAAAGTTTTTTTTTTTGTCAGCAAACGCACCTGTGGGCTGCTTGACCATGTTCTTGTAATAGTCTTAGAGCCGACAGCATATTTTGGGAGTGGATTGATAACCAAAATATGAGTATAAGGGTTTGTGGGTGCATATATCGTGGTATCGAAAACAAAAGTCTGGCAGGTATTTTTTCAGACTGGCGGTGGTGGGGGTTTGAAAATACCAATTTTTTGATTTTTTTTGTCAGAGGTATTACCACTTCAATAAGTTTTTAAAAAAATATGCCATGATGCATATTTTGCGTGACGAGCCGTTTTATTAACTTCTATAAGATTACCGGCTTCCGCCCGCCAGTTACTTCCTTTGGGAAGTATTTAATGGCGTTTCTTACCGTTGTTGGGTCGCAGCCAACTTAACTTTGAACCTCCAAACTTTGATCCTTCTCATTGCTGACAAATATATTATCAAATTTTCATTGAAATCTTTGAAAATCATATTTGGATAAACAAAAACTAGAGTAAAGATGGAAAAATAATATTTATTTACTTATGCACTACTATTATTTTGAATGATAAAAATCGGGGCTTTGATTAATAACGGTTGTTTTATTTGTCATATTTATATAGCAACAAAAAATGTGCGTCTTCAAAGTGTATTAAATAATTATTCAAGATTAAGGCAAATTCATAAAGGACGAAACAATTTTTTTATTTGCACTACTATTATTTTGACCGCAACTGTAGGTATTATATATTTCATTTTATATTTTCAACCAAAAAGTACTAATTCTCATTTGTGCGGATCGACATTATCATGAAAGAATTTGTTTGTCTGAATCGTAGAATACCGTCAAATAACTACTACCAAGTGAATCAAGGCCAAGTTCGCGTAGGATAAAAACTATTGTGCAATTGGACGATCGTTGTTAAGACTGTTAAACAAATTATATACATTTCATCTAAATACTAATCTAAGCTTCTTCTTTAAAGCGCATATCTCTGTTGAATCACCATCATTTTTATTTAATTTACTCTTCTTTTAAACACATATTCCGCTGCCTCTGTTGAATCACTATCGTTTATTTAAAACTCCTTTGTCAATGCTAAGGCTTTTGTGTTTTTCTGATTTGTACTAAAATTATATTTTTCATATGCAGTATGTTTTGTGAAAAATTAAGAAAAAAAAAAAACTAAATAAAATGCTGGAATCATAATTTTTTTTTAGAGAAAAAAAAAATAATGTAACTGATAGGTAATTCAAATTCTTCTTTCTTATTTTCATTTTTATTTGTGATTTAGTAATTTTTTGGTTTTGATAAATTCTTTATGGCTCCAGCAATTTATTTATTATTTTTTCTTTTTTTTTATAATTACAGAACGTATTCCATATGAAAAACTTCTGCGAATAACCAAATCAACACAACTACTGCGTGCATTCATTAGGGAAGTTAATCATAAATACCAAAAACATCGTCGTGAGCAACTTCACGATGAACTTAGATTTCAATTACCAATGACACCTTCGAGTGATCGATCAATTAGACACGCATCAAGCCCAAGTTCTGGCTATGAGAGTGCTATTGACTTATCTGATCTGGAATCAGTTCAGAGCCTTCGGATACGCCAGAGTACTCCGACAACACATACTAATAAACCGAAAAGCAAAAAAAACAAGACCAAGACAATAGGTGAATATGTTGTGGAATCTATTGAGAGCATGGAATCACATTGTTCGCAACCGTTGTTCTTTGTCAAATGGATGAATTACCCAGCAAGTACAAATACATGGGAGCCGTATGCCAATGTTAGAGAATGTCAGCATTTGAGCATATTCCTTGAAGAGGAACTTAAAAAATTCGAGGCAACAATCGATAAAATTAACGATTCGATTCATAGAGAAATCGAGGAAAATAATGAAGTACTTGAGGCATGCGATGTGAATATACAGGAGTTGGATGAATTTGATATAATGGCACATCAGTCAGATTTGGTGCTGCTTGCTCAGTTCAAGTTGTCGGGCTCGAAGAGCAAAAGTGAATCTGGTAAGATAAGGGATCGTATAAAGAGGGCAACCTTAATGAAACCATTGATCATGCAGCGCATGCAACAGCTGAGGGATATCACGCGCTGGGAGCTGATTGTTAATGAGATTGAAGCCGATGCTAAGGTGACTGTAGAGAATAAGGCTGATTTGGACGTGCCCGATCCACTTTTCAATTATATTAAGAGTAGTATTGCGGGCAAGGGAGTTGAGATCTTGGATGATCCGCCTATCGGTTGCAAGTGCGAAAGTTGTGAACCAGGATCGCTTTGTTGCTCAAAAATGGCTGGGGGCAAGTTCGCTTATGACAAAAGTGGCCGACTGAGAATACGCTCTGGTGAGGCTATCTATGAATGCAATAAATTGTGTAAGTGCGGTCCAGACTGCCTAAATAGGACCATTCAGCGTGGACGCAAAACTGCCCTGTGTATTTTCAAGACCAACAATGGCTGTGGTTGGGCACTGAAGACACACAGTGCTATCCGAAAAGGAGAATTTGTTTGTGAATATGTTGGTGAGATTTTGTTGGCGGACGAAGCCAATGAACGTGGCAAACAGTACGATGCCATTGGACGAACATATCTGTTTGATTTGGACTATAATACATCAGCAGAGAGCGTATACACTATTGACGCTGCGTTCCACGGCAATGTATCGCATTTCATTAATCATTCTTGTGACCCAAATTTGGCAGTATTCCCAGCATGGATAAACTGCTTAGATATCAATATGCCAAGATTGGCATTCTTTGCAATAAAACCTATAAAGGCAGGGGAAGAACTGTCTTTTGACTATATCTGCCGTGATCACGAGTCTGACCTCAAGTATGAAAATCTGTCGGAGGCAGAAAAAGTAGCTTGTCGATGTGGAGCCGAAAATTGCCGAAAGGTTTTATTTTAATTGTTTGCATTAATTAATTGTTAATTGCTTGAGTTCTAGAACAAATGCACGTTTTTTAATCAAAAGAACATTACTGTTTCACTTTATTTAAAGTTTAAATTTGATTTCTACGTGGTTAACTTGTTTTTTTTTTAACTGTTAGATAAATGAGCATCTAATTATATATTCATTAATATTATTTCATATTATACCAATAAAACACAAAAATTATGTTTTTTATTATTTGTAGAAAATTGATAAATTTTATTTTTAATCTTTCGTATTGCACGAATAATGTATCAGAGAGGGTAGATTAATTTTTTTTTTAATTTGTATCCAGGGTTGAATCGACTAAGCTGATACAAAGTACATAGTTGATTATCACATTTTTGATTGTCGTTTCACCGATTGCTTTCTCTATCTTTGTCTTTAGAATTGGTTCTTAAAAACGACAATAAAAAAAAATAGATAATCAAATCAGCTAAGCTTATTTCACCCCAGTTTTGAAATAATATTTTTAAATGGCTTATTGGAAAAAATCTTACTATCCCTTAAACAAACGGATTAACAGTCTCGATTAAGCCAGTATGAAACTACATTTTTTCTTCATTCTTAGCTTATTAAGAATGAACATTTTGTACAACCTTTGTATAAGAAAACTATATATATATCATCAGAATCGGCGACTACTGATACTGAGTCACGTAGTGTCGAAATCCACCAACTTCTCTCATCACTTTTTGTTGAGGAAACAAATTTGAAAGTCAATATAACAATATAACTAGACTTACTCTTTCTGAACATTAATGTCTACCCTGTCAAAATCATAAAACATGTTGCAAACACGTGCGCCACCAGCCAGCGTAAATAAAAACGACTTCATGATAACACTATAGTTTTCATATACAAAGGTACAACTGAAAATATTAGCCCGATCATTTTACACAAAATTTCACCATATATCAAAGTTAAATGAAGTACAAAATGTTTTGATGCAGTTAGGTTTCAATGATGGAGTAGAACACGAAACCAACGTTTTAGACCAAAATTGGCGTGTGCCCGGAATTTTGGATTTTGTGTTTTGTCGATTTGCAGGATTATTTTGCATTTCTCGCTAAAAATTGTTATAACCAAACTTATAGATAATTAAATTTTCTACCTTTTTTATTTTGACAATTTTTTTGTGAAATAATTATTTGTTGCTTAAAATAAGCAAAAAGTGATAAAATTAGGATATTTCCCCAGTTTTTTTTTAACTTTTGGACCATTTTTATTAAAAATAAGTGAGACATTTCAAATGAAAGAGTTGTAAAAGAATAAATTCCCTACAACTTTTGTAAAAACAACATTTTCGTACGACGAATAGATCACGGCCGGGAACTCGATCAACACAGAGACATGCGGGAAGCGATTCAACATATTTCCAAACCACCGTAGAGTTAGACTTTTCGGTGCGTTTTTTTAACGTGCATTCGTTTGTCTCTTTTTTATAATGATTTTTCATCGTGTTAATTTTTTAAATTTGCATTTATTTCTATTTTTAATTAATTATTACTTTTTTTGGGACATGTAGTTGGCCCACCAACTATAACGCTCGAAAAATCTAAAAACGCAGTTCGATAGAAAATCGTTTGTCTACAATTTTCTTTTTTTTTTCGTTTGTATACGTCCCAAATTTTTTTTTACCCAATTTTATTAAAATTTTAAAACATATTCATTCGTTTGTCTATTTTTGATAATGATTTTTTATCGTATTAATTTTTTTAATTTGTATTTATTTCTATCTTTAATTAATTATATATTAATTATATGGAGCATGTAGTTGGCCCACCAACTGTAACGCTCGAAAAATTGAAAAACGCAGTCCGATAGAAAATCGTTTGTCTATGTTTGTCTTTTTTTTTTTTGTTTGTTTACGTCCCAAATTTTTTCGACAATAATTTAACCTAAATTTATTAAAATTTTAAAACTCATGCATTCGTTTGTTTCTTTTTTATAATGATTTTTCATCGTGTTAATTTTTTTAATTTGTATTTATTTCTATTTTTAATTAATTATTACTTTTTTTGGACATGCAGTTGGCCCACCAACAGCATTCTCTTTTATTTGGGTATCCACAGTTTCAACTTGTATGAGAAATTGCGATAATTAAGACTTTATTCTTTTTTTTCTAATTCTTTTTAAGAAGTGCCCTGCATTTAGGCTGCATTTAAAAAGACTTAAGTTACATCTTGAGCATATTATTTATTCAGTTAAAATAATTTAAAAAAAGCAAAAAAAAAAAATAATTCTAATTGTATAGGTACTTGTTCATTAACTTGAACTTTGACGTCGGCTTAACGCTTTTAATGAGTTTCTTTTCTGTATGAAATAGAAAGTAACTATAGGTACCAATAACTATACATGCCTATTATATACATTGATAGGTAGTTCCAAAATTGTTGAGTACCTATGTACCTAACTACTACGAGTTTTGGTTGTTTTTTCAGCGAATGGCTTATTATAGATATTAAATGTTTACTTAAAATAAATCAAAATTATTTTAACTCGAACATAATCATGAAAAGCGTATTTCCTGTAGTTCCAAAAACCCATTTTTAATAAAAATTCAGCATGCCTGAATAAAAAAATGCCTGCATATGATTTACTCGTGTCAGAAGCAAATACATTTTTGTCTCAAGTAGCTAATTTTACAAAGAAAATACCTATACGCCTTTTAAACAAAAATATCTCAACCGAATATTAAATAGCTACCCAGCTCATTTCTGAAATTGTTTATACCTAGTTTTAGAAAAATAAACTTCACTCATCGTCATCCTCATCTCATCGCAGATCGCACTAGTCAGAGGCAGTGTTGCCACTTTACTTCAATTGAAGTAGATCTACTTCTTTTTTTTGTTCGATTTTTTTTTTTTAAATACTTCCTTCTTTGCAGAAGACTTTGTTTTTAGACAAACGATGTACAAACGATTGCAAATAACAGTTTTGCTCAACTCAATAGTTGGTGGGCCAACTACATGCAAGCGTTTCCCCAGTAGTCCTAACCTAGAGACACCTTACTTACTGCATTCTCAATCTTTTTGGTGGACATTCAACTTGAGTATTTACTGGAGATTGCGTTTCTCTCTGAGAAAAATTGCACCGAAGAAACTGAGACTGAAGACCAACTTGAATCTCAGTTTTTTCGGTGCAACTTTTCTCGAACTGCACAGTTAAATTGTCTAAAATTTCCTCGTCGCTTTCCTCGTAGATTAGTATGTTTAAAGCATTTGTGCACGAATTAACACCACAAATTTCACAAATTTGCGTGCATTGAAGCCCAGGTTTTCGACAGCCACAAGCTATTCCACAGCCCGTCTTGCATTTGCAAGAAATTGTCCGTAAAAGGGACTCTGTTGCAGGAGATGCGTCATTGTCACTGAATGTAATCCTTTCAGTTCCTCTTGGTGATCTTTCTCACCTCTTTCGAAACTTGCTCATAACAGCTTTTTCATGCCCCTTTCCTTAACAGTAGATATTTCGCCAATATTCAATGAATTTTTACATTTAAGCACTCTACCATGATACAAATTTTGTTCTGAAGCTACTGCAACAAATGCTAGTGAACAAGTGAATTCGAATTCTTTAATTTAAGAACAAATGCCCCGTATAAAAAAATCGACGAGGAAATTTTAGACGATTTCTCTGTACAGTTCGAGAAAAGTTACTCAGAGAGAAACCCAATATTCAATAAATACTGACGTTGAATGTCCACCAAAAAGATTATTTGCAGTAAGGTCGTCAATAAACATTGAATACAAATTATTGGCTGTGAATAAGATTGCTTTTGCCTTGTCTCTGTGTTGATCGAGTTCCCGGCCGTGATCTATTCGTCGTACGGAAATGTTGTCTTTGCAAAAGTTGTATGGAATTAGTTTACTCTTCTACAACTCTTCAATTTGAATGTCTCACTTATTTTTAATAAAAATGTTCCAAAGTTGAAAAAACGGGGGAAATATCATAATATAATCAACAAATAATTATTTCACAAAAAAATTGTCTAAATAAAAAAGTTAGACAATTTAATTATCTGTAAGTTTGGTTATAATCATTTTTATCGAGAAATACAAAATAAGCCTACAAATCGACAAAACACAAAATCCAAAATTCCATGCACACGGCATATCAAAATTTGGCCTAAAACGGTGGATTCATGTTCTACTCAATCATTGCAACATAACTGCATCAATACATTTTGTACTTTATTTAAATTTGATAGAATTGCTAAATTGATCGGGCTATATGTAGTTTAATTGCATTAAATAGCAGTACCTAGAACTGTTACAAAAGCCTATTGAAAACGTCACTAATGAATAAATGAGCTAAAAATGAAGACAAAATGTCGTTTCATAAGGACTTTAGTGACAAATACAATTTTGCAGCTATAGAAATAATTATTAATTATTAACTTGCGAATCAAAGCAATTTTATTTGTGAAATATGTAAATAAAATGGTACATTTAAATTTGTCAGCTGACAATGAATTTTACTTCTTTATTGTACATCAAAATGATTCATCCAATTCTAATGGTGTTTTCGATTGGTAAATTTATGGTGTTTTCGATTGGTAAAATAAATCAATTTATTTTTGATTTAAATCTGTCAAAACACAGATTTTACATTCCAATGGGCAAATAAATTGATTTATTTTTTGATTTAAAATCAAATTTGCAGATCTAGATTTTTCGGCAGATTTACCCCTCCTACACTAATACCAATACAATTTTAAGTTGTCACTTGACAAAATTTTTTGTAATGTTTGAACTTATTTCGGTTAATGAATTTTGTGTTCTAAACATAAAGGGAAGCGTTTCTAATATAAAATGGAAGCTGTTAAAAATTAATTGCAAATTCATGAAGCTCATTGTTTTCTTAGGAAAGTGCATCAAGTGATGACGAGTTTTGTGATGTTATGAAACATACATAAAATTACACGAATACAATGACAAAAATAAATCAATTTGAATTGGGCGTTCGATTCGCCACGAAATAAATCAATTTTTAGATTAAAATCTGAATTTACCAATCGAAAACACCATTAGTTTTCAATCCAAAAATTGATTTATTTTGTGGTGAATGGGACGCCATATCAAATTGATTTATTTTTTGTCATTGTATTCGTGTAATTTTATGTCCGTTCATTAGTTCAAAACACTCGTAAGCACTTGATGCACTTTCAGAAGAGAAAAATGAGCTTCATGAATTTTAATAATAATATTAATAATTTTAACTATATGCCTGTAAGACCTCAGGTCTTTTAAATGCAATGCACGGCACTAGTTAGAAGGAATAGAAGGAAAGGAAAGATTTTTGTTGGCACAGTGGATTGAGAATTAGATGTTAATTATCATTAAATTCCACGGGTGGCATCCAGTTGAAGTTGGGGAATATAGAAAAGAATGCTACCTAGACTGGGGATCGAACCCACACGTCCAGGTTAGCAGTCAAACACTTTATCCACTGTGCCATTGCCACCTGCAATTTTACCAATTAATTTTTAACTGCTTCCATTTTATATCAGAAATGTATTGAAACACAATTTTCATTCATTCATTCAATCGAAATACATACATTCAAATAATAAAAAACAAATTTGTAAACTGTCAACTTAAAATTGTAATGGTGTAAGTGCATGGAGGGTAAATCTACCAAAAAATTTAGATCTGCAAAATTGATTTTAAATTAAAAAATAAATCGATTTATTTGCGCATTGGAATGTAAAATCTGCGTTTTGATACATCCAAATCAAAAATAAATTGATCCCGGGGAAATATTTGCTTTCTCTTGTCGAAAAATTACCTTGGGTTTTGTTCCATTTCCCCAATGAATTCCTCGATATGGCCGATTATGAATTATTTGACTCCAAAACTGAATTCGAACTTAGAATTGTGCGTTCACCGTTTCTATAAAGGTTAGACCGCACACAACTGCTGCGGAACTACACTAACTGATATAATGAGTTATGAAAAATTTGTTTTGTAGTGGACTCGCGTTTGGGAGGAATTTTTTTTATTGAAATTGAAAGAAATAAAAATTAAATTTATTAAATAGATAAAAATAGAAGATGGAAAAATTTGTAGTTGTGGCTATGCAACCGGCAAATCCGCCCAACTCATCACAAGCATGTCAGAAGCGGCTGGAAGAGCCCAAGGGTGTTTTTTGTAAACCGAAAATACTAGGTTTTTATGCCAACTCTTGTGGTTGTCCAGAAAACCTGGGTCAACCCTGGGTTAAGTTCAACGAACGAAGCTTATGCTAAGTAATGTCGATTTAGATTCAACAATTTTGGATTCGGTGGTCAGACTTTAGATCAATTGTAGTATAAAGAACTTAAAACGTGATTTGATCTATGGCCAAATTCTTAAACGCAACATTTGCAAAGCAAAATACATGCAAATCATACCTATGTAAAAAGCAAGTTGAAATGTTAAAAGCATGTTTGCATAACATGTATATGACGTTTCGGAACGGACATTTGCGTCGTATTTTTGCTGGAATGTATTATGGACCCCCAAACAAAAATTATTTTAATAAAGATTTTACTGAGTTGATGTTGCTTTGCCACATATCTACACTTCATGAAACAAACAAGTCATAGTAGGTACTCCCATCTTGTTGCACCTCCTCCAGTTTCCCCATTCCTTTGTTTTATTCTTTTATATGTTAAAAGAAGGTTGCTCCATTTACGAAGCATTTCTTCTTTTGTAAAAGAAAATTGAGGACTGTTTCCTAATATTTTCTTAAGAACTTGACCCCAGACGCTTTTTTAGCCTTCAGTTTTTTATACTTTTAAAATTAGTCATAAAATAGTTATTTTTTGTCTTTTAGTAAACATAAATTAGGTACTTTTCTTCAAAAAACAAATAAAATAAGGGTAGCAAAATTCCAGACACAACTAATAACGCCAAACAAATTCAAAGGCAAGTGAAGTGCGCAAGATATTTTTTACATTTACTCAAATGCCTTCACATTTGCGCAACTAAAAAAGTCGACTGCGTTTTGGGACAATCTGCTTTGCAGGGATTTCAATGTTTGCATTTAGGAACTATGTATTTGCTTAGCATAATTTGTGCAACTTTTGCGTTTAGGAATTTGCCCTATGTTTGCAATTGTGTGAGAACCATTTTTTATTGATTTGGATGAAAATGTCACTTTAAAATCTGTGTTTTAAATCGAGATTTGCAAAATTGATCTAAATCAAATCAGACCACCAGAAAATTCGATTTTTTTTGTAGTAAAGAACGTGAAATCGGAAAAAGATCAAAAAAATCGAATTATTTTTGTTGAATCGAAATCGACATAAATATAAACTGGGAAAAAGTCAGAGCAAAATTTTGTTCCCGATAGGGTGCCTAACTAATTCAACGGGATTTTCAGCTGGAAAAGATTCCAAATACCAAAACTGACCTATAAGTTACACCAAATTTACTTTTTTTTTTTAAATTTTCATTAACAGGTTATGCTAACGCAAAAATTTACAAATGTGACAATCCAAAATGCCCCCGACCCGCTAGCTTCATTTCTGGAGGTTCGAGCAAAGACGATAGTTTTCCCTGCACCCGTCCAGCGTGTTCGGGCCGGTTTCAACTGATTCGTCATGTGAGTTTCATCGATTGCCCCGGTCACGACATTCTTATGGCAACTATGTTGAACGGTGCCGCCGTGATGGATGCAGCTTTGCTTTTAATTGCTGGTAAAATAAATATGAACAAATACAATATAAAGAGAATAAAAATCATAATTAAATATGCAATTCGTTTACAGGAAATGAATCGTGCCCTCAGCCACAAACAGCAGAACATTTAGCTGCTATCGAAATTATGAAGCTAAAGCACATGATTATTCTTCAGAATAAGATCGATTTAGTTACAGAAAGCCAAGCCAAGGAACAACACGAGGTAATTGTGAAGTTCGTTCAGGGAACCGTTGCCGAGGGAAGCCCCATTGTTCCAATTTCAGCCCAAATGAAATATAACATTGAAGTAAGACAACAATTTGAACAATACATGTTTTTAGGGATTCTCATTAAATTTATTTCAGGTACTTTGTGAATACATTGTTAATAAAATCCCTGTGCCCATTCGTAACTTCGATTCACCGCCAAGACTGATTGTCATTCGTTCGTTTGATGTCAATAAACCTGGTTGTGAAGTGCATGACCTCAAGGGTGGTGTTGCCGGCGGATCAATTCTCAGTGGTGTTCTAAAGGTTGGCCAGGAGATCGAAGTGCGACCAGGAGTCGTCACGAAAGACTCCGAGGGCAATGTTACATGTCGGCCGATCTTCTCGCGGATTGTCTCCTTGTATACCGAACAGAACGAGTTGCAATTTGCGGTTCCTGGAGGTTTGATTGGTGTTGGCACAAAGATTGATCCGACACTTTGTCGTGCTGATCGTTTAGTCGGTCAAGTTCTTGGCGCTGTTGGCCACCTGCCAGAAATCTACACCGAACTGGAAGTATCCTACTATTTGTTGAAGCGTCTATTGGGTGTTCGTACTGAAGGCGACAAGAAGGGTGCCCGTGTACAAAAATTAGCTAAGAATGAAGTTCTCTTGTTAAATATTGGTTCATTGAGTACCGGTGGTAAGGTGCGTGCCACAAAAGATGATTTAGCCAAGATTGTTGTTACAACACCGGTGTGTACTGAAATTGGTGAAAAAATCGCACTCAGTCGTCGAGTGGAGCAACATTGGCGGTAAGTTCAATATCAGAAAAGACTAATCTCTTATCGCATTATTAACTTTAATTTGCCTTTTACAGTTTAATCGGTTGGGGACATATTCGTGCAGGTAAAACAGTGCAACCAGTTATCGATAGACAGCCTAAAAAATAAATATTAAATTATATTTAAAAATTAAGTATATTTTTTGTTGAGATCCCAATTAGACAAAAGAAAAAAACAAATCGGGGATAAAGAATGAAAAAAACGCATTTTTTTAAAACAAATAAAATAAAACTACATTTTATTATTTTGATCACAGTTTTTCTATTTAAAAAATTATATTTAAACATGATCAAAAGAAAACAACATACATGAAAAAGCAAAAGTAGTTGTTTTTTTATATTTTGATGGGCGATAACTTCTCAGGTTCTAGTTGTGATGCTGGTGCACCTTTACCAATGTATTGCCAGTCAATTTTTCGGTAATGCATTAGAATGTCTGAAATTTTACGTTACCACCAATTATAAATTTTTAAATAGATCTTTTTAAGTAGCGCGCGCTTTTGTGCATTTTTGAGACATATTTACTATTCGCACCGTTATTTAGCTTTTTTTCACAAAAAAAAAAAAAAGAATTTTCACCAGTTTTTGTATTATCTATCGAACCAACTCCTCGGCCTTCATTTTTGTTCGCGAATTTCGATGAACACCGGTCCCCGAGTGGGATCGAGTCGGTTCATGGTGGATTAACGTCTGACGGCTCGTATTACAAATTACGAAACGAAAGACAAAAAAACTATACCCAAGAAATCGAAAGTCATGACATGGACCGATTATGGTTTACGATAATGGATGCATGAAAATATTGCCACATAAAATCGAAAAATCTATTTTTCTTAAGCGCATCCAACTTCATTCCTTCAATATTTCTGTCAACAATAAATTGTAGAACTAAATTAAAAAAGTTAAGAAAGTGTATTTAATTGATTTCTAAATTTAAACAAAATCTTTTTCCATTGTGATTTTTGTTTGAGTAGTGACGATGATTCCGAGGATTCGGAAAACTGGGAAAACTAAATTTCAAAAAGATCACAGAGGGATGCATCAAACCCAATGGGTATTCCTGATGCATTGTAAGTTGGTTGAGCATTATTAACACTTTCATTATTAGTTGGTTGAGCATTATTAACACTTTCCAAGTCTTCCATAGGGGCATTAACAATGACATGTTCTTTTTGGAAGCGAGAAGGTTCGCCGGAATGCATTCTTAATGTGTTGCCTGAGAACGCTTCGTTCAGATCAAGGATCGATATCACAGCTTTCTCGTTGTCTGAAAAAGTCTTGTTTATTTGGTCCGTCTCCTGTGCCACCGGAATTCAATTTGTGTCGTTTGTGTTGATGGCCTATTATTAAAATTTTATTTAACATTTTTATTTTTTTTTTATTTTGTTTAACTTACATTTTTGCTTTTATCAACCAGCAGCACCAAACTCAAACAACAAACGTAATAAATATGTGACAGCTACATAAAGTCATGTGTCAAAACATTAAACAATAAAATACGAGTGCCAAAAGCTGTCGTAAGAGAAAACGGGTATCGTTTAATAAAAACGACTATCGTAAAACGTAATCGCAATGTAACAATAACGCGGGATTTTGAACGATAATCGTAATACGGGCCGAAAATATGGGTTTGCATTAAATATGCACTAACGATAGAATGCTATTTTAAAGGAAATTTCATGATTCGTAAAAATTATTCTCTCAGGCTTCTAAATCATGTAAGAAAATAATATGCATTAAGGCTCTCCCAAACCAACGCGAAACATTCGCTGCGGTGGAGAAACATTTACCGTTGGTGTGGGCACTCTCATTTATCACCATGTAAATAAATTTTGACAGGCGAATATTTCTCCGCTGCGTTGGTGTGGGCACTCTTATGTATTACCATATAAATAAATTTTGACTGGTGAATGTTTCTCCGGTGTGCCGAATGTTTCGCATTGGGGCCCTAGTAAAGGCTCTCCCAAACCAACGCGAAAGCGGCACACTCACGGCAGTTTTTGTTGTTGTGAAGCATTGTTTATTTGTAATTTTAGTTATCATTGTGAAAGATTCACCCTGTATAGCGAATGTTTCGCGGTGGTTTGGGAGAGCCTTATGCTAGATTTACATGTATCTTGCAAATATGAAAAAAAGTAGAGCGGGACAAATGTATGCCAAAACTCTGAGCATGTGAAAGAGAACCATCAAGAAGATGAACATGTTCGTCTTCATATCTGCATTATGGCACTTCCTATAATCTGCATGTATGAAGATCTGCATTTTGGTGTTCTCTCTCTATCCAATTTTGCATCCCCTTTTTTTGTAGAAGCCAGGCGAAGATATATGTAAATCCAGTATTTAAGCTCTCCCAAACATGTCAAAATTTATTTACATGGTGATATATGAGAGTGCCCACACCAACGCGGCGGAGAAACATATGAATTAATTTTGATTGACGAATGTTTCTTCGCCGCAACGAATGTTTCGCATTGGTTTGGGAGAACCTTTAAATAACAAAATACTCGACATGAGTGATTTGAGAAGATTTTGTGATGGTGGATTTACATGTATCTTCATCTGTATAGTGCAGAAAAGTAGAGCAGGACAGATGTATACAAAAAATCTGAGCGAGTGAAAGAGAACCACCAGAAGATGAACATGTTCGTCTTCATTTCTGCATTATGGCACTTTCCTATAATGCAGAAATGAAGTTCTTCTGCATTCTGATCTTTTCTCTTTATCTAACAAGTATACATTTTGTATTTAGCATCCCTTTTTTTGTGCAGAAACCAAATGCAGATACATGTAAATCCACCATGATACGCGTCTTAATGTGTTCCTAGCTTAGATGTTATTTGAAAATGAACGCGCCCGTTGTCAAGTGTCAAGAAAAATATCCAAATCAAATGTCACGTCAAAAAAAAGTGTAGTACATAAAAAAAATACTTTTTCTTCATTTCAATTTTCTTAAACCAATAAAAAATAAATTAACAATTGTTTTCTTTTTAAAATCAATGGAAGAATATTCATTAAATATTTTTTTATGAAAGTAAATTCATAATTTTATTTAGCCCATTATAAATTTTTAGATTTATAATAAATACACATACATAATACATTAATAGTGAACCAATTTAGTGGAAATATGTTTTGCTGTTTGAGGACTTGCCTCAATGGAAATCTTAGAACACCAAGATCCACAAGCCACAGATCCAGAGAACCAGAAATCCATCTGGATGCTGCATTTATGGGTAAGTTTCTCTTACAAGAAAACAACATAATTTATTGGTGTACTGTGAATATTTTAACAGGCCCAGAAGTGATTCTTTTGTCAAATCAGCTGCGTATTACTGGAACCGGTGGCGCGTTGGCAACCGCTCCGCTTGTACAATCAAAATCATACTTCGAAGTAAAAATCCAACAAAGTGGCACCTGGTCGGTGGGCTTAGCCACCAGACAAACTGATCTCTCGAAAAAAATCGGTGGCACCGACCGAGAATCGTGGTGTCTTTGCTCGGACAACTCGACGCGTTTCAATGATGAGGTATTTCGACCGGCCGTTGTCACAACACAGCCACATGCGAATGGCAACGTCTGTGGCGGACTCATTGGCATAGATGAAGATGCCGACGATGTCTTGCTGACAGTCAATCAGGCGATAGCCGCTACATCACAGGAACAAGAAGACAGAGAATTTCCTGGCGATGGTGACATCATCGGTATCACCTTTGACCACATAGAGTTGAATTTCTTCTTTAATGGCAAAAGTCTTGAGGTGCCATTCCGCAATGTCAAGGGAAGTGTCTATCCAGTTGTTTTTGGTAAGAATAATAATAAATAATGGTGAAGACTGAAACAATTAAGCACATTACTTCGATTTTAGTTGGAAATGGAGCGATTCTTGATGTAATTCTTGACAATTTCACATTTGGACCACCTCCTGGATTCGATAAAATTATGATTGAGCAATCTCTGCTATAAGATTGCAGATCCCATGATGGACAAGTAGATGCCATTTCATAAAAATACAGAATCGCAGAGACCAGCTTTAGTACTTAAGATAATGAAAACTTATTTATTTTATTTAATAACAAAAAAAAAAAAAAAAACAAAACAGTAACGGAGAGCGCACTAACTATTTATTAATCACTCTCTTTATATATTTAAAAAAAAACTAAAATAAAATTATATACACATTCCAAATTTAATGTACGACAGGATATATACATATATATGTTTGCTTCTAACTTTTTTTGTGTTTGTCTATTAAAATGCGAGTGCGAGGGATAAAAAAAACTTAGGCGTATATGGTGCGTGTGTGTGCTGCGAAAATAAAGAAAAATTATAACTGAAACTAACGAGTTTGTTTTTGTTTTAACATCAACAATTGTGTTATGTGAGGAAGAAATGTATTTAATTAAAAAGAGTAAATCTACATTTTAATTTTTCTTGGAAGCAGATATTTCCATTTTTGGTTAAAAAATATTTTTGATGTATATGTATATACGCATATATTTATGAGGGTTTTGTTTTCGCTTTTCTCAATTTTAAAGGTGTTTTCTATTAAATTTGTATCTTATTTTTAGAGAATTTCACCCCTTCCTACTGGACATGGGAGATATACCCTATTCAATTAAAAAAAACAAACGTCCACACAACTTTGTACAATAAGGAATCAGAAAGAACGATTATTCTTTTCGAAGTTCATGTAAATTTTAAATTCAAATTTAAGAATTTCCTAAAAGAAAATTGCTCAATTAATTGGGTGAAGAGACGTTACAACTAGTTAATAATTTCTAGAAACGGAAAGTAAGGATTAGGAAGAAACTTAATAAACTTATGCATGGACTTTTTTTTCAGTACATATCTATATTGCAAGTTTTATTTAAGGAAGTCCACTTAGCCATTGAAGAATTCTGACCTATGTGTGGGTCTTAATGAATGGCCCAGAAGGCCACAATACAAGTTTGGCCCACGGTATTACACTGGATTATAACCAGTCAAAGTCTTAGTGGGTGAAAGTTCAATTGCAAATTGTGAAGTTATGACCCCGCGTATAATTAGGCGTGTTCAGGAAAGGGAGATTTCGGAGTGTCTCACCAATCACCCTGCCCTCGCCAAAGGCTGGGGAAAAAACATGTCAGATTGTTGATTTCGATATCACAATATATGCCCCTTTGAACCTTCATACTCAGATTTTGGTTATACATCAACTCCCAAAAATTGCTGTCGGCTCTTAGACTATAATGATTACCTATCAGCGAGTTATCTTAATATTCTAGGACTTCCCATTCAAACATTTCCTAGATATAGGTATGTTCTTTCCAAACCTATTCTGAGTAGTTCTACAAGAATCTTAAATTGTTTCTTTATAAAACAGTCACCTCAATTCCTGGAGCTAGGCAATCCAAATTATTCGTTAAAAATGTCAAATTCTGTAGATGTTATGTTAAATATTTTATACGACTTCTACTTAATATATTTTTTTATTTTCAGGGAGAAATAATACAGATTCACGTCGGCCAAGCTGGTATTCAGATAGCAAATGCATGTTGGGAGCTGTATTGTATAGAACATGGCATCAGTGCAAATGGATGCTTGTGTCAGATGCCAGAAGATGATTCCTATAAATCGATTTTTTCTCTTTCACAGTCCATGAAGGTGGTGCCTCGCTTGGTGATAGTTGACTCCGAACCAACTGTTATAGGTTTAAAATAGAAAAAGGTTTCATACAGGAAATAATATAGTTTTATAGATACAAATTAAATTTCAGATGAAATTCGAACGGGTTGGTATCGTAAGTTATTTCATCCCGATTTTTTGATCAACGGAAAAGAAGACTGCGGTAGCAATTTTGCTCGTGGGTATTATACCATTGGTTTGGAGATGATAGATCTAACAATGGATAGAATAAGGAGGATAGCTGAAGTTTGTGATAATTTGAGAGGTTTTCTTATGTTTCGGGCAATAGGCGGAGGAACGGGTTCTGGTTTAGGAAATTTAATATATGAGCAAATTCAAACGGACTATGGGAAAATGCCAAAATTGGAGTTCATTGTGTTTCCTTCACCGTCGTAAGTTTGAAAAATAAGTAAACATTTCAGTGTTAAAGATTAACTTTGGTATATTTGATCTTCAGAATGGCCCCACTTATTGTCGAATCTTACAATGCTCTATTATCGACTCATATGGGCATGGATATAAGCGATTGCAGCTTTATAATGGACAATGAAGCTTTATATGATATTTGTTCACAGAAATTGGATGTGAAAAGTCCAACTTATACAAATCTCAATAGAATAATTGGACAGGTATTTAAATATCGTTATATAAATTATATGAAATAAAAAAATGTGTGTTGGCTTTGCAGGTTATTTCATCATTAATTGTTTCGCAAAGGTTTAGTGCAAGTTCAAATCTCACTATTGGAGAATTTCAAACAAATTTAGTTCCATATCCCCGAATTCACTTTCCTTTAACAAGCTTTGCTCCATTTACCAGTTTAGCTAATTCCTGCTACGATCAAATTACCATACACCATCTAACCAAGCAATGTTTCCAGCCATCAAACCATTTGGTTCGATGTAATCCCGCTGAAGGCAAGTATATGGCATGCGTTCTACTTTACCGAGGCGACATTTCACAAGGAGACGTTAATGCTAGTGTAAATATGTTGAAAGCTAACAAATCAGCAAATTTTGTTGATTGGTCACCGACAGGATTTAAAATTTCGTCAAATGGAATGCCACCGATTTTCGTGGAAGGCGGTGATCTTGCTGCTACTAGCCGAGCTGTAACGGCTCTAACCAATAATACTGCAATTCAAAAGGCTTGGTGTCAATTGATGACAAAATTTAATAAGCTCTTCAGTAGACGGGCTTTTCTTCATCATTTTCTAAGCGAAGGAATGGAAGAGTTTAGCTTAAAAGAAGCATCGGAAAATGTTTGTTCGTTAATTAGAGATTATCAAGACATTAATAACTAATTTAGAAAAAAAACTTTTATATATTAACAAGTGTGTACCCAGTTATACCGGGTTCATATTAAAAAAAAAGATATAACTTAAAACAAAAACTTAAACTAAACTACATAATGTATGTACCTATCGAAATAAATTTTAAATTTTAAAAATTGAATTTTTTTGAATATTAACCAAAAAGGAAGCAATAAATATAAAACCAATACAACATTAAATAGAGTTCAAAAGGTATAAAGCGATGGATTTATTTTAAAAAACAACTGAAATTGCCGTTGGTTTTCATTTTGCACACTGAGCTAGTAGGTAACTGTTAACCATGTTATAAAGAATACAAGGTATGCTCGATATGAGATTCGTGTGACGTCATTGCGAGTGACAGTCATTTTGATTGGTAGATTTCGTTTGCGAAAGCAAACCTTTTCTTTCCAGCTGAAAATTGAGAACCAAAGAATACTATGATTAAGAACTTTCACTCGCAATGACGTCGACAAGAACTGTCAAGCAGACCTTGTATTCTTTATACCATGACTGTTAACCACAATTCCAATGGATCTTCATAATCAATTTAAATTTCACATTTACATACAAAATAAAACAATCAGAACACACCATACAAAACACCTGACAAGACTGACAAGACTGACAACATGGACTTTTAGGCACCTATTATGAATCGCGAGTCGCAAGAAACATTTAGCGAATCTGACTTTTGGCATTACCGTTTATGGCTCACATAGCTATATTTAGCTAAATTGTCAAAAATGTGTTGAATTGAGATGTTGCTCTATTCAAACGGCGCAGTTTGATTTTCTTAAAACCACGACATAAGTGATTTTAAAAACGTTCGCCTTGAGTCGAAGGTTCGACTCGCGAGTCATAATAGGGCCCTTAGAAACGCATACAGTTAAAACCACAACTTAGTACAGTAAACGAAGGAATTTTGCTTGCAAAAAATAGTGCACTCTGGATTATTTTTTTATATGGTAGGTGTTACCCCCAGCTATAACATACCCAAAGTCCCCAGCCCAGGGCCGAGAGCTTATCTCAGGAGGGGGGGTTAAAGGTACCCCTTTTTAGATTTTCGTGAATATTTCCACAACCTAGCATGTTAGCGGAAAAGCCATAGAGAGGGGTTCTTTCTCTCCCCCCTTTAGAGAGGAGGGGCTTTTTTGAATAATATTAAAAAACAACGGCAACACTTACAACAACAAAATTTACCTTTTTTGAAAGCCAGAACTCCGTTCTTTTATTTTATTTTCAAATCAAGTTATTGATGTCCATAGTTTTTGTAAAAATTACTTTCAAACTCAAAATTAAAAAAAAAAGTTGAAAATTTCGTTTTTGATTTTTATATTCAAATTGTGAAATAAAATGCAGAATTGGCTTTTATTTTCACTACCCCTATTAATTATTAATGGAAAACTTAAAACTAAATGGTTCTATGTCTCCTAGTTTTTGAGAAAATTGAAAGTTACGACGACAATTTTTTTGATTTTTTTTTTTATAATTTTTGTTATTATTACTGTGTAGTATGTGATAGTAGTCACCCATATTCTAAAACTCGTATTTATGACTCGTATTCGACTACAGTCGTATGTTGGTATTCCAAAAGTCATATATCCGACTTCACTTCTACAAATATTGAGAAACGGACAACATCGCATATGACTGTTCATATTCTATCATTATTCCGAGTCTAGTATTAATTCGAAAGCCGCATTTGTTTTGTTTTTTCGTCGTGTGAAATATTTTAAACGAGTTGTATGTATATTTTTTCGGATAAAAAAGGACAAAAACACATAGTCGGGGAGACGGCCATAGGACGACCTACCCTCATCTCTTTACCAGATGATAGGTATACAGTTTTTTGAATAGTGTCCAAACAAACACTTTGCGCATGGGTTGCCTAAAAAATAATGGGACCTTCATAGGGTTGCCACGGTTTAAAGATCGATTTTTGCGTTTATTCAATTATCTGATTGCGCTTATGTGGCAAGCCAAATGGATATTCAAAAAATATCCTATAAAAGGAAATTTAATTTAAAAATTTACGCATACGGGATTTTTTGAAATTTTGAATTTAAGTAGGGTAAATTTGTGTGCACGTATTAAAAGGTCGAAATTTTATTTTCTAAACGTGACGTCATAGCGAAATGATTTTGTTTGCAATCGATAGATGTTATTGAATACAAGAAAGTTATACATGACAGCAAAAATTGTCAAAAAACTAAAACTGGAGATATGAACGTTTGTACGGCAAAAATGGCGAAATAGATGTTTGAGAAAAAATTAACTATAAATCAGTGTGACGTTCTATTGAAATATATGGTATGTTGTTATGAAGCTGATTAATAAAAAGATAATAGGTACCTGCCAAATTTGTAATTAAAGCTTTGGTGCAAAGTGAATGTTTGAAAAATATTTTTTTTTTTTTATTTATAGGTTGTTTTATTTTTATTTTTGTACCCTTTGGTATTTTCATTGAAATTAACATCAAAATGTAGATAATTCTCCTATATAAACATGATGAAACCCACCCCTCATGCCACTATCCATGAGTGGTTCGTACATTGAGGAAACCGAAAAGCTTTCAGTCCTCGGTATGTGTATCAAGACCACCTTCTGTGGAACGATCAAATATTTGATGTTGCCAAAAATGCTGCTAAATGTTTAGGTTTTCTTCGGCGATGCAAGAAATTTTTCACCCCTTCTGATCTGGCTGTTATCTATAAAGCCTTTATTCGTCCAAAACTCGAGTACAATTCTCATGTTTGGGCAGGTGCTCCAATAACTCACTTGAGTCTATTGGATAGAATTCAAAGAACTTACTTTACTTACTTTACTTTTGATGGCGCTCACAGCCCAGGATGGGCTTCGGCCTCAACTAACAAGCCCCTCCAGCCAGCTCTGTCCTTAGCTAGCCGCTTCCAGTTGCGCACACCGAGTGCTTTGATGTCGTCATTCACTTGATTGCGCCACCTGTTACGGGTTCTTCCTCTGCTGCGTACCCCATCGGGGTTGGATTCGAAGACTCGTCGGGCAGGTGCGTTGCTGTCCATACGCTCCACGTGCCCCAGCCATCTAAGCCGCTGTATTTTCAGCTTTTTGACCAGGTCAACGTCGCTGTATAGCCCGTATAGCTCGTCGTTGAATCTTCTCCTCCATACTCCTTCGATACACACCGGACCGAAAATCACACGAAGAATCTTCCTCTCAAAGCACCCTAGCAGATTTTTATCCGAATCTTTCAGTGTCCATGCTTCTGACCCATAAAGCAGGACCGGGATGATTAGGGTTTTGTATAAAGTCTCCTTGGTTCTCTGAGAGAGGGCCTTACTACTTAAATGCCTTCTTAGACCGAAGAAACAGCGGTTGGCAAGAGTAATTCTTCGCTTGATCTCTGCACTGATGTCATTCTGCGATGTAATAGTGGAGCCCAGGTAGACAAAGTCCTTGACAACTTCGAAGTTATATCTGTCCATCGTGATATTTTGCCCGAGTCGACGATGTTGAGATTCCTCTCTCGATGACAGCATATACTTCGTCTTGTCCTCATTAACCGCCAATCCCATTCTAGCCGCCTCCGATTCAATGCTCGCAAATGCCCCTGCCACAGCTCGCTTCGTTCTGCCGACAATGTCTATGTCATCCGCATATGCAAGCAATTGAACGGACTTTTGATAGATTGTACCGCTGGTGTTGACATGTGCGTTGCGTACAATGGCTTCAAGAACGATGTTGAATAGGTTGCATGATAACGCGTCGCCTTGCCTCAATCCTTTCTCAACATCAAAGGAATCGGTGGTGTTCTTACCAATCTTGACGGAGCAGCGAGATTTCTCCATCGTCATCCTGCACAAGCGGACGAGTTTGGCAGGGATGCCGAGACTCGACATGGCTCTGTATAATTCGTCCCTTTTCACGCTATCATACGCGACTTTAAAATCGATAAAAAGGTGGTGTGTATCGATCTGGAATTCCCGGGATTTTTCTAAAATCTGTCGGAGTGTGAACATTTGATCGACGGTTGACTTGCCTGGCCTAAAACCGCACTGATAAGGGCCGATCAGATCGTTGACAAAAGGTTTTAAGCGGTCACACAGGATGGCCGACAAGATTTTATAAGCGACGTTTAGGAGACTAATTCCTCTGTAGTTGGTACATTTCAGAACATCTCCCTTTTTATGGATGGGGCACACTATACCGAGGTTCCATTCATCGGGCATACTTTCCTCCGACCAAATTTTGCAGATGAGCTGGTGTATGCTCCTAGCCAATTCATCTCCCGCTGATTTAAATAGTTCGGCTTGTAAGCCATCCGCACCTGCAGCCTTGTACGACTTAAGTTTGGATATCGCCAGCCGAACTTCGGTTAGGTCGGGTGGACGGAACTCGTGGCCATCATCGTCCAAGTTGAATGGAGCGTTCTGCCTATTAGCGGCATCTTGGCTGTCTTCGCCATTAAGCAGTCTAGAGAAGTGTTCTTTCCAGATCCTCAGCACTGACTGTGTGTCTACTACCATATTCCCACTCTCATCTCGGCAGGCTTCCGTTCTAGCCTTGAATCCTTGGGTGGATCGCTTCACCCTCTGATAAAATTTTCGAACATCTCCCCTACCGCTACAACCCTCAATAGACTCTACCGCCCGCTTCTCGTGCTCTCTCTTTTTCCTCCTGAGAAGTCGGCGTTCCTCTTTTCGTTTCAGCCCGTAGAGCTCCCGGGCCACTCTCTCAGCAGCTCTTGTTCGAGTCTGCAGCATTGCCTGGTAGGCCTCGTCCTTAGCTGCATGCGCTAGCCGGCACTCCTCATCGAACCAGGGGTTTCGTTGTATTCGCCTAGTGAAACCCAGCACATCAGAGGCGGCACTTCTAATGGCTTGTTGACAGTGTTCCCACTGGTCCTCTGCACTTGATGCTGGTAGCGGACCTCCTGAGAGATTAAGAGTTACGTGGTCTGCAAAAGTTCTGGCAGTCTCTTGCGATTTAAGCTTCCCGACATCGAATCTTTTCACAGCATCTGCTCTGCGTTGTCGCGTCATGGATATCCGCATACGTAGTCTAGCTACCACCAGGTAGTGATCCGAGTCAATGTTGGCCCCTCGTAACGTTCGGACGTCCAAGATACTGGAAGCATGTCTCGCGTCTATCGCAACGTGGTCGATTTGGTTGACGGTTACTTGATCACGCGACCGCCAAGTCCCCTTGTGTATATTGAGGTGTGGGAAGTAGGTGCTTGAGATGATGACATTTCGCCCCGCCGCAAAGTCTGCCAGCCTGTGCCCGTTGCCGGAAGTTTCGTCGTGTAGGCTGTGTTCTCCGACTATCGAACCAAAGATGCCCTCCTTTCCGAATCTTGCGTTGAAGTCACCAAGAATGATCTTCACATCGTACTTCGGGCACATATCATACGTTGTCTCCAAGAGATCGTAGAATGCTTCTTTGGTTGAGTCTTCTCTCCTTTCATGGGGGGCGTGAACACAAATCAGCGAAATGTTCTTAAATTTGCCTTTGATGCGGATTGTGACCAGGCGCTCGCTTACACTTCGGAAGCCCAAGACTTCTTGCCTAAGTCTTCCCCTTATCACAAAACCACAACCCAAGAGCCGCTGACCCTGTTCCTTCAAGCACCCGCGTGTCACACATTTTCAGTCTCCGTACGCCCTCTCCATCCCATCGCACTTCCTGGATGGCTGTTACGTCAGCCTTTAGCCTGTCCAGGTTCTCCACTAATTGTTCGGCTGCACGTGTTCTGTATAAGGACAGGACGTTCCACGTGCAGATCCGAAATTCATTGTCCTTGTTTCGTTTGCTGGGGTCGTCAACTTTAAAATCATCCATATCCGAGGCTTGTTGTTGTTTCGGAACAACTTTTTTTTACGTGGTAGGGAAGTTACCCCGACGCACAACCCCCGACCCGGAGGACCAGACCCTTCGTATAACTCCAAGGGTAGGGAGCCGGATAAACCGCTCCTTATAGGCCTGAGCTACAAATATGTCGTAGTAGCCCATATAAGGTGTTCACTAAGTAGTTCAACCTAACTGGAACTGTAGACGCCACCGTTGATTCCATCTAGAGAATTCTTCCGCTGCCGCCTCGATGAAAGGAGAAGTGCCTTAGTGGGAACACTCCTCCCCCCCTCTCTCGTTGGCTGTCCCCAACAGCTTTCCACGGGGATTTAAACCCCGTCTCCAGCTGAGGTACTAGACACCCGATGTTCACCACGTGGAGGTGAGAGTAGGAGTTGGTAGACAGAGGTGGATTTTGAGAAAAACCTGTGGACGCTTGTGTCCTCTTGAATGCACATAACTACCCTTTTGAACATAGAATTCAAAGAAGAGCTATGAAAATGATAGGTGATAGAAATATAACGGAAGCATTTGCACCTCTCGAACACCGACGCAATGTTTCATGTCTTTCGTTATTTTACCGTTATTTTCATAACCAGTGCTCTAGCGAAATAGCCAGTTGCATTCCTCCCCTAAAACAATTCAACCGTAATACTCGTATTTCTAGGAATGCACATCAGTTTACCCTTGAGCCCAACTTCGGACGTACTGTTAAGTATAGAGATTCTTTCTTTAGTCGCACTACAAGTATGTGGAATGCTTTACCCGGCACTATCTTTCCCTGCCATTTTGATATTCAAAGGTTCAAAACCAATGTGCACCGGCATCTCCTCTTAAATCCTTTCCTATTTTCCTAACGCTCGCACTGTGTTTAAACATTTAAAGGGTAGTAAGAACCCCTTTTTTGCGCGCTTTATTTAAAAAAAAAAAAAAAATGATAGTACCAGGATTTATACAAAAACTTGGTTAAAACTCAGGGTTGCCGCACTTTAATATTGCTATTTGCGTCAGAGAAATCATTGAAATCAGGAATTTCAATGAAAATACCAAAGGGTACAAAAATAAAAATAAAACAACCTATAAATTAAAAAAAAAAATATTTTTCAAAAATTCACTTTGCCAAAACCAGAGCTTTATTTAAAAATTTGGCAGATACCTATTATCTTTTTATTAATCAGCTTCATAACAACATACCATATATTTCAATAGAACGTCACACTGATTTATAGTAAATTTTTTCTCAAACATCTATTTCGCCATTTTTGCCGTTCAAACGTTCATATCCCAAGTTTTAAATTTTTGACAATTTTTGTTGTCATGTATAACTTCCTTGTATTGAATAACATCTATCGATTGCAAACAAAATCATTTCGCTATGACGTAGCGTTTAGAAAATAAAATGTCAACCTTTTAATACGTTCACCCTAATTTACCCTACTTAAATTTAAAATTTCAAAAACTCCCGTATGTGGAAATTTTTAAATTAAATTTCCTTTTATAGTATATTTTTTGAAAATCCTTTTGGTTTGTCACATAAGCGCAATCAGATAATTAAATAAACGCAAAAATCGATCTTTAAACCGTGGCAACCCTATGAAGGGCCCACTCTTCTCTGGGAAACTATGTGCAATCAACCTGGCAGGGATAGCACGACTCTAAGAACACTAAAATGCAATATTAAAGTGCAACACAAAACTGATAGATGCAAAACAGCTTTATAGCGATCCAAATATCGTTTACTGATACTTTTATGTATCCTTGTTATTTACAGAAGCTTTCGAGCGGTATAAGGCTCTTTTACATCTATCAGTTTTGTATTGCATTTTAGTGGTCTTAGGTCCACGTTGTCACTCTCAGATTAATAGCATGTGGTTTGTTAAGGTGTTATATCTAATAAATACAATAAAAATAAAATAAATATGAACATACAATACAATAACATACATTTTTTTATTGTATTTTGACAGTGCATTTTAGTGGTCTTAAACGACATGGTATTGCTTAAATTTGGAGCTGTATAAAACACTTATTTCTTTCCTCCTTTGTTTGCATTTCGAAAATGCATTTTGGTGGTCTGAGGTCCGCGGTATTTTGGGGGTTCAATGTTTGACCTGCTTATCGAAAAAACAGTAATTTCTGTTTCAAAATGAATCTAATTTTTTTAGGGTGCTTGTATCATATTTGTTTTTCTTTCATTAGATTCTGCATTAAAAAATACCTTTAAATCATATATCATGTCATATGTACTATCTCGATTACACGAAAATTCAATTTTTCGTAAGAGCTAACATTTTGTTCCGTATAGGGCAGGGCAAACATAAACTCTCTAAAAAAAACTCATTGGATCAAGTTATTTTAATGGACTCTTTTGATACTTGGAAACCATGAAATATTTAATATTCTTAGCAAATTTCATCAGTGTCAGAACTTATTCATAGATGTTATGGTAATAATGACGCACTAACATCTCGCCCTAAAAAAAAACACCCTTTCACCACAGATATTTTTGGGAACTCTTTTGATTCTCAGTAAACATGCCAAAGAAACATTTATACCAAATTTCATTAAAATCCCATTATTTTAAAATGGTTTTGGGTAATATATTACTTGCTGTGCTTTAAAAAAAGTGATCATTCCAAAAAAATGACATCAACTTTCCACAGGATACATTTATCTTTTCAGTTTTGGTCCATTTAGAATCAGCGTTGAAAAGCACCCTAAAAACATGTGTCATATAATTAGATTGTTTTACAGCAAATTTCTCAGCTTGACAAACTCCCGCCTCCCTCCCCTCTCCACCTATACAAAAAGCAAATGCGGCGATTTTGTGGGACTTTGGATATGTTGTTGAGGATAAAATTCTGCGTCGATACCAGAAATAAAATTTCATGAATTAATTTGTGCATGGTCCGATCCTATCTTTCTTAGACTAATTTAGGAAATGTTTAAATTTCTTGGTCCCTATCCTCTCATTAAAAGTTGTGGCAGAAAGAATATTCATTTGAAAAATTTAAACGAAAATGTTTCTACATCGCTTTATTACAAGTCTGAACGAGTCGACTTGCTTCTCTACATAGCTACCCTGAGGCTACACGGGCAAGCACTGGCAAAGGAAGTTGGCTTCATAGATTGACTGTCTATTTCCTATACATGAATATGCTGTGACGTTGCAAGTTGCTTTCAAGTTTTTGGCTATGTTCTGCTTTTAAAAGGATAGACTATTCTAGGGTTCTGATCGTAATTGCAAATCGTGCTTCAATGACGAAAATGAAAATAAAACCATAAAGTCGCAATCTCGCATGGGATGACTTTCATCTGAATCATATATTTTGGTTTTTTAATTTAAACATTTTATCTTAAACATTTCGATTTTTTTAATATGTACATACATTAATAAAATATTAAATAATTCTGAAAAAAATTGGATTTTTTGATATTTTTAATCCACCAGCCACCTTTTAATGGAATTTGACAATTCATATCTTGACAGATAAGAAACTAAATTTTGGCGGTACAAATGAACTGTCAAAATTGAATTATTGATAGGAAAAATATTATCCAGAACAGATAATTTTATTTCACGAATTTGATGCAGAAAGCGTAGAAATAAACCTGATACTCTGATAAAAGTCATTTGTGACGTTTAAATTGATTATTTCCCACGTTTAAGCAAGTATTTTTAAGGGGTTGCTCATTTAAACATCTTGCGGAAAATTATATCTTCCTGCAAAGCGAAAAATTATCTCGTTTCATGAATACCCTTATTCACTACCCAACTGGGAATTTTAAAACGTATGCTTTTTATGTTGTTAATCTTACTAATTAATTGAAACAAAAATAATTTCAAAAATTACCCTTCACATACACTGCACAAAATTCGATTTAATTTAATTGTGATTGCGAAGTCTGATATTAAGGTATGTAATATGTATATTAAAGTCTATGCAATAATTACAAAACCAAACAACTGCGCTTTGTAAACTCAGCTGGTTTTTATGTTTGTATTTTTAACTCCCACTACCGACCAAGAGCTACTAATACTTGTGCAAATGTGTGAGCCTGATCGCAAAACTTGTTTAATTTCTCAAATCAGTGTCAGTTTTAGGTGTAGTTCAATTCTAGTTCTAGTTTTGGAAACGGAGCAAGTTTTGGTTCGGTAATTATGTCGGTAAGGTAAATATTTCGTATCCGGTACCGGTCTACAACAAATTTCAGTTTGTTTCAAAAATTGAAGTGATTTTTTAATTGCATTAGGTATAAGATCCTGGTAAGATTCAAGTACCCTCACATAGGTGTAGTTTGTATTTGGCTTTGTTTTAATTAAATTAAATGAAAGTAGTTATCAGTTTCAAATTGTTTTTCGTCAAAAAAATATATATTTTTGGTAGGTACCAACATAATGTACCGACATTTATGTAAACCAGTATCGGCCAGTGGCCGAAAATTCGGCCAACAAAAACTAATTAACACACTTTTTGCAGAAGTAAGAGAAATTAAAAATAACCAATAGGTTGGATTTTTTATTGTTAGGGCTTAACTACAATAGATCTACTTTTTGCAAAAAGTACAAAAGTGAGAAAAACATGTAAAAAGACATGATAAACATGTATTCTACAGAAAACTACTTCAAAAAAAAACCATACGAACATTTTTCTAACATAAATTTAACCACCATACATAATTTTTAATTGTTTGTTGTCTTCAGCAAAGATATTCATTTCTTACTTTTGTACTTTTTGCAAAAAAATAGGTCAATGTCATTAAGCCTTTATATATGAGTGTTTTTTTTTATAATACAAATTCTATTATAGTTGTTTGAGATTTAAAAATGCATCTCTTTCGGCTGTTTTGGTCGTAAAGATATGTTAATGAAACAATTTCATTTCCTTTCCCGACGTTGCGACGGTGGTTGCCATCTTCTTCAGGCGATCTTTTATTTACAAAAATAAATTGAATTTATTATACACATGAGAACATTTGGTGTAACACTTAAGCAAACTTACATTAGGTAGATGTTTACAATTTACATAGATAAATTAACAATAAAAGTAGAAATAATAAAATTACTTTGAAAATTTTTTTTGTTTTATTTAAAACACTTCAAATGAAGTTTAGTCGGCTTTATACTGTCAAAAATTCTGCCAGTCACTAATGAGCAGTAAACCGATGAAATATTTTGGCTGCCTTGTTTACGATTCATATTGTTTTTGTTATTTATGATATGAAGTGTTTCCAAAGTATACCGCTTGGAGACATGTTTCTCCATTTCTAGGATTTCCACTCCTTCAAAATCTGGTTTATGTCCACGTTCGACGCTGTGTAAGGCCAGTGCTGTTTTCCCGGTGCTTTTTAAATTTATGTCGGACTTGTGGTTTGAAATTCGTTGACGAAGAAGTTGCTTTGTAGTACCGATATAGGAAAGGTTGCAATTTTCCTCTGCATTGCCAAGGCAGTTGTTTTTATAAACTACGTCGGTACACTTGTCCTTATCCGTTTTCGTTTTCATGTTGGTGAATACAAATTCTATATACTACTGAAATACATCAGCCAAGTAGAAGACTTACCATTATTGAATTGAACTTGTTGAATTATTGAATCAATATAGCTTTTAACGGCCTTTAGTCCAGACAAATTGGCGTTTCGTCCCGGCGTTCTCACTTGGACTTTCAGTTGACAGTGAGGGCATTGTCAAGACGCAATTTCTATTAAGTTCAGTCCAGCTTACATCAATTTTACAGCGGAAATCAATTGTGAACTATATCCAACCCAATTAGAATTTCTAATCAAGAATTGTTGGATATTTTGTTACCCGTGGCCTGGCATTGTTTACATATGAGTGTTTTTTATAATACAAATTCTATATACTACTGAAATACATACATATACTGATGAAACAACAGCAATCAATTCACTAGCCAGATAATAAAAGGAAACGAGATGCAATGATTTAATAAGTGAAGAGTCATTCAAGGTATCCTCAGTTCATAAATTTGAACCCACTTTGTGCTTTGTGTTTAGAAAACAACCGTTACTTTCGTTGAATTAAAAATTGCTTTTGATATGGAAAATTATAAGATGAAAAAACTGTTGAAAAGTCATGTAGAAGTTCATCAGTTCATCGTCTATGTCCGCTCATATGCTTTGTAAAGTGTGCACCGCCATTGTGTGTTTTGATAGAAGTTGATTTTTTTTGTGTTCTCTGTGTTGACATTGTCTACTGACAGTAAATATTATAAGAGAAATAAATATGCCAAATGAAACATTTATACTAAATTTCATTAAAATCCCATTATTTTAAAATGGTTTTGGGTAAAATATATCTTGCTGTACTTTAAAAAAAGTGATCGTTTCATAAAAATGACATTAACTTTCCACAGGATACATGTATCTTTTCAGTTTTGGTCTCTGTAGAATCAGCGTTGAAAAGCACCCTAAAAACATGTGTCATATGATTAGATTGTATTACAACAAATTTTTCAGCTTGACAAACTCCCGCCTCCCTCCCCTCTCCACCTCTTAAAATGCGCCTATACAAAAAGCCAATGCGGGGAGTTTGGGGGACTTTGGATATGTTGTTGAGGATAAAATTCTTCGTCGATACCAGGAATAAAATTCCATGATTTAATTTGTCCCTGGTCCGATCCTATCTTTCTTAGACTACAGCTTCCCATTGTGTCGATGTATACCATTTTCGTATCTTTCAACTTTGACAGTGCTACATGCAACAGCTACACCATTGTGTTCGGCCGGTAATTATTGTACAATTTGCATGAGTAGTGTATGGTGAAGGTTGATTGTGCATTCTTGTATTTGCGCATGCAGGCATGTGTATTGTATGGGTCCTATAAGTGTGGGAAATTTTTTGTTCGTTGGGTTGGCTCAATATGTACATGTCCAAAATAAACAAAAGTGAAATGGTTGATTCTCTGTTAAAAGCTCCTTTTTAGCACCCAAAATGTCCCCTACCTAAATTTAAGAAAAAATTATGTACCATCATTCAAGTGTTGTTATAAATTATGGAATAAATTAATGATTTAAAGTGCGGGCACTTGATTTTAAGCGTTTTTGAGAATTTGGGCTTGATACGGAAATGACGCCTTCGATACGGAAATGATAATGTCCAGTACAAACATTTTCCTTTTAAAATATTCCTTGTAACAAGGGCCGTGTGATTCAGGATGCATTTAAAAGACTTACGGTATTACAGGAATTTATTTAAAATTATTAAAATCTTAATTAAATCGATTTACGAAAATTATTGTGTGGTACGGAAATAGCATTTACCTAGTAAAGATAAATAAATTGTTACGTTTTCGCTTCCCCACCTATCTCAGTTTTAAGGTCTCCAATTGCCTTTTAGGGGTTTTAAATGCATGCACAAACATTTTAATGATTTGTTTAAGAAAAAACACATTTAAAGTCATTTTCGTAACCATTTTCTCTACGCCGTAACCCAATAAAGTCGACGGAAATGACGCGACGGAAATGACGAAAATCGATGTTTTTTAACTTTTTAGACAAGAAAAATAGAAACTATATTTTTTTTAAATTTTTGTATAACTAACTGCAACATTACTTCACAAGACTGTTACAAAATATTTTTTTATCACTTATTATATGCACCTACGGAAATGACGAAATTGATGAAACACGTGACGAATACAACCACTAACTTGAAAATTACACACGAAACTGATGTCCCACCCATTTAATTGAATATATTTCAAAGGAAGCATGAATGAGTTTCTTCATTTCGTCTAAATCCTATAAACTGACGGCCGTTAATTTGAATTTATAGGCATTTAACATTTTTTTACGGAAATGATGCAAATACATGGAGACAGATGTTTAAAAGTTTGTAAGTTAATTGTTTCAAATAAATAAATCTAATTTTTAGGGAAGTTGTATTTAACTACATATTCTTAATCCTGGAACTCAGTCAAATTAAAATGTATGCATTTAAAAACAAACAAAAAATCCATTTTTCCGCGCTGAAAAAAGGAGGAGACACGCGACGGAAATGAAATTTGGTATTTGGACCATAAAAACTAAATTTTTTTTATTACATATTTGCAAATATTTAAAATTAAGAAGTGGCCCAGTTAGAAACGTTGCTTGCGCTGTTATTGACTTCAAAATAAATAAGTTTTTTTTAATTTTTTGAACTATTTTTGGTCGGGGCCACGAAAAGGAGTTTTAGTGAATAATCACTCAAATACGCCAAACAAGAATATACTGCTTTGAAAAATTCGGATTCTCAGGAGTTATTGGATGCATTGATGGCTTTTATCTGTTTTGTCGTTGAAACTTGGTTTGCCCTGCATTAAGAATAAATAATTATGTATAACTAACAAAATTACTTATAAACAAACATTTTTTTTAAATAAAAACACTCACATTTTGTTCTCTACATAATTTTTTTCTTGTTGAATATATCCCGTCCATCACAAAAATGCGGTCGACAACGAGCGATCGGATTTTCGATAATTGTGGAACACAATCGACATCCACAATACCGATTTCTCAATTTGTCGATCGTTGATCGCTCGTTAGCGATTATCGATCGACGATCGACAATCGCAATAGGGCCCATTGTCTTTCTTTTAGATTTTTAATAAATTAGAGGACCTTTGCGACAAGACTGTGTACAAAAATTGTATGGCCATCAATAGAAAAACGTCGGTCCAACACTTCGGTTCGGTGGATTAGGTCCGTATTTCTGCATGTACATACAAAGTCATATGCAATAGATCAAAGAGAAGTGTAAGACTAGCGTTGTAAGGTTAATAGATCCGTTGCTAGCTCTTGGTCTACACAGAGAGTTGGCAGCTGATTAACTTGCTTAGGTACCTACCTAGCTAGGTAAGTAGAGGGACCTCATTTCATTCAAGGATAAAACTTGAGCAGCTGAAAAGTTTATGAACATTAAGTAAAATAACGCTGGTCTTACATTCCGACTCGGTCTAAGAGGAGGTATTCATTTTTTATTTATATATTTCTGTTTTGTCATCTTCTCTTTGCACTACGAATTCATTAAAAGGTTCCGGGAAGTCTTGGTTTTACTCTTTCATCTTCCAAATCAAAACACTCACCAGGTGATGTTGTATCGGACTGTGGATAATTTTCGCAATCCAAACCATCATTTGGGCAGCAGGCGATCTCCTCCTGATAGGACACACAATTATTTGGTGAGCATTGTGGTGGTAATATTGCTGTATTTGATACATTAAATCTACCGCCAATATCATGATCACAAAAGCACTCAGATTGCTTGTACTTTTTGCGTTTTGTTGACGAATTTCGGCACATAGTCACTAATTTGTTATCTTTATTGGCGTAGTCAAGACCATTATTTCCGTGACAGCAGAAACATTTGGGTCCTCTTGGCTCGGAGCAGTAAGTATCTGGAGATGGTGCTATCCACATCATTCTTGTGTACCTTGCCAATTGATTCATTTTTGGAGGGCAATAAGTTGATACTTGTTGACTGGTACACGGATCATTATTCGACATAATCTGGTTGCTGCATGATGGTTTTTGATCATCGAATATTTGAGGATCTTGTGGCCTGCAACAAACAGTTTCCTTAACCACAAAGCTTGAAGATGATGATGGTTGGCAAGTTGAGTTACAAAACCGCTCCTTAGCACTCAGTGCTTCTCCCAAATTTTCCTGACCCTCAGATCGTGGTGGGGGCAGTTTGAATACTTCTCCCGGACAGCATCCAATACATCGCCTTGAACAAAATATTTGTTTTTGACATGAAGTGAGCAGAAATCTGTCTTTTGCCCTCACAGCTTCTGTGTTAAATCCTTGATCGAAGCTTTCATATTTTAGAGATTTTCCGGATTGCCGAATACCTTCAGACCTTTGTGGCTCGTGGGATCGGGACCGTTTTTTTGAACTTTTACGGGACTTATCTTCTCGGGAACCTATGTCCTGAAAACTCTTGCTCTTTTTAAGGGATCTTGGCTTTAAATTTCCATCCTCAGGAAGGATTTCATTAGATCTCGTGGGCAATGACATTCCCTTTTGATCCAAGTTAGATCTTCCTGGCTTATTAGGTTGTTTTTTGGGTTGGGAAATAAAAATTTGCGTTATTATACTTGTGGTTGAGCTATTTTGTGACAAAGCTCCAGTTAACATACCATCAACATCAACATTTTCATCATAACACTCCACATGACATTCACAAATACATTGACCTGGTCCCAGACAATCTGCTGGTTTAACAATCTTTTTTCGTTTTGTGTCTGTTGAGTTTTTACTTTCTTCATTTTCGTCTCCACCAAAAAAGTAATTCAAAGATTGAATACCTGGCAGCTGTGGCAGGGAATAATCCAAATCTTCAGTGTTTTTTTCAATAACATAAGACTTCTTGTTGGAAAGTTTACTGACACCAGTTGAACGGTTGGTAGAGGCTTCCCTGTTTGTAGTTCTTGACTGTCGTGTTGGTTTCTGCGGCAGTAGAGGTACTTCTGATCGTTCAGACTTTGTTCCTCCTGAACGGGATATACCATGAGCCCCTTTACTGCCACTCGACTTCATATTAATTGGTATGTTTCCCGTCGTGCTGGCACTATCGACCTCCTTATAATCATATATAAGGGAGCAAATATCCTCAGATGCTTCTGCTAGTGAAGCTTCTTCTAAACCTTCAGCAACATAGTGATGAATAAAAGCTCGCCGACTATACAATCGATCATATTTGTCTATAAGTCGACACCAAGTCCTCCGAATGACTGTATTATTTGACAAGACTACCAATGATTTATTTGTATTTCCCAAGCCTCCTCCAGGTACAGATAATGGAGGCTCTGCATTAGTTCCAACTTTGAAGCCCGTCGGAGACCAGTCAACAAATCGAATTGTTTCAGTTGCTCTTAAACGCATAATACTTGAGTTTATATCCGAGTCTGAGACATTGCCACGATAGAGAAGTACAGATGTCATGTATTTGCCTTCAACCGGATTACATCGTACTAACTGATTTGATGGCTCAAAACATGCAGTTGTTATTTGCTCTGTCGATAGTCTTGTATAGCCAGAGCCGGTACCTGGAATGAACGGAGCATAACTGACAACTGGAAAGTGAATACGTGGATAAGGAACCAAATTGGTTTGGAATTCAGAAAATGAAACGTTTGAGCTTCCAGAAAAGCGTTGTGATGTCGTGAAATTTGAAGCTGTCTAAAGAATTTTTCAAAGACAAAATTCAATCAGAAATTAACCCTTACAAACCTGTCCAATTATTCTATTGAGATTCTTATATTTCGGAGCGTTGATGTTCAGCTTCTTCGAACAAATATCATAGAGGGCCTCGTTGTCTAGAATACAGCTACATTCTATAGAATCCATGCCCAAATGAGTCGCCAGAAGAGCATTGTATGGCTCAACTATCAAAGGAGAAAGACTACAAGAATACAAAAGGGAATTTAATAGAAAATTATCAAATTAACAAGAAATTTGTAAAGCAAAAAAATCTCACGATGCTGATGGAAATATGATGAACTCCATTTTGGCAACTTTTTCATAGGTATCTAAAAGTTGCTCGGCAATGAGATTGCCCAGTCCAGACCCTGTTCCGCCTCCAATCGATCTAAATATAAGGAACCCCCTCAAATTCGAACATGATTCCGCAACATTCCGAATAGCTTCCATTGTTATGTCGATAAGTTCTGCGCCCATGGTGTAATAGCCTCGTGCGAAATTACTTCCACTATCTTCTTTTCCAGTTATGAGACTGCAAGGGCTGTACAACCGGCCATAGGGTCCAGTTCGAACTTGATCTACAAACAATGATCAAATTCAAAATGAATTACTCTTTATTTTAAATAAGTTCGTCTCACCTATTACTGTGGGTTCGGAATCAACCAAAATCGCACGTGGAACAACCTTATTCGATGTTTTGAAGTCGAAGAAATTAGTAAAGGTAGTTTCATAAGGACATTCGCATAAAGTTCCATCAGCTTTGATACCATGTTCCAGACAGTATAACTCCCAACAAGCATTGGCAATCTGTACACCAGCCTGGCCAACGTGGATTTGGATAATTTCCCCCTTTATTAAAATAAAGAATGATAGGTAATAGCAGGTAGTTAAAAATAATTTGGTACTGTGTTAAGATGATTTTAAATACCATTTAGAAAATTTTAATTTCAAACTTAGAATTTTGAGTGAAGGTTTTCTAAAAATAAAAATGAACTGATTGGAGTTAAGAAGCTTTTTTGTTCAATGGAAATAAAAATAACAAAAGTAACAGAGTAGATGGGTTGTTGAACTTGGCTTTCTTGTTGTACGTTGGTTTGGGAGTGGGATAAACTTTTGAAAGGATGAAAGTTATCCAAGAGGCGCGATTCTTTAAATAGATTTTTATTATAAGTCTATATCTCTCAACTCCTAGATATCATCATCTAACTGACGCGACACCTTGAGTGAGTCCGGACAGTAAAAAAGAAGTCTTCTGTGACTTTGAAGCTGTAGGGATGGTTCTTTGTGCATAAACACCAGGAGACATTTATTTAAAAAAATTATACTTTTTTAGTTTTAAATCTGATTAAGTGATAAATAGTAACATTGAGTGTATACACATAGAGGAACCACGTCAGTGTTAAGTTATCACCAATCTAGTCGGCGCCCTTATTTGCATCTAGAACAAGAACCAGTGATAGACAATACAAGAACCATTTGCTCCTTAAAGTAGACTATTTCCACCTTTAGGTAGACTATTTGTGAAAATAGTGAGGAAATAGTCTACCTTAAGGAGAGAATGGTTCTTGTATTGTTTACCACTGGTTCCTGTTCTAGATGCAAACAAGGCCGACACCTACATTGGTGATAACTAAACACTGACGTGGTTCCTCTATGTGTATAAACTCAATGATAGTAATGTAATAAGTAAATAAGAAAGAAGACATTTTTTTTTTTTTTTTACATACAATTACATAGAATATTTAAATTTACAACCACACGAATCCTTATAAATATTTGGAAGAAATTAGAACTTTTACATTAATACATAGTAACTCTTTATGAACAATAAATTTTTACTTACACTAAAAGTGATTGATCTTGTTGCTATTGATCACCACCCCAAATATTTTTTTTTTTAATTTTGCATCCCACATCTTTAAAAATATAGCAAAAACAATTTATTCCTATTTTTTTATAATCTTACTAAAAACAAAAGAGCTGAGCTTCAAACTTTACCAAGGATCAGTGATGGTAAAAAGAGTTGAGATAATATTGGTTTTAATACATCAATTAATATTTGGGGCTTGTATGGGAAATGGTGGACTTTGCCGATTGAGCCATATTCTGATAGGTGACGCTGTAGTCAAAATTATTAAGAAATTCTATATTTATTGACCAAAGTAACGCATACACAATAATAAAACCAGTCGTTGGACAGACTTTGTTGGTTGTTGCTGCGAGTCCAACCATTTTTGTATAAACAGCTATTAAAAATAAGTACTACTTGAAGTTTAACTGATTCTTTGAAAAAAATTGCCTTTAAAAATAAATATAAAATCCATTATGCTAGCATGCTAGGACTCTACAAGTGTACATCCATTATGGATTGTGTGCTTGCTAGAATATTTTCATTTATAGTTATTTTGTTGTTCACATATAGTTCACAGTATTTTTTCCCACAATACACAAGTACAAGTATAACTTTAAACGTATGTACTTCGTTCTTGCTTCGGCAGAACATATACTAAAATTGGAACGATACAGAGAAGATTAGCATGGCCCCTGCGCAAGGATGACACGCAAAATCGTGAAGCGTTCCACATTTTTTGTGAACATTCATGGGTATATTTTATTTACTCAAAAGAAAATGTCATTTTCCTTTGGAGGTTCGCAGTTACTCCTTTTTGAGCGTTTCTGTGCCATTCCTATCGATTATGGAAAATCTGAAGTAGAAGGATGAACTCCGAATAGTAGTTAGGGCGTTAAGTGCATCAGCCTTGAACTTCATCCTGATGGGATGAGCTTTGGTACACTTATAGTCCATGTCCTAACTTTACTTTTGAGAAGTGTTGCCAAGGTGGCAACGCACTGGCAGGGTTGTTTCCTTACCAAGTTATATCCACGAAATTCCACATAAATTGAGAACCACACATCGGACGATGACGCGGAATGTCTAATGTGTTCAAATAGGTTTATATTATTTGGTTGACCACTCCCCCACCCTTTGGGTGCTGGGGGCACAAAGTAGCCTCGGCGATTACTGATTCTGTTTGTCAGAAAATAATGGTAATTACATTACATATTCATAAAAATCAAGTGGTTTCCCTCAAAATCCTATTACTAAAAAAATAAAATAAAAAATCCGCGATTTATTTCGTGCCTTTCCAGCTGTTGGATGACACTAAAAACTATTTTTTTTTACTCTGGTAGTCAAGACCTTCCGATAGCGATACATTTTGGTGGCATACATCAATTATCTAAAAATTTCAATACAAAATCCGCGACTTTAATCGCGTCTGTCGGGGGTTTTGGGGCCACTTAGATGTCTGTCATGTACATATTCGCACTCAGTGGGTCAAGATCTTTCGTTTGTGATACATTTCAAGTGGTTTCCTTTTTGACAAAAAACGCCATTCGGGGCCATTTAGACGTCTGTCACGTACATATTCACACTCAGGGAGTCCATGACTAAAAGTTGTGATCCATTTCAGGTGGTTTCCCAAAAGCCTAAAATCGCAAAAAAAAAAATCACTTGGGGCCACCTAGACGTCTGTCGAAACCATTTTTGTAATCAGGGAGTTTATGGCGTCAAGTTGTATTACATTTGAAATGGTTTCCCACCCGATTTCCATTTTTAGAAAAGTTGTACTTTTGATGCACTTTTACGTGGTAACGAGGCCACTACATGCTGGCAGACGAACGTATGCATTATCTACTTCACCAGGACTACCTATACTATTTAACTCTTTTGGTTTACTTTCACGACCAAAATCTGCTGCCAGCTCTTAGACTATAAGTATTTAAAATTTCGGGGAAAGTTTTTGTTTTGAATTATTACTACGTTGGTTATTAACAATAGTTAACTTTGGTTGGTATGTCAAAAAAAATTGTTGAAGTGTCATTGTTAGATTTAGTTGGAAATTGTTACTATTCATTTAGGAACGATTTGTTGTTAGATATTGTTGATCTGTCAAACGAACGTTTTGGAAAACTTTATTTCATCGTTAATTACCATAAATTCATGTTTTTTTTTCTACAGTATACTCACCTTTATCATTAAAAATTGTAGAAAATTCAATTTTAATTCATTTCACTTCACCAAAAGTTTTGTTCTGATTCTTCAATTTTTAGTTTTTGTAAACAAACCTTCTCACATATGTGCTTTGACAGATCAACACTTTCAATTTATATCATGGAGATGAGTTGGAAATAGTTACGAATTGTAACTGCATTTGACACTAATAAACTGAATTTAGGAACGATGTCGTCATATAGTTACAAATCGTAATAAAGGAACGACCATTGTTAACTATAGTTAACCATAGTTAACTATGGTAAATAAAAGAACGCAACACGTAGATGTGCTACAAGGACTGGAAAAAAACATTTTCAAAAAATTGTTTTGTTTAAGTTTTGTAGCCAAAACAAAACTTTTGAAAAAAAAAGTTTTTATGAAAATTTTATTATTATTTTTTTTTATGAAAATTTTATTATTCCATCAAATAGTACTTACAGAAACCTACAAGATGTCATCATTAGTATAATTTAAAAAAAAATGGAATTAAGCCGTTTTTCTCCTGGACCTTTTAACTACAAACCGTCATACTCATATTTTGGTTATCAATCCACTCCCAAAATTTGCTGTCGGCTCTCAGACTAATTTGTCATAATTATAGAAGGTTTTGGAGAGATCGTTAAAAGTTTGTGGACAGAAATCTGTATTTAAACGAATGAATTGGAGTGTATTAGTTTTAACCTTACACTTTGTTTTTATTAATAGATTTAAAATGTTTTATTATTTCCTAGCAAATTTTAATGTACTTATGGTAATTTGTACTTATTGCAGTTATGAAAATTTTTAAAGTACCCTGACTTCAGACGTGGTATACACGATCTTGAAGGCTTAAAACTTTTGTCAATTTTTTTTTCATATGCAGTTGATTGTAAGTCGAGCTTATTTGACGGCCTTAAACTATTTGCACTAGCAATTAAATCAGGCTCAGAGTTTTGTCTTGATGGAACCTCACATTCGTAAGAGGAAAAAGTGTCTTTAACAGTGCTTTCCTCATTAGCTTTACTGTGATTAGAAAGGAATTTTTCATTTTGTAATGATTCCAATAAGCCTTGAAGAACCAAACAGACACCATCTTGTATTTGTAATTGATTTAATTTCTGCATTCCTAAAAAAAATAATCTTATTTTGCCGTTACATTGAAGTGACTGGTACTACATACCTTCGATAGGATTTTCTTCGGGAAAAACTGAGCTGCTAGGTAGACCATCATTGCATAAACTAAGATTTAAATTAATTCGTCCTGCTTCTTTAGATACAACAATGGTGTTTATAGAACTACAGGTTTTTGGTGTTGTTTTGTTTGCTTTTTGAAATTCCAATATCTGAAGAAATTCGATAACTTACTTCATTAAAGAGGTTGCGTAAGTTAAGGAAACATCAAGCTTCACTAAACTCATCTGATTGTACCTTCGATTCAAAACCGCCGACCACTCCTTTTCGTGAAAATTGTTCACGATTATCATCATAGTCCTTGTGCCCATTATCATTGGCATACAATTTAAATCGCTGCCGCCACATCGTTGGCGCTTCATAATCCATTCGAAAGTTAGAACGTTCGTCAGACGAATCGGAGAGTCCTTCAACTTCCCGATAGTCACTGACCAACGAACAAATATCTTCAGATGCTTCAACGAAGGTGCTTTCTTCCAGACCCTCGCTCATAAAATGATGCAGAAATGCCCTTCGATTAAATAATTGCATATATTTTCTAAGCATTCGGCACCAGGCCATCTGTATGGCGGTATTATTTGTCAAAGCCATCATTGCCCGATCAGTTGGTCCAATATCACCGCCATACACAGCACACGGTGGCATCGAGTTTATTCCGACTTTAAATCCTGTCGGTGACCAATCGACAAAATTAAGGCAACCTCTGGACTTCATAATTCGAATGCTTGCATTTATATCAGAAGATGCAATATTTCCCCGATAGAGCAGTACGCATGACATATATTTTCCCTTCACTGGATTACACCGAATCAACTGGCTCGAAGGTTTAAAGCACTCAAAAGTCATTTGTTCTGTGCCAAGTTCGGTGTAGCATGCATTGCTCATGGCAATCAGAGGTGAATAGCTTACCAATGGGAAGTGGATCCGTGGAAAGGGAACGAGATTAGTTTGAAATTCAGTGAAGGAAACATTTAAACTTCCAAAGAACCGCTGAGAAGCTGTCAGAGTCGAAATTACCTAAGGAATAGAGAAATTCGGGTCCATTTATTTGAGGAATCTAGTTTCGAATCAGTTCAGATTTGGTGTGCTCAGGAAAATAAAATATCAGAGTTCAAAAGATAAGGAAGCGAATTCAATTTTGTTTTCCTTAGTATATTGAGAATTTTTGCTGAGGATTCCTGTTCAGGAAACTGAGATTTCATACACCCTGAGGTATCCTTTTCCTGAACACGCTTAATGTCTATATGCAAACCTGTGCAATTATTCTATTGAGATTGGTATACGTCGGAGAATAGACTCCCAATTTTGTTTCACAAATATCATAGAGAGCTTCGTTGTCTAAAATAAATGTACAATCACTAGAATCCATACCAATGTGAGTTGCTAACAAGCTGTTATAAGGCTCAACTATAAGCGGAGTTATGCTGTGAAAGTAGAGTAGCTAAGGCAAATTGTCACAAATTTGTCTATGTTTCAATATTTACGATGGTGATGGAAATATGATAAAATCCATTTTTGAAATTTTCCCATAATCGTTAGAAATTTCTTCCATTATCCGATTACCGAAGCCTGATCCAGTACCTCCGCCCATCGATCGGAAAACGAGAAAGCCTTTTAAATTTGGACAACCTTCGGCAACATCTCTAAGTGAGTCCATTGTTAAATCTATCAATTCTGCTCCAAGGGTATTGTAACCACGTGCAAAATTGCTTCCACTATCTTCTTTACCGCTGATAAGTGTCTGGGGTTTAAATAGTGTTCCATAGATGCCAGTTCTTACTTCATCTGGAAACATTTAATTCTAATAATTCATTATGGACACAAAAACACAATATAATGTGTGTTTAATGAAAAACCTATTACAGTTGGTTCTGAATCAACCATTACCAAGCGTGGTACCAATTTTGAAGTACTCGAGTATGCAAAGAACGTTTGATATGAATCATTCATTGAGTAGTCATATAAACAGCCATTTTGATCGATACCATGTTCGAGGCAATAGAGCTCCCAACAGGCATTCGCTATTTGTACTCCGGCTTGGCCCACATGAACATGGATTATTTCACCCTGAGAACGATTATAATTAGAAAATATTTTGGGCGATGATTTGACAGTTTTTTGGTATACATTACTGGACATTTTTGAATCAAAAAAAAAGTTTGACTAAAATTTTTATTATTGTTTTTGAAAGAACTGTCTCAAATAAAAATATTTTATTTCATTGGATTTTTTGTTGTGAATTTTCAATAAAAAAAAACTCAGTTAATAATAAGATGAAGAAATTTAAATATTAAAATACTTTTCTAATTAAAAACTCAGTTAATTTTAAAAATTAAATGAAAAAGAACTGTTGTTTGGCTGCATCAAAATTATGGTTTTTGAAATTTGGCCCCCCTATGAAATGTGATAAGAAACAAAAAGTGGAAAATTGCCCAAAAAAATATATGAAAAATAACAACAGGAATTGGTTTGTTTTTACTATTAAGGGTTATCTTTCATTCGTTGGAGCCTTTTCCATTACTCAATTTCATGGTAAGATTTCATTAGAAAAAGGGCTCTAGTTTTGAGTGCTAACAGCTATTATCGAAGAACAGGGTAGTGCCCAGCCAAGTTCTGGAACTACACCCTTTTACCATCAGGATCAAATTCAGGCGATTTGCGACCTCCCTCTAACTTTAGCAACAATAAATTCAGAAGCTGAAATTGGCGGTATCTGCTTAAATCATCAAGCACAGACGATTCACCAAATTTCACCTTTTTAACATTAGCAGTTTAGCAGTTGTAGCACAAAAAAAATCGCAAAAAGCGTAACCGAAGGAATGACTTATTCATACGTGTATGAAGTTGGCAGGGCAACTTTCAACTTAATCCTGGTGTTATGAAACCAACTCAGTCATTTGCAGTTTTATGTTGGCATTTTTCTTTCATTTCTTTGATCCCCGATATTGCAGTTCATCAAATAGTGGGTGTAATCTTTACAGTGAAGTTATCAGTTCACATGGCGTATCTTCAGTACCAAGCATGCTAGAAATTTGCAGTCAAAAATTATGTAATATCTCCAGTACCAAGCATGCTAGGAATTTCCAGTCAAAAATTATGTAATAGGTACAGAATTTTATATAAAAACTAACTACATATTTCTGGGCGCGAACAGTACACGTATAAAGCTGGAGGTTTGCCACCATCACGTTAGCACGCCACATTTAATTGACCGTGTGAGAAACATGGTAATTCACGATTGGTGCCTCAAACATTCAGTGATTGTCTTGTCCTTTCGACTTATTAATTCACAGAGAAAGCAAGACGTACGTCAAATTTAAGACGCTTAAATACAAATGGTAAATCGTTCGGAATAAGCTGAATCTGAGGAATGAAAACATTTTTGCGTTTGAATTTTTCCCTTAAAATAGTCGCTTGAATGACATTTGATCAACATCCTTGTTTTTCGAAGCAAAAATCGCTCGTGCATTATGGTCAACATAATTCTCAGCGTTATTCAGAAAAACATTTGTGATGAGATTTTCTAGCGTTACGTCGTCGTCGTTGTAAAGTGGAAATACAATCGGGTTCGGTGGAAATTAAATCAGACCGATCGGTGACTACGTCCTTTGGAATCACGCCATTGTCCATCGCCAACAATGGCCTGGAGAACTCTGCAGCGGATTGGTCATTTCGTTAAGCAACTCGTATCTTCGTTTTCATTTAAAATTTGTTTAGGTACCGCAAAAAAGCCGACGCCTTCAGGCAAGCTGGCGGCGCGTTGATCTTTGAATGAGGAGGCAGTGTTTGACAAAAATCACCTGACATTGCGCAACCGAAACGTGGATTATCATTACCTAAATCTTTCAACGTGCGATTCAGGGCTTCCAACGGATCTTTGTGTTTAGGAATACTGTATCGCCTAAGGTTTGATGTCATTAGATTCAGAATTGAAAAATACCCTAAAGTCATTTATCATAATATGTTCAAATTGTATAATATAAATTGGTCCTCTCTTTTATATTAGTCTAACACACCTTTCGACTCATATCCTATTTTTTTGGTTCACACCCAAACATTCGCTGTAGGATCTTGGTCTATGCATATTTGTATGAAATTGAATATTATCTAAGTTCCAATATTGACCTTATGTACATATTTTAATTTTTGTGAATCAAATGGATTAAGAACATGAATTTAAAAAAAAAATAAAAAAAAACATCGCTTCTAGAGTTTGGAAAATTAAATTTTTCCGTCTACTTTTTTGTTCGTACCATTCGTTGATCCAAAGTTATATGGTGGATTTACATGTACATATCTGCATTTGGTTTCTGCAAAAAAAAAGGGATGCCAAATACAAAATGTATATTTAAAAGATCAAATGGTTCGTTTCTGCATTATAAGAAAGTGCCATAATGCAGATATGAAGACGAACATGTTCATCTTGATGGTTCTCTTTCACTCACTCGGATTTTGTGTATACATTTATCCTGCTCTACTTTTCTGCATTATGCAGATGCAGATACATGTAAATCAACCAACAAGGGTTTAAGGTTTTTCTTTTTTTTTTTAAGTTTCATGGTTGAAAACGCTTAATAAACAAAATAAAAAAAAAATTAAAAAAAAAATCAATGAACATCGACCCTAGATTTAAGCCGGATCCACATCTGTGTCGTGTGTTGTGTTGTGGAGTCGTGTGTCGCTGTCATTCCATATATTTTATGCGCCACACTGCAACACAACACACGAGACAAATATGGTTCTACCGGTTCTACGCATATGAAATACATTGTAGCGATAACGACGCACGACTCCACAACACACGACAGATATATGGTTCTGGCTTAAGGTACGCTTTAGACAGTACCATTATTTTTGTACCATTAGTTTGGTCTATCTGCACGTCTAAAAAAAAACTTAATTTTAAAAGGATAAAAACTAATTTAAAACCAAAATATAACGGGATAAAATTTTAAAAAAGTAACGGACGTCACCCCTGGAATATTATTAGCACAACATTTTGGTGTTTGAAATTTTCCAATATCATTTCTTTTTAGTTTCATATTATTTTAAGTATACTGCACAGCAAAATATGTTAGCTACTTTTCGACTTGATTGTGGTAGAATAATGTATTTAAGCTTTTCAAACTGTTGATTAATTAGAATTGACTAAAAGTATGCAACACCAAAATGTAAAAAATGTTAATAGATATTTTGAATAATTTTGATGTAGTTGAGATACATAAGCCTAATTCAGAACTACGATAATAATTTATTTTTTCACTGAGTTTGTTTAAAATTTAGAGAAACGCATTATTTTGCATACTTGTAGGATCAAATATTCCGCTAAACTAAATGTTTTTAATATTGGTAGGGTAAAAGTTGACAAAACAAAAATTATGCTAATTAAATGAATATTGAATTTTATTTGAAGAATGCATTCCTTTACACAACTTCTGGTCGTATAGGTAATTGCTCTTATAACGGGTGATTTTTTAGCTGGTTTGTTTTGGCAACACTGGTTTTGACAGCTGACGTGTGTTTAGTACCTTGTGTCACTGTCAAACAGCTTCAGTTTGGTTTGCAATTTAACCATGGATCGTCTTACAAATGAACAACGCTTGCAAATTATTGAATTTTACTATCAAAATTCGTGCTCGGTTCGAAATGTTCATCGCGCGCTGCTTCCATTTTATGGTCGGCATTCTCGACCTTCTGAGCAGTCTATTCGGAAGATTGTGACCAAATTTCGCACCAAATTTACTTTGTTGGACATTAAACCACCAACACGTTTACGTACTGTGCGTAGTGAAGAAAATATTGCGGCCGTATCAGCTAGTGTGACAGAAGACCGCGAAATATCGATTCGGCGCCGTTCCCAGCAGTTAGGCCTTTGTTACAGCACTACGTGGTAAATTTTGCGGAAGGATTTGGGCGTAAAGCCTTTTAAGATACAGCTGGTGCAAGAACTAAAGCCAGCCGACCTACCACAACGCCGAATTTTTGGTGAATGGGCTCTTGGAAAGCTGGCCGAGGATCCGCTTTTTTTATCGAAAAATTGTGTTCAGCGATGAGGCTCATTTTTGGTTGAATGGGTACGTAAATAAGCAAAATTGCCGCATTTGGAGTGAAGATCAGCCAGAAGCATTGCAACAGCTACCAATGCATCCCGAAAAGGCCACTGCTTGGTGCGGTTTATGGGCCGGCGGCATTATTGGGCCATATTTCTTCAAAGATGATGCGAATCGCAGCGTTACTGTCAATGGTGAACGCTACCGAGCGATGATAACAAACTTTTTTTTGCCCGAAATGGAAGTTCTTGACTTGCATGATATGTGGTTTCAACAAGACTGTGCCACATGCCACACAGCACGCGAAACAATGGCGCAATTGCGAGGCGAGTTTGGTGAACAGTTAATTTCACGTTTCGGGCCGGTCAATTGGCCGCCTAGATCGTGCGATTTGACACCATTAGACTATTTTTTGTGGGGGTATGTCAAGGCTAATGTCTATAGGGACAAGCCCGCTTTGATTGACGCACTGGAAGCCAACATCCATGGATTCATTCGTGAGATACCGGCCGATATGTGTGAAAGAGTATGCCAAAATTGGACTCAGCGGATGGGCTACCTGAGACGCAGCCGCGGTCAACATTTGCATGAAATTATCTTTAAACATTAAATTGCAAGGTTCAAACTATCGATTCAAATAAATATTTCATTCATTTTTTTGAATTTTTTGTGTTTTTTTTTTTTTTTAAAGTTCTAAACCTCTTAAAAAATCACCCATTAGTTGTTAGGTTGGGGATCTATTTATACCCGCTACTTGCGGTAGACAAATAATATTTAAGTAATTACCTACTTGTTAAAATATTAAAATTACTTACTATTTGTTATTATATTTTATTAAGTTATGGATTTAACGAAAAATTGAACTCCAGATTTTTATCAAACTTGCAATTACGATCATAGGGGCGACAAAAAGCGTGGGTCTCGCTAGTCTGTATTGTTTGGTTGTACACGTTGCTGAAGCCCAAACGACTAGATGGGTTTTCTTCAAAATAAATTTCTAGTGCTTTTTGGATTTTTTAGGATCAGAATTAACAGTTCCTGTCGTACAATTTTTTGCAGTGGCAAAAAATATATTATTTTTCTCAAAAATGGTTCCTATGATTTTGGTAACAAAAAAACAAATAATTTGAAAAATTATAGAATATAGTAGTTGGTTTTTGTATGCTTGACTCTTTTAAAATAGCCCCACATTGGGCGCCATTTTTTCAAATCAATAGAATTTAGGAGAGAGTCGATACTAAAATAGTTATTCTCGGAAAAAAGGAAGTGCAGGAGTAGTCATTGAGAACGTGACCTGAAAAAATTGGAAAAACGCTTGAATTTAATGCGACACAGAAGAGTTTGTGCTATATTCTTGTTGGTGCTCGCTATTTAAATCGTAACAAGTTTGATTTGAAAAGAAATCAAGGATTTAAAACTAATCTTTTTTATGAAAGTAATATCGACAAAATCAATTTTAAAAAAGCCACGGGCTGAATTCAGGCCTAAGAAAATAATCTGATGGAAATCAGACTATAGTGCGCTGCTGCTTCTAACGAGAAAAGATGTACATCAATCTTCTTTGTTAAAATTCATCTCAGCTTTTGCGGCGAAAAAGAAAATGTTAACAAGACAAAATACACCCGTAACCCGTAGGCTAACTATCATTCGTAAATACGAAGCTCGTATGGATTGTAAATAAGATTCATTCACCTATTTTCTTGGTCATAGAGAGAGAGTATACATTTGTTACTGTTTTTTTTTTGGCTATCGGTTGTAACGCTTTTTGTTTTTGCTCTTTTCAATTTACATAAATTCATTATACTCTTGAGATACCTACTAACACGAGCCAAACTGGTTTATCTTTACCTGAAAAAAAAAAAAAAATATGAGAGATGTTAAAATTAATTGTTTCCGTTTTTCGGTTCTATGATTTTAACCCGTCAAAAGTCTGTTTTTATTTTGTAAACAAAAACAACAAAAAAAACAAAATTGATGAATAAAATATGATGGTTAAGTTTTTGTGAAAGGTTTTATGCGAAGATGCTCTACAACTCACGATCGTTGCCGTCGCTTCGATCACGACAGTTTAATGTGCTTAAATTGATTTGATTTAACGATGAAAGAACTTGTTTTCATCGAAATGAAGCTTTTTTCAAGAAGTTTTACGTTTGTATGGGTAATACAAGAGAATCTATGTAGAAATGTTAATATAATGAAGAAACTACTTTTTTCAAGTGTAAGTTAATCTAGGTGATATATGGATAAATATTTTTGCATCTTCGAAAATTCGAATAAACGATAGGTAAGCCTTTGGTGTGTTTGTGTCACCTATACACAAAAAAGGAGGTATAAAAAAAATGGGAGGAGCAAAAAAAAAATGTATATTTATAGCTAGCTCTATGTGAAGGTATATGATGATTGTTTGTGTGAATTTTTGAAATAATCTTTGTTAATAAAGTTAAAAAAAGTTATTTTATTTAAAATAATAATACTCTTAAGTTCTAATATTAGGTATTCTTTGAAAAAATTACAAATATTTACACATACCACATTACACCTAATTACTCATGTTTCGATTCTAAAGATAATTTTTTTTTAAATTAAATGACAGATTAGACAAGAAACGGCATTTCAACACCACTCCATTTTATTTTTTCTTTGCAAGCATTTCATTTTTCTTTTTGCAACAATTGCTAATGACATCCACAATGAAAATCCCGAACAATACTTACATATGTAGATAGTAGAAGTGTAGCATACTTGTGCAATTAAGGTAGTTAATACTATTTGAATGTTTTGAATATAATTTTAAAATGATTTAAGACACAAACAATTAAAAAATAAATACAAAATAACCAACTAGCGTAACGACTACATTTATTGGCACCCACCCCCAGGCGCGAACGCAGTGGGGTGTTGGGGGTTCTACCATGTACGAAATTTAACATGAAATGTACGAATTTAACATCCTCGCCATACAATTTCACTCTTAAATTTTGAGTTTTCAGTTTAAACCCGCCCTCCCACAAATATTTAAAACCCCCCCGAAATTTTTTCCTGCTTTTGCGCCTGCCCACCCCTAAGGAATTTTCGATTTTGATCAATTATACCTTACCTTTTTTATTTCTAAAGTTATTTGAGTGAATATCACATTAAAGTAAGGCCACATTTTTTCCCTGTTTTTTCAAAATCTCTTGCTCCGGCGACAAAAGTGGTTGATCTTTTTCATGCGGAATTTTAATAGCTACCGTTTTTCCAAAGTCAGTTCTTAAAAAATCTGATGCTTTTCGAGAAATTTTCAAAAATACTGGACTTTTCCCCTTTCACACTACAAAATCGAAAGTCCTTGCCCAAAGTTAAGGTTTTTATTTGAAAATGCGTAAGACTTGATGTCTGAATGAAGTTCTGCACCAAAATTCAACTTTGTCTGAGTAATATTTGAAAAGATATTTTAATTTTATCGATATACTTTAACAAAAATGTTTTATTTTTGTTTTATTTTTAACCTGTTTTATTGGGTTCAAACGGTTATAACTTTTTATTTGAGCACCATCTTAGCAAGTTTTATATATTTTTAAAAACAACAGAAAAACGGGATATTTTTGGAAGATAAAACTTGTATTGTGTCATACAAATTTTATTCATGGAGCTCTTAAGAAGATTGAGGTCAAAAATTAAGTTTGATCAAAGTTCAAGTTTATCTTTTAGTTTGTAGGCAAATGGTGATGTAAATGAACATTTTTGTATTCAGTAAAATAAGTCAAACTATTAGCCAAAGTTTTAGTGCAAGAATTGTAAAAAACAAAAGTCAATTATGGACAGGGTGAGCTAAAAACTGGTTCAAAGTAAAGTTCTTTTAAAATTTCGAAAAATAGCCGTTACTCGAAAACCGTTATGATTCGGTTTGAACAAGTTACCAAATTCTAAAACTCTGACCTGGCCTATCACCATATTCAGTTTGTACCATCCTTTACGGGACACTCTGTATAGATAGAAAAACATAATGTTTTAATCAATGGTCTATAATTTTATTTTTATTTGAAGAATTCTTTATTAAAAAAAAACTGTATTTATTAAAAAATAATAAATAAATTTGTATATAAATAAATACAGAGGTCTGACAATCAGAGAAAATTATGGTTTCCTTAGGACATATTATGTCGAAAAATTGGATGAGGTAATTTTTATAATTGGTCTTGTTTCTTTTAACTGGATTTGACTGCCAAACCGATTCTTGAATTTTTGTTTGTTTTTACCCATTCTTTATTATAAAACCCATTTTTACTTTGATCTCTTTTTTTTACAAACACACCTTATTAAGTATTTTTTTTATTAAAGTCCAATTTTTTTTATTTTAAGGCTATACCTTATATTTTTTTTACGTCAAAAATACACTTAAATTTGTTAACAAAATATGATGAAAAAAAGGGACTTCAAGAAACTTTGTATTTTGTATAAACAAAAAAAATGATTTTTAACAGTTTAACTTTTATCAACTGTTGGCTCTTTTTAAAACTCAGTAGCTTCCGTTGTATGCAAATGTTCAAACTTGTCTCTTGATGAACTTTCGTTTTATTTTGTTGATAATTTTTTTTTCTAAAAACTAACAGGGCTTTAATAAGTAAAAGTGATACTTAAAAAAAAAATGATACGAAAATTAAAAGATATTGCGGGAAAACCGTTATCGGCATAAAAAAAAGTTTTAGGGTTGGTAAAATTTTCTAAATGAATTATGTTTTTTAAAATAAAGAAACCAAAATTAGTTTTTAACTCATATACAGTGCCTATTTTTTAAAGTAAACAAACACGAAATATGTATTTTTTTTACAGTCAAATTGAATTTCTCGTCAACTAAAATTAACATTTTTGTGAATAGACCTTACAAGAAAAAGTTGGAAAATACGTTACACTGAGTGCTTTTAAACATATATTATGATATTATGGTATTTTGCTCGAACTAAAATTAATTACGGTTGAATTACACATCTATTGAAACTGATAAAAGTAAAATTATTGACAGTGCCTTTTATTGTAGCTATAAAAATAAATAAATAAATTGGGTGAGACAACGGCTCGTGAAGAACTATGGCCTAGTGACTAACAATTCGTAACCATTCCTTTGTGCGGGTGTCGACAGGAATGGAACAATGGAAGGGACCTACAATTTTATGCTGAATCCGAACGGCTAGACGAGAAGCACTTATTCATGGCAAGTGATACTCTTGGAGGATTTTTCAATTCCTCGCAAGAGGCAGTAGCCCTAAACATTTTTTTTTTATTTTTTTATGTGCACGAGGCTGGGAAGACCTCCAGGTTGACAGTCCACCGCACTAACCATTACGCCACGGGCTACTACATTATTGTAGGTACATAGGATGTTATTAATGTCTCACCCCATGCAGTAATTGAAGTTTATTTTTGTATCTAGTTATTATTGGAACCCCTTTTATTATTAAAACAATAACTTTGTATCCAGACGTATTAAGAAAAGGCTTATTTAATGTATTATTAATAAACTAAAAAAAAAACAAATTTTATAAAAAAAATATTAAAGGCAGTAGTTAAAAAGAAAAACAATTACAAAATTATATGTATATAGGTTCTTAACCAAAACAATGGAAATTTTGAAGATTTTTATTTTTTTAAGGTTTTTTTCACTATCACTTATAAAACAGAGACGAAAAAGAATGTTAAAAAAACTAAAAACACATAAATATGAAAAACATGTTTAAATTTAAAATAACAAATAAATTGACTTATTCGGAAAAAGGGTAACTGAGAAAATAACTGTTTAATGATGGGATGCCAATAGTTGGTTCAAAAATTTGAGGTACCAATAGCCAATAATTGTAGTCGTTACGCTAATAAAGTATTCTAAATGGAAATATCCTGATTTTAGTGTTTCATTATAAATTGATAAGAGCATAGAATATTAAAAAAAAAAAAAATAGAATATTAAAAACATTAAAAAATCGTATAAAAAAACTAGGGCGTGTTGTACTATAAAAGCGTATACAAACAAATCTATGGCTGACGAATTAGTGAAACTAGCTGACGTTTTTTGACAAATTACTGACCTTTTAGACACTTGCATACTTGTATTTTTTTTTAAATTTTATAAATGCGGTGCTAAAAGTCGGTGACCTTGAAGCTTTACGAAATTCATTAAATAAAATCTATGACTTGCTAATTAATTAAATTAGCTGACCTTTAATGACAATCAGATGACCTTTCTGTGCTAAGATCCCAGAACATTACACTGGTCACTATTTTAATGTTTTTGGTACAACTCTAAAAATTAAGCTGTATTTGAGACTTTTAACTTTAGATTTTTTTTTGTTAGAAATATGAATTTCTATGGAAGGGTTATAAGAAATCTAAACATAAAAGTTAAAGAAAATTTGTAGGTTCTAATTTTTTTAATGATAATAATAATTTTAACTACGAGTATGTGCCTGTAAGACCTCAGGTCTTTTAAATGCAATGCACGGCACTAGTAAGAAGGAATAGAAGGAAAGTAAAGATTTTTGTTGACACAATGGATTAAGAATTAGATGTTAATTATCTCTTGAAATTCCACCGGTGGCGTCCAGTTGAAACTGAGGAATACAGAAAAGAATTCTACCTAGACTGGGGCTCGAACCCACCACACGTCCAGGTTAGCAGTCAAACACTATATCCACTGTGCCATTGCCACCCGCAAGTGCTCAAGTGAACAAAATAAAAAGCTCAAACAGTTAATATGACAGATCGAAAAAAAAAGTTAGAAGCATTTTAGTACAACCAAAAATTAAATCAATGTCTTGTCGATTTTCTTAGATCGGGTTATGTTAACTTTACGTGCTTACATTTTTTTTCAAATTTCTTAAACTATTAATTTCTATATAAAATATTATTTCCAATAAAAGTTTCCAAAGATTATCAAATTCACCTTAGTTACCGAGTAAGTTGTAATGTTGAAAAGTGATCAGTGCGACCAGATTTTCTGTTTAAACAAAAAAAGATGGGTTCTCGTACTTATTTCGAAAAAATCTTATCTAGCGGTAAATTATTAATTTTTTTAAGTTTTTGTTTTAACTTCATAGCCTTATTTATTTTCTATAATCTAACAAAATATAGCTCTCTAAAATCAACGACAGTAAAGCAACTCACAATTGAACATAGTTGCATCGGTGCACCAACACAATCCATTTTGTTGTTGGTTTTATTTTAATATCTCGGCTCCAGTATACATAGTTTACGATGAAAACCTAAAACACAATTTCTTATAACTATTGTCCTAAAGTAACCCTGAGGCTACACGAGCCAGTACTGGCAAGCCAGTTGGCTACATAGATTGACTCTCAAGTTCGTATACATGAATATGCTGTGACGTTGGCGGCAGGCAACTTGTAAGAAAGTTGCTTTCAAGTATCTACGATCACGTTCAGCTTTTACTAGGACAGCCTATCTAGGATTCTATATACACAATTTTATTGAATTTGCTTTGGCATCGGACTTCGATCTTTTCTTAAACAAAAAATGACGTCGAATTCTGCATCAAGCCTTGCGATGGTCATCGCATAATACTGCCAATGCGTTGACGGATGCATTGACAGACTTTTCTGTCGCGTCAAATACCCATGGATTGATTTTCATCTAATTCAAAAATTTCGATTTTTTTTTAAATAATTTAAAAAAACAATTGATTTTTTGGATCCACCATCATTACGTCGTAAGAGGAATATTTAGTTCAAAAATGTCACACAAAGGCGCTAACATCGCCTTTTCCCGACAGTTTATGGCTTGACAAATCGGTAACAGAACCTTCCAAATGTCACTGAAATCCCCAAAACTCTCATTTTCCGAAGCAAAAAATATAGTTTCAAAAAATTAGGATTTTAATCATAGCCATCCTTCCATCATATTTGATAGTTGCCTATTTTCGAAATGTTAAAAATTCTTGGTCCCTCCTTTCACTAAATGTTGTGGTAGAAAGAATATTTAATTTTGCATTAAATTTCCAACGAAAAGCTATCCATATAGCTTTTATACAAGTCTGAACGAGGCCACTGTCTTCTCTACTGGCTTCCCAACTGGCTACGAAAATGGTAAGCCAGTTGACGAGCCAGTTGCTCAGGTGTGTATGTGTTAGTAAGAAAATTTAAATGTATTGTAACTTGTAAGCCAGTACTGGCTCGTGTAGCCTAAGGGTAAGATTTGTTTGTTTAAACAACTACATACAAAGGCACGATAAGTTGAAGTGTTGGTTTGCTCCTTACACATAATAATTTTTCTTTTAAATTTCGAAAAAACGCATCAAACTGTAAATTTGATTTCATTATTTAAATCTATAGTTGTGTAGTGTTTCTAATTTTCTTCAATTTAAACAAAATAACACATTATGATCAACTGGAGCCGAGCAATCAATAAAATGAAGATCGCTGCTTTCTTACGATTTGACTAATCTTATACAACTAATCCACAACTATTTTGTTTTTGACTTTAACAAGTTTTTCAAAATCCTAACGATGTTTTTAGGTTTTTTTTTTAGCAAATTGCCGGGATATTCCCAAATATCTCGTCAATGACTTGGTTGATTTTATCATAATTTTGCAATTCGATATTTCTAGGTTAGTAAAAAATTTTGTATTTAAAATTTGTTCGAAAAAATAAAATCAAAGAGAAATTAAATAATTTTTTATTTTTGACTTCTTTTTCATATGTATTTTGGGTTTAAATTAAAAAAGAATTTAAATTGCTTAACTTGTTTTTATTATCTTTATTTAACATATATACAAATATTATGAAACCATTAGGTAGTTGGTAAATAAAAACGTTTAATACAAGAAACAAAAGTCGCTTGAAATTGTCCTTTTAAACAATTTAATTTTTAAACAAATTAAAAGAATGCTTTCCAGTCTTTAAAAAACATGCCACACATATAATGTAGTTGTCATTTGTAAATGTTCTTTTAATACTATTTTTTTTATTTAAAATAATTTTTTTCTAGTGAACTAAATGGGGGAAATAAGACCTTTCCTTGTCTGATCACAACCTATATGGTACATGCCATAGGATTTTCAGTATAAGGCTATTAAAATAAAATTCTGAATCATATTCATTCACTCCACTTAAAACAGAAGTTATTTTAATATTTAAATTTCTACATCTTCATTAAAATTAGAAAATTACTTGTTTACCATTTGGAGCTAATTAAGGCCTCTATACAAGATTATTTTTTTTTAAACACCACCCTAAGGCTGCGTTTGACGCAAGTGACGCGACACATCACAGCACGAGTTTTTTTTAAACAATATAAATCAATAGAGCGACGCATATTGATAGAGCGGCACGACATGACCTGACGCGCGTTTTCTGAAAATCGCGTTACACAGTGATCGAAACACAGTTTTCCTTGCGAGACCGGCGCGTGTTTGTTTTTTTTTTTCCGTAAAAAAATAAAATAACAAACTGTCGTTCGTTTTGAAAATAAAATATTGTTTGCTTTTTTAGAAATTACTTGTTTTTGTTTTTAAGTTTATTTCAATTGTCAATATATCAGACGATTTTTGCTTCAATTAATATGTATTTTGACACGAGACACGCGAATCAATATGCGAAGAACGGCATGACACGTTTCTATAGTCGTGCCGTGTCACACTCGTCAGGTCACGTCACACGCTTCGGACGCGGCTCAATATGCGCCTAGCCTAAGGCTAGGCGCGTTTGGGGCGAGTGACGCGACACAGCACAGCACGGGTTTTTGTTAGCAATATAAATCAATAGAACAACGCATATTGATAAAGCGACACGACATGACCTGACGCCCGTTTTCCGAAAATCGCTTGACACAGTGATCGAAACACAGTTTTTCTTGCGAGACCTGTGCGTGTTTGTTTTTTTTTTTTGATTGTCGTTTACATTTATTTTTGTTTAAAGTTTATTTCAATTACCAATATATCAGACGATTTTTGCTTCAATTAATTATATATTTTGACTTAAGACACGCCAATCAATGTGCGTTGCACGGCATGAGACATTTCTATAATCGTGTCGTGCGACACTTGTCAGGTCACGTCACAGGCGTAAGACGCGTCTCAATATGCGCCTAGCCTAATACCTTAGCTTACATGTTTTAAATAAAAAAAAAACATAATTGCAAAAGTCTTTTGTGAATTTCATCACGCATGAATAACAAAACCACGTCATGTTAACACCGCCATTAATCTATACTTTCCTTAGCTGTCTCAATAAATCATTAAATCTCCTACGCAAGTGCGACAAATTTCTCCTGACACAACGAACACTGACTTCCTGAATCTGTATTATATACATAACGCCAAACATTGTCAGTGTAAATGGCTGGAGTTTAGTCAACGGACCAACATATCAACTCAACTGAAGTGTGATAAGTGACCCAATAAATACAAAGTTTATATTTTAAATGTATAGATATAAACCTATATATTGAACACACTCGTACATAAATTTAATGTACATACATATATATGAAGGTATTACACTTTAAAGTAAGCTTTATGGAGCTGTAACACTTTTAGGCTTCCATCAAAAATCCTTTTCATTCATGATTTTAATCTTGAAAAATAAAAAATTACCCAGGCTACGTCGACGAAAGACGTCGACTTTAAGACACAAACAACTTTACATCGCGCGCCGTTGAAACACATCGGTTGGTGTAATGATGGGATGATGTAATAAAATCTGGTAATGTAGCCATGATAGTGTGCATGTATGTACGTTGTACGTACATAAGTTATAGCAACAGTTAATTCTCGTATCTAGGGGATTAACACCATCAAACTCAGCCGTTCATTCATAATATTTTTTGCTTAATTGTGTATCAAAGACTTCTGAGATGAAGGTGAAATTCACCAGACTATCCATAAGGCAGAAAAACATACCAGATCAATTTTAAATGCATATAACGAAGTCTCTTTAGATACAATAAGGGTTTGTTTCACAATGTCTGAGAAAGGTTATAATTAGTTACTCGACAATTAAATTATCCGTAAAGTAAATCCTCTCATTAACAAACTTTGCGTTTCACAATTATCAAAATTATAAATTTCTGTGTCAATAAGCTACTTGTAAGTTATTCCAGTTTTCCAGACAATATTATTGTTTTGACTGATTGAAAATGAATGCAGTCACCTACATCTACTGAACGCAAATTTGTCTCACAAATAATTATTTTTTTCGACTTGTCAAAATCAAAATTTCTTGAATACTTAACCTCAAGAAGTCATTAAGAAAAAAAAGAGAATCCACGACATGGATTAGAAAATTCCGTCGTAATGAAAATTTCGATTTCAATTTACTTCAACGCGAGCGCACAAATAATTTACAAAAAGTTAAATTAATTTTTAATTTGGAAGCTGATAATTTTGACAAGAACACACTCGATTTGAAATTAAGGCAGATATTTCTTCACTATCTTTCCAGTCACTTTCCAGTTAAAGTTCCCTTAATTTTAAGTCAATTTTTCGACAGCTGGCCAATCAAAAACTAGAAATTTGCCTTACTTGCAAGTCCCCTAAGTAACCTGAACGTACCCATTATTCAAAAATAATCGATAGAAGTTGTCGGATTCTTGATATTTAAGTGTCGTTGGCTTTGTGTTAGTGTTCTTGATATGGTATTTTGTGTAGTTTAAAAAAAAATGTGTAATAAGCGTATCGGCGCGAAACTATGGTATTTCAACCGTTTACCGAAGGTTTGGTGTATGTGTCAATTTTGTTTTGTCAATTCGTGAACCATCCGCGTTGCCTACAAATTAATATTTGCTTAAAAGTGTAATAGATCGTAAACCATACCACCTATGTGTGTATAATCTGGGTACCTCCCTTCTTTAGTGGCTTAGACGCAATTTGAGAACTAAAACGCAGCAAATTTTATTTTGGACATGATGATTGAAAAAAAGTGGCATTATGGATTGTAATAATGTCAAGAGCTCAAATGGTAAGCGGCACTATTGATGTACGTCCATTTTAAATATAATAAAAACGTGTACATACAAACATAGGTTTACACAACACAACTTCATTCAAAAATTGCATTACAACATTTAAAAAATTATGAAATTCGTCCTAAAGGTAACTATCAAGGCCAGAACATTATATTTATTTGTTTTATTGGTCGCAATAACAGCTGAAAATATTTTAATTGCCAGTTTTTTTTTTTAATCAGTACTTCATCTGCCCAGTAAAATACTCAGAACTTTAATTATTAATTAAGACTGTTTGGATATTGTGGAACGTAAATAAGGATGTTACTTGACGAATAAGTTCAAAGTAGCTTACTTGAAACTTTACACAGATATTGTGAAACAAGCCCTAATTTTATTAATTTGACCGGACAACTTCTTAATTTTCTAAGAACTAAAAAATTTCGAAAAATAATTCAATCTTCATGAAATAAAATTAGATTTGTTTATTTGACTAAAAAAAGAAAAAAGTACAATGACAATGACGAGAAAATCAGGCTTGTATGTTTTTTTGAATTTTTCATGGGGGTTTCCTTTGGTACAAAATCAATTTTGATTTTATTGTGATCTGTCAAACACAAAACAACAAATTTTGCTTTCCGTTTATAGATTTTATTTTCTATATAAAACCAAAATTTTATAGAAAATAATTTTTCGCCAACCATATTCCAATAACTTAAACATTTTCAGCTGTGAGTTTGAGCATGAAGTTTAGGTGTATTTTATTTCGGTTGTAAAAATCTGTTTTAACATATGAGGCCAGAGTGCAATAGTGGCTTAATTGCATTTTTCATTATTTTCAGTAGAGCCAAAATAAGAAACAGGTTATTTTTAAACACTTGTAGTTTTAAAATAAAGAAACATAACTTTAAAATTTTACACAAAGCTAACGCTTTGATAGTTATCATTTTAATGATAATAGGCTTCACGGTGTTCTTGCTGCACAAATCGAGAATTTTTGATTTTATATTTGGATTTTTAAACATAACTTTGATTTTATTTTTACAATATGCTCAAAAAATAACAGGGTTTTGATTTTGGATTCATAATCCTTCAAAATACCGTTATAACTGATTTTAAAGTCAGATAGGCTACTATTACACAGAGGAAAAATGTAAAAAATTAAAAAATTGAAAAGATAGGCCAAAGATTTGTAAATAAAATAAGTTTTTACGTATTTTTTTATTTTTATTTTATTAATTAATTAAGTTTTTTGTTAATTAAGTTGAAATTTTACATTTGTTTTCACTTTCAGAAATGATTCATACAAAAAGCCTTGCGGTATTTGCAATAGAATAATTATTTCTAAGATCAGCGTAAAAATTGTGATGTATACCTATTGACGGTAAAAACTGCAGAAGGTCAGGCAAATCCTTATTCTTCTCCATGCTTATTTCTTACATCGGGATATAAAGTTTTTAGGTTGAAGCTTGCTAGGCTTACACTTATTGTTTTCGAAATAAAATACTTTAAAATGTTAACATTTCTTCAAGAAATTATTTAAAAAATATTTAGAAGAGGTCGCTGTTTAAATATTTAAGCTCAAGAATCTTGAGCCAGTTAAGCTTTAGTCCTTCTGTAGAGATTTTTCTATTTGAAATGTTTTTTTTCCAGTTTCAAAGTGGAGAAAAAGTGGTCTTTGGTAATTTTTATGACTTTGAATCTTTTTTTTCCCGCTTATGACTTTCTATCCAATTATCGGGGAAGTAAATATTTGAAAAATATTTTTTTGAATCAACCCAAAATCTTAGTCGCTTTGTAAATAAATGGCCGCTGACTTATGGTTAATCTGATGAACTCTATAGTCCGGATTAGATTTTATATACCCGTAATTCACTCACTTAGTCATTTCGTTATGGCAGCTACAGCTGCAGCATCAACTTTAGTATGAAACTATTTAACTTCATGGCTTATCGAGGGAGATTATCAGGGTACCCACTCATGTTTAACACATTGCATTATGTGATCAAATAGTAAAATAATTGACCTAACTTAAAGTTTCAAACAATAAAACCAAATATGCGAGCGCAAAAGTGGCCTAAGTGATAGATAGGCCACTCTTGCACTCAAGCTTTTAATTTGTTTGTGTTTGGCCTAGGTACAAAAGTTCTGTAATTATGGTGGATATGCATAAAACGGCAGTATTTACTAGAAGTGAAAGTTTAAAGTAAATACTTTTATTTCTATAGTAAAAGGTTAAATTTACAGTATTTACTTCCTTTCGTATGCATAAGGAAAAGTAACTACTTTCAGTATATACTGAATTCATCCAAGTAATTACAAGAATTCATCCGAAATTGATAGTAATTACTTGTATTATCATTTTTGTTCTCAAAAAAATGATTGGTTTGGTAGTATCACGTCTTGATCATGTCGTAGTTTAAGGTTTCTTCAATTCTTGTCAAGTTAATTGAGCAGAAATTGTGATTACCGCAGGTTTTGCAAATACCCAAATGCACCTAACTTTTGTGCGTATTTAAAAGATACATAGTGTACTTATAAATAAGTCACAACAATCTTTAATTCAAAAATATAAAACAGAATCTATGAAAATATTGACTGCCGAATATAAACTTTAAAATGGCGGTGAACTTACCGAAGAATAATGGAGGAAACAAGTCAAGACTGATGTAAAAAAAAGACGGGCCATTAAAAACTGGTGAAATACGCGTTAATCTTAAATGAAGGTTATATTTAAAGGAATTTTAGGTGCTAAGGGTGTGTTGACAATCATTATACCTTTTAAGTTTTAAACCTGTAATAATCGTTTTAATTAATATTTTCAACGGTCAAATTATGATCGCTTTCCAATGAATTCACTTTACTAATCCACGTTTTCCTTTTAAAAATGATGTAATTGTTTTAAATTAGATCCAGAATTCGATCTTCAATCTTAATATTAACACTATAAGATTCAACCATTTCGGTAAATATTAACTGGAAGACAATTTCAACTTAACGTTGTTGCAACCTGAAAACTGATATTTGTTGGCCTCACGCCTAATAAATTTCTGGTTTAAAGCTAAAAAGTATGTACTATGAAATTTTCAATTTGCTATTTTGTAACTTTGAAAAAACTAAGTATTTCCTTAATAAAAATAGTACCTACTAGTTTTTATGCATACGGATTGAAGTATTTACTAAAAACTTTCATCCGAAAAAACTTTGGTCGGACGTAAAAATTTAATTTTCAGCATATACTGACTTTTTATGCATACCAAAATAGTTTATACTTAGAATTTCTCCAGTAAAGGCATGAAGCCGAAAATTTAACAAATTTTAATGCAGAAATGTGGGTTAGTATAGGTACAGATTCAATTTTTGTAATAAACTCGATTTCGATAAAATTGCAGTTAGGCCACTATTGCACTCACGGCCTGATATCTTCATCTTAAAATGAGAACCGGATCGCAATTTCGCAATCAACCATTTTCATAGCCAAATTTTAGAAGTCCTCAAATCTAGAACACTCAAATTCTTGAAAACCCAAAAGTTCAAAAAACCCAGTATCCCAAAAATCCACGTTTTCGAAAAAAAACATCCCAAAGTCACGAAAACTCATAGCTTATCTCAAAATCTCGAAACCCAAAGGATTAAAAAAAAAACTAAACCCAAAAGAGCACAAGCCAGAAAACTCAACATTCCACAAAACTCAAAACCTGAAATCCCATAATTCCGTAAACCTAAAACCGTGAATGACAACAATCCAGAACAATCCCAAAATCCCCAAAACACAAAGTCACGAAAAGTCATAACCTTATTAATCCCAAATCTGGAAAGACCACAATATGAAAACCCAAAACCATAAAAAGTATCAAGAAAATCTAAAGTCCCAATAACCCCAAAAAAAAATCATAAAAGGCCCTAGTCTCGAAAACCCTAAATCCCGAAAACTTACGGCCAGTTTCACAGTGAACACTTACTGGATTAAGTTGCACTTAAAGTTAGCATGATGGTATTTTTTGGCAAATTTTGCAGTCGGAGTTAGTGACCCTTAAGTGCTTTCTTAAATTTTTAAGAGGCTTAGAATTAGTCACTGGCGAATAAAAAAAATAACAGCTTAAAATGTTTTATAAAGATTTTTACCAATTAGTTATGCTAAAATGCTAATATTGTGTAAATATATTTAGTTATATTAGCAAGATTATTTTAGACCGAGAGCCCACAGCAATTTTTAGGTGTGAACGATAGCAAAAATTCCTTTTGTTTTAAGATAGCTCCATACTGTTCATATGCAAATATGAAAGTCTGGCATGTCGGGGTAAGGGCCTTTATACGTTATGCTGAATCGAAAATTTTTTTTTTTTCTTAAAGCCCAGGAAACCAAGGGAAGGAACTTCAAAATTGAATTAAATTAAAGATCTGAGCACCTTGAATGAATGACGCACTCAAAGATTGAAGCTTTGAGAAAATATTTTGGACTCCATAGCCATGTCTAGGGCACTCAGCTCTTTTATTAAATATGATTTTGACGTTCCTAAATTGAATTTTCAATGCACTGCATTTTAAATGCAATATTGCATATTTGCAAATAAATAGTATGGACATACCTTTTTCTTCTTCATTTAACCAGCGATTGTCATGATCTCGAGGGGGATACTTAAGTGCAACTTATTCAGGTAAGTGTTAAAAAATTGGCTTTTTGTATATTATATTTCCCACTTAAATAAGTGCTACTACTCTTACTGTGAAACTGGCCCTTGAGTTATATAAACTCAAAGCCCCAAAAATTCAAATTCCAGAAAACTCTTTAGTCCGAAAACCCCAACCAAATTCGAAAACAAAAGACCACTTTTAAATCTTGTACTTTTGGGTTTTTGTGTTTTTGTTTAACGAGAATATGACATAACCCGCAGTCCACACTTTATTCGATTCTGGGTGAGTGTCGAAAATTGAAATCAAATTTTAAAACACCAATCCATAAAACTTTGCATTTTATCAGTTGACCCCTTCAATGTGTTTTAATTTACCATCTTAAACTAAATTTTAAGTCAAATGAATTCAAAAGAAGAAACACCAACTTAAATTTGCTTCTAAAAAATAAGAACAAAAAAATCTACATTTATGGTGATATTCATCAAAAGTGAGAGGGATCAACACACAGTAGTGGCACCCGATCGATTAATCGAAAAATCCAGCATAGTAATGTTGTGGAGCCACCACAGGCGACAGCTCCATCAACCAGAACGGCCCGACTATAATATGCAAACCATCCAGTCACCAGTTGATCACCTTTCATTTTGGCTCCATTTTATCAAAAATAATAGCAAACAACTAAAAAAAAAAAAAATTAACATGTTCAAGTCTTGAAAAAAAAAATAAAAATAAATTAATAACATTTTCCGGTCTCTATTATTTTTTTTTTCAATATAAATATCCATCGAATAAATATGTAAATATAAAATAAAATATCTATGTAAGTAAATTTGATTTCAAGACCGGCTTTTTGGCCATTCATTAATAATGTATGGTCGGTCGATGGATGGATCGATCGGTCAAGTCGTGAAATCCATGAATGAAACTTGCCCGGTTATTTTCAGATGATTTTAATATTTTACAACAACATAATAGCTATCCCCAATTCATATAGCCAAGACTATAAATATTTTAGCATCACACTCTTTGGGGGGACTTAAGCTAGTAAATGGTGTTGTTTGCACTCTCGCAATGATATGGCGCTGGTATATAAATTTGCTGATTATGCTAAGCGACTATTTTATGGCAAAGAAGCGACTGATTCATTCATGATTATGGAGATTCGTTTCGATTAATTTTTTTTTTACATATCCAGTTTTATCATAAAACACCCATCAGAGGCTTTCTTAAATTTTTAGAGGCTTAAAATTAGTCACTGCGAAGAAAAAAAAAAAAAAACAGCTTAAAATGTTTTATAAAGATTTTTACCAATTAGTTATGCTAAAATGCTAATACTGTGTAAACATATTTAGTTATATTAGCAAGATTATTTTAGACCGAGAGCCCACAGTAATTTTTGAGTGTGAACGATAGCAAAAATATTTTTTGTTTTAAGATAGGTCCATACTATTCATATGCAAATATAAAAGTCTCGCACGTCGGGGTTGGGGCCTTTATACGTAATGCTGCTTTGAAAATTCATTTTGTTTTTCTTAAAGCCCAGGCACCAAGGGTAGGAACTTCAAAATTGAATTTAATTAAAGAGCTGAGCACCCTACATATGAATATGGGGTTTAAGACCTTTTCTGTGGGTCTAAAATGTCTGCAAGACGCACTCAAAGATTGAAGCTTTGAGTGAGTCTTGCATTGCAGCCATTTGGCTCTTTGGAAAATATTTTGGACTCCATAGCCATGTCTATAGGGCACTCAGCTCTTTTATAAAATATGGTTTTGAAGTCCCTACACTGCATTTTAAATGCAAAACTGCATATTTGCATATAAATAGTAAGGATCTATTCTTCTTCTTCATTTAACCAGCGATTGTCATGATCTCGAGGGGGACCACAACTCTCTTGTGGGGTTCGCCGGGTTGACCTCAGAAAACGTCGACAGTCCTCCCGGTGTTGGATTTTTCCATGTCTGAGGCCAACTAAATGCAGGTGTCGTTGCATTTGTTTCATCCAGGAGTTTATGCGCCTGCCTTTCTTCCGCGATAGTGCTGGAACGTCTTGTGCTATTGCCTTTTGACCTGGGTTCTCATGGCATATTCTTTGTACATGACAGTACCAGCTAAGTTGGTCATGCTGTATTTTGTCCAAGATGGTATTTTTGACGTGTAGGCTTCCTCGGATTCTCTTGCTTCTTATTCGATCACGCTTTGTCAATCCTGCTGTCATGCGAAGCATCTTCATTTCAGCTGCCCTCAATTTACTCTCATACTTCTTGTACATTGTCCAACACTGTGAACCGTATGTAAGCGCTGGATGAACAACTGCCGTGTAGAACTGTTCAGCTTAGAGGGCATTTTTCCATCACAGAAGATGGCAGAGTTTTCCCGCCACTTCATCCACCCTACGCTTACGCGATGTTTGATGGCGTCATCACTAGATCCTTCGTTATTGATCACTGATCCAAGATATTTTAACTTTTCGCACTTTGGAAGCACTGTTCCATTCAAATAGATGTCCGGAATAGGCCTGTGTGAATCAGGAAATGGACAGCATAGGTATTCGGTCTTTTTCGCACCCATACATCAAGTGCTCGTTGCAAGGACACAGGATCTTCACTTATGATGGGCCCATCGTCAGCAAAGAATAACGGATTCACTTTGGGATCCTTCATCTTATCCTCAAGCAGAAAGTCAAGGACAGTAATAAAGAGCAAAGGACTCAAGACGCTTCCCTGGCGCACACCTCTTCTAATTGGGAACTCTTTGGTGATTCCTGCGGGGCATTTTACCTTTGTTTTAACTTGCACGTACATGTCCATGACCATCCGCACGTAGACTTCTGGAACTCCTCGTTGCCTAAGTGCAACCCATATCAGATCTCGTGGTTGTCTGTTGAATGCTTTTTCAAAATCAAATATGAAAATCTGTCGAGGAATCCCTATATTTTTCCGTTCTGATTCTTATACTCTGAATAGCATCGGTAGTTGATTTACCCGCACTGGTCGTCAGATAGCCGTATAATTTTTCGTAGGTGGCCATCCAATATCCACTCAACGATCTTTATGGTATGTGGCATCAGCTTGATCGAACGGTAGCTGTTGCAATTTCGTGTATCACCCTTCGTGTATGGACTTTTCTTAAAACAAAATTAATTTTTGCGGTGAATGTTTCACGCCGCTTTCACGATAATTTGGAAGAGCTTTAAATAGATTTTTTTATTCATTTATACTCATTTATTTTGAAAATTACTCATTTGCTCAGCCTCTGTGGCTCATTAAAAACTAAACCTGCGGTAACACTGTTATTGTGTGTACGATTGTACGTCTAGTTCCGTTAAAATTACTTCTTAGTTATGATAAAGCTTATGCTCCAAGATGTACTATGGCTTCACCCAATAACCACACCTTTTTGACAACATATCCGTTTTAGTTCTAGCAAATGAAAATTCTTACAAACTTGTTTCGTCCTCACTTGATAATGCCCGAAATTGCTTCAAAAATTATATAAAATAGCTCACAAAGTTGTACTACTCATCATCATCCTAAAACATTTTTTGTCATCAAAAGGATTTTAACAGAGCACCAACATTCCTGTATGTCCATTATACTTTAGACGCAATCGAGTTTAGTAGGAGAACATAAACAAAAGAGCTGAGGTTAAAACCATTTTATAACACGCATATTATGTAAAGGTACACATTTTGTTCAAAGGTACAATTAATTTTAGCTTAAAGGCTATGAAAATGTTAGCCATTTATTTATTAAAAAAAATATTAAATTGCATGCGCAAATAACAGGTTCAAATAACAGGTACAATGAGTAAATGTAAAATTTCGCTGCAATTTTTGTTATGCACTGCACGATGTTCGACGATTGATATTGTTAATTTTACTAGATCAAGTTACTTAGTAAAATATCCACTCCTCTTAATACATAATTTATTACAAGGCACATTATTTATTTTGGACGAACAAATTACATTTCATTTTTGTTTATTTGGTTGTTTTTACAAATAACTTTCTTTGCTTTCTTTTCTATTTTTTGCAAGTGATAGAAAGATGAATTATACAAAGATGAATCAGTATTTTATTAATTTCATCCATTTTAATGATCATTTAAGCCCAAACAACTACCAATTTAAATGATTTAATACATGATCAAATAACATAAAGCATAAAATTGTGTTATTCATTTACAACTTGAAGTTTATTCAAAATCTGTAGATTCGTTTTCGTTGTACATCAGCTACCCGCTAAAGGAGAAACTCGAATATAACGGGTTTTTCTCTGCCATCTTCTGTGACGCTACAAAAGTAGAGCAACAGGGACAGCAAACGACGCCATATTTCTTGCCGCTCTTCACTAAGGTTTGCCATTTTATGATGGAAAGATATACAAGCCAACAACGAGTCTAAATTATTATTATTTACTACCGAAATTCGGAGTCAGTGGCCTCAACGTTAAGAGTGCTACGTCCAATTTATGGTCGTCATAATCGTCCTAGCAGATCAACAATTGAGCGTCTAGTGGAAAAATTTGAGTGCACAGGCACAGTACAAAATGTTCCCGTGCCAGTGAGTTAAAGAAGTGCCCGTAGTGTCGAGAATATTGCTGCCGCTGAGGCTTCAGTTGCAGAAAGCCCAAATGTGTCTCTCACACGTCGTTCTCAAGCGTTGGGCATCTCTGTGACGTCGTTGTGGCGAATTTTGCGAAAAGATCTTGGCCTACATAAGATTAAATTGACGCAAGAACTGAAGCCGCTTGACCACCAGAAGCGTCGTATGTTCGTGAATTGGGCTGAGCAACAACTTGAAAATGATTCGGATTTTCATCGAAAAATCATCTTCAGCGATGAGGCTTATTTATGGCTGAATGGCTTCGTCAATAAACAAAATATGCGGAATTGGTCAGGCAGCAATCCACACGTACTCGATGGGTCATCATTGCATCCCGAAAAAATTACGGTTTGGTGTGGTTTATGGGCCGGCGGCGTCATTGGGCCGTACTTCTTCCGTGATGATCAAGACCGGCACGATACTGTGAATTGGGATCGCTACCGTTCAATGATAACCCAATATTTTTGGCCCCAATTGGATGATATGGACTTGGAGGACATGTGGATCCAACAAGACGGCACCACAAGCCACACAGCGAATGTCACAATCAATTTATTGGAAACCAAGTTTGGAGAACGTGTTATCTCACGAAATGGTCCAATCGCTTGGCCGCCTCGGTCGTGCGATTTGACACCGTTAGACTATTTCCTGTGGGGCTACGTCAAGTCTATGGTCTATGCCAACAAGCCAGCGACGATTGATGAACTTCGTACGAATATCGAACGTGAAATTGCAGCAGTATCGGCCGATTTATGCTTGAAAACCGTCGAAAATTGGGTTCAGCGTCTGGACTTCTGCAAGCGTGCCCGGTGGTGGCCATGCAAAAGAAATCCAGTTCCATACATAATGGCATCAAACGTACTTTCAAATAAATAAAAAATTTCATTGATATCCAAAACCGCTTTTGTTTTGTTTAAAAAAAACTTTTGTAGCGCTCTTATTGAAAAACCCGATATATCTCATTTAGCTTTAAATACCAAATTTGAATCAAATCAGTCCATACCTCTAGCAATAACACCACAATAAAATTTTTTTGAATATTTTTTTTCTAGTGGGCTATTATTAAGAAAATCATAGTCCCATAAACGGTTTTAGTAACCATCAATTGTATGGTGTACATACTTATTGAATATTGAATTTACAAACTAAATGGGGCATATTCATAGTCGCAGATAGACCCAGGTTTAACTAAACTACAGTTTAAGACAATTTTGGCTCAATGAATACAGACCGATTTTAATTACAAATTGTTGGTCTTATGTTTTTATAAGATAATTAACTTGGTATACTACACAAATAGCTTCAAATATTTTGAAATGATAAACTTAAATAAATAGAATCAACGTCCGAAAATTCAACTAAACCTATGTTTAACTTAGACCCAGGTCTAAATTGACTATGAATGTTCCCCAATATGTCTAACTAATTCATTTTTAAGAAACATGGGGGGGGGAGTTCAAATGCTTTTTTGAAAACAAAAATGCACGACTTGATCAAGCCCCGAAACCCCTTCCTAATGCGTTAGCACCTTTGGTGTCGTAACTTGAAAAATACCATAACTCGATTTTCCTTAAAGGGGCGTTTTAGAGATTAGCGTCTGACATGCTATCACACACAATTACTTCAAAACATTAAAAAGTCGAACCACAGCTAATTTAATTTACTCGTACGTATAAATGCTCAATTCATGCTTAATTCATGCTTAATTCATTTATTTTCTATACATACACGTAATTCTAATTAATTTATTATTACATTTTTGAATAAAATAACCTACAAATCTTAGACACGAGAGGTTGCCTAAGATTTTGTGTAAACATTGACCGGAAATGACGTTTTCCCCTTACGACCTCTAAAAATGAAAAATTTGTATTGGTAACTTTTGGTTTAAGGCTGCATGCCGTCGTCAATTACCTCATCAACAGTTGGCAGCGGCAAGGCATGGTAGGTAACATGCAGATTTGTACCAACAACAACGCGACGACGGAAAAAAGTCACAACAAATTGCTGCTACCAGAACTAATACACCTGAGGGAGTTTATCATGCACGTACCGTACACATGTATGTAAGCATAATATTTTGGCGAAAAGCCTATGCTCGCTTAAAACACGCTGCATCAGTGTTTTTTTTCTTTCTGAAAGTCTATGTCAGTAGGTAAACTGAAATTTGTTCCATGAATGAAACGTTGTAATGGCTGATTTGTTTTTTTTATAATTTTTTCATTTTTACTTCAAAGCTGACATGATTTTATTGACGGCCCACGCGCTATTTCTGTGCGCCGTCGTTAATTTGAATACACAGTTAAACATTACAGTATACATAGCTTTAAGCAACGTTATTGTGCGGGGAGCAGGGTATATAAAAACTCTGGTTTTGGCCAACTTTTCTGAATGAAATCTTAATGAATGAACATTACTTTTCTTATTTGCTTTATTTTTATAAAAGCAAATGCAGTTGCTGTGTAAAATATCTTGCGGCTGTATTTGTGACATGATGCCATAGCAGCCGCGTGCCACCACCACCATCACTATTATAGTTGCATAAATATACAGTAAAGTCTCTTGTTGCGGACAGCTAATATAATATTCAGAGTCTTCATAGGAATGACAATGGTAAATGGCGAATGTAAAATGTCAGATAGAAAGCGGAAATAGGAAATAGCAAATGCCAAGTATCAAGTTATAAATGGCGAACGACAAACGGCGAATTGCAAATAGAAAATGACAAATGAGGCAAATGTCATACGACAAAAAATTACAAATGGCGAATGACAAACGACGAATGACAAACAACCCAAATAGAAAATGGCGATTGACAAATGACGAATGACAAATGGACACTGGCAAATAGAAAATGATAAACGACAATTATTAACGAACAGAAAATGGCAAACGACAACAAATGGTAAATAGAAAATGTCAAACGACAAATAGAAATTGTAAAATTGCGTACGGCAAAAAGCGAATGGCAAATATGGAAATTAACAAATAAAAGATGTTAAGTAAGGCAAATGAAAATTAGCAAATGACAAATTAAAAATGGCGAATAGCAAACGGCAACTGGCAATAGGAAAACTAACTAATGTGAAATGGCAAATGGTCAATAAATGTCAATTAGAAAATTGCAAGCGGGACATAAAAATGGCAGATGACAAATTGACGCCAAATTATAAATGACAAATAATGAATAGAAAAAAATGGAATTTAGCAATGTCTATTTAAAAATGACAAATGGTAAATAGAAAATTGTGAACGAAAAAGGTCAAATTATAAATGACAAATTATATGAAAATATAATACTCGTCCATATATCCAATAATAACATTTTGTGTGAGAGATTTTACTGTATGCATATTATATCTGCGCAGACACCGTTAAGACTTGAAAATAAATTAAATATAAAGGTAACAATATTCAAATTAATTAATTGCCTTTTGAATATAATTTTGTTAGACTGCGCCTACGCCAGCCACGACTACGAATTGCTCCACTCCGAGGAACTGAGACCTGATTGTGAGTGTGTTTGTGTGTCATTAATCGGCTAGAGTTTGATGGCTGTGACGAGAAGGTGGGGTATTATAATGTTTATGAGCGTAAGGCCGAGACAAGCTTAGAAGCCACTTTCAACTTTTTCTTTAATTTAATTTATTTTGTTTTGTTTTTTGTTTGTTGCTGCTTCGACCGAGTTTTCTTTTTTTGATTTTACCAAACATACATAAATGAAGGTATATGTAAGTTGTTGTGCCTTGTAGTGAGATAATCTGAAGTGTTTGAAATGTTTGTTGGTAAAATGTATGTTTATAAGAAAAAGCATGTCATAAACCAGAAGCAAGAAAACAATCGGTGATAATTGACTTGATTCGATTGAAGGCATGGATTTTGTTTAATAAAGGCTTCCCGATTTTTTTTAATTTGAAGATGTCATTTTTACGTACATATACATAGTTTATTTATTTTATGATTTTTTTGTATACATGTAAAAATTTTGATTATTTATTATTTTTTTTTAATAGGGAAAGAGGGTTCCGAAACACAAAAGCATATTTACAGTTTTTTTTGTAATACATATTTTTGAGTGGTGAGTTAAATCAGAGTTAGTTAAATCTGGCAATAGATCTGTCAACTGGTTAGTCAGGAAGCATGTTTTTATAAAGTGCAGTACGAATTCATAAGAAATACTTAACAAATTAGGAAGATATAATATCGAAAGCATGCCTGTTGAGTTAATCCAGAGTTAACTCATACCATTTGATGAGTTAATATGGGCATAAACTTTAATCTCGGACTTTCTTACTCTGATATCTCAGCTGATGATTTTAAAATCGGCTCTTAATCAATAGATACTCTTTTGAGAGGACACATTTCTTATGATACAGAAACAAGAATATATGTCTTTTTTCAAGCTTGACCTGAACCTGAAGTCAGAATTTGTCCATTGGGTCAGGTTTTCATGATGATACATTATCAAAATGAAAAAAATCGTTAAAAGATTTTCCAAAGGTTTCTTAAATATAAAGCTTAACTTGAATCGGAGCTCAAAAATGATCCCTCAAATCAGGTTTTAGATAAATTGCCTTCATCTTATTTATCTGCATCATCTTCTTCATCTTCATCATCTTCTTCACCTTCTTCATTTTCTTCATTTTCTTCATTTTCTTCATCTTCTTCATCTTCTTTATTTTCTTCATATTATTCATATTATTCATTTTCTTCACCTTATTCAGCTTATTCATCTCCTTTAACTTTTTCATTTTTTTCATCTGCTTAAGCTTCTACTTGTTCTTGTTCTTATTCATCTTCAACTTCTTCAACTCCTTCATCTTAGTCAGCTTCTTCTTGCACTTTTTCTTCAGCATCTTCTTCTTGTTCTCCTGTTTTTTTTCTTCTTCTTCATCTTCTTTATCTTCTTCTTCTTCCTTATCTTCTTCATCGTCTTCGTTCATTTGATTTTTTCTTCTTTCATGTGCTTCTTCTTCTTTTACTTCAGCTTTTTATTTCTCTTCTTCTTTTTCTTATTCTTTTCTTCTTCATTTCTTCTTCTTCACACCCTCTTTTTCAAAAAATCCATTCAAATCAAACCACTATCTCTGACAAATCCCAGGTGATGGTATAAATTTAAAAAAATTAAAAAAAAATTATAGGTAGTATTATAATCGGTGAACCGAAAAGCAAAAGGTCATACAGTTTTGATGTGGTGTATGTTAAAATGTGACTAATAATGCCAATCGCATTTATTTTGCACCATAAAAACCCTGCGCTACATAGTTCTAACTTCTTGGTCTTCGAGAGCCACTGCGAAAACATCACCTATGCATCATAGTTACATCGGACTCAAAATGCTCGATTTGACAAAGCATGTATAGACTGTGAATCTCCAAAGGGAGAAACTAATTTTACCGATTTGATCGCGCAACCCCAAACATGGCTAAAGGTAATTTTCCTGTCAAATTGAAAAATAATAAAATCTTACACAAGAGAAAATAATGGCAGTCAGCACTAAAAGAAGCAGATGAAGATGAAGCAGCAGGAACATTATTTTAGCTCTAGGTTCACTAAAAATTAAATTATGATGGCGGCGGTGAAGGTGGACGCCAACGTGGTTCGTTCGTGTCGTCGAAGAAGGGCAGCGAGGAGAAATTGTATGTCATACTTGAATCAAGCTTGACATGCGGCGTTGTTTGAGTGCTTCACCCAGAGCTTCGCTATTTTATTAGGTTCTTGTCTAAATGTTTGTTTGTCTTGTGTTATTTTATGTGAGTCTGCTAGACGATTGGATCGAATTGGGTCGATGATATACAAACATACATACTTACAACAACGCCAGGTGGTCAGAATGACGAGCACTTTAGCAGTGGTAATAATTGGAAAATATCGTTAAACTCTTTGATCAGGTGAGTTATTGCGAATCTACAATGTGATCGATAAAATAATTTGAGAAAATATTACAATATATTTTTTTGCGCATTCAAAGGAAGCCGATGTCGGTTTGAGGTTTCTAGTACATTTGCATCTATGGATAATTGTGCTGCCAATAATTTGATAAATGGTTATAGAGGCACGAAGGCAGTCGAATATGAATTATTGCAATAATATAGGTAAATTTGCTGAGATATTAACGTAAGAGAGGGATTTTTTTTATATGATTAGAAAATCTATTTGTTTTAATATGTGTTTCCATGAATGAAAGTTTTTTGTACAAATTTATTTTCAAACCAAATAATCAACTCTTTAGTTTAATAACAACAATATTGTACCAGAAAGTCATTAAGTTTTAATTAAAAAAAAAAACAATGGGTTGTTGATTCAGTTTCCTCCTTTACAAATTGGTAGGTATAATCAAAGTAAGTTGTTGATTGATTGATTTGAAAGCAGATGTCAAAACTACTGACTTGTATAAATCTCCATTGTCATTCAATGAAAGTAAATTCAATTTAAACTCCAATCAAAACATGGTTTAAATCAGTCTTCCCGTTCTTGTACCTTCATCATCAATATGTCATTAATTTGCAAATCATCACAATCCATTTGATTATCGTGTGCTCAATATAAGCTCCTGTACTCTTGAGTCCCTCGTTTATTTTAATTTCGGTTTTTGAATAGCATATAGCCAGGGTTCGGGACCCATGATTAAAATTTGGGAAGAAATGTAGAGAACAAAAATTAAGTAGGGGAAGGTGGCCCACAATGGCCCCTCGCTAGAAACCGTAGAATCGAACAGAATTAGAAGGCTTTGTGAACACAATTCTTTTGTTTATCTGGCAACACCGACATATACAAATTGTTAGCAACTTCAAGATATTTGAAAATTGACAGACCAAAATGTCTCTAGCCATCTCCAAAAAACGAAATAATAAAATTTTAAGAAAAATTTGTTGACAAAAAACTGTATATAAAAAATAGTGAATTTCGGAGAAAGCAGTAAATTCATGTAAGTATCAAGTATTTCTTTTCAATTTACTGAAATTCGTTGGTCTATAACTATTTCTATCTGTTCGGAATTAAAACTTAAATAAAACAATCCTATAGGGGAAAAATGGACTACTTAGATCTCGGTTAAAATGGCATAGTGTGCCATTTTATGCTTACCCCTACATTTTCATTTTCCTTACAGTGAAAATGGTTGGAAAATATAAAGGTTCTATAGAGAGGCAGTCCTGGACTGAGACGTATTATCAAAAGCCATAAATGCATCCAAAATGTTCAATGTTCGGTGTTTAAGTTTTTTGTATGTTTATTTTACATATATAAGTAGAAGTTGTTTTAAATGAATTGTTGATTTTATTTTTTTGTTGAGTATTGTTTATGTTTATTTTACTTTGAACTTTGATTTGTTTTAAATAAAGTTTAAACTAAATTGAAAATGGTTTTTGGTTAACTTGCCTGGTTGGTTCACTTGCTTGCGTAAGATTGCATACTAGTATGCCTTTTTACCCGGGCAATTTTGATCGTTGGAATTTGGAGGCATTTTGAAAATTAAATACTTTAAATACTTTTTGGAACTTTTTATACTCGTAAGGCAGAAAAATGTAAGCGGTATTGCTTAAACTTTGCAAAGAATATAACATTTCAGGTTGAATGTCAATTTTTTCCGAGATATGGGACATTTTACTTAGGGGGGGGGGTCAATTTAGGCCACCTTCCCCTAAACCAAAATATTGGAAGCATATTTATTTAATTAACACAAAAAACTTAAATTTTGTAAATAAATTTTTAACAAAAAAACAAATAAATTAAATATTATAAAACTAACTGCATCCGTTTAAGAATAAGACTTAATTTAATAAATTTAATGGTTGCTCATAAATTTCTTTATAATTTTGTATAGGAATTAGTTTCAAATTAAAAAATAATTTTGTCAACTAGTTTTAAAATTGAAGATAATTCCCACTTCTCAACACCTTCCATTCGCCAACCACTTACCATCATCACTGACCATTCACCACTAACCACGCACCACTCACCACTCACCACTTACCACTCACCACTCACCACTCACAAATCACAAATCACCACTAACCACTCACCACTCCCAACTCACCACTACTTCTTTAAAGCGAAGTAGATCAGCTTCAATTGGAGTAAGGTCCGAACGCTGCACATAACTTCCATAAGCCATTCTTGATTCGCATACACTATCATTATCCAATCGATTTTTTTCAACATTGGAAAACGGTGCGGCGGCGGGCGGTGTGGCCAGCGGTGGCGTCGGCCAGTAGCCCATCCGTCTGTTTGTACATATGTTGTAGGTATAATGTAGGCCTATAGCCGGTTCAATCGAAAACGTCCAAGATTTAAATCTTAATTTACGATGACGCGATGAAAAATATGGATAACTAAGGAACAACATGCAATGGACCTCATTGGCAAAAAAAAACCAAGAAGTGTGAACATCCCTTTTTTCCGATTTTATTTGTTTGGAATTCAAAAGACACGACAACGACTCCAATAACGCAATGCGTGACGTAAACTCTGTTGAGCTGATGGATTCATCTGGGTGAAAAAGAATATTTATTTTATTTAAACTATGTGTAGTAATCACTGTCACTGCTGATGTTCAGCAGCACCAACAACACACCAATTTCTTAAAATATATCCTCTTAGAAAGCGATGATTCACCCAAGTTTTTTCTGTTTTTTTTTGTTGTTGTTGTTGTTGTTAATGTTGAAATGAAAAACACATGCATATAAGTATGTCTTAATGGTAAATGATCTTGATTTATGCATACGCGTTTCATTAAAAAAAAAACTTAAGGTAAACTTTGGCAAGTGTGTTAGCCTGTCAAGTTGTCAGTCAGTTCTTGTTGTGAAAATATTTCCTTGGTTTTAAGTCGAAAATGAGTTTTAACTCTGCATGGTGATGGTGACAATATAATAAAGCAGTACGCATTTGGGTTTCAAAAATAATGCTAGTTTCCACTTGTCATTTACCAACTGACGAAAGACCTATTTTTGCGTCTTTTAACAAAATGACAAGTGGCAATATTCTTAAATTGCTTGTCTTTGAACTGGCAAACTCTGTTTGTCAATGAAAGACAACAAATTTCAAAGACAAGTGGAAATAATTAAATTGGCCAACGGAATGTCACTCGGGGCTTAGACAAGCGAGTAGAACTAGTAGCGTTTATGTGTGTTAGTGTATCTGAGCCAACTAGTAGCTCAAATAGTACCTATAATATTTTTGCCTGCGAGTTGCTTGCCAGTTATCCTGCTGTGTATTTATTTTCAGTTTTTGTTTTGTTTCCATAGTTTCCATATTTTTTGTATTTTTCTCTATGAAATATTTTTAATATTTTAAATATATCATACTAGTCGGCCGGGCGCAAGGGAGAAATAGTGCTTGGCTTTCCGACGAAACTTGGGCAAGGATCGAAGAAAGGAAACACCTTAAAGCTCGCATCGCAGCTACCCCAGCAGCAGGGAGAAACGAGCTTGAGTGTACGTACCGCATGAAGATGAGGGAAGTTCACTGTAGTGTGCGACGTGATAAGCGTAACTACATCAACGCACTGGCTACAGAAGCAGAAGAAGCCGCTAGTAGGTGTGACAGTAGGACCGTCTACAGAATTACCAAAGAGCTTACTGGTGTCCAGAGCTCTAAACAACACCTGGTTAAAGACACAAACGGATCCCTGCTAATTTCGGATGAGGACCAGCTCATAAGGTGGAGGGAACACTTTTCTGCGGTTTTAAACCGCGTTTTCGCAAGTGAAGTGAACCCTATTCCCACTGAGCTACCCGAAGTAACAATTTCCCGAATACGCACCGTACCCCCCAGTAAAGAAGAAATTATCACCGCCATCAAAGCACTGAAGAACAACAAAGCGGTTGGACTTGACGATATTCCTGCAGAGCTCTTAGGAGCAGCCCCAACGACATCGAGCGAGCTACTGCACCCACTTATTAAGAGAGCTTGGGAAACAGAGAGCTTTCCTGAAGAGTGGATAAAAGGAATGATTGTCAAGCTTCCAAAGAAAGGAGATCTCACACAGTGCGAAAACTGGAGAGGAATATGCGTTCTGCCTGCAGTAGCCAAGATAATAGCAAGAATAGTATTGGACCGAATTAAAGACCACCTCGAAGACACACTCGACGCCGAACAAGCAGGTTTCCGCACTGGATCTTCCTGTGTGGATCACATCAACACCTTGCGGATCATCATCGAACAGTGCGTTGAATATCGATCACCACTTCACCTGCTGTTCATCGATTTTGAAAAGGCGTTCGACAGTGTCAATAGAGAATTTATTTGGCTTGCTTTGCGCAGGAGGGGCATCCCAGATAAATTGATTGCTATTATCAAGGCTACATATGATGGATCCAAGTGTCACGTTTTGCACAAAGGTAGGCTGTCAGAGGAGTTTGAAATCCAAAGTGGAGTTAGGCAAGGCTGTATACTGTCACCAATACTGTTCCTGTTGGTGATAAGTGACGTACTGCACGCAGCTTTGGCAAATGGAAATGGAGGAATTCAGTGGATTCTGCAATCTCACCTCAAACATCTGGACTACGCGGACGACGTATGCTTACTCTCTCATAGGATCATGGATCTCCATCAAATGACAACAAGGGTGGAGAGAGAAGCAGAAATCGTAGGGCTTAAGATCAACTCGGCAAAAACTAAAAGGATCAGCCTTGGAACTTCCTCATCAATCCAAGTAAATATTTCTGGACAACCGGTAGAGATGGTAGAGGATTTCCAATATCTTGGGAGTATTGTCTCTACGGGTGGCGGAACTGAACGTGACGTAAACAGCCGAATCAGAAAAGCAAAGGCTGCGTTCGGAATGCTGTCCAAAATATGGAGAAACAACTCTTTTAGCTTAAAGACCAAGCTACGACTGTTCCGCTCCAATGTTGAATCCGTTCTGCTTTACGGCTGCAGCACTTGGAAAGTCACTGAAACTGTCACTAGAAAGCTGCAAACCTTCGTTAATAGATGTCTACGAAACATCTTGAGGATTTTCTGGCCCAACCGTATCTCCAATGCCGAACTTCATGCGAGAACGGGTCAGGAGCCCACAGACTCCATTATACGAAGAAGAAAGTGGCAGTGGATAGGCCATACGCTTCGAAAAGGCGATTGGTGCATTGCATCTCAAGCAATGCAGTGGAATCCGCTCACACAGGAGGGAAGACAAGTGGGCCGGCCAAGAAGTACATGGCGAAGAACGGTCGAACAGGAATCGGCACGACTAGCGAAAAGTTGGAGAGAGCTGAAATATATTTCAAGAAATTGTACACGATGGCGCGTAGGTGTAGTAGAGGCCCTATGTCCCGTAAGGGAAACATCACGGACGTAATAGGTCCGAGGACCTAAGTAAGTAAGTAAGTATACTAGCAGTGGCGTGGCGTCCATATAATACGATTCCTACCGTCTACCATTTTAAAAATTGCACGAAAAATACTATCAAATAAACCTAAACATAAACTATGCAACCCTACCAATTTGAACTATAAAATTCGCACAAACACACAAACATAAGCTATCGAATAAACACCGTCAATCCATTCTTCTCTTTGCTCAACTGCTGAACATACGCTCTCTTTGAAAGAATTAATTTAGAAATAAAACACGTCTTTTACTGTCTTATAAAATTTGTTTTGTATCCATTTCTTCCCTTAGCATTTTTGTTTCTAGATCCTCTTTGTCCAACACGCAACAACATAGGAAAAAATAAGACGCTGGTCCTCGTGTTATACTGGCACTCAGTGTTGCCGAAAGCTGAAATGAAAAGTCGCTAGACTAACCTCCAAAAGTCGCTAGATTGGCTGAAATTCGGGGGACAAAAAGTGGCTAGACAAAAATTGGTAAATAAGTGTTAAAAAAATTCTCTTTGTAACTTTTTATTTTTGTTCAAAAATTTAACGAAAAACTTAGGTCTATAATAAATTTGAAACAGATGATTTGCATAAATCAGACTACTGCGCTCATTCGCACTTACATTTTGCACATGTTTTTATGTGTGTGTGCCTTTGTGTAGTGAATTTCAGTATCCAATTATTGGAAATAGAAAATGTCAAATTAATTTAAATGACAGGAATGTAAAATCACCAGGGACACTACATACAAAAATAGGATTTGCGTATCACAACTCACAAATGCTCACCTTCAAAAGTCGCTAAAAATAATCTAGCGACATACAAATATTTTTTGTCGCGGAAGAAATTGAAATGTCGCTAGATCTAGCGACAAAGTCGCTAGAACGGCAACCCTGCTAGCACTGGCACTTCGTATGGACAGGGTTGTAAGGTTTTAAAAAGGAATCGCCAAAATTAAAATTTAAATCGCCAACAAATCGCCAAATTCAAAATTTTCAACCCAAATCACCAAATTTAAAAATGAAAAATTCCGCTGTTTTTTTTCCATATCAAAACAAATTACATTAAAAAAAAAAAACAAATACAAATCAATGGGATCCTTTTTATAGCCCTTGCAACATGGCTAGATCTTACAGCATGCCGTTCAAAGTCAGTTTTGAGCGAACGTACATATATCGCAGTCGCAAATTCTGCAATGTGCGAATCCATCTTTCTTTGATTTGGTTAACTAAAAAAGTTGTTTGTTTTGATATACATACGTCATTTATTTTAGGGGGATCAAATTTCAGTTTTGGGGTGCGTTCAGCACAAATAGCGATGAAAAAGATGTAAGGTTATAAAGATGTGAATTTGAGAGAAGAATATTAGGATTTCGATTCAAAAAATTTAAATCGCCAAAAACTAAATATATCGCCTTTTTTGGGGTACATCGCCGAACCGATTTTCGTGTCGCCAAATGAGATTTCAAATCGCACATTTGGCGATAAATCGCATAATCTGACAACCCTGGGTATTGAATGGAATGTTTTTCATTCCTTTGCTTGACTCCGTTTCTCTTAATATTCGTTCTGTTGGGTGAAAATAACACGCTCTTCTTCGACTTATTTGCTATGAAAGTTGTAAAATACATTTTCTTCTTTTGTTTGCTTGTTTTTTGGTTAAGCTATTACACCCGTATTTATAAAGAAAAAATAGTTATTTTAGCTGCCGTGTTTAGGAAAACTACACCATGGAATAAAAATGGAGCACTAAGCAAATGACTTTCGTTTGAGTCCAGAAAATTCTTATTCCATCGTGTAGTTTTCCTAAACACGGGAGTTGAAATAACTATTTTTTCTTTATAAATAAGGGGGTTATAGTCCAGGAAAGATTTAAATGCGTAATTTAATATGGGTAAGCGGTGAAAAATGAATTTATAAAATATTATTTTAGGTATAATTGCAGAATTTCATCTTCTACAGCATATAAAGGCATTTACCAATCTAAAATATTTTGTATGGTTAAATGTAAGAATATGACACATGAATTTAGGGTACTTTTTAACGCTGGATCTGAAAAAAAAACTATTCTTTTTTATGGGACTTTTTAGAACAACAAGTTAAATATTACGGAAAAATGGTAGATTTGGAATAAAAATTTCATTGGGGTGTTGTTAAACAAGAATTAAAAGAGTTCCTAAAAATATCTGTAATGAAATAGTGTTAGTTGGGAAGTTGAAGGTTTTGTTCTTTATTTTTTGTTTGATAGCTATGTAAATACTTTAGAGATAGGTTTTTAGTCTTGGTTTTTGATTGGTTTTTAAATTTTTTTTAAAGCTTAGATTGTTGCTTAACAGATTTTCTCTCTTTGAGGAATCAAATGAATTAAGCAAACTATGTATCTTTTATTAATAATCGTTTTAATGAAAGGCCACTCTATGCGTCCTAGGAAAATAGTCTGCAAACGGAAGAGTTGTTTTTTAACTAATTTAAATGTATCTGCTTGTTTTTTTTTTTTGTTCAAGATACAAAGAGGTAAGTTTTGCTTACTTTCGCAGATCAATCATTTTCGTTACGTCTTCCCATTTCAAATTATTGACGCCACGCCACTGCATACTAGTTGACAAAACGCGCAGAGAGCTACTAATCACACAAACATTCATAAAACTAACCCTATGATACAAATGCTACTAGTTCTACTCGCTTGTTTAAGCCCCGGATCACTGTGTATTTGAAAGACAAAGAAAATTTTTGTCCAACTTGTTTTATCCTTTGTCAATGAAAAACACTGATTTGAAAGCTATAAAGATTAAATAGATGTGAATTTTTGTTCAAATTGAAGTTATTTTTTGTAATTCCGTAAAATGAGCGACCAGAATATAAGTTATCCCAATTTAGAGGATGCGAATATTTTAGAAGCTACAAAAAAGAGTTAGGGAGTCTAAGTCTACTCCTGGAGTGTACAACGGAGATGACTCGAACTCTAATTTAAAAAGTGGTGCGGTTCATTAAGTCAGGAGTGACCCGATCTTTAATGTAAAAAGTGCTGCAGTTCAATAAATCAGGAGAGTGTGTTATAGAAATGTTAATTGGAAATGGTTGGAAACCAGACGAATATAAATTACAGGTGCCATACACAAATTTTTGATTTTGCATCGATTTTCGTTGCAGGAATTTGTTGAAATAGAACATAGTCGAACATTTTTTTTTATTACACATGTTTATTTTTTTTTTAAATAAAAGCGGTAAGCTTTCTGATTTTTGATAACAAACATTTTTTTTTATGGGTGTAAGCTCTTGCAAAACCAGGGTTCGGACTTGAGTAATTGCTAATCGCAGTAAATTGAAACAAAAATCGCAGTGAAACCAAAATTTTCGTTGTAGAATTAAAGTCTTATTTTTAATGATTAATTAAATTAAATTTCAGCATTTTTTAACACAAAAAAAACTGAGGGGCGGATTCGTAGATAAGAGATCGCATTTCTGCTCTTTCAAAGAAAACAAAAACCTAACAATATCATCTGGATTCAAAATTTTATCATATCGTAAAAATGTTCTCCATTTATCAATTATAATTTCAACTGCTATCTTATTGAATGGAAATGTTATTTTCAAAACTGAAGGAAGATAACCTTCTAGAATTTTTTTTTGTCGAATGAAGATATTCAAGCATCTTTATACAATGTACCTTTTAATGAGAATCTAGATTGAATTTGTTTGCAAAGCGTATCTAATATAATAATTTAAAATATTTGTTTCTACTTCAAAAAGGTTCGCGTCTGATATAATGCGCTCATATATTTCAAAACTACAACCACAAAAAATTCTTAAGACAGGAATATGATAGCCTTGGTTTAGGTACAAGATCAACTTTCATACTAAAACACTTTTTCTTTATAAAATTGTTAAGCAATTTTAAAAAGTGTTTCTAAACAATAATTGCATAAAGAAGATGAACTACGGTTTTTCCGATTGGAATTATTTTGTATTCATGTTATTTATTGACCCGAGAATAGAATAATCGCAGTATATCGAAGTAAAAGCGCAGTGGTGCAGTAGATTAGAAAATTTAGAAAAAAGCGCAGTAGATCTACTGCTTTCGCAGTAAAGTCCGAACGCTGTGCAAAACTGCAAATAACTTTTTTTTTTATGAATCGTTATCTGTTGAAAAAAAAACTCCTTCTGCACACATTTACACAAATTTCATTGAAGATCTCATTGACCATGAGTGTCAGTTCGGAAAAGACCAATCCAAATGGAAATACTTGTCAACGTAACTGACAACGGCATCTGTCAAAAATTCCTTGTCCTTGAAAAGACAAACTTATTTCTACCAATTAAGAATCCAAGTGGAAATGAACCGGCATTTGTGTCGTTCAAAGACAAAATTGACAGCTGTCAAACTGTGTCAATTCAACGATAACCTAGCATAAGAGTCGTACAAAATTGAAGGCTTCTTCAAAGTCCTACTCATCTTAGAATACGATCTGAAAAGTTGTATTATTTTTGATAATTTTTTAGACCAACGATATGTCTCCTAAATGTTAAATATTCGTACCAACATAATATGCCTTTAAAAATCGATTTTCGACAGATTAAAACAAATATCTTGTCATTAAATTAATTTAGCTTGACAAATTAATGTTAAAACGAATTTTATTCAATTAAAAAAAAAATCAAACATCATACACGTGCGTTTACATTTGGAGAGGCAAACGTAGATTCCCTATGACCATTTACGTGTTGCAGACAAATTCATAGATCGACTGTCGAACGAAACGATTTTCCGAGCCGTTCAGAAGAAAACGTCAACGTTGGATGCCTAAGCACCATCTAAAAATGCCAGAGTCTACAAGGCAAAGCATATCAAATGCTTTGCCTTGTCTTTGGTAGATAAAAAAGGTGCACGGACTAGGGACTCTCCTAGTAAAATGAGTTTAAAGAATCTCGTGGATTCTAAACAGCTTATCACCGAAGCAAGCACAGGCGGAAATGGCAGACATGACCAATCATCAATTTTAGTCGATCATTTAGGTTTCTCGTACAGTGACTCATATAACAAGAAAAAAACCGACATCAATGAAAATCTAGTTCCACAACGTAATCAAAACCAGGTAGATATTTATATTCATATTTATAAAAAAACAAACTCAAGAACATGAAAGGCGCCATCACGCATGTCATCAGCATGTCCGATGGCAAGACAATCAGCTCCTTATGTTTCATCAAGACCTTAAGACGCTCCGAAACATTTATTGAACGCATTTTAATTTGTCCTTTAGAGTTTAGACTATCAAATTGGTCAATGGTCATGTATTAAATTTTTACCATTTTGTAATCGAGTCAGAAGCTGCATCCAGTTGGCAAAAGAAATACACTGTAAGACTATGGGATATGTAGCTCTTCTAAACTATTCAAAATGTAAACAAGCTTTTGGCAAGGAAGTGCCGTATAAAATGAGACAGACCTATTTAATCTCGTTCTTGAACAGGAAGTGGGCAAGGAACGCGTCAACATGAAAAGCACTTTCTTCATCATTATCAGTTTAACTTCTGACGATTTCGAAAACTCTCCCAATGACGTGTTGTTATAAAGTCCTACCTGGGCTCCACTATATATATTTAGACAACGGCACCAGCGCAGCGCTGAGATCAAACGAAGAATAACTCTTCCCAATCGGTGTTTCTTCGGGCTAAGAGACCAATTGAAAAGTAAAGCCCTCTCTCGAATGACTAAAGTGTCCCTGTACAAGACACTCATCATACCAGTCCTGTTGTATGGTGCAGAAGCATGGACCTTCTGAGCGGCGGATGAGTACGCTTTAAGAATACTCGAGAGAAAAATTCTTCGACTGATCTTCGGTCCCGTATGCATAGACGGGGAATGGAGGAGTAGATACAACAACGAACTTTACGGGCTGTACAGCGACATCGAACTAGTCACAAAAGTGAAAAGGCAAAGACTCAGGTGGCTGGGTCACGTAGAATGGATGGACACCAAAGCTCCGACCCGAAAAGTTTTTGAATCCATCCCCGAGGGACGGCGCAGTAGATGAAGGCCGCGAAACCGGTGGCGCATGCAGGTGGAAGAGGACCTCAACCAACTTGGCGTGCGAAACTGGAAGCAGCTAGCTAGGGACAGAGCTGGCTGGAGAAGGCTTGGTGGTTGAGGCCCTGGTCCACATCGGACTGTAGCGCCAGCATAAGTAAGTAATCCACCGACTAGGGCAAATCGTCTCCGTAATATCATCGAGATAGTTATAGAGCTCGTCTGGCTGGAACTAAACATTGACACATTTGGTTGGGCTACATTAACAGGTTCAAAACTCCTTATGCCTAAGTGGTTGAACACAATAGTGTATAGCTGTAGATGTAGCCTGTAGCACTTTCAAAGCAGAAATATACTCAAATAGTAACCATAATTTAAAGCTGAATGTGTGGCTTAGCGGAAGCTGAAAAAATTTTAACTTTTTCTGCACACTACTGCTGCACTCTAAATTTACGCTCTACATTCTTCTTCACAAATCCTAGCCAGCAATCCTATCGACAAGGAAAACTGATCGTAGGTATGATTTAGTGAGTTGAGTTAGTTATCGTTGATGCAAGAGCGCTCGGTCCGGATGACCAAAAGCAGCATGTCGAAAATTGTAGAGGGTGAAGAGCTACCGTCACAGGTCGGTAGCCCGTCACTATATAGAATTTTTTCCATAGCTGCTGACAAATGTACCGCTACACAAGGCTTCAAATCTGCCAGAATGAATAATTAATAACTGAGGTACCTATTTAGAAAGCCACTAAGCAATACCATTTTTTTTTTATTTGTAAAATGCGCGAAGCACTAATAGGCGAAACGATTAATTATTCTTCTTGAGATCTTTCAAAAAAAAAAAAAAAAAAAAAAAAAAACAACAAACAAACAAAGAATAAGAATTAAAATAAATTACTTATGACATAAACTTACATCGTTGTGTTTTTCTATATTGTTTTTGTTTTTGCTCTAGGGTTTATTGACTTCCTTCTAACCTTTACCTGCCTCGGTAAAACACTTTTTCTAAATTTTCCCCCAGGCGCAGTCATGATCACAACTACTCAATGAACTCCAATATACTCGTACATAGGTAACTGGAAAGTCCAAAAATATTTTCATTCATAAATAATGTGGAGTCGATCGCTTCGCGCCAAAAAAAAAGTTAGTTTAATTTAATTTTGAAATATAAATCGCTCTAGGCAGACAGGAGAATTTCTTTACAAATAAAGTTGATGTAGAAACAAAATTATTAAAAAAAAAAATAATAAAATAAGACGAGTGCGCCAAATAATTTTACTATCTTTTATTTTAAAATGTAAACCAAAAACCAATCATACAAACAAATTATTAACATTTAACCAATCATTTTTCGTAGATTACTTGTACATAAAGAGTATTTTTTCTGGATATCGCCGATCAATGTCCAAATCTCAAACCAAGGAATTTGTTTTTAAAGATAACTTTTTTTCTTTATTTGTTTTACTTTGCTTCTCTAAAGCCTTCTATAGCAATTGGGAAGAATTATACTTCGTTTGATCTCAGCGCTAGTATCGTTTTGTGAGTTAAAAGGGGAACCCAGGTAGATAAAGCCCTTTACTACCTCAAAGTTATATCTGTCTATGGTGACTTTCTGTCCAAGACGTCGGCGTCGCGTCGGTCGGTTTTGAGTGTCTTTTCTTGATGAAATCATATTCTTGGTTTTGCCCTCATTCACCGCTAAACCCATCTTCGCCGCTTCCTTCTCAATGCTTGCAAAAACTCCATTGACATCAAGCTTTGTTCTTCCACATAATATGTCAATATCGGCAGTGTACTCAAGTAATTGAACGTCAGAGTTTTTCACTATTCCTTCAACATCATAAAGAAGTCCCATGACAGCGCGTGCGACACCTTGCCTAAATCCTTTTTTGACATCAAAGGTGTCAGTAAGTCCTTGTTGGCGTTCTCCATCGTTATCCTGCACAAACGGACGATTTTGCCAGGGATGCCAAAACTAGACATTTCTCTATATAGCTTGTCTCTATAAATGCTGTCATACGCGGCCTTGAAATCGATGTAAAGGTGCGGTGAGTGTCGATTTGAAGTTCTTGGGTTTTTCCAAGATATACCGTAGGCCTGAAGCCAAATTGATATGAACCTATCAGGTTGTTGACGAACGGCTTCAGGCGTTCACACAACATGACAGAGAATATCTTGTAGTCGATGTTAAGGAGACTGATTCTTTGTAGTTGGCGCAGTTTAATTTCCTTTCTTGTGAAACGGACAAACAATGCTGAGGTTCCATTCATTGAGCATGCTTTCATCTGATCATATATTACAGATGAGCTGGTGCACACTTCTTACCAAGTTAGTTCCTGCTGCTTTGAATAGCTTGGCAGCAAGGCCGTCGGCTCCAGCAGCTTTGTTGGACCTTAGCTTACCTATTGCTATGTTCACTTCGTCGAGGTCGGGTCAACGGAATTGTTGACCTGCATCGTCTAAGTTGAATGCTGAAATCTGCCTGACCGCGAAATTAGCTTTGTCCTCGCCATTATATAGTCTATAGAAGTGATCTTTTCATATTCTCAGCATCATTTTCATTTCATTTCATGCCAATCCACTACGAAGTTCCCTTGCTCACCCTTGAAGGCTTTGTAGCCCCTGAAAGCTTTTTTTGACGTTTTGTTAAACTTTCGAACCAGTTTGGCCGTGCTCGAGATATCAGAAATGCTTTACTATGCTCAGTTCCCAACGAGAACATTTGTGCAATATTTGTTTTGAAAAAAGAAAAGCACGTTTAAAAAAAACAATTTTATTGATATAGGCTTTTTACAGTGCTTGTAAAATTTACCTTTGCGATGGCAACAACGTCAACGATGATGACCGCAGCACACGGCGACAAACGAAACGATACACGAAATGTGACGTGACGCTGAAATTCGTTTCGCCTCTATATATAGCCAACCACTCTTGTGGTACTGCGAGCGAGATGCTGGTAAATGATGGTGTTATAACTTCAACGCGTCCGGAGAATGTTTTAAATCCAACCATGGTATAGAATTACCTACTTGCAAAGAGCGTCACAAAACGGTTCATATAAACCATATACAGACAAGCAAAAAAAAAAAACAAAATACAGTGACACCAACTTTATAGCCAAAAGGGAACTCTGGAAGGACTCGACATAGGCAGACTCGCAGGCCAGATAGTGAGATGTGTTTGTTCTGGTGAAACTCTCAAGAGAGTCTAGCTGGCTTTTCTAATATCAGCGATTTAATGCTGGCTATATAAAGTATGACCAAGTGTGGTGTGGTGCACCATCATCAGCAGAGAAGAGAAGGCGGGTACATTAAAGATTTGCCATTTTAAAAGTCCATTGTTGTGTTGGCATCAAACTCAACAACCAAGAAGTTGATAATGATGATGGTTGTTGAGGATTTTGGGTCTTAATCGATGTGTTGCTGTATCTTATGCCTATATGTAGGTATACAAACACATACGTGTATTCTACTAGTGTCATGCAGCTTTGGAATAAATGTTAATGTTATGGGAGTGAATGAGACTTGCAAACGGAAATGGGTGTGCCAAAGTAATTTCATTCAATTTAAGTTTCACTGTTTGATGTTAAATTTGCATTTAGTCAGTTAAATTGTATTTATAGGTAGTTCTCCTATTTTAAGTATGTTTTTTGAATTCATTTCGTCGTTCATGGTTATCGAGAATTTATTTTTACAGATGTTCCATTAGTGACCGATCGTTGCGTCAGTCTGTGGGCCTGTGCATCCTGCGTTCATGCGTCTTTCTATATAATACTAGACCGGAATATTTTTAATTTTGGTCTAAGCTCATAGAGAATTGGTATTTTCATTTTTTTTTTCAAATTTTCTCGAAAACGACTTTTACGATTTTGATTTCGTAGGTACTTGTTTTTAAAGCACAGCTTGTACGATAAAGTCACCGAAAACGGATTCCGGCTGATTTATTTTTCTGCTGAATAAAATATTCTGAAAGCTAGTACGCAGGTACACCAAACCTCATTATCCACAAGGGGCCTTGTAAATCTTTTTATGAATCAATCTTAAACCAGATTGATCATTTTGCGATTGACAAATGAATGTCTTGACATTCCGACGGACCATCATTGATTCTTAAATTTACCGTGTTGTTGTTGTAGCTAACGAAATATTTATCCCGAATACAGCAAAACGAGGAAATGCTGAAAGTAAGTTCAACGTGTCGGACGGGTGCAATCGCAAGAGATCACCAAATGCTTTTCCGACTGAGATCTCCAATAATATTTCAAGAGGTTCTGCCAACCAGTGGCAACAATGCCAAGATGCCAACAGAGATGCCGCAACTGACTCTCTCACCCCTATTGCGATTGTCAATTGTTGATTGATAGTTGATAAATATTGATATTTTGGATTTTTAAACGCAATTTACTGAAAATCTGATCAACTATTCATTGATATTTGTCAAATTGTTTATAATTCACAACGGTCTGCATCTTTCCCAATGACCTAAACTTTTTTCGGTTGGGTGGTTTAATATCGTATTTCAATAATTATCAACTATCAATCAACGATTGACAATCGCAATAGGGGTGACTACCACAACGAAAGCCCTGGTTTAACAAACACATGCAGCTAAGCAGGAGGCATACAAAGCTTCGCTGCACAAAAATACCAGAATTGCTCACGAGCCGTGCGTGCCGAAGACGAGAAATGAGCACAAGCTTATCAGAAAGAAAAAGAAATAATATGAGAAGCGTGCAATTGAATAGATATGAATTTATTAACAGGATTGAGGTTCGGTAGTTTTGCCGAAAGGTAAAAAGAAGTTCTCAGGGCTACAACGTCCAAACCGAAGTTCATGAAGGGAACATCATGGTAGGGAACGTTGCACTCGATCCTGAGGATTATTGAAGAATCATGTCTGAAAACTGTAATAAAGGTGAGATCTTATCTAATTTCTCTGTCGGACAGATTGCATCTTTTAACCAAGACGAAGAAGATAAAAAATTCTGTCTTATCGAGCTCGACAGAGTGAAGATGGGTGTATCTTGGCTTAAGTCCAAAAAAGATTCTCGAGCCAACGGCCTTGCTGCCGAGCTGTGCAAAGCACCAGCTCATCTCTAAAATATGGTCGGAGGAAAGTATGACCGATGTCAGCATTGTTTGTCCAATTCTAAAGAGAAGATACCTTCTGAACTGCGCCAACTACAGATGCATCTTCAGAGATCATCTCTGCCATGTTATCATTGCCTATCGTCAACAAACTAATTGCCAATTGATCCATATCAAAGTTGCTTTAGGCCAGGAAAGTCCACCATCTACCAAATACTCACATTACGGCAGATCCTGAGAATGTCTAGTTTTGGTATCCCCGCCAAACTCGTCCGTTATTCCAAGATTACAATGAATATAAGATGTACCTTGTTCCAACAAGTTCGGTGATGTTTAGGGTGAAGCTTCTAGTCGGCTTAGGGTCATTTGGCTAGATTGCCATCGCTAAAGCTAAAAATGTGATTTGTTGTCTCAGTTTCCTTTAAAAAAGTAGGATTGATGGCTGAATTTAGCATATAATTTTCTTCGAAATATTCGATAAAAGCTTCGGCTTTTTCCTTTGTCCCCGTGAGTTACGAGTACTTGTTTGGTACTGGTTAATGTTTCCCGGAATTTATTGTCTTTTGTCGACTTGTTGATTTCCTTAAATGCATTGGTACCAAATTTGATGAATTGCAGCCTTTTTAGGAACTGGTTTGAAATGTTGTAGAGCGTTCCTTAACATAATTTTTGTCCAATCCCTTTGATACATATATCCTTTACATTAGCTTTCGCAATCATTATCGATGATCATCGAACAATCCCTTCTTGATAATGTTGATATCTGTCCTTCGAAATCTTCGGTTTCTTCTTCTTGTTCGGGCATTGTTTATGGTGAGCTCCTTTGCTTTAGTAGCTCTCAATTTCGTTGTTGCAGAGAATCCGACATCAGTTTCTCCTTCTCCATCAAGTCGGTTGTAGTTGATTTACTCCTCGTTTTGTGAGTCTCTATCTCTTGTTAAGATCAGCTGGCTGGAGTAATTTTGCATCTCGGGAACGATGTTGATGAAGTTTAATGAAACCATTAAGAAGTCCAGTCAGGATGGTGTTCGTGCAAATGTTAGCTTGGGTTGAAAGGAATAAATGATCCTCAATATTTTAATCCAACCACTTCACCAAGAAGTCGAATGAAGTAATTAGTCGTTTCATCGATCATTGGTGTCGGGTGTCGGGCATTGAAGGCATCTGAAAACACTCTTGATGCGTACTGGGCGGCTAAGGTGCTGTAAATGAAAGCATGATGTCACTGGCTCTTTTGCGTGCATTGAGAAGGAAGTGGCGATTATGGATTAAGCGGCAAATGAGGACAAACCGAAGAATATATTGCCATCAAGAAAGGACATCCAACAACATCATCTTGGACAGAACGTTATCAGAGACAGATATAATTTTGTGGTTGTTAGGGAATAACTTAATAATACCAGCTCCTAGATTAAACGAAGGACAACTCTTGCCAATCACAGTTTCCTTGGCATCTCAAACAACTAAAGTGTTCCTTTATACGTATAACACTAATCATCCCGGTCCTGTTGTAAGCATCTTTGTGAGAAAGAATTTTCGGTGATTGTTGATACCGTATGCATAAACAGGGAGTGGAGGAGAAGATTCAAAAACGAGCTGTATAGCGACACCGACCTAAGACACAAAACTAAAAAGGTAAGAATTGATGTGGTTGATGGGTGGTGTAGTAGTAGGGTAGAATTCATCCGTGAGGGCCGTGGCAGTAAAGAAAGTCCGCGGAACCGGTTGCGCAAGCAAGTGGAGGAGGACCTCAACCAATTCAGCATGCAAAACTAGGGACACCCAGGATAGAGCTGGCTGGAGAAGGATTGTTGGATGAAGCCCTCATTAACACAGGCCGGGAGCGTTTAAAACTGTTAAGAAAGTTTTGTATTTTTTTTTTTTTAATTTCCTTATGAACAAACAAATTCACAAACGAAATCAACAAAAACTTGATTCTGAATTTTGTTCGAACTTTATCTTCTTCTTATATATAAAAATGGATGTTTGTATGTTTGTAAATATGTTATAGACTCCGAAACTATCCAATCAATTGAACCCAAATTTTTAGGATATCTTTGATGTAAGTCCGAGCGTGTTCCTGTGAAGTTTGGTTGAAATCGGTCAGGCAATTTCTCAACCAGGAGCAAAAATGCATTCCGGACGGGTTAACTTGAGGAAAATCGAATCAAATTAAATGGAAAAATATGTGTAAGCGGTTATATGAAGGTTCTTAGAGGATAGGTTCAGGGTCAAATATGGCGGTTTAAGTTGCAATTGCAGTTGCATTTAACAATAATTCATACTAACATTTCAAAATAATAGTGAACTTATGTTCATAGGCGTAACACAAATTGGGCGGGAGTTGAAATTGCAGCAATTGCAGTTACATTTATAGACGCAGTTTAAGTTGGAAGACATAGGAAGGGTGTACATTTCAATAAGTAATTGGAGTAAGAGCTGCAGATGCTTTTTCAGAAATAGCCAATTTAAAGTCAATAACATAAGCTTAATAAAATATTGGTGGAAAGTGCAATTATAGAAAAAAATAGTTCATGCTTTTATTTCCTTTTCTTTGATCAACGATCAAGAACAATTACATTAGTGTAAAAAATCAAAAATACTTAAACAAAATTAAATATTTAGTTTTTGATTTTTGTATCTAAAAAATAAATTTAACCATTTTTGTAAGAACTTTAATTAGCGATGTGAACTTTTAGCCAAAAAACAAAAATGCCGTTTTATTACAAAGACAAAATCCGTTCGTTCGTTTTCAAGAACGGGCTTAATACGTCATAAGTTATTTATAAAAATGAAATGCACTACTGGATTGCATGAACTTTTGGCTTAAGACTATAATTTGGCTTAGCGTTTTACTTTATTATAAGGCGTATAAAAGTCAAAAGTCAAAAAAAAATATTTTTCTTCAGAATTTTTTTTCTTTAAAAGTTTGCGAATTTTACTTTGAAATACTTTTTTTCCAAAATGAATAACTAAACAACAAAATTCGGGAAAAAACGTCGACTTTAGTTTAAGGAATTTTTGAAAAAAAAAACACATGGAGTTTATAAAAATGGCTTTGAACTTTAAGCAGCCTTGACAATTGAATTTTATTTTTAGGAAATATTATAGAAAATGCTATACGAAAAAATTGAAGAAAATTGGTTCAACCGTTAAGGCTCTACCTCGATGTACCATACAAACATGCATTGCAGGGAATGTCTTAAGAAGAGAGCTACCAATAAAAACAGTGTTCGAGCGAAATTTGTTTGGATTTCAAATATTTTTTTTTAGAAATGTACACATAATAATTCTATAACATATGTTTTTTTGGAAAATGCATAGCCAGCGCAGTAAAAATAATATGAGTAAATAATAACAAAACAAAAAATAAAACAGTTTGTTTGCTGTATCGACACTTTCTTAGTTTTTTTTTCTGTTCTTTGCCAAGGTAAACCCCACTGTGACAAATATAATACTTTTCAATAAAGCATACCAATTATGTACATATGTTTGTATATGCATTTATTCAGAAAATAAGTTTTTTGGGCAGGGATTCAGCAACGATTTCTTTCTCGCAGAAATTATAGTTTTTCCAATTCCCAATCCATATACATACATATGTATATGTGTTGCGATCGATAACATTTTCTCGGAACACATCAATCATTTTATCGGAAAGTTTGTACATAGTATGTATGTACATTAGACTGATTCAAATATAAAAAAAAGTCTCCGATTTCCAATGCCACAAGCTTATTACTTAGAGTGGAGCAAAATAATAAGCCTATTAAAAATATAGATTTTTTTTTTTTTCATCGCTATTTTCTATTTTCCATACGAATTGTATGGGACAAAACACATTTTTGTACTTGGAAATTTATAACTTTATAATAGCAAGTATTTAAATGAGTAGTATAACTTTTAACATTAAGAAATGAACCAACTTTCTCATAAAACTAAAAAGAAACCGATTAAATTATATCATTTCAGCAGATTTATCATTTATCACCAACTTTTTGCTATTACTAAGAAGTTGGTTTCTTAATTCTTAAATATCTTGAAAAATAAAAGTTCTAGAAACATCCGGTTTTGAGTCTTGGACTAGAAATTTATAAGAGCATTGAATTGTGAAAACAAACAAAATTTTGAGAAACTATCGTTAGAATTTTTGTTTTAATTTATTTTTTTCAGAGTTTTGAGTTTGGAAATTATTTTTTCAAAAACTGTTCACTAAATGAACTTTATTTGAAAGGGAAATAAAAGAAGGGATTTCTAGGTTTGCAAAAAGGTATAACAAGGCGTTGTAAGTGTTGTCGTTGTTTTTTAATATTATTTTTTCTGTTTTAAGTATTTTTTTAGAAAACTGCCCCTCCCACCTAAACGAGGGGGGGTGGATCCCAATTCCGCACGATTTTTTCTTTTCTCGAATAGACCTGCATGCTCAATCTTTTTTTCACACCTTAGGTGAATCACTCTGTATAATAGCTGGAATTCTCAATAGGGAATACAAAAAACTGTGAAATTAATCATTAGTTCCGCTTTGACATTTAATAACTTTGGAAGGAGTACATTTATTAGACAAAAAGTCGAAACCTTTTTTGTAGAGCGTTTAATTTTCTAAAAAAAAAGTTATGCTACTAATTTAAATACTTGCTATTATAAAGTTATAAATTTCCAAGTACAAAAATGTGTTTTGTCCCATACAAATCGTATGGAAAATAGAAAATAGCGATGAGCGACCTCTAAAAATTAATTTAAAAATCTGAATTTCTTACAGGCTTATTATTTTGCTCAACTCTAAGGCTGCGCGTATAGTAGTGCGACAAAGCGATGCGATGCGAGAAATGTTTGCGTGCGAGAGAAATATGTACATTTGTTCTTATAAACGTGGGCACAGTGACGCGATATTTGCTGCGAGTGTTGCAATTTTTTCACATACCTTCTCGCATCGCATCGCTTTGTCGCAAATAAAATAATAAAGCTACTATTAGACGGTCAACGCAAATGGTCAATGCGTTGACTCTCTGACGTCACCAAAAAAACGGTCAAAGCACTGACATGGCAACGTCAACGCTCACCGTGTCAACATCTGAAATACTGACGATCACACAAATGACACAAGTCCGTCAATGTTGTCCCAAAATGCGTTGACAAGTAATATGTGTCAACGAGATTTATCCAAATCGGTGTCAATGCGCTGACAAGTAATCGTTGGCGATCACACGGCTTGACCATGTCCACGCGCTTTGAGCGTTGACAATGGTACAAATCTGTAACTTTTCGAGTTGACGCTCACACATAGTGGTGGCGCGCTGCGACACAGTCAAATAAATTTATGTATTTTGGTTTAAATTTTTTTAATGCAAGGAAAAATGTTAAAAGCAAACGAAATGGAAATGGCAATTTAGGTTTATGCAGAAGGGCAATTTTCTATAAAATGACTTAAAATATATACGAAATTATTAAAAATCAACGGCAACACTCAAAATATCATGTTATAGTGTGTTTGAAAGCCAAAACCCTATTCTTATAGCCTATTCACACCAAACCCAAAACCGGGTTTTCGGCAATTGGTTTACGAAAACTTGAAATGCGTTCACATCGAAAATTAACAAGTTTTCATTTGACATTTCATTTGTTTTGCTTGAACACAATGGTTTCGAGGAAGGGCCGCGCCGCTTTGAAAATTTTCATTGCCACAGAAAAGGGAAAAATCAAATGTTTTATGTGCAATTAAAAGACAAAAGAAATACAATCAATCCTGATTCGTTATAATTAATTTATTTCTTAACCGATCAATTTCACGTAGTAGTTACGGTGCGCGACACTGCGTCGCGCTCTCTTGTGTTCCAGCAGAAAAAATATTTTTGCCTGGCAGAAACCCGTCAGCTATTTATATGACATTTAATTGAGCGCTGAATGTTTCACAAGGTGTGTTTGTTTAGTTCATCCTGCAAATCCAACATGTTTTGGACAGGTTTTATTTAAAACTTGTGTTTTATCAAAACTTGTGGTTTAGCAAAAATGTATGGGAAAACTTGTATTTTCGATCTAGGTTTTCAGCCAAAACCGATATTTTCGCGAAAACCGGGTTTTGGGTTTGGTGTGAAAAGGCTATTAAATTAACTTTTTAAACTAAGTTGTTTGACCCAGGGTTTAGACAAGCGAGTAGAACTAGTAGCGTTTATGTGTGTTAGTGTATGTGAACACGAGAGAGCCAACTAGTAGCCCAAATAGTATAATATTTTTGCCGGCGAGTAGCTTGCCAGTTATCCTGCTAGTGTAGTGTATTGTTTTCATTTAATTGTTTTCATAGTTTCCATTATTTGTATATTTTTCTGTATGAAATATTTAAAAAAAATTTTACTAGTTGACAAAACGCGCAGAGAGCTACTAGTTACACATACATCCATAAAACTAACACTATGATACAAATGCTACTAGTTCTACTCGCTTGTCAAAACCCCGGGTGAGCAAACAGCTTTTGAGAAAATAATTTTCAAACTCAAAATTCTTTCTTCTTTCCAAGATGGTAGACGCCCCACAAGACCAATAATCCCACAAATCGAGATTTATGCTAAGAAGCAACCCCTCTTCAAAACTGCGTTCAAGATTTTCAGACGTCAAAACTTTTTTCAGATTGCCCTTATTTGACTCCCCGTTGCCTGTTCTAACTAGTTTATAGTCGCTGCCTCCTCCATCCCAAAGAGCTGGTCGTTTCTCAACTGCCGCAATCAAAGCGGAGACCTCGTATTGTTTGGTCCACGAGTAAAGTAATTTTCTTTTATGTTTCTCCGACAACTTTTCCTTCGATTCATCAGCAGGACGCGGATTTACTTATCCGACTCACTGGTGCTTTGGCTTATTTTTTTTTTAACTTAAACTAATTTACCTTTAAATAATTTTGTTTGGAAATGTTTTCTTTTATGTTGGTGTTTTTTTTTTTTGTTGCTGTTTCTTTAAATGAAAAGAATGTCAACGCCAGCTACTTTGACACAGCAGAAAATTATAGCGTGTCAACGTTGGTACCTGGACAACGCGTTGATGGGCAGTCAGGAAATATCTGTCAATGTGTCCGAAAAATTCTGATGGGGTGATTACACGGTAAATGAAAACAGTCAACGCGTTGACTTTTCAAACCATGTCATCGCAAGTGTCAACGCTGATGTCAGTGCGTTGACAACGTTTTGCAATGACAATCACACGACTTGAAAGCCGTGGGACAGAATTTCACGTCATTCTGACGTCAGAGAGTCAATGCGTTGACCATTTTCGTTGACCGTCTAATCATAGCTTAAGCTAGTGGCATTGGAAATCGGAGACTTTTTTTTATTTTTGAATCAGTCCAATGTACATAAATGTATGTACAATGTACATATTACAATGTACATATTACATATGAATGTATGTACATATACATTATGTACACTCTCCTCTTGAGTCGATATTATATTAAAGCACATGCATAGGTACTTTTTACGTTAAAATATGTCCATATATATTTGAATATTATAATCAGTCCTTTGAAATTTTAATGTTTTTTTACACAAACTTTTTTTTTTTTTAATTTAGACACAACATGTATGTATGTAGTAGAATTAATTTTAAATATTTCTGAAGTCTGAGAGCGACTGATTTTCTTTTTTCAATTCAAGTATTATTAGACAATTTGCACACTAAAAAATTCTATGTTTCTTGAAAGGCAATACCCTTCAAAATATCAAGAGGAAAAAAAGACAAAACTTTTTGAGACTCAAAAGACGAATCGGGCCCATAGTGCAGGCGGGTCGTTAAAAAGTTGCTGCATTTGTTTTATCAGAAACCACAACTCTAATTTTTTAAATTCTTTATATTTGGAAAGGCTATAATGAGCAATGTATAGCCAACGAGTTTATGTGTTGGTAATGTTCGAAATATTTATGTTTCTCTACCTACTGAAAAAGGCAGAACAACGTCTGCCGGGCACTTTTAGCTACCTATGCTAATCCACAGATCTTAAGTAATATGTAGATTATAAAAATACCTTTTTTCCAAAATTTTAACAAAATAGCAATTTACGTGATATATGTATGTATGAGGAAAAAACTTAAACAAATTCTATATTGGGAATTTTTTGAAATGATTTGTGCATATAAACGTACAAACATACATAAAGTAAATGCCATTCTCATTTAATCATCATCTAGGGAAGCTAGGTTAAGCCCATAATCTTACCGCCTGCCTCCCCCTGTTATTGTACCAAATGATTAGCAGCTACGACCCCGACCCACAATATAGCAAATATAAACAATACGTTTAAGTCGGGCATTTGATTCAGGTACCTATGCTAATCCACAGAACTTAAGTAATGTTTAGATTTTATTTTACTACGAATCTGACTTACCTTAATAATTGGATGGTTTAATTTAAAATCAACAATTTGGAATAACTCAGAACTTCACAAAAACTCTCATAAACATACATTTACCCAAAATAAAATCTCATTAATACAAGGAGTGCAATGGAAAGACAGGCACCTAGTTTCCTTAACTCAATACTTAGCTGAAGCTATGAATAAAAAAAAAAAAACAAAACTCCAGCCCACCAATTTACCAACAGACACAAAACATATCCATCCACATACGTCGGACATCCCCTTGGGGCACGTGTTGCAATTTCCATTCATTCATTCATTCATGCAATTTAATTCCGCTTCTCATTCAATTTTCCCATTCGATTCTAAGTCTAGTAGGTTTAAACGCCAAAGAACCATAGCGAGCAGCTAGAGATAGATAGATAGGCCAGATAGATCGCTTGAGCAGCGAGTTCTTCCAGAAGTAATAAGTTCCCATATCGCTGATGAAGCAATCCTCCAGCCACACCACTCCAAAGTGATTATCATACATAATCAGCTGCGCGGATCTGTTGTTGGCATTCTGGGATTTCGAGAGAAAAAAGTCTTTCGTGCTCTGCTCACGGAATGGAGCCCCAAAATGCTGCGCAAAGTTGAGTGGGCATCATTTATTGCACCTGGGTAAATATAATAAAAGAGCATAGGTTTGGTGGGTACACGTACGCGACGAGCTCTTCACAGCGCAGCGGATGGTGAATGACTCAATGAAATATATGTTAGGCCTATATTCTGGACGTACCTATGTATACTTGTACTTATGTAGCTTAGGTACACTTCTCTGCCTGTCTTATGATGTGCACTATATTTATCCCGAAATAAGTACGCTGAACGTGCTAACCCTGCAGTTCCAGAAGCTGCTTCCGTACCTACGCGTCATACACTGTTCTTTTTTTTTTTGCGCAAAAGACTCTGATCAGCGGATTAGGTGGATAGCACGTAAGGCAAGCGTGTTTGAAAGTCGCTGGAACTACAACACTGGAAGATATACATAAATACATACCTCTCATATGTGATGTAGATTGATGTGGATAAGAGGTGCTTTATGGAGGCTTTATCGCTATGCCATTGTTACTGACATTGATCTTCTGGTGAAACACGAATGGTCTTTTCTTTGTGGTAATATTTATTTTGTATCGCAACTCGAAATGAATTGAAATAGCTTCTATGTTGAAGTTTTGGTCCTTATAGATGAGATCACCAATATTTTTTTGTAACAATGACCTGCTTGGGCTGTACAGTGTACAGTGACACCGAGCCGTCTGATTCGAAAGACTCAGAATCCAAAAACTGAGGCTAATTCGTCGGCCGGAAATACTATAAGTCTACTCCGAACTGTAGTAGCAGCAGTAGAAGACTTATGTCTCAGGTGGCATACTCAATGGAATGGGGGCTCGAATGAACTTAGTGATATGCTAAAATTGGAGCCAGCTAGAGCCAGGGACCCATCACTTTCGATAAATTATTCCTACAAGTGCGAATTTTTTTTCTTGAAAATTGGATTTTATTAATTTTAAAATGTATCTCTCTTAATCTCCGAGAAATATTTTCTTAAAATTTACGTGCGTTGCAATTGGACCATATTTTTTACCTACTGTTAGCTAACTATAACTAACGATTTTTTGGCTAATAAAGGAGATATTAAAAAACAGAATTTTGACCAAGAAAACTTTCTTTCTATGGAATATGTTTTAAAAAAAAGAACAACTGTACTATTGGATCTTTTTCCGAATCGTGAGATAAGAAAATTTGATTTAAACTTTTCAGGAAAATTCGATCAAAAATAAAATCCAACGACCAGAAACTTCAATTGTGAATTTTAAATGAAAATACCTTTTTTGTGAACTTTATTGTCTCAGTTAACGTATGATTATGAAATGTCTTTATTATTCTTGTTAAAATGTAATCGGTTTCTTCTTAATAATAGCGTTACATCGTAAGATACATGCCAGGTGATGAACCGGGGCCGCCTCCATCTACAGCATTTGATGACCTAGTAGCAGAATCGGGTAAGAACGGTTGGGACCTACTGTCAGGCTGCGACTCCAATGCTCATCGTTTGCAATGGGGCAGCACTTACACAAATACAAGAGGTGAGTCTCTTTTTGAATTTATTATTAAGAACAATATTGTAATACTTAATAGAGGTAATGAACCAACCTTCATTATGAGAAATAGAAGAGAAGTGCTTGACATAACGCTTTCCACGAACTCTGATTCTATTGGAATTAGTGACTGGAAAGTATCAAATAAAGTTACATACTCTGACGATAGAATGATAGCATTCCAAATTGAACATGATAAAGAAACCCATAAGCCCTATAGGAACCCTAGGAAAACAAACTGGGGAGCCTTTAATACGTTAATATAAGAACCGAACAACCTATGCCAAAAGAGCAGCCTGGCGAAAATTTTGTACAGACATTGAGTCAAAAAATGATGCTGCTAGGCTCAGGAAAGTCATGTCAAAGGTTTACATCCCTCCGGGCTTCCTAAAAAGACCGGATAAGACCTGGACAGACTCCTGCTCTGAGACTTTAGAGTCACTTATGAGAACTCACTTCCCAGGGTGTGTCAATTACATACCTCTTGGGGACAGAGGCTATCACATAGGTGTAATCTCTCAAATAGGCAATGAGATAGTAGATAGTAAGAAAGTGGCCTGGGCCATTGACTCTTTCTCAGCATACAAGTCCGCAGGGGCCGATGGTATAATTCCAATTATGCTCCAAAGCTCTAAAGACACATATGTTCCAATCCTCGTGGATATCTTTAGGGGATGTTTAAATACAACATATATTCCTTCAGGATGGAGAGAGGTCAATGTCATATTCATTCCAAAAACTGGCAAGCCCACGCACACTGAACCGAAGGTCTTTAGACCAATTAGTTTATCTTCTTTTCTTCTCAAGACATTTGGAAGACTAATAGAGACCCATATTCGCCTTAAACTAAGTGATGATGTTTTCTCACAGGCCCAGCATGCATATATGAAGGTGGTCGGCACAATTGAAAAATCAATCCATTATAAAGAATTCACTCTAGGAGCTTTCCTAGACATAGAAGGGGCTTTCAATTATGTCGAAAGTAAATCAATCAGGCAAGCCCTAGACTCTACCGGTATTGACCCTTTGTTATCAAACTGGATCGACTCTATGCTTCAAGCTAGACTTGTAAATGCGGAACTGGGCGATAGCAAGCTTAAAGTCAGAACATGTAGGGGTTCACCGCAGGGCGGGGTATTATTACCGCTGGTCGATCTAAACCAAAGTGGAGTCAAAGTCGTGACATATGCAGACGACATCGTGATAATGACCTCTGGAAAATTTGTTTCCACTCCTCGTGATCTCTTGCAAACAGCCCTTGACAAGCTCAGTAATTGGGCCAATAGCTGTGGACTTAATGTTAACCCACTTAAAACTGAACTAGTTTTGTTTACGAGAAAACATAATATTCCAACTATTAACCCTCCCACTATAAATGGGACACCGCTCCACGTACGACAAAATATCTTGGACTGATAATTGATCGTTAACTAAACTGGAAAGAAAACATTAAAGAACGTGAAAGCGTCGAGAGCATTCTACACTTGCAGTAGAATTTTTGGTAGGAGATGGGGGCCTAGCCCTAAAACTATCCATTGGATGTATACAGCCATCATACGGCCAATATTAACATATGCATGTTTGGTTTGGTGGCCAGCACTCGACAAAGCCACCAATCTCAAGACCATGACAAAAATTCAAAGACTCGCGTGTATAGGTACAACAAGTACCATGAGAACCACACCAACCGCAGCCCTAGAAACTTTCCTTTCGCTTGCCCCACTTGATCTTTGTATAAAAGAGCTGGTGGCCAAATGCGCTTTTCGATTAAAAGAGTGCAATTATTGGAAAGGGGGCCACTATGGTCACAAGACGATAATTAATTTCGCTGATATTAATATTCAAACGGATTACATTTTACCACATATTGATTTCAACCCAGTTGTACTTACAGACTTTCCATCAAGAGAACTCTGGAAGGAAAACCGGGTCACTAACGAAGATCATGTCTCGGTATTCACTGACGGGTCCAAATCAGACGAGGGGGTAGGGTCCGGCATCTTTTCAGAAAACCCACCCATAAACAAATCGATAAAACTACCGAACTTTTGTAGCGTCTTTCAAGCAGAGGTCCTTTCAGTTTGTGAAGCTGCAAAGCATCTCTCCACGCTTGAATTGACGGGAAAGAATATTGATTTCTTCATAGATAGTCAGGCTGCAATCAAAGCCATATCATCAATCGTCACTAAATCCAAACTGATTGATTGCTGTCGCAGCGAACTAAAATCATTGGGCGCAGCAAACACAGTTACCCTTCGTTGGGTCCCAGAACATCGTGACATTTTTGGTAATAAAAGGGCAGACGAACTGGCCAAAAACGGGGCAACACTTGAACCAAGCCAAGTCATACCCTGGGTACTTATGCCTCTTGAACAAGAAAAATGTAATGTAGAAACCATAGTTTCTTAAAAGCTACTAACGACCGGTGGTCAACACTGGAGTCCTGTCGAGTTTCAGGACTTTGTGGCCGTTGCTCTCTAAGAACAAGACAGACTATTTACTAAGACTAAGCAGGCCCCAATTATCTCTTTTAGTTGGTATACTCACGGGTCGCAACTCCATGGGAACCCACTTGAGCAGAATGGGCATCAGCTCATCTGACCTATGTAGAGGGCGTCAAGACGAGGAGGCGGTGGAGGGCTCATACCACTTCCTTTGCAAATGCCCCAGCCTAGCTAGAAACAGAAGAGCAACTCTGGGAGAAAACTTCTTCGACGACTTAGATAGCGTCTCTATTTTGCCACCTCCAAACATCATGAAATTTATTCAGATTTTAGGATGGTTCAGGGAGGCTCCTTCCACAATAAGCCCTACCTGATACCCACCATGTCCTCTCCTCACCATCCCAATGGATCCACTGAGATCCGAGTGAGATGATTCGGCTTGCCGCTTCATCACCCCTTTTAACCTAACCTAACCTAAGATACATGAAATAAAATATGATGAACCTTGGTATTTAGTCGTGAATTTAAAATATTTATAATTTCAAAAAACTAGTGATAAGACGAGACTTACATGTTCAAAAATTCGATAAATTTTAAGTTTTTTATTACATAGTTAAGTAGATATAAATTCATTCTATTTATTTTGTTCTATTTTAGTATAAAGTGCCCCAACAACTAACATGCATTGTCACACGAATTCAAAATGGCGAAAGAAACATTGGAGCAAAATTTTAAATAGCCTAATGTTAAAGTTAAATGACCAGTTGCACCAAAATGCTCTAAAAGCGAGTTTTGCTAAAAGGCTTTTTAAATATATCGACATGATAAATTAGTCTGGGTTGCACGAAACACCTTACCAGATTTTTGAGCTAAAATGAAGTTCATTAACCATCCATCCCTGCATTTTATCATCTACTTTCAAAACTGAGCGTAAAACTTTCAACTAGTGTAATTGAGATAGCAATTCGAGAAATGTCAATTAAAATAAACAAACATTGGGATGCGCTGCTAAACAATACCTACATACAAAAATACATTTATTTAGGTTCATGCAACTTAAAAATAGAAAAAGAAATTGTTAAAAATAAGTATGTTTGTAAACACGAAAGGTTATTATTATGTTTTTGGCTGGATTTCAGTTCTTTAATATATAACTACATATATTTGTTTTCATTTAGTATTGTATGGGGTTGTTTTCCACTTCACTCAAAACATAAAAATGAAATTGTATTTAAATTCCAACTTATGCATCTTTGTTTTTCACCATTCCACTGTTTTTTATTATTTTTGGGTTCTGCCAAATAAAATTGGTTTTGAAATTTAACTGGAGAAAAACGGAACTTAAGTTTATTGGTTCGGTTATTAAAATTTTAGAAATAAAATTGGTCGGAGCAACCGATAAATTTCATTTTAAAATCTAACGAAGCAAACAAATTTAAAAGAGCTTGGTGCAACTGGCCATTAGCATCATAATTCCAACATGTTTCTAATCTCAAAGTAGTTTGTTAAAATATTTTAAATAATAAACATTTTTAAAGTGAATAGATCTCATACTTACACAATTCCATTAATAAACTCAAGCTGAACATAAACACGCATTAAATTCAATAGAACAAACTTATAAACTGATCTTCTCTCTTGTTTGCGCAGGGTCAGAAGTCGACAGACCCTCTTGATCCACTTGGACTTGTAAGAGTCTATTCTGCATATCAATTATTGCCGAATTAAGTTATCACCCACACCCTGGTGGGCATTATTTCCAAAATAAAAACGTCAGATTTCACGTCATCGTCACCCCAATTTTATGAGTACTTAGGTTAAATCATAAGTACTCGAGTTCTTGGACGTGATTTTAAGGAGTTACTTTCTTCATATAATATGGGAATTTCGAGGGGTAAAAAAAAAATAAAAAAAAATCGGGTGGCACAACGGCTCTTGAAGAACCAGGGCTTAGTGACTAACAACTCGCAACCATTCCTGTGTGCGCCTGTCGACAGAAATGGAAGGGTAAACACTTTATTATTTACTCTCGAACTGCTGTCGTTATTCCCTTTTTATTGTAGATTCTTGTTTTATAACTATTCCTTTAAGACCCTTGTAACAAATAAATATCTCATGGAAAGATATTAATGATAAAAAGATCATTGGAGAAAATAAATAAACGTCTGTATAGTTTGATATACTTTAATTCAAATTCAATCGTGTTTTTTATTCAGGTTCTCAGCATACAAAAAATAAAAGAAAGAAACGCAATAAGGGCAAAAGTGGAAAGTTTTAATTTTTGACAATAAGATATCGTGGCTACGACCCTACATTTCAAAGGGTGTCCCATCATCACCGGCACAGAGGAAAACTATGGATTCCTGAGATAGTTTTAAGTCGAAAAACTTAAGAGGTAATTTTCTCGTTTTCGCTTCCTTTCGACTTATAACGGTTCTTATGATTTTTGATCTTTTTTCTTTTAAGTACCTCTAAATTTGCCAAACTGCATCCGATTCTTGATTTTTTTTTATTTACACAAGGCGAGTAAGCAATATATATTTGCTGTACAATTTTATACTATGCGGATAACATTTTTCCCACAATTAAATATCAAACCCATATTATTGGCATTTCAGATCGTTTTTTTGACTTTGGTGTCATTTTTTCCACAAAAATACCTAATTAAGTGACTTTTTTTCTATTGTATTAGGAAAGCCCATTTTATTTTCTTGAAAATACTTAACACATTTTTAACTAAATACAACATTAAAATTTATTAGAAAATAAAAACAGAAAAAAGGAAAGTACGAGTAAAAATTGCTTTGTCGCCGTACGTCGTCGTCGGTCCAAATAATGTTAAAAATGAAATCTGGGTTTAGGGTACTCACACGCAGAATCCACTAGCAAAATGAAACGCGATGTTCCTGATCACCGGGATGGAGTTGTTGTACCCTTGTGAAATGGTTCGAATGAAAACCATAGTGAACGAGCTGCTCTTCGAGTGCTCGTAGAAGGTGCATCACGAAAGAGTTGCAAAACCCTCTCTTCACTGCCAATATTACCAATATTACCTGGAAGCACTACTTGTCCTCTATCCTGTCGCAGTGGTCAAAGTAGGTACACCTTCTGTGCGAATGCGATTTATAAGCCACAGGTGGAAAACAGCTAAGATCGTGGCCATCCCGAAGAAAGGCACTGACATTTGTGTATCGAATTACAGGCCAATCTCGCTTCTGAACAACATAAGTAAAATACTGGAAGAAGTATTACTTCGGAGACTAAAGAGGTTTTGCAGCGAAAACGCCATCATCCCGGACATGCAGTTTGGCTTAAGGGAAAAGCACTCCACTTTGCATCCGCTCCTTAAGTTCCAGCATGACATCACCATAGCGCTCAACAACCACCGTGTCACCGTTGGATGTTTTCTGGATGTCGAGAAAGCATTCGATAGCGTATGGTTTGAAGCCCTTATCCATAAGCTTCACGTATTACATTTACCCCCGTCCCTTATAAAAAATTCTTTTCTCTTTTCTTTCTTCCAGGGCATTCTACGTACAAATGGACAACTGCAAATCACAAGTGAAGAACATCAAAGCCGGAGTTGCTCAAGGTTCGAAGCTAGGCCCCTTCCTCTACAGCCTGATGACATCAGACCAGCCATTGCCATCTGGATGCGAAAATCTCTTGTATGCTGATGACCCCCTTACGTATGCCGCCTCGATGTCTCCTCTTGTAACGAAAAGTTTAGCACCACGTCAATAGACTCTACGCCTTCTACAAGAAATGGGGCATCCGGATAAACACCTCCAAATCGGAACTTGTGTGTTTCAGGAGACCCAGTAGAGGTAGTTGCGGCTCAGCCAAGTGCAGAAGTCTGTTTCTGAAACTTCCGGATGGATCTACAATAGCAGCCAAAAAGAACGTGAAGTACCTAGCGTCCACTTCAACGAGTTGTTAAGGTTCAACCCGCACTCACGAAACGTCCTCAAAAAAGCGAACTGAGCCTTCCACCGACTCCACCCATTGATGAGACGCAGAAACGGACTAAGCCATAAGGCGAAGATACTCATGTACAAGCAGCTCCTGCGGCCTGTAATCAGCTTTTCCTTCCCAGTTTGGTTCTCCATCTCGAAGACGGCCATGAAGGAACTTCAAATGTTCGAAAGAAAGTTACTAAGGATTTGTACCGGACTACATTTTGATCGGCAGCGAATGAGACATCACAGCAACGAGCGTCTTTACACAGAGGCGAACATCATCCCCCTGGACAGGCACCTACTGCTTTAAGCAAAGAAGCTAGTAAGACTCACCAACAGTCACCCAAATCAACTGATGAGAAGAATGGCCACTCAGCAACGACACCCTGAACCGAGATATCTCAGTAGGATGGACATCTTGGACGACAACATCATCACGGACAATGAGCTGATACATAGTCAGCATATCACCGAGGCTAAATGCCAACCAATCCCCCCTACCTAAATCACAACTTGACAACCGGGACGGAACACCCCGAGGACAATTAAGTCAACCGAATTTAAGAATTAATTTTTTGACATGTATTTTATATTTTATAATCCTTTAAATTTAAGACAAAGTATAAGATTAGGCCCCCTATGTGCCAATAAATTTATAATATCATCGTATCTAACTAGTTATAAGTCAAGTTGTAAATATTATTTTGTTCAATAAATCTATACCAATAGCAATTTATAAGTCGATTAAAAAACTTAGTGATTTGGATGGCGTCGATTTGGAAAGCGCTGGGCGTATTCGCGAGCTGCCCTTCGAGGATATCGTCCCATTTCACTGAATATAATTACAATTTCTAAATATTCTTCGTTTGTGTAATCCATTCTAAAAATCGAAAATAATTAAAAATTACACACTTTAATTTAAATCACGATTGCAAAACTGTCAAACGGTTACAAAGAGAAAAACCAGAGGTTCTGCATAAGCTAGATTCTTTGAGACAAACATGGTCAACATTCATTTCCTTAGAATACATTTTTGTTTATCGTTTTACTAACGGTTTTACTAATTTGTAGTCAACTGTTGGATCTTTCTTACTCCAATAGCTTAAACGTAATATTTTAGTAGTTTTTATTCAAATATTTAAATCTTCTTGAATTTCCTTTTTTTCTGTTTTTATTTTTTTAATAAATTTTAATCTTGTAAGTGTTAAGTATTTTTAAGAAAATAAAATGGGCTTTCATAATAAAACAGAAAAAATGTCACTTAATAAGGTGTTTTTATGGAAAAAATGACATCAAAGTAAAAAAAGCGACCCGAAAATGCCAAAAATAAGGGTTATATATTGTGGGAAAACCGGTATCCGCATAGAACAAAATTGTATAGCAAGTATAAACTGCCTTGTGTAAATAAAAAAAAAAATCAAGAATCGGATGCAGTTTGGCAAAGTTAGAGGTAGTTAATAGAAAAAGATAAAAAATCATAAAAACCGTTATAAGCTAAAAAGGAAGCGAAAAAGAGAAAATTACCTATTAAGTTTTTCGACTTAAAATTAACTCAGGAACCCATAGTTTTCCTTTGGGCCGGTGATGATGGGACACCCTGTATATTAATTTTTTATTTTTTTTTTCGCTTGAGCTACACGTTTTATTCTTTTTTTATTGATTTTTGTTTAGTAATAAATAATATATCTTTAATGAAATAGGTAGATACTTTAAAAAATTTACCTATGTTTTAACAAAATTTTTAATTTATTTCGATTTTTTAAACTATAACAAATTTTAATTTTTACATTTACCCTTTTTAGATTTTATTTTCTCTCACAACTTCGGTAGTTGTTATTATTTTTTATGAAAATTGTTAAATAAAAATTCTTTAAAAAACGACATTCAAAATATGTATTTTTTGTTTAATTAAAAAGGGTATAATGAAAAAATCATGTAAAATGTATTTTAAAAAATCGAAGAAATATATCTATTTCTTTTTTTAACATAATTTTTGAGCGCAGTTTTAAAAGTATTATTGTTAAACAAATCAAAAAAAGATGTAGTGTACCTACCTTAAATAAAATTTGATTTATTATGGCTTAATGGTAAGGAAGTCATGGGTTGGTCTTTATGTTTACCACATAAAATTTGACTCTATATTTGTGGAAATAGTTGATTTGTTCAAAAGGATTGAATTTGCGCGTATCTGCATTATATGGTTTAGCATTTATGTATTATGTCTAAAAAAGATTTAGTTGTTTCCTTTAAGACAACTTATGAACACCATAAGAAACCGCATTGCATCCTTATATCCAATGTGTTAACACCCGCAATGTAATATATCTTACTATTAGTATACCATTAATCTTATTACTATTTTTCATCTTAACCGCCTTAAACGGGATAATATACACTTAGAGGAAGAATCAGATTGAATTTGTACAAGCAATATAGATACACTTTTTTGTTTGTTGTATTTTAAATCGTATCGTGATCCTTCGAATTATCCTTGTGATCCTCATCCTAATTAATTGAATAATGGATTACAAAAGAAAAAGAACTTTTAACTGTTCAAAATTGTCAAATTTATATCATACTCTATTAGATTTTGACCAAATATTAAAAAAAAAAAATATCAAAGCAATATGACACAAATTAAATCTAATCCCTGGGGAGCATTGGGCAACATTTTGGACTAAATTTGGTACATAGTATCTGCAAAAGAAATATTTTAGTTGGCCTCTCTAAGGCACCTTGTTATTGGCTCATTAAGACCTCATTAAGGTTCAACAAATATATTATTTACTCAAAGATCTCTTGTTGGAGCATATATTCTTATAAGGGACAAAAGAAAAGGGCAATTTATTTGATTTTTAATAATATCTCTTATACAAATTATTTCAAAATATTTCCTCCGAGTTTCTGAGAACTGGAGACCAATTAAATTACATCGAGTAAGATAAGGAGGTAGATACTCATTTTCCAGGTAGCTCCCAAACTTTAAACAGTACTGATCACATTAGATCTAACAATAATCTAACTTTTCCACAAGGTTTGATAACAAGGGAAAAATTGTTGTGGGCTATCAACAGCTTCAAAACTTACAAGTCTCCTGGACCAGACGGCATAATACCAGCCGAACTTCAAATGAGCTCATGTATAATTCTGCCTATTTTAGAAATAATCTTTAATAGCTGCTTGAACTTGGCTCATATTCCTAGTTCATGGAGAGAAGTAAAAGTTGTTTTTAAAACCCAAAGCAGGTAAATGCTCCCATGTTAATCCGAAAGATCTCAGACCTATTAGTCTATCATCATTCCTTCTCAAAACTTTTGAACGACTGATTGATATTCACTTGCGTACCAGTATTGATACGAGACTCTTGTCTCAGTCTCAACACGCGTACTGCAAAGGGAAATCGGTGGAAACGGCACTACATACTTTGGTACGCACCATCGAATATTCCCTCTACCATAACGAATATACAATGGTTGCTTTCCTAGATATAGAAGGCGCTTTTAACAATGTCGACACATCTGCAATCGCATCTGCACTGTCATGTCTGAAGGTAGACAGTTCGCTTGGTGAACGGATCAATCAAATGCTGACAAGCAGGATTATCAATTCAAAACTGGGCGATTTCTCTGCAAAAAGATCAGTCAGTAGAGGTACGCCACAAGGCGGTGTTCTATCTCCCCTTCTCTGGAACCTTGTAGTAAACGAACTGCTTACAAGCCTGGAAGCGGAGGGCTACAGAGTGATTGCCTATGCGGACGATGTTGCTATCGCCGTATCAGGTAAGTATCCTATTGTCTTAAAGGATCTCTTACAAAATGCCTTAAACAAGCTAATAGACTGGGCAGAACGGTGTGGACTGGGTGTCAACCCCCACAAAACTGATCTTCTCCTCTTCTCCAGGAAATATAAAATTCCACACATAGATCCTCCCACCATTAAAGGAATTCCACTAACATTCTCCGACAAAGCTAAATATCTGGGTCTTATTTTAGATAAGAAGTTAAGTTGGAAACCTTATATAGAAGAAAGAGTCCGGAAGGCCACAGTAGCACTCTTCTCTTGTAAGAAAGCCATTGGAAGTAAATGGGGACTCCAACCCCGTATTACTCACTGGCTTTACATCTCGGTAATTAGACCGATTCTAACATATGGGGTGGCAGTATGATGGACAGCTGTAGATATAGCGGTTAACCGCGATAAACTTAGTAAAGTCCAAAGATCAGCTTGCATGTGTATAAGTGGAGCACTTCGTTCTACTCCCTCCGCGGCACTGGACACTCTTCTTCATCTGACACCCCTCGATATATTTAGTAAACAAACGGCAGCGAGTTCGGCAATCCGTCTTAAAGCCTCTTCACAGTGGAACAATAATGAAATAGGCCACTCAGCTATTCTGAACTCATACAGAACACTTCCAAGTATAATTGACTTCACCATCCCACAATTCCGTTTCGATAAAAATTTTCAAGTTGCCATACCCTCCCGATCCACATGGGAGGACGTGACATTCTTGGAAGACGACTCGGTTCACTTTTATACGGACGGTTAAAAAACCGATGATGGGGTTGGTGGAGGCGTGTACTCAGAAGGATTAAATTTAAGTCTCGCATTTCGTCTTCCAGACCATTGTAGCGTGTTTCAGGCGGAACTTTTGGCGATAAAAGAAGTTTTATCTTGGCTTAAGGAAAACGTGATATTGATTGCATATCAGCTCCGTAATTGGTGTCATAACCGGGCACTGTCTTATGGGCAAGCACGCAAAGCGGCTTGGAGTTTTCGCATCGATTTTTGTAGGAGCTGTATGGATGAAGAGGAGGAAGAATCTGTTTCTCATCTTCTCTGCACATGCCCTGCCCTATCTAAAAGACGTAGGCTCCATCTCGGAGACTTCTTCTTCAATGAACCTAGTGATCTGACAAACATAGACATAAGTAGTCTCGCACGCTTCATTAGAAGCTCCAACTGGTTTTAACGAGTGGGGAGAAAATCTCTCTAGATTCACGTGGTATCACAACGGACCAACTTATGGTCTAAGTGTGTCAGTCCCTTGCTGGCAGCCACTTCAACCTAACCTAACCTAACCTAAGATAAGGAGGCCTTCGTATATTGCAATAAAGTCTATAGATAACCAGCCTGGTGAAACGCTTTTGGACCCTTTCGATTCAATTTGAGTGGATAGCATAGTAGGGGTTCCATATTACACAACAATATTCAAGGACCGGCCTTACATAGGAAAAAAATAATGCTCTTGGTGTATAAGGGTCGGAAAATTCCCTAGAGTTACAAACCAAGTAAGGAATTTGCTTTCGCAACAATAAAATCAATATGATGACAAAACGTAAGCTTAAGATCAAAGATGGCACCTAGGTCTTCTTTTTCTGCAACCTTTTGCAATGGAATATAATCAATGTTATACGCAAAGTTTATAGGCGAAAAATGTCGGCGAAAGGATAGATAATCGCATTTGGAAACGTTTAGAAACAACTGGTTTGAGCTACACCAGTCGGCTAAATTATTTAGATCATTCTGGAGAAGAAAGCAGTCATCGATGGATAAGGCAATGAGAAGATTTAATACAATCGGGAATATCGTTAATAAGGAGCAGAAAAAGAAGTGGGCCTTAATGACTACCTTGAGGTACTCCAGAAGTCACATTTATGGGATCAGATATTATGTTATTAATACGCACATATTGGGTGCGCCCCTTTATATAAGATTCAAACCAGTTTAATATATTGGAGTGGAAACCAAGGGCAAGGAATACCATCAGGACCTTGTTGTTTATCCTGGTTTAATTCAGATATAGCCTTTTCGACATCAATTGAGTTTAAATATAAGGAACCGACATTAATCAGATTCGCAGGTGCATTAATTCAAAAATTATTAGGTAAATAAGATGGAGAATAAACCGATTGAAAAAAATTAGAGAACATGTTGCAGATCGACATAAGATCACTTAATGTAGTCCCTGAATATTGCATGCAATTTGGAATACCATTGGAACATTTCTTACTTTTGATGAAATTCCAAAAACCTTTGCTATTTTGCTTCAAATTTGATTCTGTGCGATACAGGTAATCTTTATATAAGAACTTATTCAATACATCAAATTCTTTTTGAAGTCGTAAGTAATTATTTAGCAAAGTATTATTGTTCTTAGACTTTCGGAAAAGTTTATAGGCTTTATTTTTTTGTATTGCACAAGTTAGATATACTGGCCAATAGGAGAACATGCGGCGAAGCTTGGCATCCCCTACAATATTCACTGTCGTAGTTGTGGGGACCAGCAGGAAAAGGAAACAGTCTTTCATTTCCTCTGTAAATGTCCCGCTTTGGCCAGAATGAGGCAACAATCTTTTGGGAAGCCCTTTTTTGACGACCTTCACGAACTCTCCGGAACGAAGATCAAAGATTTGACTTCTTTCCTCAACGCGACGAAATGGATCTAGGATTTACTTCGGTTCCTCTTGCACCGTCTTCTTCCCCAAACTCCTATGACTGCGAGCTAGCAGACTAACGGTTTTTGAAGGTGGCTCATGGTGCACGAGGACCGGACGATCACACAATTGGGCCGATCTCCGCTTCAATACCAGCCAACAAGTGCCTAGGTGGCACAGTGTAGATGGGTCTTAGTTGCGGACTTCGACCCTTTTGAGTGTTTTCCTATTTTCAAGTTCAAGAATGTTTCAATGGATCTAGAATTAACTTCGGTTTCCTTTTGCACCATTTTCTTCCCCAAACTCCTATGACTGTGAGCTAGCAGACTACTGGTTTTTGAAGGTGGCTCATGGTGCACGAGGACCGGAGGATCACACGGTTGTGCCAACCTTCGCTTCAATACCAGTCAACATGTTGCCTAGTTGGCACAGTGTAGATGGTTTTTAGTTGCGAACTTTGGTCCTATCGGGTGTTTTTCCTATGTCCAAATCCTTAATAAGTTTCATCACATGTCTAAATCCAATAAAAGCGTCTGGTCATACAGGCGGGTGGTACTTTCTCTGGTAACCACAAGTCATGTTGTGCAAACAGACGGAGGTGTACAGAGATTACCATATCCGAGTGTGCGACTAGACGATCACCCTAAGGGATCAGATCGTATGCGTCCCGGGCAAATCAGCAAATTGTTTAGCGTAGCATATTGCAGCTGAACTCGGGCGTAGGCGATGATCCGTTGGGAGATCTACCACCAAATACCCTCTTTTTCTTTAAAAATGTTCTTTTAACCCACAGGTCAAACGAGTTATGGTATCAAAACGGCGCATTACCGCGTTAATTGGGTCATCGAGCAAGGATGCTTGTGACCGCCATCTCTACCTACCTACCTACCTAGATATACGTTTATTGTACCAGACTGGTCTGGAATTATTACAAATGACTACTTTTGGTACATTAAGGTTGTCTTAGTTAAAGAATAGTGCAGAAGATTATATGCATCACATAATTGGTAGTTAGCAAAAATATGGCCTTAAGGAAGGATATTCATATAATTATTAATAGAGTTAAAATCACAATTTTTATAATCATATTTAGACAATACATTAATTAAAGGTTTGAAATATTCATATTTAAGCACCCATTTTGAATAGAAGAACAAAAATATTTCTTATATAAATATTTCATGAAAAATTTTCTTTTAGTGTAGCTTTATGCAACTTAAAAATAAACACTCGCTCTCTTTTATAGATATAATTTGTTTCCTATGAAATTTGATAGGTGCGGCGCGCCAATTGGCTTGTTGCAGTTTGTTATAACGTTTGAGGTAAGTCTTTTAAGCGGCATAGATTTGCCAACAAATCTATTAATTTTAACGTTTTTGTTACCTTAACCAGTATACCAGAATAAACTGACTCTTATATAGCTTTGCCTTTCAAGATCGTTCTCTAAAAGAAATATTTTCTGAAAAGTAACTCTCTTTTTTAATCGTAAATTTTAATTCATTTGCACTTAATAAATAAAATCCGCCCCAACTACAAATCAGCTGCAAATGTATTCCTGTCAGCTTCGGCGCGCGGTTTCTTCTCCATCATTTAGTTTCTTTTAAAAAAAAAGTAGAGGAGAGACCTGCATTTGTTGCCTTTAGACTTATAGAGTATCAAATAACAGAGAGTCATTGGAGTCTCTGTTTCGCATTTTAAATCGTTATTAAGTCTTTTGTGTCGATTTTGGAGACTCAGCCTAGTTCTGGCTGAAATGTTCAGCGGGTGTAATCTCAGATGGTTTATGAGCTCTTCTGTCTGGTCCCATAAAAAAAAAAATACAAAATAAATATAAATAAACCGGAGATCGAGGTGGTAACTTCATTTATGGTAATGAGGGCAAAACTAAAGTATTTGCTAGCGTACTTTATGCGAAGTTGGTTTGAAAAACTGCATGGACGAGACATTATAGACCTCCAACTTAATCAAATATTCATGAAATTTTATGCATCTCATATATGGCCATCATAATATTTTTATGAGAGGAATATTTATACAAAGGCTAAAATGAGTATGCTATATACAAGATAGCAGTGTCACCTTAAAAAACCATAAGTGAGTTGGGCTGTGGTGATTTATATATGCCAACAAATGGGAAGTCTTTCAGAAAATTTACTTAGAAAATAATAACTATTTTTCGAAAGGGAGGAGGACTTATTTGAACTGACTTGAAAGTCTTCAAGAATTGTCACGAAGGGGAGTGGAAGTTTTTTGAAAATAGTTGAATTTTTAAAATGGTTGTATGTCAAGTAATCTACATTAATATTCTTTACGATCTTATGTTATTTTGGAAGATAAAATAACAAAACAAAAAAAGCAAAACATTTGAATATTAATTATATACATATTTTAAGGTATTACAAGAGTGGTCGTAGTCGATCCAGGCGCTTAATAAAAAAACATAGTCGCACAAAATAGACGTTTCTCTCTCTCTCCTTAAACTTGATTTGCCGTTAAACTACCCAACTAACAATTTAACTTCTGTAAGTGTCCATCGAAGTTATTTCCTAATCAGCAAATTTGACTCTATAAGGCCTTAGAAAAACACATTTGGCCCACATTAAGAAGCTCGAAAGGCTTTCAAGCAATCATTTACAGGTTTATGGGAAGTACTCAATTTATTTAGCTAAGGCCTTATAGAACAAAACTACACTCAAACATTGCAAATGTAGTAGTGTAGTTTTGTTCAAGTGTTTCGATAGACACATCTAAACACCCTTATAAAAGCCTTGTCGAGGCCTAGGAGAAGCCTTTTCAAAGCACAATGCAAAACAAAATAAAAATTAATTCCTTATTTTTATTTCTATATTTCTTCTTTATTTCCATGCTAGTAATGATTTTCTTCTGGAACTTAATTCACAATTATTATTTATATCCGAAAAAATACATTACTTACTTGATGGATTTTGCGGGAATTGAACCGAGGATGGTTGCGTTGAGAGTCGGGCACCTTAGGTATCGAGCTAGCCTGGCATATGAAAAATGAGTGCCAAATTGGAACCACTTGAAACCGAAATTAGCTCGTAAAAACTTCCTTGGGGCTTCCTGATGAATTAAACTAATTTGAAAAATACAGGTGACCATTCGTCTGTTGCTGGCAATGGAGTTTTTTTTACATTATACTATTTTTTTTTTAATTATTAATGTTTCCATGATTACTCATTAGAGAAAACATGTAAGTGGTCACACAAACATACTTTTTGTGAGACAACAAATAAAATATAAGTTCGTTTTTCGTTGAAATCAATTGTTTTTTAAAAACGAAATGCTTTGATTTGAGAAAAAATACAAAACCTCTTTATGCCCCATAAAATATGTACTTTTCATTTTGTACACAAACCGTTTACTGACAATTTTAATTTGTATCTGTTTTTAAAAACACTAATTTGCCAAAATAAAAAACATAAACAATAAAGACCATCATTAAGTTTTTTCAATTGAAAGTAGCTATGTATGTATAGTATAATAGATAGTAAAAATCGTTTAAAATGTAATAAAAAAAACTACTGACAAATGAAAGCTTCATACTAAGATAATTTTTGAAAACATTCGAATTTCTTAACGTGACAATATTTTTTAACGATGAAACAGGAACTATACTATGGTCACCTCGTTTATGAATAATTCAGCCAGCAGTACCTTATTTTCACATGAACACTGCTTTCCATTTGAAGTACCAGCTTTTAATGCTTTCATGTTGAGTGTGCAACCCTTCGCTAAGACCAAATAATCGGAATTATTGCTTCCCGCGCATGCGCCTAAGAGAATGATTAAAATTAAGTTTCCATAACCACCTCTTCCCAGGTCTTATAGAAACAACTTAGGCTGACATCACTTCGCTGAGGCAACTTCGTCGAAATAAATGCTTCTCGCGCATGCGTCTGACAAAGTTCACACAATTATTATGCTTGTGTCGGGCTTGTGTTTACTGGGTTTAGGTAATAGAACCAAAATTGGACGTCATGTTTAATCAGAGTTACCACTGCGATCAAATTTAATTCTGAGGGAATCAATTTTATTGGTGGGATACGGGGTATTAATTTTTTTTTTATAGAAATTAAAAAAAAAATAAGACCACGAATATGAAGAAAGTTTATCTGTTTTTGTTAAATCATTTTTAATAAAATATAAATAAATAATTTGTATTTGTAGTGCAATTATGAATATACATAATTATAGTTTCAAGTAAAAAAATAAATATATTTTTTTTTCGTTTTTTTTTAATCAAGTGAATTTAAATTGATTTCTTTTTCCATATTTATCTCACTGCAGAAAATAAATGTTTGTTCCGTTTTTGTTTTGCAAAATATAAACGATTTAATATTAGACCATACCTACTCAATGAATCGGTTTAATTTAAATTTTCAAAATGATAAAATTGTTCCTATTTTTATTTTCATAAATAATTTGACCTGTGGTAACCCTCTCTCGGCAGGAGAAACATACATACGCCGACCAGAACACAAAATAATGCTTGTATCGAGCTTTTGCGCAGGGGTCTTACACAAACAAAATAGCTGACAGAATTCCACTGACAATTATGCTTCCATTAGACTTTCGTACACATAATAGCTTGTTTCAGGCGGTTGTAAGCATGCCCTTCAATAGCTCTTGGCAGTGCTTCCTTGTGAAAGCTTTTTCTTTGCTTTTATTTCACATGCCTCTCAAAACTAATTTCTGGGAAGCCTTACTAGAACTGTAACCAAATTGTTAATATTCAGGCTTGCAGAAAATTATAGATTCTGCCTGTAATAGGTTTGTAGGAAGCTGTTTTAAAAAATATAGCTTCGAAAATTTCCAATTATCCAAGCTAAATACAAGCCTTGTCAAAACAATAACTCATAGAAATTCAAAAAACGGACGAAAAATTGTTAGTTGGGTAAGGGCCAGTTTGTTCACAGTGGGTTAAATTTAATATGTGACTTTCATAGGCTTTAATTAACTAACGCTAATCAACCAAAATTGGCTGATTAGTGAAAACCATGATTAGCAACTCATACTTTGAATATTGTAAACAAAATTTGATCAACAAAAACATTTGAGGATTTCCCAGCTCCACTAATCATGGATTAAAGAAAATCAGCTGTGAACAAACTGGCCCTAAGTGTCCTAGCACCTAGCAACTTAAAAATATCAAATTTGTGATCTTGGAAGAGCCACCTTTCCATCTGTGTATCACACGATACGAAATGCCAAAGCTGACAAATCAACGTGTCTTTTTCTCTATATAAATGCGATTGGTGGCTGAATTAAGAATTCATGTATCTACTAAATAGAAATTTTTTTTAAGTTATGGATCCTGATTTCATATTCAGTGTTACTACATATACATATGCGACTAAATTTCAATAAATGTGAGCTTATGTCAATTTTGATTTAATTTTTTGCACAGTTTTAAAATGAGTCACATAAATAGTGTATATTTTAATATTTTTAGCCGGTTGTTTTAAGTGTTTCAAATTTGAATAGAATGCTGTTGTGGGAGATAATAATAAAAGCAAATTATTATCTGAGTCACAATGACAACTTTTAAAATGTTATGGTAATAGGTATTTAGAATTAAGATACATAATTGAGTGGCAAAAGAATTAAATTGTATCGCATAGTTAAATTTATGAAATGTACTTCTAGCAGTAAAAAGACGTGAAATGCATTAAGTCGGCGATATTAAGATAGTCTCATTTCATAAGAAAGGAGAATCGGCAAATAAATACAAAAAAAAACTGGGATAGCAACAAAAACAATGAGACATTAGGTTTATGTCGCTGGATATGTATTTTCATGTCGGGCAACATCAGTTACAATCTTAAATTAACGACAATTTGTAGCAGAGTGGTGTTGCGATAGTCCGTCGTCGGGCTTCTTAAGCAGCCAACTCGGGTTTGCCTGAGTTAACTTTGATTTGTGATGTCCCATCTTTTGTGGAATTCCTAAAGACATCTCACGTGTTCTTCTACTTCTTGATTTGTCAAGTTCCTTTAAGTGAATATGCTTATATCGTTTAAAAAATTAAAAAGTACAGGAACGAACAAACAAAATTTTATCACTCTCTGATTATTTCAGGACATTAACTCAGCATACTGATAAATTTTCACTTACATTATATACAAAAGTTATTTAAATATTTCAAAAAACTGCAAAATGTCAAATCACAAACAAAAAAGAAAAGTGTTCATGTTAGTCACGAACATGGTCTTATCGGTAAGCTCCGTAAGCATCCTGTAGGTCATGTTAACGCTATGGTGGTATGCACCATCACCGCATCAACTTCGACAAATACCATATCCCGGTTACTTCGGTAAGGTTGCTATAAGGAACTTCCATTTGAGGAGATAGCACAAGTTTTGCCCATCAATCAATATTGACAAACTTTGATCTCTTGTTGGTGCCGAAAAGTTCGCTGATCTCGCAAAGAAAAACAGAGAGAAGGCTCCAGTCATTTACTTGGTTAAATCTTCTTCAAATTATTGGGTCGTGGTCGTCTGCCAAATCGCCCAATCATTATTAAGGTCAAGTAAATCCCAAACAAGGCTGAAGATGATAATTTTCCCTAACATTACGATAAAAGAAAAATAGAAAAAACTTGGTCCTCAATCCATCTGTCTATGAGTATGTGTGTCAGTCTGTCTGTCAGTGTGTCTGTGTGTGAGTAAGCGATTTTCTTCAAACTTTGGACTTAAGCTTCTTAGGGGATTACCTAGAGGGGAAATTGAAATTTAGTTTAGCTCAAGAAATAACGATACCTGTATTTATTTCGAAATCTATAGATTCTGAGTGACAAAAAAAACGAGTTAGTATAAAAAGTATGTTAAAGATGAATTATTGACCAATTCGTGGTTAGACAAACGTTGACGAAGGAACTGTTTTATGGTGCCAATATAGCATTGATTGCAAGGATCGTCGGGTTGATTTTGTATATAACATCCGTGGCTTTGTTTTTATACGGTTTAACTTTAAGTTTATTGAACGGGTGGCTTAGTGTTTTGTTGGATTTATAAGCCAAACGAACGTCTTTTGACTTGTTGACGACAACCTTTTTGAAGTTTTCAGTTAAACCAGGTACATACACAACGCTTTTGTAGTATCCAATAGGGCAATCCGCTTTCAGGTTCTGTGGAGCTTTGATTTTTTGCTTTTGTATGAGACCACGTATAACTGAGGAGGGAAACCCATTATCTCGCAGTATTTTGGTGATTTTTATTTCATTGGCGTTATGAAATTCAACATCACTCAGCGTGAATACTTTGCCAATAAGGTTATGGAAGCCGTGTTGATAATGATGTGCTTAGCTTGGTTAGAGTTAAAATTATTAAGTCTTCCTGACGCTGTGTCTTTATGGTGCCAGTTAAACACGAGAACCTCGTTCTCCCAACGAATTTTCACGTCAAGGAATGCTATTTCACAGTTCTATTCCATCTCAATTGTGAATTTGATCTTTGGATGGAACCCGTTCAGGGATCTAAGAACATCAACGATTTTGTCTTTGTTTATGATCGCAAAAATGTCATCTACATATTTTGAAACGAACCTTGGTTTTTCTTCCATTTTTTCCAGACATTCATCAAGCAAATAGTCAAGGAACGAGTTGGCGATAGTCGGCGACAATGGATTACCCATAGGCATTCCAAAAATCTGCTTGATGTCATCCTTGTACCGTAAATAGTTGTTCTCTTTTAAGCGAAAATCGAGAATTTCCAAGAATTTGTCCTGGTTCAACGTTGTGTTTTCACTTATTACATCCTATGTTTTTTTAACTATAGTTATAGCTAAATGGACGGGAATATTTGTAGAAAGTGAGACAACATCGTATGAGACCAAAACATCATTCTTTTAAAATTTAACAATTTTTGCTTTTTCAATAAATTCATACGAATTTTGTACCGAGTAGCTTGATTTTGCTGTCGCTTACTGTAATACCCTTCCTACATATTTCGAAAGTTCATAGCATGGCAATTCCATAGACGACGTAATGGAACGCAAGGGCACATTTTTGATATTGATTTTTGCTTGTGTATTTTCGGCAAGCCATAGATTGATGGAAGTTGTGCCGTATACGTAGTCATCTTCTTTTTTTCCCGATCGTCTATAAATTTGTTGTTGGTCAGCCATTTCACCAATTCGTTGTTTCGAGTCTGCAATGTTGTTGTTGGATTTTTTCGCACTCGTCTATATGTACTGCGGTCGGATAACAGGTCACACATTTTACTATCATATTCTTCTTGTTCCATCGCCACAGTAACGTTGCCCTTATCAGATGGTATAATGATGACGATTTTATGCTGTTTTAGAAATTGTATGGCTTGTTTGTTTACATACAGCACATACTTGGCAAATTGATCGTTGCCTTGGTGTCGATGGAACGAGTGTAGCATATTGCTATATTGTGCTCTGATCATCTCTTGTTCCCTCTCGTCTTGCACATTACGAAAAACCTCTGCACCATCAGCTATTAATTGAAAGAGCGGGAAGGTTTTTTTGTCAACAGGCAGAGGAAATTTTTTTTCCCAACGATAACAACCATTTGATTTCAAGGGGAAATTGTACGTTTGTTCTATTATCAAACCATTTTTCATGCATTTCAATATTAAATGATTTCCAAAGTGATGATTTGAGTTGGTCTATTTTCTGTGCGTTTAGTTGTTCTTTTTTATCGTACGTGTCTCTAAAAACTTATTTTTGTTTTGTTGTGAACTGTTTATATTCGTTTGGCGATAGTTCGTTTTGTATGCGCAGGGCGAGAGGGCGTAGTAAATTGTTTGTGCGTTTTATTTTATGGTGAATCTGAATGAATATGAATATGATATCTCGATGTTTAGAAACTTTTGGTGGAATTTAAGTTCAATCTTAACATAATTATCCAAAGATTCCTTGTTAGAAAGAAGCTGTTTTGTGTTAATTATGGAATTTTTTAAATGATTAGGAATAAATCCTGATTGTCGGCAAATTAAAAGGAATTTTAAGTTTTGTTTTTGTGAAGCTAGATTTCTTTGTGGATTACTATATTGTTTTAAGTTGTCACACACATTTTATTCAATGTTAATTTATTACAATTTTTGATATTTTTACAAAATGTAAGTCTAATTTTTAATGTTGTCATACAATTGTTATTATACTGATTTTTTTGTATATTTTTGTATGCAATAAAGTTCACCTGAAGAAGGCAGCGACCCCTGCCGAAACGTCGGGAAAAGCAAATGTAACTTGATTGTTTCATTGCCATATCCATTGTGACCAAAAAAGCCGAAAGATAAATTAAGATTTTTATCTTATCCGCTTTTTAAGTATAAAGCGTATGATCAATATTTTGGAAAGAAAATTTTACCAATAACGGTTATAAACGGCACATGTCAATACAGCCGATTTTTTAATTTTCATATTTTTCGTTAATGTCTCCATCGATTTCAACCAATTTTTGTATACACTCAAGTACCTACCGAGGATATGATTCTGAAGCTCAAACCAGAGATCAGAAATAAATCTCAACCTTTTGATTGGTTCATATTTCATATTTATTTATTATCATGACTAAATACTACAAGATTAAATCTTTTAGAAGTATTAAATTTAAGCGTTACCAAGTTATAAGGAATAAAAATAGAAAAAATAAGAAAACAACAAAGAAAAAAAAAAAGGGTAGAAAAACTTTAATATAAATATAAATGAAAAGTGTTATTATTACAACAGTAATTCAATAAAAGAATTAAATTCAAAGTAACTAAGTACATATACCTAATATAATGAAAAATACTGTGAGTTAGTTCTCTGTAATTCGATTGTTAAAGCATTCCACAATCGAATAACAGTCGCAAAAAAAGATCGATCTCGAATGGTGTGCGTAAAGCGGTGCAAAATTAAACGCAAACCTCGTTGCGACTGAGCAAACTCAGGTTCTTTAATAACTGTTATTTGTTGTCATTTTCAATAAAGGTCACACCATTTTATTCCCAACAAACAAAAATATCGGTTAAGGTCTGAGAGAAACCTTTATTCTGCTTTTTTTTTTAGGTTAGGTCAACCAGTGCGATTTATCTCTGAGAGAAAAAAAAAAACTTATCTGCAGTTTTATCAATTAGAATGCCCATAAGTGTGATAGTTATTATTTTGTAAGCACTGATGCATGCGGAAATACAGGTTATTCGGCTTTTTCGAAATTGCATTGGTTGTACTTGGCGTCTCAGTAACTTAAGTCACAGTCGAAAAGGTATTTTCGTCTTTGCATTTTATGTTAAGCGATTAATTGTAAGACTTATTACCCAAAATAAAAAAAAACTCATTTGAAAAATAAACATGTTCTCGGCAAATTCCAAATTTGTCTGCATTAACCATTTTTGATTTATTTTCGGCGAAAAAGGTTAAAGGTTGACCTTTTGCATTCATTTTTTCGTAAAGATCTCAACCATTGAGAGATATTTTTGAAAATAAAAAATAAATCTCAACCCATAACCTATTTTTTTTTTTTAAATAAATCTCAACCCGAAACTAAAACTTTCTTAACTAATGTAGTAAGTCTCTGTCTCTGAGTGAAACTAATTGAAAATAAAGGTTGACAGTTATTTCTGATCTCTGGCTCAAACAGTTTTTTTTTTTTAATAATAAAGCTTAAATAAGTCTTAAGTTAATGAGTGTCAAATTAACAAAACAACATTTGCGGATCGAAAAATAGTTAATTGTATAATTAGTAACTACATATCAATAATTCTTAACAATGAAAAATATTAAATCTATCATTGTACTGTTTTTGAAAATTTTATATTATTATGAAGAAGCTGGAAAAAAGCCAGCGAAACGTAGGGTGAACGAAAGATGAATTAGTTTTTTATTAATTGCATCCATTTTTAAAGATCATCAAAGCCCAAAAAAACTATAACTTTATAATTAGTCGTTAACTAGTTGTGACACATTTTCAATTTCGTTTGCTAGTTTGCTAATTTGATCTCAATTTATCAAAGCGACACCTCAAAAGGGGATAAGAACCTCTTACATTGAACACTTTACTGCTAAATAATTTGTCGTTGGTTAGTTGTTATTCAGTTGTGATAGTTTCAAATTTTGTAATGCAATTTCGCCTTTTTTTTTTTGCTGTTTTCCTAAGTTAAAATTAAGTTATCGAATCCCATCCCCCCTCAAAAAAGAGGTAAAATCTCTTTATATTTAATGGTTAACTGCTCAATATTTTAAATGTGTTATTAATAAGGTATGGTTTTTATTTTATTTTTTCTTAGAAAATAAAAGTGGTACAAAATTTGTTCATTCACGACAAATTTACGATAAAATTACCGACAGTTAAACCCGCCTTCCTTTTTTTTGATCTGTAGTGCTAATTTGACTCTTTTTAAAAAAGAGGTGCGACAATTTTGTTTTTCACGACAAATTGACGACAAATTCACGACAATTAACTATTCGATTCTTAAAATTTGAAAAGTGGTAATGCTAACTCGACAGACATAACGAATGGGCGGCTTTGCTTCAAATTTGGTGCGAAGCATTTTTTCTAGTTCATCTAGATTTTATTTGATTAAACTTCGTTCATTATATCACTAGAACAGTTTAAACTGCTAACCAGGTTCTTGCCAAAAAATTCGAATGACGGCAACAAAGCTTTGAGTTTTTTGATAACAAAATTGATCAAAAACTGCAATTTTACCTTTCCATAACTTCCCGCATAGTTTCTACCTACATAATGTATGTAAGTATATTATAGCAAAAAACATTCACATTTTAGTGACATTGAACCAAATCAACTTAGAAAATTGAATCAGTTTTAAAAAGTCCGTTCAAAATTCGATTAGTCTAAAAGAAAACTTTCGTATTAAAAGCTTTTTCATTATTAAAATTTTTGTATTCTTCAATTTGAAGTTATTTGGATTATATTTGTCATAAAATCAATAAAAGATACAAAAATTATCCAAATCCATACAAATTATAGAATTTAAGATTTGTCTCAATTTCATAACACTAAACCATACTCTTTACCTAATAATTTAAATTCCTACCTTTCAATAAAAACACACTTTAAAAATGCATTCCTTAGCAAAAATAGCTTCACATTCACTTTGAGAGCTCTTAAATTCTTTTTAAATTCCATACTAAATATTCAATTAGCTTCATTTTTTTTTAAGATAGCTCACATTTTCTTAAAATTGACTCCCTCACACAAAAATGAGCTTATCGAACCATTTGACTTGAAAATAATCCGCTTACTAACACTTTTACCAAATGAAATTTAAATTTTCTCCATCAGCATACAAATTACTAAAAAAAAAAAAAATATATATAAATATACAAAAATTAAGAACCTAAAGTAAATCTTCACGTTACGCACTTGATAGGATTAATAAAATTATCATAATAAATTGAGGATGAAAAATATCTCTCTTTTTCAGACTACACTAAAATTATACACTTAATTTTACAAGAAAAATTTATATATGCATAAAATAATATTCTTGAATTGAGAATAAATTATTTCAGCAAATTTATTCTCACATCAATGGAACTATATGTATAAAGAAAAGATTATCTCCTTTGGCTCGTGCCAAAATATCCCTCGGCGTCGCATTCTTATTCCTCTCATCAAACTTAAAAAAAATATTAAGAATCAATTCAACATAAGAAATCTCTACCAGCAGATGGTCGCGTTCACCGATGGAGGCACAAAAAGTACTTCTTTCAATCGAAATAAAAGAAAAACATAGGTAACTAAAAGAAAAAAATCACAAAACAAAAGAGCTGAGGTTCGAACTTGATTTGTTTTTCATCATTTTCTCCTATCTTTCTCTAATGGTTTATTTTTTTTTTAATTTTATTTTTATCGTTGTGATTTTATTACTTGGCGTCATGCTGTGTCATCCTTGTTCTTTGTTGTGCGTGTTTTTTTTTTTTAATTTTGTTAAAAAAAAATTCATCGAAGTGTTGTCGAAAAAAATTTGCCCTTTTTGTCACCCCGTTTGTGTAATGGTCGAACATTTGTCCAAAAACCAATGGACATTGCTGCGGGTACCTTGGAATGAGTGTCTTTTTGTTATGTCGACGTTGATGTTGTCGTTGAGCAAGTTACTATGTTCGTTTTTTGTTAAAATCTGACCTGTGACTTTATGTATATAGGATGGTGTGTTTTTCTAAATGGTTTTCCAATTGAAAAATTTGTCAACAGACATTTTTCATCGATAGCCCTTTTGACATCGTTTTGTCGTTAGAAGAATTATTATTTGTCTGATGAATGGTTAGATGTAGACCTCAATCTGTCTCAAATAAATCAGTTGATTGTGAAATACAAGATGAAAAATTACATTATGACTTTTTAGCAACGTGTTTTGAGATGGACTTGTGAGGGCTAGTTGTGTCTAAGTCTAAAGGTATGTCGTAACTTAGAATATCTCGCCTGGGGAGTGAGTGTTTATATCACAAATTGTGCTTTCAAATTTACATAATTAATTGCTTAGAATTTTTACAGTGTGATCAAAAATCATCAGTGAGATTCAAAGATATCAGCATGGGGTAGATAGTAGAGAGGTACAGCGATTTGAATACAGAACTAGTCCAACTCTATTGAATCTTTTCGGAAATGTATACAAAAAAAAGTATACAAAAGTTTAACTAGCCCCCAAAATGCTACACGGGAGTTTTCATATATTTTTTTGTTAATTTGAAAATTTGTTAAATGTAAAATTCTGTTGTCATTCACCGTGTGGGGTCGAATTTGTGGTTAGCTTATCAGTTTATTAGAACCAAGTTCCACAAAACACACACATAAACTCAAATAAGTAATTAAAGATTTGAATTTAATGTTTTTCCTAATGACGGAAGATACTCATTTTAAAATTCAGTTTTTATGACTGTCCCCGTGTCTCTTTGGAATACAAAAAAAAATTATGAAAAATTCTTAAGAAGCACACTTTAATGAATAGATGACAGTTTAGAATATTTTTGTAGCAATTTATACGCACGCTACATCAACTTTGAGATAAATACAAAGGTAAAGTTCTATTGTTTTGATAAGCTTGTTTTGAAAATATTTAAAAATGCGTAGGACACAGTTTAATGGAGTTAATATGACAAATGAAAATAGTCAAAAAGCAATTTGGGTTATGAACGATTTTGTTTGTTGTTGATGATGTTCTAATTATTATGTGAAAACTGAGTTAAAATTAGACGAAAATTCCAAATAAGATTAACATCATAATTTAACATCACAATATTGACTTAGTAAAAACTAACAATATCAATACCTGCCTACGAGAACTATATAACAATGATAATTTCCCAACTGGATTATTTAAATGAAAAAGAGTTTTTTTTTTTTGTTTGAATTTTCATTCTATTTTTCATTAGTGTTTGAAAGAATGCGTATGATGCTTTAACAATGGAAAATCTTGATAAGACTTTTGTAAAACTAAGTTGGAATTTCGGTGTGGAATATTTACAATAAGAAACTATATAGATATGAACCCTATGTTCTTGGTGGTTTTTAGCTAAATTCTAAAAAATTAGTTGGTTGTTGTGTTTAATGTTTGTGTGTGCCTTAATGGACAGATTTTTATTTTTGACATTTTCCATTTTGTGAAGAAAAATAAAATAGTTCTTTAACTATTAACGGGGATGGACCTCTGAAGTTTTCGCTTCTTTCATATTAACAGCGATACAAATAGTGTACCAAATTGAATTAATTGTGGGGCATGACACTCGAATTTTTTGCATTTTTTCTGAGCACGGAGCGGGGTCATAGGCCGCTTAAAAGCTTCATATTCGTGATCTAGGAAGTGCCACCTTTTATCATACTCTACGAAAGCTTAAAGTTGAAAAATTGACTTGTTTATCTTTAAATTCGATTATCTCCTTAACTTCGGGTCCTGGAGCGTTAGTAATACCATTTTCGTGAACCAGGAAGTCTCACCTTTTCATAGATGTATCAGAGAAATCGACAAAAGCCGTATTTTATCATCAGAAATGATCCATAGAGTTCAATAAAAAACATGTTAAAAACACAAAAATATCAAAAACAAACACAAAAGTAGCTTACGCTACGCTTCCAGTACACTTCCAGTACGCTTCGAGTACGCTTCGAATACGCTTCGAGTACGCTTCGAGTACGCCTCGAGTACACTTAGAGTAAGCTTCGAGTATGCTTCCGGTACGCTTCGAGTACGCTTCGAGTAAACTTCAAGTACGCTTTGAGTACGCTTCGAGTACGCTTCGAATACGCTTCGGGTACGCTTCAAGTACACTTCGAGTAAGCTTCGAGTATGCTTCGAGTACGCTTCGAGTACACTTAGAGTAAGCTTCGAGTATGCTTCCGGTACGCTTCGAGTACGCTTCGAGTACACTTCGAGTACGCTTCGAGTACGCTTCGAGTACGCTTTCAGTACGCTTCGAGTACGCTTCAAATAAACTTCTAGTACGCTTCGAGTACGCTTCGAGTAAGCTTCGAGTACGCTTCGAGTACGCTTCCAGTACGCTTCCAGGACGCTTCCGGGACACTTCCAGTGCCAGCGAGGCCAGGTTGTCAAAATAAATATGTTAAAAATTCTTAAAAATTTAAAATCGTAACACCCATATTTTTGACTTGTTTCAAAAATAGTTTTACGGCAAAACTAGTTTTATAGAGGTTGCAACTTTTGTACAAATTGGTATTATTTATTAAAGCTTACATATCCTAGTTTCAATATTTTGAATTTTAAATACCAAAACTTTCTTGAATAATACCGATTTGTCAAAAGCTTGAGACTCGAAAACTCTATTGAACTAGTTTTGCTAAACTAGTTTTGAAACAAGTCAAGCTGTCAGTGGTTTCAACTTAATAGCCAATGAATCTCTTTAAAGTTTTTTTTTCAACTTTTTCATTTAAGCGTTCCCACTGTACGGTGCCGAGTAAATAGCTTAGTCGAGCTTTACCGACAGGCCGGAAGGAGCAACGTAACGAAATGGGTGTAGCATAACCCACAGTTCAACAAAAATACACACACGTTGAATATTACATGTTAAACCAAAAGGACGAAATGTAATAACTGTACACCCGATATTCACCACTAGCGATGAGAGTAAGAGTTGGTAGACAGAGGTGGGTTCTAAGAAAAACCTGTGGACACTTTTGTCCTCCTGAATGACATAACTACCTTTTGAACATCACAGAGGCCACAAAAAGGGAGTTACAATCCTTAAACCCGCGAAGCGGGCATCCCAAGGTACTCTTTATAGTAGGTACACAAAAACTATTTTTCACATCTGGCAAAAAGAACATGCAATGCTATTTTTTGTTTTAATTTTTGATAGAAAAGTGTGCTATAATTCATCAGGTTAGCACATGGAAATTGTTTTAAGTTTTTAATCAAACGTTTATGGTTTACCGCGTATGACAACCAAATTTTGTTTGCTTTAAAGAAGTCTATTCTCTTCGCTATACGTGGAAGAGAAGATACAGATTGATTTTTAGAGTGTTTTCTTATTTTTTTTTTCTTTTCATTTTCGTTAAGAAAATCTGAAAATGTTTTTTTCCATCGATAAAGAATTTCTTCAATGAACTGCATTTTTATAGTATTAAATTAAAATTCTACAAAATGAACGGATATTGATCAAAATTTTAAAAAATCCTCTTAAGATGTGAAAACAATTGTATTGATTTTTGACAATTGACATTTTCAAGTCGTTTATCACTCTACTCAGAGCCTAAATCAGATTAATAATAATACAAAAAAAAAAAACACTCGTAGTTATGTTTGTAACAAAGGCCAATGGCATGTCACGTGACTTGGCTACCTGTCAGATAAAATAAAAAAAAAAAAACATTGAGCTCTTTTTTCCTGTAGGCATAACTGACAAAAGTTGAATAAAAGACAATATCAACAGTATGATTTTTTTTTTTTTAAACTCCTCCACCACCATTGCAACCTAGAGCAAGCAGCCTAGCAGTCGTGGCGATAGTAATCTCTATTTTGGAAAACTGTCACTTTTCCCTCTGCACTATTTGGACAGCTTCCGTTGACATGGTACTTATGACACACAAAACAGGTACTAATCCACCATCGATTCAAGTCGATAAATCTTTGAGAAATTTTTGTCGATTTATACTTCAAATAGTATAGACATTGGTTTACCAACCCTCTCCCTCTTCAAACCTGAGGGACTTGAGAGCAAACAAGATATTATATCCCTTTTCCGTATGGCGGAGTGCGCAGAGTATAAAACGCACAGAAAACCTCATGAGGCACCACCACAAATGATCTAAAGAAACTGATCAGGGAATCAAGATAAGATGAAATTAAAAAGATGCCACAAAGATCCACACGCAAGCCTATAACTAGTATATATTGGTAAAGGATGAGGAAGACCACGGTGGAGGTTGCAGCGGTGAAGGCAGCGGTAGCGACGATGACGATGGTGATGATGACGACGACAACGATGACGCGAATGCTTCCAGTGTTGAACCTCTGATTTGCGGCTGCCGGTCGTCATTACTGCCACAATGATCCTATATCACTGTGAATAATCTCATCACTTTGTGTGCGCATTTCTACGTCCTTTTCGTCCTGCGTGTTGCATCATTATTTTTACTCCGTCATACACAGTGGGGCAGATCATGTGGCAGTTTAAAATAAAATTAATTTTAATTTAAAAAAAAAAACCGTCAGTCTGTGTCAACGGTTAATTCGGTTTATTCCAATTTCTATTTTTCAGATAACAAAAATGTGTAAGCACAAAATGTTCTAATCTAAATTTTGAATATTTTTGCCAAACATTTTTGTTAACTAAAGCCAATTTGTATGTAAAGAATTATTAAAACTTTTATTTTTAAACTTTTTGAAGATTTTTGTTAAATTTCTCTTCTAAATATTTTTATAAATTTTTTTAAGTTATCCTTTTCGATAGAAAATTTAATTTTCTACAAAAAGTTATAAGAGTTAAATTGTCATATTCGGCTCAGTTTTCGAGTTATACATATAAGAAATAGTTCATACAACAGTGTGACCATTCTTTAAGAAACGAAATGGTGAATTTAGAAGTATTTTTTGTTTTAAGCACGCTTATAGGTCTCAAGCAAACATTCGAAATTCAAAATTCAAACATTTCTTGGGATTTATATTTCGCAAGATTTAATTATTTGATTAATTCCAGGTTTTTGACCTATTTGGCACCACTGTGTCACAAGTGGTCGCTTGTCGCATTACCTATATCCTCTTTGGTAAATGAGTTTGCGTTCTGATCTCTAGTTAAGATCTCCTCACCGATATATATGTATGTAAGCTTGTTGAGTAGGGGGGGGGGGGGGGGTGTTGTTGTAGTAAGCGAGAGGTGCTTGAACGCAGCAGCATCAGCCTAAGTATCTGTATCTGTATCAGCATCTGCATCCGTATCTTATGGTCAAAATGCATTTGCCAGTTGCCACTATGACGATATGACGTGGAGTATCTTTGATTTTAAAATCAGTTAAGGCATGGGCGACTACTATACTATACTGCTAGCAGCACTGCATGTATTGCTGTTAGTGGTGTTTTTCGTTTGTTTTTTTTTTTTTTTTTTTGTACGCGTTATCTCTTCGGTCGTCCGTGTTGTCGTCTTAATTATTGCGTTAATGAGTTTTTCTCTCTCTTTTTAATAGACACCGAGATAACAATCTTTGATATGAAAATGTAAAAATTTATTACTTAGTTGTTTTGCAACTCCAAAAACAACAACACAAACACCCTGTGTACAGTGTATTCTACACCCTGTGGGGGGAATGAATTAAATTGAAGTAATGAGGTAGTTTTATGTTTGTTTTCATATACAAGTGCATATTTTTTTTATATATACTTCTACATAAGATTTATTGCTTTTGGAGAATCATAAAACAAGATCTTAAATTAATGCACACATTTTCATACATTCTTATTAGTTTGTAGAAAAAAAAATGCCAATGTCAAATATAAAATCTATATAAGACGAAACACGCAAAATTTTAAATTAAAAAATCTTATTATGAGTGTGTCTACATGTCGTATTTGGTTTGACGCAGATAGAGTCCTAGACAAGGTTGATTTAAATGAACTTTCACGCAGAAGGGTTGTTAAAATTTTGTATAGCCAAAAATTATATTTTTTTTTTGCCCGACTTTTATTTTTAGTTTTGTTCTTTATTCAACAACATTTTAATAAATTATTTTCACATTCAAAACTAACAATAAAAGAAATAAATTCTTGATATTTGGCATAGGTCTTTGGAAGAGGATAAACTTACCTTTCTTATTATGCTTTACTTTTCCAAAGCGTTTGATTCCCTGAGCCATATAAATTTGCATTTTAAGCTTTAAACAAATCTTTAATTTTCACAAGAAGCCGCCAAGTTGATCCATAACTACCTCTGTGGTAGAAGCCAATGTGTATTTTCTGCTGGTTAATCGTCCTCTTTTCTTCCCGTGACTACCGTTGTTCCGCAGGGTTCCATAGTAGGCCCCTTACTTTTCTGCATGTATGTATATAAATGATACTTTCAACTATGTAAGATAGCGAGCTCGACATAAACGCTAATGATGCCCAATTATCTCTAGCCAGATCTCTTAGTTTGGTGGAAGATGGCATAAGTTGCATTAATGATACCTTGAATCCATTCAACAGTGGGCCGGTAACAACTCTCTAGTTTTGAATGCTCGAAAATCGTTAAGTATGTTCATTTACAAAAACACGATTCCTACCAACGAGTTTTCTCCCATGCTGCTGAATGATTCGTAGTGCCCTTCGTAAATAAAGCTCGTAATCTTGGTGTCATTATAAACTTTACACTCACTTGGAATGACCATATACATAGTAGTAAGGTTTGGAAGAGTCTATGGTGGACTTCGTTCCCTTTGGCGTTCAAGTAATTTTACACCTGGTGCCAATAAGAAACTTCTTGCAAGTTCTCTTCTGCTTCCTATGTTCATATATGTTCGGAAGTATTTGAAAGACTTGACTCTAAAAAAAATAAATCGGGTGGCACAACGGCTCATGAAGAACCAGGGCCTAGTGACTAACAACTCGCAACCATTCCTGTGTGCGCCTTTCGACAGGAATGGAAGGGACCTACAATTTTATGCCGAATCCCAACGGCAAAAAGACTTGACTCTGTCAACTCCATTAATTGTCTTTGATTGTCTGTCTTATACGTATTTTCCTTAAGGTCGAAGTTCCGTTGGCTGTATATTTTTCTGTATGGTGATGATTGTGCTTCTGTTTTAAAGTTTTGGTAAGAAATGCGGCTTATCCTCTCAAAAATAGCATTAAACATGGCTTGCGGTGCTTATATCGGGTGGAATATGGCGAAAGTTTTCACCCGATTCTAATCCCATCTTCTCTCACTTTGTTACGAGTTTTCCTCTATTTGTAAGCATGTGCTTTAGTACTTGTTTAGGCAATCTTGCATCATCCATTTGCAATACTTGTATGACATACTAAAAATGCATCGTTATGATGTCTAAGAATAATGGTGGTACTGTTGTTTCTAAGGACAGCATATAGTTAGGCGTGCAGGTTGGTAACCAAAAAATTCGTTTTAAAAAAATACCTCAGAAACCTTTCAACTTCTTCGAATGGTCTATATTTCCAAATACGGGCACCGTAGAACAATATTGAGCCAGCAGTAGCGCGTAAAATTTTCATTTTTTAACTATGCTCAATATATTTATTATTCAAGCAGCGGCTCCACACGGAAGAAATGGATCTTTTTGCCTCAGCCAGTTTGCATTGAAAGTGTTTTCTCATATTAAGGCTCGGCGTGACTAATACCCCTAAGTATTTGTACTCCCTAACTATTGCAACACTTTCTCCTTGGTATTTCTATTATTTATTTCTTGAATGTCTTCCACCTCCTCCCCTGAAGATTATCATTCTATACTTTTCTAAATTTATGGTCAAATTCCAAAGCTTACAGTATCTTTCTAAACGGTTCATCATAAGCTGCTTTCTTTCGACAGATTCAGATAGCAACACTATGTCGTCTGCAAAAATGAAAGCTGGTACATATCCGATTCCTCTTCCGATTTTATCAACGATATCATTTATAAATAGGATGAAAAGCAGTGTACTTAAAACACGTCCTTGTTTCACTCCCATTTGCGTTTGGAACTCCTCTGAAACAAGCTCATCATCCTAAACCTAAGGAACATTGTTTTCATAATAAGCATTTAATAGACTTCCAATTTTGCCTAAAATACACAAATTCTACCAACAGCTTATAACAAAGAGCTTCACGTGCGATCAAAAGCAGCACGAAAATCGACGAAAAATGCATACAGTTTTTTTTCCTTCTTTTGAAATTTTCTGCAATATTTATCAATGTGAATAATTGATTTAAATTTGAATATTTTCCCCTGAATCTAGCATCAAATTCGTTTAGTATCTTTTATTTCATTGATCCACTCCGTAAGTGTTGTAAACTAAGTAGCTCTAATCAATTTATTTTATCTTTCAAAATATTTATATTATTTTTCTTCACTTGATTGTAAGCTCTCGTTCAGTAAAAACGTTTCCGCTCTGCGATTTATTTCATTTAAATTATTTTATTTGAAATTGGATCAACTTTCTACAGGTTATGGGCCCAGGAAACCTAAGATTCTAATTTGTTTGGAATTTTTAAAAGTTATTTATTAACAAATATTGAGCTTCATAATGTTCTGGTCATCGTATATAATCTTCAATCAATCAAAATGGCTAATGAGAAGAATTCCTGTTTTTTGTCATTGTTTGAGCGACTCAAAGGAAGGGAAAATTATGCGAACTGGGAATTTGCTATGCCAACATATCTGGAATATATTGGTCATTGGGATGCTGTTCTAAGAACTTAAACCGTAGAGGCTAAACTAACAAAAGCTAGAACAACAATTATATTGAGTGTTCAATCCAGCCTATTTGTTCACGTTCAAGGTGCTATAGATGCGAAAAATGCTTGGGAAAAATTGCAAGCAACTTTTGAAGTAATTCTCGACCCTAAATTAAACTGGAAATTAAACATTGAAGAACGGGTTAAGAAGGCCTGTATAGCTTTCTATGCTTGTAGCAAAACTTTTGGTAAGAGGTGGGGCCTCCAGTCAAAAATGATTTTATGGACATACACAGACGTGGTGCGACCTATTCTCACGTATGGTTCGATTGTGTGGTGGCCAGCATTAAAGAATTTGTATAATATCAACAAACTTAGGAAGGTTCAAAGAACAGCTAGCATTGGCACCACAGGGGCTATTCGATCTTGTCCAACAGATGCTTTAGGAGTTTTTCTACACCTCTTACCGCTAGATTAACACATTAAATACCTAGTATCTTCCAGCGCGATAAGACTAAAAGAATCGAACTCCTGGTTTGCCAAACCCTATGGGCACAGCAACATCACGGGTTTAATTCCAACCGAAATGTTTTCGACTCCCACTGATCACTACACCCCTTCAATGAGCATCGGTAAAGATTTTAAAGTTATATTCCCATCCAGAAAGGATTGGAATGATGACGTCGTGACGAAAGACTTCGACACAACTATCTTTACTGATGGGTCAAAGATGGAGTGCGGTGTTGTTGCGGGTATTTTCTCAGAGTCCCTAAATATATCCAGGTCTTTTCGGCTACCTGACTTTGCTAGTGTCTTTCAGGCTGAAGTACTGGCGATCAGGGAAGCATGCAAGCTTCTTAAACAAAATCCAAACCAGAACCGAAATACAGCTATTTTCTCAGACAGTCAAGCGGCTGTCAAAGCCATTAATTCGGCTACATCATGCTCAAAATTAGTACGACAATGCCAGGAAGAACTTCTGAGTCTGAACACTAACCTCAGGGTCACTCTTATCTGGATTCCGGGTCACAGTGGCATTGAGGGGAATGAGCGGGCTAACGAGCTGGCCAGGCAAGGTTCAGCCCTTCATAACTCACTTGCGGAAAGAGTCAGTATTCCTCTTGGAGTTATGAAGGGCAATATATTCTCAATTTTTCTCTCAGAATCTAATCGTAGGTGATATAGTTTAACTAACTGCATTATTGCTAGAAAAATCTGGCCTACTTATAATAAATCCCGAACTATTAACCTAATGTGCAGACACAGGCGAGACATAGTAAGGATTGTTGCAACATGCACTGGACACTGGCCAATAGGAGAACATACGGCGAAGCTTGGCATCCCCTACAATACTCACTGTCGTAGTTGTGGGGACCAGCAGGAAAAGGAAACAGTCTTTTATTTCCTCTGTAAATGTCCCGCTTTGGCCAGAATGAAGCAACAATCTTTTGGTAAGCCCTTTTTGACGACCTTAACGAACTCTCCGGAACGAAGATCAAAGATTTGACTTCTTTCCTTAACGCGACGAAATGGATCTAGGATTTACTTCGGTTGCTCTTGCACCGTCTTCTTCCCCAAACTCCTATGACTGCGAGCTAGCAGACTAACGGTTTTTGAAGGTGGCTCATGGTGCACGAGGACCGGACGATCACACAATTGGGCCGATCTCCGCTTCAATACCAGCCAACAAGCGCCTAGGTGGCACAGTGTAGATGGGTCTTAGTTGCGGACTTCGACCCTTTTGAGTGTTTTCCTATTTTCAAGTTCAAGAATGTTTCAATGGATCTAGAATTAACTTCGGTTTCCTTTTGCACCATTTTCTTCCCCAAACTCCTATGACTGTGAGCTAGCAGACTACTGGTTTTTGAAGGTGGCTCATGGTGCACGAGGACCGGAGGATCACACGGTTGTGCCAACCTTCGCTTCAATACCAGTCAACAAGTTGCCTAGTTGGCACAGTGTAGATGGTTTTTAGTTGCGAACTTTGGTCCTATCGGGTGTTTTTCCTATGTCCAAATCCTTAATAAGTTTCATCTCATGTCTAAATCCAATAAAAGCGTCTGGTCATACAGGCGGGTGGTACTTTCTCTGGTAACCACAAGTCATGTTGTGCAAACAGACGGAGGTGTACAGAGATTATTATATCCGAGTGTGCGACTAGATGATCACCCTAAGGGATCAGATCGTATGCGTCCCGGGAAAATCAGCAAATTATAATGCAGCTGAACTCGGGCGTAGGCGATGACCCGTTGGGAGATCTATCACCAAATACCCTCTTTTTCTTTAAAAATGTTCTTCTAACCCACAGGTCAAACAAGTTATGGTATCAAAACGGCGCATTACAGCGTTAATTGGGTCATCGAGCAAGGATGCTTGTGACCGCCATCTCTACCTACCTTTGAAGACAAAGGTAGAGCTAATCGAATTCATTTAGTCAAACAGTTGATTCGAACAAAATTAGAAAATTGTAGTTCGATGGATATCTATGTATGTATAAGCGATAATATCAGCCGCACATCGTTTAAACGCTATTGTCTTCAAGGTCGATGATGAGTGGTTAGCAATTTACTTAATGTGTGGATTGACTGAAAAGTACACACCGATGGTAATGGCTCTTGACAATACTGAAACAAAGTAGAGAAAATGCTTTCTTTAATAGCAACAAGAAAGGTAAACGTATGCAAGAGAAAGGAATTCGTTGTTATACTTGCAACAAAAAAGGTCACAAGTCTCCCGATTGTCCTTATAAATCTAAAGACCATATTTCAAACAAGAAAAATACCTCTGTAATTTTCCTGGCTTTCATATAATCCTTTTTTGTGTAGCGGGTATATATATTTGCCCTCTTGAAGCATGTAGGAACACTTGCCGTCTCAAATATTCTATTGTATTCTCCTGTTAGTGAATAGAGAAATTCTATAGAACAATTTTTATAAAATTGAGCTGGAACACGGTCGTCTCCTGGAGCTTTTCCCACTTTAGCTTTCTGTATAACATTCTGAACTTAATAAAGTTGTAAATGGCGTATCCAAAAAGTCATCCATAAAAAATGGTGCTGCGTAGTGTGGAAGTCAAAAAAACTTATTTCGATTTATTATTTTATTGCAAAAATTCAAACTTTGATCAAAACAAAATTGGCCTGGTTTTTTTAATTTATTGCAATCAACTTCTAAAATCTCTTTTAGTATCCAATGCTCTTAATAATATTAAATAACGAATATGAAATATGCTATGGCGCAAAGTTTTAAACGATTTATTAAATTGTTAAAGCCATTTTAGTAAGTTACTAAGTTAAAAAGAAGATTTTGCTAATTTTAAACGATTTTAACATCTTACTATCTCTTAACAATTTACTTAAGTTCAAATCACAAAATGGTTACTTTAACTTTGCTAAATCCATACGACATCTGTCATTTTCCTCGAAAAAAATGTCTTACCCATTTTAATTGGAAAAGTGAATTGTGTTTTTTTTGTATGATTCGTGAGCTATAATTGTTTTTTAAAGTAAATAAAATAGTACTAAATGTTAACGGAAGACGAAGGTTCGATGTTTTTGAAGATTCAGCGTTGAACAGAAAAGTGCGAAGTTTAAATCACGAGCACATCCTTTTGAAGAGCTGGACGATGGAGAATTTTACTCCAGAAATTAAATAATGTGATTCAGTAAACTAAACTCATTTTTAGTTTTGACCATTTGTTTTTGTCCCGTAGGCTGTCCAACTGAATCCAAACTCAACTTTGTTGCTTCAGCACTAGTACACGATTTAGGAGCATCAGGCAAGCACTTAGTCTCTCCCACAATAGTCGCTCTCAACTGTGAGAATATTAACTATGTTCATGAGAGAATTTTCCATTCGGAAGATATGTACACCATTCACCAGTTTCAGCTTTCGATGATGCAGAATGCAGTAATAAGGAAGGTCGAGCCGTTTTTAGTTGGTCCAACAATATAAGTATTCACCCCACACAAGACACAATTGATCCGGCATTGTAGAGCTCTTGGGCGAATGCGACTTTATTGATATCTTTTTTCACTTTTAATAGAATAATTTTCTATAAACTAATTAAAAAAAAATCTTCTTCATAGACTTTTTCATAAATTAAAATCATAAACAAAACAAATGTGACTTCTGACTGACATTTCCCAATAAGCAATTTACTAGTTAGTAAATAGAAAAAAGTTGTTCCGAAACAACAACAAGCCTCGGATATGGATGATTTTAAAGTTGACGACCCCAGCAAACGAAACAAGGACAATGAATTTCGGATCTGCACGTGGAACGTCCTGTCCTTATACAGAACACGTGCATCCGAACAATTAGTGGAGAACCTGGACAGGCTAAAGGCTGACGTAACAGCCATCCAGGAAGTGCGATGTGATGGAGAGGGCATACGGAGACTGAAATCGTGTGACATCTACTACGGCAGGTGCTTGAAGGAACAGGGTCAGCGGCTCTTTGGTTGTGGTTTTGTGATAAGGGGAAGACTTAGGCAAGAAGCCTTGGGCTTCCGAAGTGTAAGCGAGCGCCTGGTCACAATCCCCATCAAATGCAAATTTAAGAACATTTCGCTGATCTGTGTTCCCCCATGAAAGAGGAGAGGACTCAACCAAAGAAGCATTCTACGATCTCCTGGAGATAACGTATGATATGTGCCCGAAGTACGACGTGAAGATCATTCTTGGTGACTTCAACGCAAGATTCGGAAAGGAGGGCATCTTTGGTTCGATAGTCGGAGGACACAGCCTACACGACGAAACTTCCGGCAACGCAAAATGTCATCATCTCAAGCACCTACTTCCCACACCACAATATACACAAGGGGACTTGGCGGTCTGACTAACCGTCAACCAAATCGACCACGTTGCAATAGACGCGAGACATGCTTCCAGTATCTTGGACGTCCGAACGTTCCGAGGGGCCAACATTGACTCGGATCACTACCTGGTGGTAGCTTAACTACGTATACGTATATCCATGACGCGACAACGCAGAGCAGATGCAGTGAAAAGATTCGATGTCGAGAAGCTTAAATCGCTAGAGACCGTCAGAACTTTTGCAGACCACGTAACTCTTAATCTCTCAGGAGGTCCACCACCAGTATCAAGTGCAGAGGACCAGTGGAAACACAGAAGTGCCGCCTCTGATGTGCTGGGTTTCACTAGGCGAATACAACGAAACCCCTGGTTCAATGAAGAGTGCTGGCTGGCGCATGCAGCTAAGGTAAAGACGAGGCTTACCAGGCAATACTGCAGACTTGAACAAGAGCTGCTGAGAGAGTGGCCCGGGAGCTCTACGGGCTGAAACGAAAAGAGGAACGCCGACTTCTCAGGAGGAAAAAGAGAGAGAGCACGAGAAGCGGGCGGTAGAGTCTATTGAGGGTTGTAGCGGTAGGGAAGATGTTCGAAAATTTTATCAGAGGGTGAAGCGATCCACCCAAGGATTCAAGGCTAGAACGGAAGCCTGCCGAGATGAGAGTGGGAATATGGTAGTAGACACACAGTCAGTGCTGAGGATCTGGAAAGAACACTTCTCTAGACTGCTTAATGGCGAAGACAGCCAAGATGCCGCTAATAGGCAGAACGCTCCATTCAACTTGGACGATGATGGCCAAGAGTTCCGTCCACCCGACCTAACCGAAGTGCGGCTGGCGATATCCAACCTTAAGTCGTACAAGGCTGCTGGTGCGGATGGCTTACAAGCTGAACTATTTAAATCAGCGGGAGATGAATTGGCTAGGAGCATACACCAGCTCATCTGCAAAATTTGGTCGGAGGAAAGTATGCCCGATGAATGGAACCTCGGTATAGTGTGCCCCATCCATAAAAAGGGAGATGTTCTGAAATGTACCAACTAAAGAGGAATTAGTCTCCTAAACGTCGCTTATAAAATCTTGTCGGCCCTCCTGTGTGACCGCTTAAAACCTTTTGTCAACGATCTGATCGGCCCTTATCAGGCGGTTTTAGGCCAGGCAAGTCAACCGTCGATCAAATGTTCACACTCCAACAGATTTTAGAAAAATCCCGGGAATTCCAGATCGATACACACCACCGTTTTATCGATTTTAAAGTCGCGTATGATAGCGTGAAAAGGGACGAATTATACAGAGCCATCCTGCCATCCTGCATCCCTGCCAAACTCGTCCGCCTGTGCAGAATGACAATGGCGAAATTTCGCTGCTCCGTCAAAATTGGTAAGAACACCACCGATTCCTTTGATGTTGAGAAAGGATTGAGGCAAGGCGACGCGTTATCATGCAATCTATTCAACATCGTTCTTGAAGCCAGCGCTACAATCTATCAAAAGTCCGTTCAATTGCTTGCGTATGCGGATGACATAGACATTGTCGGCAGAACGAAGCGAGCTGTGACAGGGGCATTTGCGAGCATTGAATCGGAGGCGGCTAGCATGGGATTGGCGGTTAATGAGGACAAGACGAAGTATATGCTGTCATCGAGAGATGAATCTCAACATCGTCGACTCGGGCAAAATATCACGATGGACAGATATAACTTCGAAGTTGTCAAGGACTTTGTCTACCTGGGCTCCACTGTGACATCGCAGAATGACATCAGTGCAGAGATCAAGCGAAGAATTACTCTTGCCAACCGCTGTTTCTTCGGTCTAAGAAGGCATTTAAGTAGTAAGGCCCTCTCTCAGAGAACCAAGGAGACTTTATACAAAACCCTTATCATTCCGGTCCAGCTTTATGGGTCAGAAGCATGGACACTGAAAGATTCGGATAAAAATCTGCTAGGGTGCTTTGAGAGAAAGATTCTTCGTGTGATTTTCGGTCCGGTGTGTATCGAAGGAGTATGGAGGAGAAGTTTCAACGATGAGCTATACGGGCTATACAGCGACGTTGACCTGGTAAAAAAGCTGAAAATACAGCGGCTGGGGCACGTGGAGCGTATGGAAAGCAACGCACCTGCCCGACGAGTCTTCGAATCCAACCCCGATGGGGTACGCAGTAGAGGAAGAACCCGTAACAGGTGGCGCTATCAAGTGAATGACGACATCAAAGCACTCGGTGTGCGCAACTGGAAGCGGCTAGCTAGGGACAGAGCTGGCTGGAGGGGCTTGTTAGTTGAGGCTGGGGGCAATCCTGGGCTGTGAGCGCCATCAAAAGTAAAGTAAGTTAATAGAAAAAAAAGGTGTAAAATTTTGAAATAGTTAGTAAATTGCTAACTATTTAGAAAATTACTTACTAGTAAATTGCTAAGCCCTTAACAACAGGTTGTTTAAAATTTTGTGCTCATGATTTTAATAAAAGTCGGTAAACACGGTAATTGCGCATATAGAAGAATTTCAAGAACGAGATGGTTTTAGGTCTTTTAGTTTTTGAGATAATTGAAAATTATGAACATCACTTTTTTTTTGTTCAGATCACAGTTTTCCCAACGATAAAAAAATACTTTCTGGTAAAGATTGTAAATCGTTAATTCTAATTATAAATACCTTATGTTAAACATAATATTATGAAAATACATTGTTTATTATTTTTTTTTTAATTAAAAAAAATCTAGAATGCCAGCCTTCTTATAAACCTAGTTAAAATATACCCATAAGCACCTTTCATAATCCATTCAAGATCACATCATGTGGCATATTAAGATAACTGCATATACTGCTCTCATCTTGGGTGGGCTTTCTAATCGCCTACCAAATTGATTTCCAAATCCAAAACAACACAATCAAAGCCATTATTCCTCCCAAAATATTCCTGATAAGTAGGTAATATTTGCATACCTATATATGTATGTGCTATCAAAAATAGTTGGCTTAGTGTCACCTAACATAGTAACTCGCGGGAGAGATGACAACAAAAAATCCAAAAATTTACAACTCATAAGTACCCCATAATATTGATAAGATTATAAAATAATCAAAATACAAAGACCACCACCAGAGTGGCATCTAGGCTTAGCTCTCTGCAGCATCATTATGTGGCGCATCATCACAGTCATTTCGATATAAGTCATCCGACAAAAAAAAAAAAAAAATAAATAAATGTCCAAAGTATATTTTGGAGAAAATGATGAAAATTGAAAAACATAGAATGGGATGATGGGAAAACATCATTATGCCCAGAATTCGTATTGGGCTCACAAATCTTTTTTTATATTATGGCGCGTCTTTAATGGCCCAGATTTCCTCAATCATCTTCATATCATCAACTTAAGGGAATATCAAGCATAACTGCTATCGTAATCCACCAGTGCACTGTGCACCGCTTCAAGTTTGAATCTCATCCAAGCTGTCGTAAAGTGCAACAGCAGCAGCCAGAAAGCATCACCTGGGTGGCCAAAAACACTAGAAACAACCATCGATCTGCATTCACCAAAACAAACTCTGCGCGTATAGAAAAGGTATATGGGCGCGAGAATGACGCGAGCTTGTAGTGCACGGCTATATGACCCCATTTAAGTCAAATTTTCTTTATTTTATGTCGATCTTTGGACAGACACCATTACGATCAGTACTAGCACCGCACCAGCGAGCACCGAAGAGTTCTCCTTTTCAGTTCTTAGGCATCACGATGATGATGGTAATGACTGTTGGTGCAACAACAATGACGACGACGACCTTCGGTGTCGGTGGATTGTATTAAAGTCCATCCGATCCGATCGTGTGTCGCGCGCATATCTATATGTATGGGTGTCGAGGACTGAAGATCACGCGTCGGTCGCGTCGTCGTCGATGGTGTGACAAAATCGGTTCAGAAATAATGTTATTACCCCGCTTTGGTTGGTCGTTGTTTTTCGATTGCTAAATTGGCCAATTCCGCAGTTGGTCGATATGGTGCAGCGACTGCGACACACTGTGGTGGGTCTTTTTTATTTCATTTAATTCCAAGCTTTGTCGCTTTGTTGCCCGAGATTAGTGGGGGCAATCAATGAGGGCTTTGCGTGATCGATGTGCTATATGCTATCGTCTTCGGATATGAATCTATTTATCGTTTGTAAGCTTAATTTTTGTGTGTTGTAGCTGAGTGGAGGATATCTATCGAAAAAAGAAAGACCACCAGCAAAGGTGGTGGTCTAGAAATAGACACCCGCTTATCGTCAAAAAAAGAAAGCACTTTTCGAAAACCAATTGATTTATAGTCCTCACGCGTGTGGACCATTGTTGTGGTAATCTATGAGTCGCACTCGAGTTAAGAGCTGACCTCTGACAGGAACATCTTTGTGATGGTGCGGCGGCGCGGTGGCCGCGGTGGTAGTTTGTATAGATAACGAGTCAATAAGATGTGTATATTCTATATATGCTGCACGGTTGGAGATTCTCTGATATAATAATAACAATAATAGATGAAAGAGCGAGTCTTTCCATCGTATGGTTAGCGATAGTGACTGATGTCAAGTTTTGGAGCTATAAGAACAGGCTATCTTTAATAGAAAATAAGAATATTGATTATGTTGTTCACCATGACAATAATGACAACGCAACGTCGTCTGTGGTCCAATCAAAGTTGTTTATCATTTTAAGATTGGGAAGGTAATTTGAATCAAAGTTTTGATGGTCAATTTATCGGTATATCGGACGAACAGAGATAGAGCGGGAGAGTGGTGGTGGTGTTTTTAGGCACACCTTTTTAATGGTTTGTCAATGTGTGTGCTGGTTGTTACCTTTTTTGTTGTTGTGATTTATTTGTTGAGATAATGGAATGATTCCATTGATAACTGTTATAATGATACAGATGAGGCTATTGGATTGTAATGATTAAAGAAGAATGGAAAAACATATTTTTCGACTAATGGAATACCTATTTGTGAGCAAAACAGAAAAAATCTTTTATATTAGGGTAGGTATAGAGAAAACATAGGATTTAGTTTTTTTTCAAATTTGATTATTTTTTGTGTTTAATGATAATAGTTATGCTGTAAGTAATGGCTGCTCATTAAAAGTGAATATATTTTAATTTATTTTAAGTTCGCTTTTTGATCAGTCCAATATTCTATCACATATACCAGAATGTGAATAGGAAAAAAGGAACAATGTTGTTCAAAGAATTTTTTATTGAATTTGTTTGGGTGGAATAAAGGCTTCTTTAACCAAAAAATTCAGCCCAATTCATCCTTGCATTTCTGAGAGAATTATCACAATGGTTGTTTTTCAATATTTTTGCTATAACTCGAAAACCAGTTTCGGGGTGGAAATAATTTAATACAAGGATTGTAATTAGAAAAACGTACCCTATTTTGAAAACAAAAAAATTGGCGGAACGAGTACGATAACTTGGGCGCCGACAATTGATAACGAATTTTTGTAGTGGGGTCGAATACAAACATTTTTTAGTAAAGGTGGGGTGGGTCTATCTCACCCCGTTTGGGCGGGAGGGGCAATTTAATGAAAAAAGTACTGAAAATGGAAAAAAAAATCATTACAAAATAAAGGTAATACCTACAATTAAGTATTATATCTTTTTTGAAACCCAATACTCTGTTTTATTAGCCAGTTTTTAAATCAAGTGAAATCTAACCATAGTTTTTGAAAAAACTGCTTTCAAACTCAAAATTTAAGAAATAAAAAACATACAAAAATGATTAAAGTGTAATTTTTTCAAAACTTTGAGATTTTATATTATATTTTTTTCTTAGAAATCGTTGCTCATATTAATTTTAATTAAGAAACCAAAAACAAAATGATTTTATGTCTTCTAGTTTTAGAGAAAATTAAAAATCACTAAAACTACTATTGTAATTCTATTAATTTTTGTTTGCTTGAGTATTTTACGTAGTCTTATTTTGATAGTAAAAATAGAATATAGATTAATTCTTACACAAATTGACTCTAAATTATCATACTTTCCCAACACTCAGCCTTACGGCGCACAGTGGCCCGTATTGACTTTTTTGGTTGCAAAAATCATAACTCTTAAACGAATAAAGATATCGACACAAGTTTTTTTTTTATCTTGAAGGAAATTTCCAAGGCTATAGTAATGGTGAGTTTAAAAAAAAATTGTACAGGGTGTTTCAGAAATTGCTGTTGAAATAAGAAGTTTTAGTTAAGGTGGTTAACATAATTGGTAGTTTATTCTAAAAAGGTTGAAAATCAATTCATGAAGTAATTTGAGTGTAGTTTAAGTGAGACAATGGAGAAAAAAGAAAACAAACCAATTTGAGTCTTTTCTCTTTTTTTTATTAATAGATTTTTTTTTTTTTTTTATAAAAGAGTACATTAATAAAGTATTTTATTGATAGATTACAGTTCAAAACGTAGAAAAAAAAAATAAAAGGAACAAAAATGTACATATAAACATTAGATATCTTGGAAACTATCATCTAAGTCCGGGGTAATGCGTAATAAACTTATCATTTCCGGTGAGTATTGTGCTTTCAGATCTTTTTGGTTTCTTACATGTCTTAAGGAAGAAATTAGTGGATCCGATGAGATTGCTAGCATGTTAAATAGGTCTTAATTCTGCCGAATTCTTGAAACCTTACACGTATTAAGATATCTGTATTTCTTATAGTCTTTATTTTTGGACTCCTGGGCTACTTCTGACAATTCTCCAAGTGGCAGAGATTGGTATTCGATAATATGTTGGCTATGAACCAAAATTTTATGAAGAGTAGGTGTGAGTTGTTTTTGAGGGTACTTTGGTTTCAATAGCTCTGCGGTTTTTTTGGTGTACTCTCCAAATTTAACTGTATTCACTACTTCCCTGCAATTCAAAACATTAAGTATTATTTGGATCCTAGTAATAACCTCTCTATTGACTCCAGTTATTCGAGCAGTTGCCTCAGACTGTTCAAAAAATCTCCTTGAATCATTGCTATTTCCAAATCCTTTCTTTGCTTTATCCACATCAAGTCCAAGTTCATCGTGAAAACGCCTTTGAATCTCTTGTTTTCTTCTCTTTTCTGCTTCCTTGATCCCAATAGATTCATCAAATCATCCTCTCCCTCTTGTCGAAGGGTATAAGCAAGTTTCAAAATAAATTCCATGCACCTGATTCTAGCATGCAATGGAGAGATTCCATATTCGTAATTATGTTCGTCGTTATTTAATTCATCCTGGTTATTGAGGTTTTTTGGGTCCTTTTACGTATCGGACATGACCGCGTAGCCTTTATTTCTGTTAATTCGTTTAAGACTTTTCCGTCAATCATAGTTAAAAAGAACTCGTGTTTAACAAATATAGTTATATCTTCATTAACTTTATATATTGTTGGTTGAATATCTGCTATTTGCCTTTTTATATCGTTGACTGTTGTATTTATGACGTCACTAGTCATAATATATTGGAACATTATGGGTCGGAAGAAGTGAGTTGATGATGGGCGAGGGTTCCTCCAATGTTCACAATCTGCACTATTGAGTCTGAGTGGAACAACTGATGCCATGAACATGTTGTCTTCTGTTTCACCATCTGTATTAATTTTTTGCTTGTACGCACCTTGTCCAGATGATCCATCGCAGCCCCATTTGCTCTGTAAGGTCAAACTTCTTGGGAGTGCAATTATTTGTTCCTCCGTTTTGCCTTTTAAAACCCGCCTTGCAGTATGATCCATCATGTCTTGAAGTTTCATAACAGCTAATATTTTCGTGATTTCGCTGTTTTCTGGAACTGCTTCTTTTTTCATAGCTATAATAGTATTGTAGGATGGCAGAACATCTATATTGTGTTTCCTCAACGAAGTTCTCAGGATTTTTTACTTTTCTTTTGATAGACCCAAATCCATAAACACAGCTAATGCATTTTCATTAGTATATTTTATGGGATCCTTTTGTGGAGTAAGAATGCTTTCCTTGACTCTTTTGACTCGAAGTGGACTTGCAGTAGAAATTGCCTTGATCACATCACTCTTCGCCTTTTCATGGTCTTTATTATATCTTATCACTAATGCATCAGACAGATTTGCAGTACTTATCTCCTCTATTGCATTGATTAGTTTTTGATGTTTTGTGAATGTTGCGCACTCATTAACTGACTTTCTTGGCCTTCCTCTTGATGATCTTGATGTAGTTGGGGGATCACACATTACTTCTGTTGGTCCGGTATTGATATGGAGAGATGAAGATAACCATTTTTCATTTTTGTTTATGGAATTTAATCTCGATCTATGGGCTGCGACCCATCTTTTCTTAGTAGCACAATGAAAGTGTCTTAATTTTTCTTCATTTTCCGGTAAATTTTCACCGGATAGCTGGTGTTCACTTATTACGGCAGAAAGAAACTCGTCAGTGATAACAACTTTTAAAAATTTTCAAACAAAGTATTGTATGGTATATCCATTTTAAATAATTTTTCCTTATACAACTGCTCGATCGCTCGTTCAAGTTTTCAATGATTCTTTCATCCCATTGTTTTATCTTTCTATACCTTAAAACCTGCACTAAAAATATTCAATTTTACGACATCCCAATAAGGTTATCTGTTTACCTATCTGTTTATTCTAATCCGGTTAAAAACCCTTATCCACCAAACTACCTGAGAATAATTAATCATACCCGAAATCAAAAACATTCCTACTTAAAAGTTTTATTAGGGGTTACAAGAAATAAGCTATAAAACCGTTTTAAAAAACTTAGTTAAGTAAGCATAAAATATGTTTTTCTTCTAAATTACAAAACCATTTTATTTTAAATCAAAAACTTATACCTGCAAAACAAAGAAATAATATTTTCCATGATTTTTTTTTGCACTTGACAAAAAAAAAAACTCTAATAGATAAAAGAGCGAGATAGTGCGATTCAGCCGTACATTTTATTTATTTTTCTTCATTGTAATTAAACATTAGTAATATCCTTCTTTTTTTACATTTACACCGAATTCGTTTTAAAATTTGAATTTGTTCTTATGAAGTTTGTCGTGGTAAACATTGCGCAACAGAAAAACGCCAATTTAACCAAACTAAAATCTTATTATGAACGGCAAACCCTAGGAAGTTCAGGATCTTTTGTTGCGTGTTCAGTGAAAATGGTTAGAAACGCAATAAGTTTGAAGAAAAATCTGAAACACGGGAGCGTTAACAAGTTCTTACGCCATCTTACACACAAAGTAGTTTTTGGTTTTCAAAAATGCATCCTACTGCAGCATCTTAAGAGATTGTATGGATTGCCTTGATTTACGGTACGGTATCCAAACAGTTAGAAGAGATCACAACTTGAACGCAAGCAGTCCAGGGAAAGTCCCACTTCTGAAAAAAAACTCTCATAGCAAAAAAAAAAATTAAGTTTGCGGGAGAGCATTTTGGGATTTTGATTTTTGAACTATAATAAGATTAAAGTTTTACTTTATGGTGGTAAAGGAACTCGGGAGCATTTAAGACGACCACTAAATACCGAATATGATCCTAGATACACCACAACTTGGTGGATCTATAGCATCATGGTGGATCTAGTATAATGACCCAGCACTCGTACGTTGAAATTTAACAAGGCATCGTGCTACTATGTGCCGACTTCAAAATGCCTCTTGAATAGGTCTCCCAGCAGGATAAAAACTTAACTTAGATTATACTAATAAACTATTATTAAATTTATTTATTCTATATAATATACTAAAACTAAAATTTTTATAATTATTTTTAATAATTTATAATTTTAACAAAAAAAATTAATAAATAATTATTATTCAATTTATATTGATTTGCACAAAATTCTTTTCAATGTAAATGAAATACTTTTCTTTATAAGCTTTAAATTGATTCTAGATACACTTTCCAGTACATCTACTATGTTACGACTTATCTTATTTTAATAACAAGAGTGACGGGCGATATGTACATATTTTAGAGCTAAAATCAAATTATTTATCTTTATAATTTTACTATCAAATCCAATTTCATTAAATTTTTCATATTTAAATCCATAAATATATTTTATTGTAACTCATTTATACTTAAAAATAAACTACACCTTGATTTGATATTAATTTTAATTAAAATTATAGAAAATTATTATTCTTATAAAATATTCTAATAACAACGATATATAAATTGAATAACAATTTTAAGTAAGGTACATCGTGGATTATCGATTAAAAAACAAGTTCCTCTGAATAGACTAAAATACCGCCAAATTTTTTAAGTTTCAAGAATATAACTAATACTACTCAAATAAATATAATTATATTTTAAATAATAGGGTATCTAATATGTGCCGACTTCAAAATGCCTCTTGAATAGGTCTCCCAGCAGGATAAAAACTTAGCAATGTTTTCAGGACCACAATATTGAGGTCCACCGAGCGACCTAATCAGCTTTCCGATCTCAATCCATTTGGAAATCTTTGGACAGACATGAACACAGAAGTGGGGAATGCGAAACTAAAAAATAACAAAGAGCTATGGGCCGTATAGTCTAGTCGAATCGTCATTTGACCTTGCGTTGATCCGCACGGTCTGTTTTTTTTTTCTTGAATCGATAGGGGCTTACAAGAAAAGCTTAACCCTAAATTTGCACCACCTGACAACTCTTTTTACCAAAGTTATTCGTAAAAACGTAGTTTTTGACTTTTTTTGGATTTTTGCAAATATCTCGGCTACAGTACATTGCACAGTAAAAAATTTCTAGCACGTAGTGTTAAGTTTTTTTTGTTTGAACAAATAAGTAAAAAGTTACCGTTAGTTTTGGTAATTTTCTTTTGGTCTTTAGACGGTTTTTCATTATTATTTTGAAAAAAGCTTATATTTTGGTTAGTTTTTCTTTTGCCTTTTGTCTGCTGTTGCTATTCCCTACAATTTTTCAGAGTTGGTGTCAAAACAAAGCAAATTAAGATACTTTGAAATCGTAGAACAATGCATTTATTTAAAATTAATTATTTTGGACTAAAATCACCAATAACTGAAGCTCGAAAAAGTCGTGGTTTTTTTGATTTTTGACCATGAAGCGGTCACCGCGTTACTCGAGGTCGAAAACTTGGGTTATTTACTAGGCCAATATCCTGAAAAACTCAGCAAAAAATCAGAAATACCAGATTTGACGCATAGGTGAATGTACATATATAGTTACTGTACTATAAATTATTAGAAATTAATTTTAAGAAATTAAAAGGACTAAAAATTAGTTTTTAATCAAGCCGATTCACAAGCCTTTATCAAAATTATAACTCAAAAGAATTTGTTCAACAAAAAAAAAATTAATAAAACTGACTAAAACTAGCTGTTAATTTTTATTTATTTGTTAATTTTTATTTAATTTAAGCAATAGCTAATATTCTAATTAGTAATATTTTTTTTCATTTTTTACTTTGCGATATACTGAAGCCAAGATATTCGTAAAAACAGAAAACATCTTTTTTGTGGGGCTCCTGCTTGTGTTCATTCATAGATTTCTCGGCTCCCGTTTGGAGTTAAGAGCTCAATATTTTTTAAATTGTAGGGAATAGCAACAGCAGACAAAAGAAAAACACCACATGCTAGATAATTTCATTAAAAACAAAACGTATTTAGATGTTTTACTGCGCAATGAACCGAGATATTTGCAAAAATCCAAAAAAAGTCAAAAAGTACGTTTTTACGAATAACTTTGTTAAAAAAAGTTGTCAGGTGGTGCAAATCTAGGGTTAAGCTTTTCTTGTAAGCCCCTATCGATTCATAAAAAAAAACAGAGCGTGCGGATCAACGCATGGTCAGCCCTTTTTTACGACGGTTCGACTGGACTAGTAGTTCAGCAGGCTTGGAGATGAATACACCGCTAGGATGTAAGGGGCTTTTAAACTCACCGAAGCATCGGCCGTTGCGAATTTTAATTAAAAATAGGTCATGCTACTAAATGTAGTAGCCCGTAGGGTAATGGTTAGTGCGTTCGACTGTCACGCTGGAGGTCTGGGATCGCTTCCCAGCCTCGTCCACCTAAAAACTAAAAAAGTTTTTGTCTAGGGCTACTGCCTCTTGCGAGGAATTGACAAATCCTCCAAGAGTATCACTTGTTACGAATAAGTGCTTCTCGTCTATCCGTTCGGATTCAGCATAAAATTGTAGGTCCCTTCCATTCCTACCGAAAGGCGCACACAGGAATGGTTGCGAGTTGTTAGTCACTAGGCCCTTGTTCTTCATGAGCCGTTGTGCCACCCGATTTATTTTATTTTTAGATGCTACTAAATATGTACTACAGCTTCCTGGAAGTAAAATTTTTTGGACGTTTTTCGATTTAAAACATCGATTTTATTGGCCACATAAAAACCAATACTCACCCTATAGAGCTAGAAAACAAGTAAAAATGGTAAGGCAAGCAGTGGAGTTTACACTATATTAATGAGGAAGTATTGTTATCCCAATGGACGTTGCTTGTTGGAAATAAAATCGAAGTAAAATCATGATAGGTGCAACCAAAAATCTTACCACCTCCTTACAAAAAAAAAAAAAAAAAAATAAAACAACAATGAACAAATAGTACCTTGTGGTGAAGATAATTTAATTTCGCCACAGGAAATGCCTGAAAAAATAAAACTATTAATAGCCTCAACCATAGAGTGTGCATATACCTAACCTACTTTTTTATTTTATTTTTATAACTTCATTATCGGGTCCCTTAAAATGACATAAAAATCATATCTAAAATCAAATGTCGCTCTATAGAACCGCTTACCATGATCGCCCACCTTTCTCTAACTCCACCATAACACCTGGTTGGTACCTTACTTGCTGCTACTTTGGATGCTGCTGGTTGATGGCTTAACATTGAAAGTGTATAGTTCCACCATCATGTAGCTTTGTGTGCTACATCGGCCTACACTTTTCACAGTTAATTTTTTTTTATTAATGACGCGACGCGCGCAGTCTTCCCAGAGATGGCCTATGCATGCACGCATGGCCAGATGATGCATTTTTGTTTCATCTTTTGTCACGCTGGCTGCTGGCTGGGCTATGGTGACTATGAAATGATGGCTTGCAGTCTTTTGTGGCGCAAGTTCTGAAATTTAAATTTCAAATAATTGATATTCCACCGGAAATCTTAAATAACACTAAATCGTTAATTTCTGGCACCAGGTCAGATCTATTCATATCGTTGACAGCGACGTGTTATAGCGCCATGCCTGGCAAAGCAACAAAATAAAATAAAATTGATGATCAGCCGATGCATGATTGTTGCTTTTTTTTTGTTGTTGTTAAAGAAACTTTTGTTTTTTGGAATAAAGCTGTACACAAACCGCAAAGAAAATAATGATCTCAACAGCCCACGCCAAAAGTCTTGTTTATATAGCAAAGTTATTGCTTTTCTGGCTCTATTTCCGTTTATGGATGTAAATTTTGGACAAGATTTCGAGAAATCCAAGCCGGAAATTGTGTTGTTTTTTCTTTTTGTTTGCGTATCTAGGTATATCAAGACTATCTTGGGTACGAATATTCGAGAAATGCTTAAAGAATTTAGTTACCTAGTTATGAATTTAAAAAAAGAAGTACTTTTTGGAGATTTCAATAAGAAATATTATGATTCAATGATGCAATATTGATGATGAATTGTGATTCTGATTAATATATGCCACTGATTCATAAGTTAATTAACATATAGCAGAATTTGTTTGTTAACTCTCTTGTGTACCTATCCCAAGGACATGTCAATCGGGGTTAAATTTTACAACAAATTCTGAGTAATTTGATTGAATTTTTAATTATTTATTTTGCATTAAATTGTTAAACTATACATATGACTAAGTGAATTGCTAAATTTATTTTAATTTAATAAGATGACTGACTGGTGATATAACTCCCACTTGATTCAGACACTTTGTGGTTTTGTTTAGCTTAGATTATAATATCGTTCGTTTCAAACGTGCGCCGTCGCGGTCGTCGCCGGCTACTTGTCTAAAATTGGTCATTTTATTTAATTTAGTAGATAAAAATAGATATGACAAAAATCGATACGGAAAGTGATGTTTTATTCACGCTCTTAACCATGCTCTATTTATGGAAAGGAATTATTTAAACTTCTTAATAGCTCTAAAAGGATTGACCCGTGTGTTGTTAATTTTGTTTACACATGTGCAAATGTTATACATATGTCATATGTTATAGGATATATTAAAATCTTTCTAAATGAAAACTAAAGTAATTTCATGGTGCCCAATATTTTAGTAGCGACCATAGCCTTTATGATCTAGATCACCACCGACCGCTTTGCTCTTCATGATTGTACTATAGTTTTCATATAAAAAGCTAAAATCACATTGTCCAAGGAGAATTCACCGTTGTTTAAAAATTCAATTTGATAAACAAATCAAAACTTTTGCAAACACATTTTTAAGCTGCGTCCGCACTCTGCTGATTAACATTGCTTATTTTTTATGTCGATTAACATGCTCAACATTTTAATTTACTCAACATTATTCCCCATGCACATTCAGTTAGTTTGCAAGTAATTTTCTTCAATTTGTACCTCTATTTATACAAACAAACACAGGAATTTCAACCAGAAAGGATTGCTAAAGTTTTTGTTTGAATATTTTTCTTCAATCAACACAATAATACTTCATTTGAATTGGGATACGGTCAGTTAAACAAAAGTAAATTCACACTGTTGATCTTTACGTCCATATTTACTCAACATCAAAACGGTTCATTTACGTTAATCAACATAATATGGACGCTGCTTTATTCTGCATTCGATTTTTGTCGTGTTACATCTCATCTTTCGGTGTAGGGAATTTTTCAATGGTAATTTTATGAAAAATTGAGATTTTCGTAAGATATCCAGGTCGCACTTACTTAGGTGCCAGTTATAGCTATCATTGAAAACCATCATTGAAAAAGTTAGGTGTTGATTTTGAGACCTTTGGGAAGCATAATCATTGAATATTTTAATGCAGAAATGTAGCTTACGATTTCAAAATTATTTCTCATCCAAAAAAAAATCATTTTGACCCACATCTTCACCATAACGTAACTTTTAATATTTCCAATGATTGTGTTAAAATGTTATTAAACCATCAAAAACGGCAAAAAAAAATAATGCAATTCTTCATTGGCAACTGGTATACCAACTCAACAGTAATCTGTCATACATCGTTGTAAAGGTTATTACATGTGCTTCATTTCATTATACGACCATTATGCTCTAAACCATGGGGTTCGTGGGGTATTTGGCTTCAAAGCACCAAAAACAATAATAATGCAATTCCTCATTGGTAAATGGTCTACCAACTCAACAGCGATGTGTGATACGTCTGTGAAAAGGTTATTGCGTGTACTTAATTTTTGTATAGAACCGATAAAATGTAGGAAGTGGGGTTTGGGAGGCATTTGAAAAAATTGCATAAAAAGGCAATAATGCGATTCCGCATTGGAAGCTGCTGCACCTACTCAACAGAAATGTGACATATATCGCTATAAAGTATAGAATAGAATAACAATGCAATTCTTCATTGGAAATGGTCAACCGACTCAACAGTAATGTGTCATAGGTTTTTGAAAAGGTAATTGCAATTGCATTATTTAATTATATGGCCGTAAGGTATGGTAAGGTAGTTCATCATTGAAAAATTAAAAGTCATTTTATGAGAAAAGTTGTGCCAAATTGAATTTCGTTTTACCTAGAAATAATTATTAAGTCAAATAGCTTTACTTTGGCATCAACATAATCATTTGTTTTTTCTTCAAAATCTCTCAAAATTGAAAATTAATATTTTCAATGATGATTTTCAATGATAGCTATAACTGGCCCCTTAGTAAAATTAAATGAATCTGATTGATAGTAGGTATGCATGAGCAATTTAAACAAACCCTTTTTAGTTAACATACGCAATTAGTTGTGTTATTTTCAACAACATAATTCGGTTGAATCAAACGAGAATGAGCCATTTAATAAATATAAAAGATTGGTTTAACCTAAATACTCGTCTAATTTAAACTATAAAATAATTAATAAACAAATTGTTAATTAAAGCATTAAGATGGTTGAATAATGAATGAGAGGTCTGTCAAATTAAAAAATATGATTTCATTTAATTTAAACAAGTTACTCGTTTAAAATAAACTATCGTTGAAAATTGCAAATAATAAACATGATTAATAATAAAGCAAAACGTCCTTATTAAATAAATCTTCTTTGGGCGTTATTTTAAACAATTTCATTTCATCGAATCAAAAAGGTTGCTTTTTAAAAATTTACTTTGTCAATTTAACACGAAAAAACTGTATTTTAACCCATTTGTTTTAACAACCGAAAAAGACCTCGGAATTTTTCCAGTGGTAATTTAAAAGTTCATGAAAAACTTCGAAATAAAAAAAAAAAAAAACAAATTATGCACGATTACTGCAGAACAACTCTTTCTCTACAATAATTTAGCTAACCCCAAATTCTTAGCCAAAATTCTAACAGAAGAGGCGCTAGGGGTACTAGAATAAAATTTTTCCTAACAAATTTTCATTGATACAAAGTCTTGAAAAAAAAGTCGTTTTGTCTATCTTAAGGCTGAGCATTTAAGTTACAATTTTTATAAATAAATATATTAATTAAAGGCGAAACGAAAAATCAAGTTCTTAAGAATTATTGTAAAATTATAACAACAAAATGATAAAAAACAAATTCATACTAAAAATATGCAATTGAGTGAAAAGTTAATTCAATTTTTGTAACTGTAAATTCAAAAGTTGATACAAAATGTTAGCATTTTTCAAAATAATTACTTATAGACTTGTTGCTTTAATCCTTCTCTAAAATCTATCACCCTTGCTGTGGAGTCTTGTAGTGGATAAACTGCTAGAAAGACTAACCTCCCAAGGTATAACTTTATGTGATATCATCCAAAGAGGTTTAGCAATCGTGTATATCCGTATGACTAAATATTAACCCTACAAAAACGATGATTGTCCCATTTACTAAGAAAAGACTTCTGCCACACATGAAACCCATCAGGTTATCAGGCGAAGTAATCGAATCGAAGAGGGAGGTAAAATGTCTAGGAATCACACTAGATAGCAAACTTCTCTTGAACAAACATGTAAAAATAACTGTCGGGAAAGCCACAAAGGCCCTCATGATATGCGAGAGACTTGCAGGAAATGCAAGCCCAACATCTTTAGATGGATTAATACCATGATGGTAAGACCCATCATAACCTATGGTGCGATTCCATGGCACAATCGAACCGAATTAAGACCTAGGAAAAGTCCAAAGACTCGCATGTTTATGTATAACTGGAGAAATGATTACTTGTCCTACATCAGCTATTGAGGTTATCCTTCATCTATCTACACGAGGTTATTAAAAGTGCTGCAAAGGGAGCCCTAGAAAGATAACCTACGTCGAATCGACGTAATAATTACATGTAACTCTTATGGGACATGAAAAAGGGTTATCTTTCTAGGGTTAGCCAAAGAGGAAACTGGGACTGGTAAATGTATTAGTCTCAGTGTAAGAGATTGGGAAATAAGGGGGCGGACTACTTAGCAAATATAGGTACAATGCCCCACTTAATAGGGGCCGAGCTCTATAGCGGAATAAGAGAAAACGTGATTCAAAGTAAATCAAAATAGAAGAGATTCAAAAATTTAAAAGAAATCCCAGGGTTGAGACAGGCTAAGCTACTACTTGAGCACTATAACCATATGAACGGTTTGTAGACTGTATCGGCTTATTTAAAATCAATATAAGAAAAATAATAGGTCTCCTAATAGGGCATTACAAACTAAGACGGTATTTTAGTATTATCGGCCTATAAAGCAGTGCCAAATGCAAATTCTGCGATGTTTATGAGGAAACAACGGCAAATGTGATGCACTTGTGCGGGGGGAGGAGTATTCCCACTAAGACACTTCTCCTTTTATCGAGGCGGCAGCGGACGAATTCTCCAGATGGAATCAACGGTGGCGTCAACATCAACAGTTCCAGTAAGGTTGAACTACTTAGTGAACACCTTATATGGGCTACTACGACATATTTGTAGCTCAGGCCTATAAGGAGCGGTTTATCCGGCTCCCTACCCTTGGAGTTATACGAAGGGTCTGGTCCTCCGGGTCGAGGGTTGTGCGTCGGGGTAACTTCCCTACCACGTAAAAAAAAGGTTGTTCCGAAACAACAACAAGCCTCGGATATGGATGATTTTAAAGTTGACGACCCCAGCAAACGAAACTAGGACAATGAATTTCGGATCTGCACGTGGAACGTCCTGTCCTTATACAGAACACGTGCAGCCGAACAATTAGTGGAGAACCTGGACAGGCTAAATGCTGACGTAACAGCTATCCAGGAAGTGCGATGGGATGGAGAGGGCATACGGAGACTGAAAACGTGTGACATCTACTACGGCGGGTGCTTGAAGGAACAGGGTCAGCGGCTCTTTGGTTGTGGTTTTGTGATAAGGGGAAAACTTAGGCAAGAAGTCTTGGGCTTCCGAAGTGTAAGCGAGCGCCTGGTCACAATCCGCATTAAAGGCAAATTTAAGAACATTACGCTGATATGTGTTTACGCCCCCCATGAAAGGAGAGAGGACTCAACCAAAGAAGCATTCTACGATCTCCTGGAGATATCGTATGATATGTGCCCGAAGTACGAAGTGAAGATCATTCTTGGTGACTTCAACTCAAGATTCGGAAAGAAGGGCATCTTTGGTTCGCTGTCGGAGGACACAGCCTACACGACGAAACTTCCGGCAACGGACACAGGCTGGCAGACTTTGCGGCGGGGCGAAATGCCATAATCTCAAGCACCTACTTCCCACACCTCAATATACACAAGGAGACTTGGCGGTCTGACTAACCGTCAACCAAATCGACCACGTTGCAATAGACGCGAGACATGCTTCCAGTATCTTGGACGTCCGTCCGAACGTTCCGAGTGGCCAACATTGACTCGGATCACTACCTGGTGGTAGCTAGACTACGTATGGGGAAATCCATGACGCGACAACGCAGAGCAGATGCTGTGAAAAGATTCGATGTCGAGAAGCTTAAATCGCAAGAGACTGCCAGAACTTTTGCAGACCACGTAACTCTTAATCTCTCAGGAGGTCCGCCACCAGCATCAAGTGCAGAGGACCAGTGGAAACACTGTCAACAAGCCATCAGAAGTGCCGCCTCTGATGTGCTGGGTTTCACTAGGCGAATACAACGAAACCTCTGGTTCGATGAAGAGTGCCGGCTAGCACATGCAGCTAAGGACGAGGCCTACCAGGCAATGCTGCAGACTCGAACAAGACCTGCTGAGAAAGTAGCCCGTGAGCTCTACGGGCTGAAACGAAAAGAGGAACGCCGACTTCTCAGGAGGAAAAAGAGAGAGCACGAGAAGCGGGCGGTAGAGTCTATTGAGGGTTGTAGCGGTGGGGGAGATGTTCGAAAATTTTATCAGAGGGTGAAGCGATCCACCCAAGGATTCAAGGCTCGAACGGAAGCCTGCCGAGATGAGGGTGGGAATATGGTAGTAGACACACAGTCAGTGTTGAGGATCTGGAAAGAACACTTCTCTTGACTGCTTAATGGCGAAGACAGCCAAGATGCCGCTAATAGGCAGAACGCTCCATTCAACTTGGACGATGAGTTCCGTTCACCCGACCTAACCGAAGTGCGGCTGGCGATATCCAAACTTAAGTCGTACAAGGCTGCTGGTGCGGATTGCTTACAAGCTGAACTATTTAAATTAGCGGGAGATGAATTGGCTAGGAGCATACACAAGCTCATCTGCAAAATTTGGTCGGAGGAAAGTATGCCTGATGAATGGAACCTCGGTATAGTGTGCCCCACCCATAAAAAGGGAGATGTTCTGAAATGTACCAATTACAGAGGAATTAGTCTCCTAAACGTCGCTTATAAAATCTTGTCGGCCATTCTGTGTGACCGCTTAAAACCTTTTGTCAACGATCTGATCGGCCCTAATAGTTCGGTTTTAGGCAAGGCAAGTCAACCGTCGATCAAATGTTCACACTCCGACAGATTTTAGAGAAATCCCGGGAATTCCAGATCGATACACACCACCTTTTTATCGATTTCAAAGTCGCGTATGATAGCGTGAAAAGGGACGAATTATCCCTGCCCCTGCCGAACTCGTCCGCCTGTGCAGGATGACGATGGAGAAATCTCGCTGCTGCGTCAAAATTGGTAAGAACACCACCGATTCCTTTGATGTTGAGAAAGGCTTGAGGCAAGGCGACGCGTTATCATGCAACCTATTCAACATCGTTCTTGAAGCCATTGTACGCAACGCACATGTCAACACCAGCGGTACAATCTATCAAAAGTCCGTTCAATTGCTTGCGTGTGCGGATGACATAGACATTGTCGGCAGAAAAAAGCGAGCTGTGGCAGGGGGATTTGCGAGCATTGAATCGGAGGCGGCTTAAATGGGATTGGCGGGTAATGAGGACAAGACGAAGTATATGCTGTCATCGAGAGAGGAATCTCAACATCGTCGACTCGGGCAAAATATCACGATGGACAGATATAACTTCGAAGTTGTCAAGGACTTTTTCTACCTGGGCTCCAATATTACATCGCAGAATGACATCAGTGCAGAGATCAAGCGAAGAATTACTCTTGCCAACCGCTGTTTCTTTGGTCTAAGAAGGCATTTAAGTAGTAAGGCCCTCTCTCAGAGAACCAAGGAGACTTTATACAAGACCCTAATCATCCCGGTCCGGCTTTATGAGTCAGAAGCATGGACACTGAAGGATTCGGATAAAAATCTGCTAGGGTGCTTTGAGAGGAAGATTCTTCGTGTGATTTTCGGTCCGGTGTGTGTCGAAGGAGTATGGAGGAGAATTTTCAATGACGAGCTATACGGGCTATACAGCGACGTTGACCTGGTCAAAAAGCTAAAAAAACAGCGGCTGAGGTAGCTGGGGCATTTGGAGCGTATGGACAGCAACGCACCCGCCCGACGAGTCTTCGAATCCAACCCCGATGGGGTACGCAGCAGAGGAAGAATCCGTAACAGCTGGCGCAAACAAGTGAATGACGACATCAAAGCACTTGGTGTGCGCAACTGGAAGCGGCTAGCTAGGGACAGAGCTGGCTGGAGGGGCTTGTTAGTTGAGGCCGAAGCCAATCCTGGGGTGTGAGCTCCATCAAAAGTAAAGTAAGTAAGTTACAGCATCCCACAGAGAGGAATTATTATTACTCTCTGGATGCTAAAACCCAACTTCTATGTGCATTATGGAAGTGGAACTCAGTACCATGTAGGTGCAGATGGACAGCAACTTTAGTACACTTATTGTGAGAGTTATTCATTTTCAAACTCTCGATTTGAACAACTTAATTTGTTTTATTATGTTTTATGCACTTCATTTTTTAATAATTAAACACGATTTTACAAACTGTGACATTTAAAAATTAAAAGAGTGCCAACGTTCTGTTAATTCTTATCTAACATCGAAGAAATTGGTCGAGAACCGATGAAAATTGAAACAAAATGCAAAGGGTCTGTTTCATCGTTTTTCGATCATAACAAATTTCAAGATTATAGTTACAATGAAATTGTCACGACAGATTTGTCAGTAAGTATAGGTAAGTTTGACAATGATAAAATTGTCACGACAAGTGTGTCAGTATATGACAATGACAAAATTGTCATGACAAATTTGTGATTGTATTTTTCTGACAAATTTGTCACCTGCCAATACTTTATGAAATACAGATTTGTCAAACAAGTGTGACAAACTTGTAGAATTGTCACCTGTCAATTTGTATGAAATAGGGCCCAGGTAGAAGAGTGTGATTTACCATCTCTGAAGGTACTCCAAACAGAAATATTTCTTAGAGAAATATAGTTGGGGGAAGAGTTGTAAGATGCGACTAACCTGATCAAATCCAGAAGCGGGTACATTGGATCCATAGGTAGTAGTGCAAAATCTCATTCATTTACTTATCCGCATATCAAAACAGGGCGAGACAACCAAATTTGGAACTCAACGATAATAAGCAACATACAATTTTCATCACATAACTTTTGCAAAATTATCGTTTAGCAAAATAATTCGAAACTCAAAAAGAATATTCAACTTTATTTAAATTTGTCAAATAAATCAATAATTTTCAATAAATGCAATATTATAACAGTTTGTTTTTGCAATTTCCTAAATGACAAAATTTCCTATGACAAAAAATCATTCTTGCTCTAATAAAGCTGAAGATACTATTTGCACAATCATAATAATTTTATCTTCCTTAAACCATCAATAGGTTTCATTCCATATTAAAATGTTTAATAATGTCTCATAATAATTCACCCCAAGGCACCGCGAAGCTATAAACTCATACGAACATTTAAAAAGAAAGATTATAATTAATCTAAAATATTTAAGCATTCATCTTAAATCTTAAAGTGTGTCTTCAAGGTGATATCAATTTGCATATATTTGAATTTAAATTTCATATAATTTTGATTTGATGGTTTACCTTCTTAAAAAAAAAAAAACAGAGACGAATAACTTTCTATGGTGGCGCCAAACTTCTTATGAAAAATAAAAAAAAGATATTATAGGAACTTTATAAAAATGTGATGTCCGTATTATTAGTTTTATTGTTTTTTTTTTCATTTTTGTATAAAAGATTGTGACATTTTTAGATTATAACATTAAATTTGTACCCTTTAGCTATTTAAATTAAATTATATGGAAGACACTACTTCATTAAGCCATATGCCACACATATTCATAATATGTTTATTTTTTTACGTACACTCATTCATTTAATTTAATATTCCAAAAGAACCTTGTCAAAACTATACATACCAATTTCGAGGCGGGAAATCAATCAAAAATGTTAATTCTCAACATTTTCCAAATTCCCTCATGGAAGGTAGGTATTATATCAATTTTAAAAGCTATGTCTACAAAGATTTGTCTATCCACCTGGACCATATGACATTTTACAACCTCCGGTCATATGGCGCAAAAAGAAAAAGATTAAACTCACTCTTCGAATAGACGGGCGGACGTTCGGTTTTTTTTCTACCCTGCTTTGCTTCCAAATTTACATAAAAACCTAATAAGCCAACAAACTTCAAATGACTTTTCAATTATTATTCTCCCAGTTGTAAGTTTTGAAATGGGAAATAAAAAAAAAAATAGAAAACAAAATATTATTCATTCCCAATACTTGATTCATTTCACTCTCTAAAGAAAACAGGCGAGGCGGTTGGCCAGTGCGGTGATTTAACTGATTTATGCCCTTCATAACGATCGACTAGTAAAATCAATCAATCAAGTGATCGAACAAGTTCATTGACAGCTCTGCTGGGCTAAACAAATACTTAAAATGTTCCCCTGTCAGTATCTTCGCAGGAAACATAGGTCGTAATAATGTTTGTATGTTTGAATACGAGTACCTTCATATTTTTTTTTTGTTTTCATATTCTCCCAGGTGTATCATAACATCCATATCTGGCGGATGGAAATATGAGCTCAAAAGGCAAATCGATCGAACATCATACAACATCCGAAGCTCTGAAAATATTAAATCCCGCATTGCACTCGAATTGCATATGGGGAAGGATGATTATCAGTTAGTGTGTTAATACACGGAAAAAAAATAATCTTGTTAGACGCAAAAGCTTTTGTCTAAATTATTGTATACATTCTTCATTCTACGATTTTCATTATTCATTATTCAATGTTCATTATTCCTTATTCATTATTCATTATTCATTATTCATTATTCATTATTCATTATTCATTATTCATTATTCGTTATTCATTATTCATTATTCATTATTCATTATTCATTATTCATTATTCATTATTCATTATTCATTATTCATTATTCATTATTCATTATTCATTATTCATTATTCATTATTCATTATTCATTATTCATTATTCATTATTCATTATTCATTATTCATTATTCATTATTCATTATTCATTATTCATTATTCATTATTCATTATTCATTATTCATTATTCATTATTCATTATTCATTATTCATTATTCATTATTCATTATTCATTATTAATTATTCATTATTCATTATTCATTAATCATTATTAATTATTCATTATTAATTATTCATTATTCATTATTCATTATTCATTGTTCATTATTCATTATTTATTATTCAATCTTCATTATTCATTATTCATTATTCATTATTCATTATTCATTATTCATTATTCATTATTCATTATTCATTATTCATTATTCATTATTCATTATTCATTATTCATTATTCATTATTCATTATTCATTATTCATTATTCATTATTCATTATTCATTATTCATTATTCATTATTCATTATTCATTATTCATTATTTATTATTCATTATTCATTATTCATTATTCATTATTCATTATTCATTATTCATTATTCATTATTCATTATTCATTATTAATTATTCATTATTCATTATTCATTATTCATTATTCATTATTCATTATTCATTATTCATTATTCATTATTCATTATTCATTATTCATTATTCATTATTCATTATTCATTATTCATTATTCATTATTCATTATTCATTATTCATTATTCATTATTCATTATTCATTATTCATTATTCATTATTCATTATTCATTATTCATTATTCATTATTCATTATTCATTATTCATTATTCATTATTCATTATTCATTATTCATTATTCATTATTCATTATTCATTATTCATTATTCATTATTCATTATTCATTATTCATTATTCATTATTCATTATTCATTATTCATTATTCATTATTCATTATTCATTATTCATTATTCATTATTCATTATTCATTATTCATTATTCATTATTCATTATTCATTATTCATTATTCATTATTCATTACTCATTATTCATTATTCATTATTCATTATTCATTATTCATTATTCATTATTCATTATTCATTATTCATTATTCATTATTCATTATTCATTATTCATTATTCATTATTCATTATTCATTATTCATTATTCATTATTCATTATTCATTATTCATTATTCATTATTCATTATTCATTATTCATTATTCATTATTCATTATTCATTATTCATTATTCATTATTCATTATTCATTATTCATTATTCATTATTCATTATTCATTATTCATTATTCATTATTCATTATTCATTATTCATTATTCATTATTCATTATTCATTATTCATTATTCATTATTCATTATTCATTATTCATTATTCATTATTCATTATTCATTATTCATTATTCATTATTCATTATTCATTATTCATTATTCATTATTCATTATTCATTATTCATTATTCATTATTCATTATTCATTATTCATTATTCATTATTCATTATTCATTATTCATTATTCATTATTCATTATTCATTATTCATTATTCATTATTCATTATTCATTATTCATTATTCATTATTCATTATTCATTATTCATTATTCATTATTCATTATTCATTATTCATTATTCATTATTCATTATTCATTATTCATTATTCATTATTCATTATTCATTATTCATTATTCATTTTTTATTATTCATTATTCATTATTCATTATTCATTATTCATTATTCATTATTCATTATTCATTATTCATTATTCATTATTCATTATTCATTATTCATTATTCATTATTCATTATTCATTATTCATTATTCATTATTCATTATTCATTATTCATTATTCATTATTCATTATTCATTATTCATTATTCATTATTCATTATTCATTATTCATTATTCATTATTCATTATTCATTATTCATTATTCATTATTCATTATTCATTATTCATTATTCATTATTCATTATTCATTATTCATTATTCATTATTCATTATTCATTATTCATTATTCATTATTCATTATTCATTATTCATTATTCATTATTCATTATTCATTATTCATTATTCATTATTCATTATTCATTATTCAATATTTATTTTTCATTGTTCAGTATTCATTTTTAATACATTTATTAGTTTACTAATTGAATAACTTTGTCGTCTCGTATAAATAAAATAAAAGCTAACTGCTTGTTTGTTTTTTCTTTCAGTGTTTAATCTCAGGACTGATGCCCGTGTTTAATACTGTACTTGTTAGTATATAATATGAATGCATATATGCAAACGCACTAGGGAACTTTGGCCACTTTCACGATCCTATTTGTTTTGAGTAAAGATAACACTTACCCCGCTGTGAGGCTGCAGGCCAATATTTTGTTTTACAAATCTGAAAAAAAAAAAAACAAAATGAACAACGTACATATTCGTATATTGGAACTTGGATTTCATGTCTTAATGTATTTTGACATTGGCTACAAGGGTCTAAGTCCAAGTCTACATCCAAGCCCTAAGTCCAGTTTAAGTGATATCAAATTCATTACCTAGGCTCTTGGTTAAATAAAGTAGAGGAGAGGCCAATGTAATTTTAAGCTGTGTATTTATTTAATTTATTTTATCTGGAAAACATCAGAAAAACAATTTTTTTTTAAATTTGACGTTAAACGAATTTGCCATGTTATAAATTTATGAATGAAAGTTTTTAAATTTCGGTTCTGATGAAATATTTTTTTTGATACACTTTGAAATAATGGAAGTAAAAATTATGACATAAGCAAATATACAATTGCATTCAAGATATCAAAATAAAAATTAATTGTGTTGCTCGCCTTGCTATATAATAAAATAATTGAATGGCTGTTAAATTAATTTAAACAAAAGAGCTGAGGTGCGAAATTTAAAAAAGTGATCTTATTCTCTATAATAGCTCGTAAAATTTTAGTTTTGTATTTTATAAATTATGAAACGTAATAAAATGGATTAAAAAATCGTTTATCCCACCTAGCCAACTCAGAAATGCTATTTTTAAATTTTGATGTCGTAAATAAATAAATGTTCATTTTAAGTGTATTTTATAAAAACAGTTTTTAAAATTAACATTTTTCAAATAGTTCCATGTTTAATTCAATAATATCTGCAGATAAAAAGACAAAAATTATGGCAAAATCTTCTACAATGTCCCAAAGGTAGTAAAAATTTAAATTTTTGGTCATTTGTAAAAAAACATACGAAACACCACCTCGTCCTTGGTTCTAACGCTCGTCTTCAGCGATACTCCTTTTGTCAGCTCAATCGATAAAGCCAGTTTGCCTGCAGCACAGTTTGCTGTTAATTCGTTGCCGCCAGAAAGTGTTATGACTCCTCCTGTACTTGAGAGCGCAAATGATTCTTTGGGACAAATCTTCTTGCGCACTCGTGCAGTTGCCAGAGTTCTGAGAGATCTCGATATACACAAATCCGCTGGCCCGGATCTTCAACGCTGGCAAAACCACTGCGTAAGCTTTTCCATCTGTCCTACTCTACTAGTCTCTTTCTGAGTGGATGGAAAACAGCATTTGTCCAGCCTGTCCCTAAAAAAGGTGTGTCTTCTTCACCCTCCAACTATCGACCAATTGCGCTTACGTCCCTTCTTTCCAAGGTCATGGAAACGCTGATTAATTTCCAGCTAAAGAAATATCTCGAGGAACGAAAGCTTCTTAATGACCGGCAGTACGGCTTTCGTAGCAATAGGTCCACTGGTGATCTGATGGTATATCTCACCGAACAGTGGAACACATCTTTACATCGTTTTGGAGAAAGTAAGATTATTGCGCTTGATATTTCAAAAGCATTTGATAGAGTTTGGCATCAAGCTCTCTTATCGAAAATGCGTGCATTTGGTATCGATGAATCTCTTCTTCGTTGGATTAGAAATTACCTTTCGGACCGCTCAATACAAGTTGTATTGGACGGTTTCAAATCTGAAATCCACAAAATAAATGCTGGTGTGCCCCAGGGCTCCGTTTTGTCTCCGACCCTCTTCCTAATATTCATAAACGATCTCTTATCTGAAACTTCTAATCCATTAAACTGTTTTGCTGACGACAGTACCCTCAGCTTTTCATATTCGTTCTTAGATTCACATCCATGTCCTTCGGACGTGGAACTTGAACGGCAGTGTATGATAAGCTCATTAAATTCTGATCTCGACAGCATTGTCCAATGGGGAAACAAAAATCGTGTAGAATTTAATGTTTCAAAAACTCAATGCTGTCTACTGTCGTTAAACCGAAACCCACCCCCCATGCCACTATCCATGAGTGGCACTTGCATTGTGGAAACCGAAAAGCTTTCAGTCCTCGGTATGTGTGCCACAGAAGACCTTTTATGGAATGACCACATATTCGACATCGCCAAAAATGCTGCTAAGTGTTTAGGTTTTCTCCGTCGATGCGAGAAATTTGTCTCCCCTTCTCATCTGGCTGTGATCTACAAAGCCTTTATGCGTCCAAAACTTGAGTATAACTCCCACATTTGGGCAGGTGCTCCAATAACCCACTTGAGTTTATTGGATAGAATTGAAAAGAGAGCTCTTAAAATGATAGGTGAAATCTCTTGAGCACCGTCGAAATGTTTCATGTCTTTCGTTATTTTACCGTTATTTCCATAAACAATGCTCTAGTGAAAAAGCCAGTTGCATTCCTCCCCTTAAACAATTCAACCGTTATACTCGCGCTTCTAGGACTGCCCATCAGTTTACCCTTGAGCCCAATTTCGGACGTACTGTTAAGTATAGAGATTCTTTCTTTAGTCGCACTACTCGAATGTGGAATGCTCTATCCAGCTCAATTTTCCGCTCCCATTGTGATCTACAGACGTTCAAAACCAATGTGCATCGATATCTCCTTTTAAATCGCCTCCAATCTACCTATTCGCTCGTGCTGTGTATATCATCAAAAGGGTAGTCACAACCCCTTTTGCACGCGCTTAATATATAAAAAAAAAAAAAAAAAAAATCATCCACCCGTTAAACTTTTGTTTTCCATCCAAAATGCATGTTTTTGAAAATCTTCTGCACGGCGAAATTGTTTTTATTTAAACATTTAAATTTATTTAGAAGAGAAAGCTTGCCTCTTAAGCAATGCATTAATTTTTTTTAACAAAATATAAAATCAGACTAGCTACTCCAAGGCTTTTGATCACCTTTCTCATGAAATTATCAAGTTTAAGCTTAAAGCGTTTGGATTTCCTCATGGACGCATTGCTTGGATTTCATCACATCTCCTAAATAGAACTTACCAGGTTAAATTAAGAGGCTCTTTCTCCAACTCTTTTATTGACAAGTCGGGGGCTCCTCAGGGTAGTCACTTAGGACCTCTTCTTTTTTATATTAGCTATTAATGATGTTCCTTTGTGTATACGTAATAGTGAAATTCTTATATTTGCAGATGATATGAACATTTTTAAAAGCATCGAATCTGCCAGCGATCGTTTTCTTCTGCAAGATGATATTGACAATTTCGTTTTATGGTGTCATAAAAACGGTTTGAATCTGAATCCAAATAAATGTCAAGCCACGTTACTCTCGCTCTTTACAACTGCTTAGCGCGACCCCACCTTGAATATGCTTCTCAAATATGGACTCCTTTATACGAGGTTCACAACAATAGGATAGAACTAGTACATCGCAATTTTATTCGTTTGCGTTAAAGGGATTACAATGGGAAGATCCATATAACCTTCCACTTTATGAGCATATCGAATAAATCTTCTTCAGATCCAAACTTTGTCACAACGGAGGATCAGTAATGATATTGTATTTGCGCACCAACTAATAAGTGGTGTTATCGATGCGCCCGATTTATTAAATTGCTTAAGTTTCAACTTTCGTGGAGGGGCCCACAGCCTTCGCAGTCTGAATTTGATGAATTTTACCCACCATCGTTCCAATTATGGAATGCATGAACCGTTAACTCGAATGTGCAAGCTATTAAATTTATATGAAAGTATTTTTGACTTCAATATTAGTAAAATTAATCTTAAAAGTGTATTTAAGACCAGTATACCACGCTCATAAATGTTTTTATAAGTCAAATTTTGTATGTTAGTATTGTTTTATGCTTTGTTCTTGATTGTATCGTTTTATATTGTGAATCCGTTCTCTTTAGTGTTTTGTGTAGTCTGTCTGTTGCTACTAACTACTTACACTGCACTAAGTGATGAGCCGGTGTACACATTTTTTGTATTGGCAATTCTTTGGTCATAAGTTGCAGTTTGATTTAAGCGCTCTTTCACAAAGGTCTGATTGTGTATATAAAAATCATTTCATACTTTAATATTTTAATGAAAGATTTAATGACATTATTATGTGTGTTCCTCACTTAATGTCCATATCACAGCCCACACCTCTAAAAATCACCGAAATCAATTGAAAGAATTCCCAAAAGCTAACAACAATCACCCCAGTAATAATCAGTTTCAGATTCTTAACATCTTTGCAGAAAACTTTGTATTACCTAACCTACACTCTCGATCTATTGATTGGATTCAGATTTTTATAAACGCTGAAGTGTTCACAATAATAATGGGATAAGTGTACTTTGAAAATTGATTATTATAAATAAGTCGATATAAATCTATTCAAAAATAATATTTAATGCAATTGGAACATGTTTTTAAATAAAACCTGATTGTTTTGTACCTATTTTATATTTTTTTAACTGTACCTAAAAAATTGTTTCACGGACAGCAAAAGAAATATTGGCAAGGTTAACATTTAGAAATCATGCAATTTGTTGATAAAACCATCTCATTTATTTATGCAACGCGCAAAAATAGTTGGATTATCAAGAAACCGGTCACCACAAAATATTACCCTTATTTCCCGTTTAAATCTATGATATTATTTGTATAACCTTTTTTTAAAAGTTAAAACTCTTCCATTGAACAGTAGTGTATATATAACCACGAAGAGGAGGCTTTACACGCAGCAAGCATCATCAATAGAAAATACGTTTTGCCGAAAAAATAACTTCATCGCAACTTCAATTTACAGGTCACACGCATTATTATCCATGGACGCACCGTGTCGTCGCGCTCGTCCGTGCGTCGTCGGTCGCTGGTTGGTCGTCGTCGTCCATATTCGCCTGAAAACGGTTAAGAGAACGTGCAAATACGAAATAAAACCAACACACAACCCATGACTATAATAGGTATATATTAACTTCACTGGTAAAACAAACAACAATGTTAAGTTTGTGATGCTCAGGCTCACGCTCAGGCTAACTGAGCTCACTTCAATCCAGAACCATAATTAAAAGTTATATTCGCGCTTATCTCCTAAGTGCCAGATCGGAGCAATTTCCTTTGCTGCGATTGCAGAGTGTTCGTGATCGACCGATCATTGCCCATCAGAATCGAAGAAGGTTGGATTAAGGATACCTATATTGTGGCGCAGCACAGCACAAGCCGAACCACAAAATTATTTGCGATTATCGATTTCTTTTGTCGTCTGCCTGATGGCACAACAACAAAAAAAGAAAAAAACAACACAAAACAACTGCACAAAAAAAAAAAAACAGATAATTATCCTTATCGAAGGAAGCAAAAGTCACTGTATGTCTATATGACTACAAACCAACATAATATGAACAGGGACGCGAGACACGAATGGTAGAAAAAAAGTCCAAGGCAGTTTTGCAATCGTGGGAAACATCAAATCTCTGACGTTTCATGGAGGTCCTTTTGTTTAAAATCAGCCATAATCGTATGTGCATCATCTTATCGGGGAATGAATCCGTCCAAATTAATGAATTGTTTTTGGTGACCTACCGCACTCTGATGATGGTATCGTTTTGTTATAGTGCTAGTGGTCAGTTTGTAATGTTTTCACAACATAAAACCACTCAGAGATGAATGAATTAATTTTGATGCGGTTTTCCTAATGAACCAATTCAGGTAACTTTTACAAGTATACTTACCACGGTTCTTTAATTTGTTATCGCAAGTAGCAACCTCTATTAAAATCATGTATGTATGTAACCAAATAAGTTGATGCTTCAAAAGATGCTTATTAAAACTTTGGCCTTATTACAGAATACAAGTGAAACTAAAAGTTGTCTTTCACTTTCCTTATGATTTTTTTTTTTGTGTTTGTTTTTCTATACTAAGAAATAATCTTACCTAATGCCAAAAGTACATCAATTTGATTAACATCAAAGTGATTTTGTTTAGACGGGTAACCGGCGCGCACTGTGAAATTTTCAGATTCTAGCGGAACTTAAGTCTAAATTTAAATAATATTTTTTTTTAACTTTTTTTTTTCGTGGAAGTGATTTACATATATCAGATTAATTTAAATTTAATAATTCATTTTAATTTTATTTTAACTAAAAATAAATTAGCTAACGCATTGTTTTTAAATAAAAAATAAATACATTATTGAATAGAATTTGAAACTGTTTCTTCAGGAAGATCATGACATTTCGTTCTTGAAAGCCTTGATCTTAACGAAAGCAGTGGATCTGATGACATTTCGAACTTTTCGCTACTTGGAGTTTGGTGCCAAACTTCAAAAACACTCAACCTATTAATTTGTCTGTAAAATAAAAATATTTGTATGGGAGCTGCAAAAGGTTGCAAGAACTTATTTTTGATTCTAATTTTATAAAGTACAAAGAATCAAAATATGAAAAAATTAGAGCGGGTACACGCAGGTAAACTTAAAAACCTTTGTCTCAAAGTTAAAAAACACGCTTTTTTAATACCCTAGTGAAAATAAATAAATAAAATTTATAAAACTCACTTAACCCTAGAAAGGTAACCATATTTTTTAGTACGTTACAGGTAACCATTCGTCGAATCGACGAAGTGATATTCAACTGCACTGTTAAAGAAAAGTTATTAACTTATCCCAGTGAAGTTAAATAATTCATATTCATGATTGTTTTTTTTTGTGGGAAAAGGAAAAAAAATAGTTATTTTAAACAACTTGAGTAATTATTTTCCAAAATGGCATTTGAGCACATTGGTTTTGAGATCACTTGGATTTTTATTTCCATAAAAACGTGTGTAGTTTTTTTTTTTTAGTAGGAACTTTAAGTTAATTCATTAAATAATAGAACAAAATAAAAATTAAAAAAATATATTTCATCATTAGGTGCAGATATGAGCTTTATGCTCTCCATCACATGCTAGCATCACACTTATTGAACGTTGACTTAGTCAAACGTAGGTACAGACAATATTTGTAAATTGTTTGTGTCCTCCCTTAACGGTTTCTTACTTTTGGGAGTAAATTTTTCAATATAAGATTTAATATTAGCGGGTATAATTGGTGCTTTTCGATGAAGCTGAAGATCGCTGCATCCGAGTTTTTTTTTCTTTTAAAGTAGCAGACGTCGAAAAGTATCAGTGATATTGGAAAATTTCAAATACCAAAATGTTGTGCAAATAATTTTCCAGGGGCGATATCCGTTACTTTTTCAAATTTGCATCCCGTTATATTACGAAAACAAAAATGGCTCTGTGTAGAACAGACCTTTTTCTAGAGGCAATGTTCCTCAGTTTTTTTTTTTTTATTTTAATAAGCGTTTTTAACAATGAAACATAAAAAAAGAACAAAAAAATTTTAACCCCTTATAACTTCGGATCAACGAATGCTACGTAAAAAAAAGTACACAGAAAAATTTAGTTTTCCAAGCTCTAGAGGCGATATTTTTTATTTTTTTTTATTCATGTTCGTAAGCCATTTATTTTTGTTTAGCAACTAATTAGGTATAACAAAACGAAAAAATTACAAAGGGGCCAGTTGGCAGGTTTTTTTTTTTTGCAAAAAAAACCGCTCGAATTTTATGATTATGATACCTAATTAGTTGCTAAGCAAAAAGTAAGGACAAGGCTTAAGAACATGAATAAGTTAAAATAAAAAAGTTAATTTTAAAATGTTAAAAAACTAATTAAAAAAAATATAACGGGATGCAGATTTGAAAAAGTAACGGACATCGCCCCTGGAAAATTATTTGCACAACATTTTGGTATTTGAAATTTTCCAATATCATTGACACTTTTCGACGTCTGCTACTTTAAAAGAAAACAAAAATGCAGCGATCTTAAGCTTCATGCTTTTCGAGCACTAAAAGTTACATTTCGCCGTATTTCGATAAAAAAAGCATTTTCCCAAGTAGGTACGCCACCAAACGCATACACACCACAAGCACTTAGGGAATACTTAGGTAACACGGAGATAGAATGCAATCGGAACGAGGAGTAAAGAGAAAAATGAAAAAGTAAAATTGATGTTCGTCGAATTGACGAAGGTTACCTTTCTAGGGTTAAGCATGTACTATAAACTTCAGAGATATAAAATATCAAATAATTTTACCGTTCACAAAACACATGTAAAAACAGCCGTCGCGGTCGCCGTTGCGGTCGCGGTCGCTGTCGCTGTCGCTGTCGCTGTCGTGGTCACCGTCGCCGTCACGGTTGGGGTCGTGGTCGCCGTCACGGCCGCCGTCACCATCGCCATCACGGTCGCGTTCGCCATCGCGGTCGCCGTCACCGTCGCGGTCTCCCTCGCAGTCGCCGCCGTGGTCGCCGTCACGGTCGCCGTCGCGTTCGCGGTCCTGTCGCCTTTGCCGTCGCCTTCGCCGTCACGGTGGTGGTCGCCATCGCCATCGCCATCGCAGTCGCCGTCACGGTCGCGGTCGCAGTCACCGTTGTGGTCGCCGTTGCGGTCACCGTCGTGGTCGCGGTCGCCGTTGTGGTCGCCGTCGCTGTCGCCGTCGCGGTCGCCATAGCTGTTGCCGTCGCGGTCGTTGTCGTCGTCGCGGTCGCGGTTGCCATCGCGGTCGCCGTCGCGGTCGCAGTGTCGCCGTCGCACAGTGTGAAATTTTCAGCTTCTAGCGGAACTTAAGTCTAAATTTAAATAATATTTTTTTTTAATTTGTTTTTTTTTCGTGGAAATGATTTACATATATCAGATTAATTTAAATTTAATAATTCATTGTAATTTAATTTTAACTAAAAATAAGTTAGCTAAAGCGGTCGTCGTCGTGGTCGCCTTTCCGGTCGCCGTTACGGTCGCCATCGCGGTCGCCGTAGCCGTCGCGGTTACCGTCGCGGTCACCGTCGCAGTCGTCGTCGCGGTCGCCGTCGCGGTCGCGTTTGCCGTTCCGGTCGCCGTCGCAGTCGTCGTCGCGGTCGCCGTCGCCGTCGCGGTCACGGTCGTGGTCACGGTCGCCGTCACGGTCGCCGTCACCGTTGCCGTCGCCATCGCGGTCGCCTTTGCCGTCGCAGTCGCGGTCGCCGTCGCGGTCACCGTCGCGGTCGCCATTCCGGTCGCCGTCGCCATCGCGGTCGCCGTCCCCATCGCCATCGCCATCGCATATATCAGATTAATTTAAATTTAATAATTCATTTTAATTTTATTTTAACTAAAAATAAAAAATAACGGAGAGGAGAAAAAGAAAGAACCCGAATGAATAACATCTAACTTGTGTGTGGCTTGTAAAAATGCTAGTTGTCCAAATGCAATTTTTAATTAGAAAAACCTTCATTTGGATGGGCACGATCAGGTGACCTCGGTGGTGCAATACGTAGTGCAACGGCCTCTGAGGTAGCTTGGTCTAGGTTCGAATCCAGTTGACGGCAAAAACAATTTATAAATTAAAATTGGAACTATAGACTAAGCACCACTGAAAGGAATCTGATGATTGGTGTGGCATTCATGAAATTGCAATAATTCCAACCAAATGTAATACTCGGTGGTAGCCAACACAAGTGGTTGTTGTTCATTCAAAATCTTCAATAAAAATAAATTAGCTAAAGCATAGTTTTTAAATAAAAAATAAATACACTATTGAAAATAATTTGAAATTCAGTCAGTTTGAAACTGTTTCTTCAGGAAGATCTGAAATGAATCAACCGTTATGTTAAGAACTGATAAAATCGGTTTTGTACTCGACAGCTCAACTTTTTTCTTGACTTAAGCTCGGCTGGATTGTGAAAATTTCACACAGTGCGGCGCGGTGGCGCACGAGGACCGACCGACGCAGCGTGAAGATTTTATTAAATTTAGTCGTTAATTAAATGATTGAAAATGACTTTAAGTATAGAGTTTGGTTCTCTCATTACCTTTTCATTTATTCTCTACGATTTACATCAACGGATTTGATAACTAAAAATAAATAAGGGCAACGCATTGAATACCTGGTGGAATATAAAAACAAACCTACCTATATCACGCTCGTCTGTTAAAGTCGTGATAAAAATTAAGAACAATATTTGTTTTACCTGTATACTCGTATTAAAAAAAAAAAAAAAATCATTTTAAATAATTGTTTAGCGTTAATTAAAAACGAAGCGATTGTAGATATACGTTAGCTACTCTTGATATAGTCTTAACCTTTCTAGGGTCTGTTTAAGTGTGCAGTTCTAAGATTTTCTACAATTCTAAGATTGAAATTTGCAGTTGTGAATCTACATTTCTGCAGTTGTTATTTTTTAAAAAGAAGGTAAACGTATAAAATAGAAAATACTATATGTAGGTATGTTATTTTTTTTTAAGGTTTTGAATGAATAACCACCACTTGAGGTTAATACTTCCACCAAGTATTACATTGGGCAGGAATTATAGCTATTTCATGACCACCACAACTATCATCAGATTCCTTTTAGTGGTGCTTAGTCTAGTTCCACTTTTAATTTATAAATTATTTTGACTTCAACTGCAGTTGAACTTAGACCAAGCTACTTCAGAAAACAATGCGAATTTAGCCGGATGACTTTCGATTTTCGAAAAAAAAGAATGTCAGGTGATGTACCTCTAATTGGCCATACCATTTCTGCAAAAAAGTAATTGCTCACTCCCACAGTTTTTTTTTTAATATAAACAAGTTGCGCTTTGTATGGAGCTTTTAAATGCCTATAACTCGGTAACCAAATTGAATTCCAAATGCATAAGGGCTTAAATAATTGGTCACTTTTGAGATTCAACTGGTCATCAAAAAAATTGATTTGAAAACATCATCAAAACCTAAATCAATAATTAAAATCTTTACAAACCGAAAAGTAAACCATACTTACATATTTTATTTTAATAAATTGGCCATGAAAATAGATTATTGAACAAAGCTTGACTGATGTGTTAGATCCTGCCTATGGTGCCAGAGGTCACAGGTTCGAATCTCACGATCTCCTTTTTTTTTAAATATACTAATTTTTTTGTATGTGTTTAACTTGTAACAAATGTTCTCAGCAGGGGGTAATTCGAAAAAAATGTCTTAAGAGCTTCCGGTTGAGCATAAAAATGTCTATACCTGAGATGGAATATTGAAAGAAAAAAATATTTTCAAACTAGGTTGGCTCGAAAAAATTTCGACTTCTTTGTTCTTTGACCGATTTTGTGTAGGAGTGAGCAAATATTTTTTTGGCAAAAATGGCATGAGCAACTGGAGATACATCGCCTGTTATTTTTTTTTTCCAAAATCGAAACATTTTTAAGTTAATAATTATTTATAGGCATTTAAATAAAAATTTGCAATAATTTTCAAATTTTTACGTTTTTTTATGCTCAACCAGAAGCTCTTAGGACATTTTTTTTTCGAATAACCCCCTGCTGAGAACATTTGTTACAAGTTAAACACAAGTTAAATCTAAAGATCTCGGTGGCCAATTGTGATCACCTCTTCGAGAGATAACACAGTCCGGAAACTTTTCCCGTAAAATATTGATGGTTTCGTTGCTTGTGTGGCACGTAGCGCCATCTTGTTGAAAGTAAACGTTGTCCAGATCAATATCATTCAAATCCGGCACAGAAACTTATTATTCATCTCTCGATAGCGCAATCCATTCACCGTAGATGTTGCTCCAACCTCATTTTCCGGACCATAAACCGCCCCAAACAGTTACTCGTTGAGGATGGGGAGGCTTTTAAACAATAAATCCTGCGTTTTTGAGCCCCAGATGCGACAATTTTGGTTGTTGACGTAGCCACCTATGTGAAAATGGGCCTAATCAGTCAAGATAATTTTTCGATGAAATTCCACATCATTTTCATGCATTTTTTTATAATGGATTTTAATAATTTCAATGCATTGTTGAAGCGTTTATCGTTCATGTTTATTAATGGCGTAGGTTCTACTTGTCAAATGTCAAAAAATTACAGCTTCAAAAGTGACAGCTACCGAAATACCCCATATTTCAGTATTACCTAACGTGAATTAAAATTAAATATGAAAGTACAAATCTTAACTTTGAGCAATTTGTGGTTTTAATTAATTTTGTTTGTATAATGATACGACCGGCAGAATTACACTTAAACATAAATGGAATGTATACAGATACATTTCATTATAAAGTTAATTTAAATGTCAGCGTTCAGATTTTTGAGTTAGGAAATAAAGCAAAGCAACTCAAGCACGGGTCTGCTAGTCCTTAAAAAGAGGATCGGATTGTATTGATTGGTTTTGGTTTTATGGGAATCAGCATTAAAAAGTAGCTCAAAATCATGTGCGATATGTTATGTTAACTAACAACTAACACCACGCTAAATTATGACTGTGAAAAATTGCTATTTTTGAAGGTGAAAAAACCCGATGTGAAATTAAACATGAATATTGTTTAGCCGGAGAGCTGGAAACATATTTGTCGACCTCACCGGTACATGGATGAAAGTTTGGTCACAGAAAGATTTAGGGCTGTCAAACACAAACATGTCACTCTTACACTCCGGGTCAGAGGCTTAGGTCTTATATTCTAAAAATATTAAAAATAAACATTAATAAATAATCGATCGAACTGGAGTGGCAGATTGTTGTTTTGTTGTTGTTTGATGGTCGTAAATCTTTCCGTGACCAAAGTTTCAACCTTTTACGAAGTGAGGTATGTAAGTTAATCGGTCGCTGGTTTTCTGAATAGACCAAGAACTAGCAACAGATGTACTTGCGCCACAATTATACTGAGAGATTAATGGCCACTTAATACAAAAACAACAGTCTGCCACCCCGGTTCGATGAATTAGCCCCTTATGTTTAATGTTTTAAAAATATAAGACCTAAGCCTCTGACCCGAGGTGTAAATGTGAAATTTTTGCCCTTGACGGCCCTCAACCTTTCTGTGACCAAAGTTTCATCCATGTACCGATGAGGTCGAAAAATATGTTACCGTGATTGCAATAAATAAATCATAACCCACACATTTTGAATTTTTATATTCCGATTCGTTTTCAAAATACTGAGTTTTCAAATAAAATATTTTTGTTCTAAGCCTTAAAAAAAATAGTTTTTTAAAAAGGTTGGTAAACGCTAAAGAGACAAAAACGTGTCAATTTGGAAGTCTCTAGGAGGCTTCGTTTTTCCGAAAATCTGGAACACAACTTAACTGGAACACCATAATTGGAGAACATTTGTTTCAGTTAAGCGGAGTTTTCAGTTAACCGAACTTTGGATAACTGAAAATTGTTTCAAATAAGCGGAGTTTTGTCAAAACAAATTAAATTTCATTTAGCCTGAAAACCAAAAAAAAAAATTAGGTATGATTTTTTGTATTGTATCAGTTTCCATATGAAACAATTCAAACAACAAATGTATTTATGTTTTCCATCAAACTTTTTTGAGGATAAGCCAAAAAATTAAAAAAAAGAAATAAAAGAAACGACTGACACCAAGAGGGAATCACAAGAAATGAGATTTTGACGTTTCAGATTTGACATTCCAAATTCAAAGGGTGTGTTCGATTTAAAATTTGATAGCAGCGTTCAACAGTCGTTTCACTTAGGTGGAGTTGAATAAGTGAAAAATGTTAATTTGAGGCAAACAATTTTGTATCAATTATCCGCAGTTCGCAATTAAGCGGAGTTCAGTTATGCGAAGCAGTTTGTGTGAAAAATTATTAAAAAGGGCTCCGGAATAAATTTCTTGTTTCAGATAACCGATGTTGTCAGTTAAGCGGAGTGCTGGTTTAATACCTAATTAAAACTCAATAGTGCTACCTTTAAGGTTGCAGAAATACTTTTTTCTGCAATATTCTTATTTTGTGCAAAAATTTTAGCTAAAATACTAAATAAAAGGTCAACATGCGTTTTTTCCATACAGGATATTGCAAAACTTGATTCTTCTTAGGCAGGTACCTATGTATATGTATGTATGTTTATAATTGCATTCATAATACATATATACGCAGGATTTTATATAATTTGTCATGTTGTTGTTTCTATTTATGTCTATTTTTTTCATTCTAACATTGGAATTTTGTTCTTTAAAGTTCGATGCTGAGAATAAAAAATTAAATTTTATCACTTCCACCTTGTTAGCGAAAACCCTATTCAAATTAATTCCAAATAATTTCTTCCAATCAATAAAATAATCAAAAAAGATCTAGCCTCTAGATATGTTTGTTGATTGCAAGTTGGTTCTCACCCTCACCTAATTAGCATATTCCCTCCGTCCCAATTCAAATGTGACAACTTATTTTAATACAATAAACACTTTTAATGTCATTAGCTCGCATACCAATTCACGCACTATATGTATGTAAATTAGTATAGCTATCGGGCTTAAAATCACACTTGTGATTATGTTCGTAATACTTGTCAACGTTGTGACAGATTAATAAGATATGTAGAACTGTTTTCAATTCCCTTGATGATGGCCCATCCAAGAACCTCAAGAATTTCGAGTTAGAATTGATATCGGGGCGGAGTGGACAAATGAACATCAGTTTTAATTAATTTATGTACGCTGACCTCAACCCCTGGAAAGACCTTAAATCACTATTATCAATCGTCATCATCAGCAACTTTGGATAATTATCTTAAAATCAACCTTTTTCTTGTTTTTTTTTTGTTCAATCGTTTTTATATCTGATCGAAAAATCGTTACAACCATCATCACTTCATCAAATTGCTGATGTGCATCCCAATTTATTCCGACCGCAATTTAGTGAAGAAAAACAATCTTAAAATGCATCTTGATTTAACATCTCAATCAATTAATATTTCAATTTGAGAGTTGAGTTTTGATTTACTTTATTTTTTTTTTATTTAATTCCCCTTGAGTATACACAATAACTAAGAAGAGCAACTGCGCCTGCTGTTTTCAAATTAATCACTCTGTAAATGGTTTAAGCTATATGTATGTGAGGGGTTCATTATTTTACCGCTTGGAGTCATATCGCTGTCAATCGTGATTTCGAGAGTGAAAAACACTCGTGCTAAGCGATTGATTGACCCTTTCCTATCTGTTTACAATAATTAAGATTGTCTGTATAATATGCTTTAAGGCCTCTCCTATAAAATGATTTCCATGTAAGCGCGACTGATTAATCAAAACCTAACCTACCTATACAATAATCAAGATTTAAGAGAAGATTGGTTTCGAGGTCAGGAGAAATTATATAAACTGTGATGATTATTATCAGATCCACGCACATGTAAGTTAATATTTTTTAAATTTTTGGATTTCAGTCGTGTCAGGAAGGTATTGTATGAAAATTAACGGACATATAAACTTTGCAGTTTTCTTTTAGAACTGTTGTGTTTTTGAATTTTGGATAGTTGGAAAGAGAATGAAAAAAAAATTTTGCACCAATTTCAGCTTTTGAGTGAAGTAAATTTTTGAAAAAATGTCAAATATTTTTCTATATTGATTTTGACTTCTTTCTTTCTATTTTTATAATTACTACTATATACTTACTTTACTTAAGATGGCGCTCACAGCCCAGGGTGGGCTACGGCCTCAACAACGGCCCCTCCAGCTCTGTTGCTAGCTAGGCGCTTTCAATTGGGCACACTGAGTTGGTTGAGGTCGTTCTCCACTTGTGCGCACCACCTGTTATGGGTTCTTCCTCTGCTGCGTACATCATCGGGATTGGGTTCGAAGACTCGTCGGGCAGGTGCGTTGCCGTCCATACGCTCCACGTGCCCGAGCCATCTCAGCCGCTGTATTTTCAGCTTTTTGACCAGGTCAACATCGCTGGTATAGCCTGTATAGCTCGTCGTTGAATCTTCTCCTCCACACTCCTTCGACACACACTGGAGCGAAAATCACACGAAGAATCTTCCTCTCAAAACACCCTGGCAGACTTTCATCCGATTTGTTCAATGTCCATGCTTCTGCCCCATAGATCAGGACCGGGATGATTAGGGTCTTGTATAAAGTCTCCTTGGTTCTCTGAGAGAGGGCCTTACTACTTAAATGCCTTCTTAGACCGAAGAAACAGCGGTTGGCAAGAGTAATTCTTCGCTTGACCTCTGGACTGATGTCATTCTGCGATGTAATAGTGGAGCCCAGGTAGACAAAGTTCTTGACAGCTTCGAAGTTATATCTGTCCATCGTGATATTTTGCCCGAGTCGACGATGTTGAGATTCCTCTCTCGATGACAGCATATACTTCGTCTTGTCCTCGTTAACCGCCAATCCCATTTTAGCCGCCTCGGCCTCCGATTCAATGCTCGCAAATGCGCCTGCCACATCTTGCTTCGTTCTGCCGACAATGTCTATGTCGTCTGCATACGTTAGCAATTGAATGGACTTTTGATAAATTGTACCGCTGGTTTTGACGTGTACGTTGCGTACAATTGCTTCAACAACGATATTAAATAGGTTGCATGATAACGCGTTGCAAGATTTTATAAGTGACGTTCAGGAGACTAATTCCTCTGTAGTTGGTGCATTAGAGCATCTCCCTTTTTATGGATGGGGCACACTATATCGAGGTTCCATTCATCGGGATCTGCCTACTAGCGGTATCTTGGCTGTCTTCGCCGGTTAGCAGTCAAGAGAAGTGTTCTTTCCAGATCCTTAGCACTGACTGTGTATCTAGTACCATCCATATTCACACTCTCATCTCGGCAGGCTTCCGTTCTAGCTTTGTATCCTTGGGTGGATCGTTTCACCCTTGGATACAATCTTCGAAAATCATCCCTTCCGCTACAACCCTCAATAGACTCGACCACCCGCTTCTCGTGCTATCTCTCTTTACCCTCCTGAGAAGTTGGCGTTCCTCTTTTCTTTTCAGCCCGTAGGGCTCCCGGAATACTCCATCAGCAAATCTTGTTCGAGTATGCAGCATTGCCTGTTAGGCCTCGTCCTTAGCTGCATGTGCCAGCCGTCACTCTTCATCGCACCAGAGGTTTCGTTGTGGTCGCTTAGTGAAGCCCAGCACACTTGCTGAGAGAGCAAAAGTTTTGGCGGTCTCTTGCGATTTATGCTTCTCTAAATTTGTTAATGGTAAATGGTAGAACTTACAGCCCGCTTTAACCATTAACAAACTTATGGACATTAAGGTCACGAAAATAATTAAGAACTTTGATTTAAGCTACTCGACATCGTACCTTTTCACAGCATCTGGTCTGCGTTGTGGCATCATGGATATCCGCATTTGAGTCTAGCTACCACCAGATAGTGGTCCGAGTCAATGTTGGCCGCTCAGAATGTTCTGACATCCAAGATACTGGAAGCATGTCTCGCGTCTATCGCAACGTGGTCGATTTGGGTTCGTTGATCACGCGACCATTGTTTATAAATATCTTAAGTACTATCAAAAAACCAAAACGACGGTGGCGGTGTGCCACTGGCCTGGGAGGGCATTCGCTCTGTAGATAATGTAGAGCTGAAAATACATTGGAAATCTCATTAAATCTCTCTAGCGATAATACACCACCCACAGGCGTAGACTATTGTCCCGAAAATCGACTCCTTTATAGTACTATAGGTTTTATATACAATGACGCGACCGCCAAGTTCCCTAGTGTATATTGAGGTGTGGGGAGTTTCGTCGTGATGGCTGTGTCCTCCGACTATCCCTCCTTTCCGAATATTGCGTTGAAGTCACCAAGAATGATCTTAACGTCGCTTTTTGGACACATATCATACGTTGTCTCCAGGAGATCGTAGAATGCTTCTTTGGTTGAGTCATCTCTCTCTTCATGGGGGGCGTGAACACAGATCAGCGTAATGTTCTTACATTGCCTTTTATGCGGATTGTGACCAGGCGCTCGCTTACACTTAGAAAGCCCAAGTGTAGTGTAGCTAACCTACCTCAACCTAAACCCAAATAATTAAACAACGAAATAAGCAAAAACAAACGAAAACGAAACAAGTCGATGACATGACATACAAACATGAAACCGTCACACAATGACTACACGATGACTACGACCACATAAACTGCTGACACATGACTTACATGATTGAACTGTAAATAGTTCACCGAAGACCTAGATATTAAGGTATTGAATAGATTGTAAATTTGTATAATACATATTGTAAATAAGAAAAAGTGTATTTAAGCAGTTGGAATAGAAAGAATAAAATTAGATTCAATTTGTGACTGAAAACCTCAACATTGTTTCTCATCTTCTGACAGACACCTATGGCACTCGTGCCCTACTCATCGATCACTCTAAGTAGACAGAATCCTACTAGATTATTTCAATTATAAAGAGCATTCCTTACGTGGCGATCCTGCCTTTACACAAGACTTCTTGCCTAAGTCTTCCCCTTATCACCAAACCGCAACCAAAATGCCGCTGACCCTGCTCCTTGAAGCACCCGCCGTAGTAGATGTCACACGTTTGCAGCGTATGCCCTCTCCATCACAGCGCACTTCCTGGATGGCTGTTACTAGTTCTGTATAAGGATAGGACGTTCCACGTGCAGATCAGAAATTCGTATGATTTTCGCTTGATTTTGTATCCTTTCATAAAATTCACGCATTTTTAATGTATGTGATCTGCATATCTTTCCAATTGTATAAAAAACGATTTCTCCAAATTAGTTATCGTATTTAACCGCCAAACAACTGTCAGGGAATCTACAGTACTGAAGTCCCCGAGTGTACTACATACAAATTTTCATTCACAACATTTAAACCACTAGACTATAAAAGTGGGGGGCAACCTCGTTTAGAAGCCAAATTTATTTCCGCTCCAAATGAGTGACACAAAGGAGCATTCAAGTGGATACACTCGTAGCTTCTGTCCCGGCCACCACCGTAACTGAAAGTGGAATAATTTAATTAAATTGCAAAAAAAAAACAAGACTATCGTCAGAGCAGAGGTTGATATGGTTCAGGTGTGTTGTTTGTTGTTGTTGTATGTAGTTAGCAATCATAAATTCTTCAATTGAAAAATTAAAAAAAAATAACGTTAACATCCATAGGTATATAAATGCCTAAAGAAAATACTCCCGTTTGTCCTGTCCTGGAAGAATAGTGAAGCTTCCAACAATGAACTAACAAACGAAAACAAACTGCAACGATTTGTTTCCTCTGCTTAAATCTATCGTGTCGTTGGTTTTGCTTACGTTTGCGTATGTGCGACTTAAGTGCCCGCAACGCAGGATGACAGTTGGAAACACACAGGGTCAGTATATCCGTTTAAAAATGGATCGAGATTCTTCCCATATGCGGGAGTAACACTAATTGTATTATGTGCAGCAAACAGGTAGTATTCTGTCGGGATTCTTTTTTTTTTTTCTAATTAACGAATACAGCAAGTTGTATGATGATAAATTAAATTGGATGCGGATATGCTATGGTGTTCGCTATACTAAAAGTGTTTAAATCTATTATTCTTTCCGGAAGTATGGTCTTGGATGAAAAAATGCAATGAAGAGGCTTGGTTTAAAATTGACGCTTTAGGCTATACTGACAAAATCTATTATATTAATTTGTGGTGGCTAAACTTTGTCCCACGCTTTTCTCCGCAAAAACTTAACAGATCTACATGAATTATGTACCGTCGCGTCAGTTGTTTTAGGGATCAATAACAAGATATACAAATTTAACTGTATAGCGAATTAATTATATACTAGTATCGCCAGTGGCCGAATACTCGGCCAGCGAAACAAACACCAAATTCATGGATACGTCATAGATTATCTTTTACTACTTTATATACGATCCATGACAATATTGAAAATTTTAGAAAAGCAAAACTAATTAAAAAACAAACAAACAAAATTTACGGATACGTACGTTCCTTTAGCATTCGTTCAAATTTTGTCTTGAATCTAAATTTACATATTTTTTAAATATTTTGTTCATTAACTATTCAATAGTAAACCTTGATTCATCTATAAAGCAAATATTACACTACTTTATTTTCTTAGTTAAACCAAATTTAGTTCTGCTTTAATAATGAAAATATAATTAAAAGTTCTCAATTGAAATTCGAAATTACGTACACCATGACGTATACGTACTTATTTTCAAATTAGTAAAATAAATAAGTGCCCAACTGTATAGCTTTACAAAGATATGAAAATATGCTTCCACTTAGTAAGTTCGAAATGTTCAATATTCAAGCTAACATTACCATTAATTTAAGTTAAACCAACCTTTGTCCTAAATATAAATTTTTTTTGTCGAATACCCACATACGGTACTGCCACCTAAGGTACTGATGCCAAACAAAAAAAACTGTTGTAAAACATTCAAAATGAATTATGAAATCATAACATTTCAGACTTTTATCAATTTTGTTGGAAAAATTCTAAGCTTTACCGGTGAATTCTACAATGTATTTATTTTGGAGTTTTACAATAACATTTCTTGCAGGTCTCGATCGAGTTTCAAATAACTTACTTACTTACTTAGGTCCTCGGACCTATTACGTCCGTGATGTTTCCCTTACGGGACATAGGGCCTCCTCTACACCTACGCGCCATCGTGTACGATTTCTTGAAATATATTTCAGCTCTCTCCAACTTTTCCCCAGTCGTGCCGATTCCTGTTCGACCGTTCTTCGCCATGTACTTCTAGGCCGGCCCACTTGTCTTCCCTCCTGTGTGAGCGGGTTCCACTGCATTGCTTGAGATGCAATGCACCGATCGCCTTTTCGAAGCGTATGGCCACTCCACTGCCACTTTCTTCTTCGTATAATGGAGTCTATGGGCTCCTGACCCGTTCTCGCATGAAGTTCGGCATTGGAGATACGGTTGGGCCAGAAAATCCTCAAGATGTTTCGTAGACATCTATTAACGAAGGTTTGCGGCTTTCTAGTGACAGTGTCAGTGACTTTCCAAGTGTTCAACATTGGAGCGGAACAGTCGTAACTTGGTCTTTAAGCTAAAAGAGTTGTTTCTCCATATTTTGGACAGCATTCCGAACGCAGCCTTTGCTTTTCTGATTCGGCTGTTTACGTCCTGTTCAGTTCCGCCACCCGTAGAAACAATACTCCCAAGATATTGGAAATCCTGTACCATCTCTACGGGTTGTCCAGAAATATTTACTTGGATTGATGAGGAAGTTCCAAGGCTGATCATTTTAGTTTTTGCCGAGTTGCTCTTAAGCCCTACGATTTCTGCTTCTCTCTCCACCCTTGTTGTCATTTGATGGAGATCCATGATCCTATGAGAGAGTAAGCATACGTCGTCCGCGTAGTCCAGATGTTTGAGGTGAGATTGCAGAGTCCACTGAATTCCTCCATTTCCATTTGACAAAGCTGCGTGCAGTACGTCACTTATCACCAACAGGAACAGTATTGGTGACAGTATACAGCCTTGCCTAACTCCACTTTGGATTTCAAACTCCTCTGAAAGCCTACCATTGTGCAAAACGTGACACTTGGATCCATCATATGTAGCCTTGATAATAGCAATCAATTTATCTGGGATGCCCCTCCTGTGCAAAGCAAGCCCAATAAATTCTCTATTGACACTGTCGAACGCCTTTTCAAAATCGATGAACAGCAGGTGAAGTGGTGATTGATATTCAACGCACTGTTCGATGATGATCCGCAAGGTGTTGATGTGATCCACACAGGAAGATCCAGTGCGGAAACCTGCTTGTTCGGCGTCAAGTGTGTCTTCGAGGTGGTTTTTAATTCGGTCCAATACTATCCTTGCTATTATCTTGGCTACTGCAGGCAGAACGCATATTCCTCTCCAGTTTTCGCACTGTGTGAGATCTCCTTTCTTTGGGAGCTTGACAATCATTCCTTTTTTCCATTTTTCAGGAAAGCTCTCTGTTTCCCAAGCTCTCTTAATAAGTGGGTGCAGTAGCTCGCTCGATGTCGTTGGGGCTGCTCCTAAGAGCTCTGCAGGAATACCGTCAAGTCCAACCGCTTTGTTGTTTTTCAGTGCTTTGATGGCGGTGATAATTTCTTCTTTACTGGGGGGTACGGTGCGTATTCGGGAAATTTTTACTTCGGGTAGCTCAGTGGAAATAGAGTTCACTTCACTGGCGAAAACGCGGTTTAAAACCGCAGAAAAGTGTTCCCTCCACCTTATGAGCTGGTCCTCATCCGAAGTTAGCAGGGATCCGTTTGTGTCTTTACCCAGGTGTTGTTTAGAGCTCTGGACACCAGTGAGCTCTTTGGTAATTCTGTAGACGGTCCTACTGTCACACCTACTAGCGGCTTATTCTGCTTCTGTAGCCAATGCGTTGATGTAGTTACGCTTATCACGTCGCACACTACGATGAACTTCCCTCATCTTCTTGCGGTACGAATTTCAAATAAGGTTTATAATAATAATAAACATCCTGAATCACTGCCACACTCAAGCCCTATTTTTATGTTTGCTTTCAAAAATGACATCAAAGTTTAGCAAAACTGTACATTAATAGTTCACGGTTCTTTTAACTTTGATTCTGAATGTTTACTTTTATGAAGTTGGGGGTAATCTTGCAAAATTGCAAAACAAAACGTGTATCTAGTGGCCCTGGGAAATACAGAAATAAAAACTGGTTTATATTGAGAAATACAGTACCAAATAAACTTTAATTTCACACAAACTCACATTTTTTTTCAAATACTGTCAAGCATATAATATGTATGTATGTGTATTAAAAATATTTATTTTTTTGATTTTAAAGCCTGTGGAAGTTAATTTTGGGCAAAAATATAAAAAATTGTTACTTTCTGTGCTCTAATTTTCCACCAAAAAATCCAAATCAATAATGGTCATTATCTCCTGATATTTCAGACTTCTAAGCCCAACCCTTAAAATGGTAAAAATCATTTATTTGGAAAAATTCAAATGTCCATTAAATGCTTTAACAGCTACATACAGACATAATTTTTGATTTCTGCACATCTGTGGGGCAAAATCTTTCGTTATATACGTTATATAATTTATGTAGTTCCGTTGAGTATTTACAGAGAAAAGTGTACCGTTATGTTTTGCTTAGGGTTTACTAAGCGTGTTAATATATAGATTAGAAATTTGTTGAAAACCATTTTTTTTGTTGGCTCTATTTTTTACTCGCTATTTGGGGCAAAAATAGGGAAAACATTATGCACGACTGGATTGTACAAACTTGTCCTTGTACAACTGTAATGTATGTAGATAAATATTGATTTGATGCAAAAAAATGTGGAAAAAGGGCTTATTTTAAAGGCTGATTTTATTTGTTCGTAAAAAACTTTGTTTCCGCTCTTCGAATTTTTTTACAAACTAATCTAAAGATTGCATGTACGAAATTTAATAAAAACCATTGGATCTAAAAAATTATTGAAAAGAAGAGGAATGCGTGCACGCAAACGTTTACGCGCACGCAGAGGTATACGTGCAAACAAACGTGTGCAACATGAAATATTCAACACACAACATGCAACCCCAACTTACAATTTAACTTCTGTAAGGGTCTATCGAAGTTATTTCCTAATCAGCAAATTTGACTCTATAAGGCCTTAGAGAAACACATTTGGCCCACATTGGGAAGCTCGAAAGGCTTTTAAACAATCATTTACAGATTTATTGGAAGTATTCAATTTATTTCGCTAAGGCCTAAGAGAACAAAACTACATTCAAACATTGCAAATGTAGTAGTGTAGTTTTGTTCAAGTGTTTTGATAGGCACATCTAAAAACCATTATAAAAGGCTTATCGTTGCCTAGGAGAAGCCTTTTCGAAGCACAATACAAAGCAAAATAAAAACAAATTTTTTGTTTTTATTTCTAAATGTTCTCCTTTATTTTCATGCAAGTAATGATTTTCTTCTGTAATTTAATGCACAATAATTATTTATATCTGAAAAAAACAAATTACTTACTTGATGGATTTTGCGGGATTTGAACCGAGGATGGTTGGGTTGAGAGTCGAGCACCTTAGGTATTGAGCAAGCCTGGCATATGAGAAATGAGTGTCAAATTGGAACCAGTTGAAACCGAAATTAGCTTCCTAAAAACATCCTTGGGACTTCCTGATGAATTGAAGTAATTTCAAAAATACAGGTGACCATTCGTCTGTTGCTTGCAAGGGAGTTTTTTACTTAATGTTATTTTTTTTTTAATTTTTAATGTTTCCATAATTACTCATCAGAGAAAACATGGAAGTGGTCACACAAACATACATTTTGTGAGACAACAATTAAAATATATGTAAGTTCCTTTTTCATTGAAATCGATTGTTTTTAAGAACGAAAGGCTTTGATTTGAGAAAAAATATAAAAAACTCTTTTATGCTCCATAAAATATGTACATACTTTTCATTTTGTACACAAACCATTTACTGACAATTTTAATTTGTATCTTTTTTAAAAACACTAGGTAATTTGCCAAAATAAAAAACATAAACAATAACGAACATCATTAAGTTTTTTCAACTGCAAGTAGCTATATAGTATAGATATTAAAAAACCTTTAAAATGTAATTAAAAAACTACTGAGTAATGAAAGCTTCATACTAAGATAATTTTTGAAAACATTCGAATTTCTTAGAGTGACAATATTTTTTAACGATGAAACAGAAGCTATACTATGGTTACCTCGTTTCTAAATAATTCAGCCAGCAGTAGCTTATTTTCACATCAATAATACTTTCCATGCGAAGTACCAGCTTTTAATGCTTTCATGTTGAGTGTGCAACACTTCGCTAGGACCAAATATTCGGAATTATTACTTCCCGCGCATGCGTCTGAGAGGATAATTAAAATTATGTTTGCATAACCACCTCTTCATAGGTCTTATAGAAACAAATTAGGCTGACAGCACTTCGCTGAGGCAAATTCATCGAAATAAATGCTTCTCGCGCATGCGTCTGACCAGAGCTCACACAATTATTATGCTTGTGGAGGGCTTGTGTTTGATGGGTTAAAGAATTAAAATTGGATATCATGCTTAATCAGAGTTACCACTGCGATCAAATTTCATTCTGATGGAATCATTTTTATTGGTGTGATCCAGGGTATTATTTTTTTAATAGAAATTAAAAAAAAAAGACAAGCGAGGAATATGAATATAGTTTATCTGTTTTTGTCAAATCTTTTCTAATAAGAAATGATTAAATAAGTTGTATTTGAACTGCAATTCAAATTACACAATTACACAAATTACAATCAAAAAATAAACATATTTTTTTCCTTTTTTTTCAAGTGAATTTAAATTGTTTTTTTTTCCATATTTATCTCAATGCAGAAAATAAATGTTTGTTCCGTTTTTGTTTTGCAAAATATAAAAGCTTTAATATTAGACCATACCTACTCAATGAATCGGTTTAATTTAAATTTTCAAAATGATACAATTTTTCTTATTTTTATTTTCATAAACAATTTGACCTGATGTGGTAACCCTCTCTCGGCAGTAGAAACATACATGCGCCGAACAGTATACAAGATAATGCTTGTATCGGGCTTTTCCTCGGGGGCTAACACAAACACAATAAATTGACATAATTCCGTTAACAATTATGCTTCCATTAGACTTTTGTACACATAATAGCTTGTTTCAGGCCTTTGTAAGCTGGCCCTTCCAGAGCTCTTGGCAGTGCTTCCTAATGAAAGCTTTTTCTTTGCTTTTATTTCACATGCCTCTCAAAACTAATTTCTGGGAGGCCTTACGAAAACTATAACCAAATTGTAAATATTCAGGTTTGCAGAAAATTAAAGATTCTGCTTGTAATAGGTTTGTAGGAAGCTGTTTTCAGAAATATAGCTTCGAAAATTTGCAACTTCGATGTCCAAACTAAATACAAGCTTTATAGAAATAATAACTTATAGAAATTGAATAAATGAACCTTATAGAGGAAAAATTGTTAGTTGGGACATGCCACATACAACATGCAATGTGCAACATTCATCATATAACCTATATTTGATTTTATTCACTCAAAATATCATAGAGTTGGTTGGTTGTTGGTTCGCCATCGTCATTAATGTTTACTAAAAACATTAATAAAGCTATTTCACTAATCAATGTTTAAATGGTGATTAAATATTCTTATCATTATATTTGTTATCCATCGTCGTTTTCCTTAGACACCTTCCTCTAATAATTGATAAGCAAAAGCTTATATTGGGAATAGTTTTTTTATAAGTACGAGTACAAAAGTTTGTCCACGAGAAAAATTGCGCACTAGATTTTACCTCTGCCTATATCTCTTTTGAAATCTTTAACCGACTTGAGAGAGTCAAATTACACTTCAAATTAACTTTGTATTGTTGAAAATTAGAAGTGAATTACAACAATCACCCTCGGATGATAAATCAACTCACTTCACCATCGCTTCATCGGCACTGGTTAGATTGTTGGTTTGACGAATTGGTTACAAATTTTATAAATGTATTATTATAAATCGAAATTTATATTCAACAGAGATTGAATTACCTAAATTAATAGAACACTTTATTGAAATTTCTTAGTGGCACCATAAGCTTTAAAGAGTTAAAGTTGTTTTCTTAAAACACCTATATATACACATTGGAACTTCCATAAATTATTCTCATAGTAGATTATGAAACCAATATAATTTGAATAGTTAATTTTCAAAAAAAATATATTGATTGTCAATATACCGCATGTTTCTGCTTTAATAAGGATGCCACATATCTACAATAAACATTCCTTCGTCCCCTTAAGCGCCATTCAAAATATTACCAATTCAATCAAACTAAATGGCATTCACATATCACATGGCCACATGTTGAGTGCAAAAAGGTTAAAAATCTTTGCAATCTCCCCACCAAAAGCAAAATCGTTCACCTGATGCGATTGCGCGCTATTTTCAAATCACCTCACTCAGATAAAAGCAAATAAATTCCATCGATCCGCATCGAGAGATAACTGCCGAAGGGCGAACAAATGCTGTCTTAAAACTTGGAACCAGCTTGGGCCATATGTGCGAGGAAAATTCGTACTAATGACTTTTGAGGTGTACATATGCGGCTATAGAGCTGCAACATCATCGTTCTGCACTGCTTCTACCCTCCTTCCTTAGCCCTGGCATTGCATCACCCAGATGTTGATCTTTAAAAGAATAAAAGATTCGAGGATAATCAAATGATGGGATAAAACATCAGCTTAGCAGCTAGAGCTAAAGCCATAGGTTGCCATCACGCATGCACACAGCTATAATATGTGCCCCATGTGCCAATTTGAGAATTTGAAATTGAACTGTGGCCAATTGTTTTGAGTGTCTCGTATGTTTGGAACCATGTGGAAATTTTCATGCCTTCGGGTCAGATGTGGTCCACCTCATCTATGAAAGAGTTCCTATTCCTATATAGCTTTTTAGTAGACTGCTCTCATGACATTAAGGGTTACCCTTAAGACTTTTTCAGAGTGAGAAAAAAAGTGAAGATGTTTGAAAATTTAACTCAAGAGACTTTTTGTTAGAAACAAGATTTGCTATCAAAATGGATGATTTTAAAATTTTATTGATGAGTTAATGATTTTTTTATATTTATATTGGTTTTTGATTTATAAACATAAATATTTAAATAAAAAACAAAAAAAAATTGAAAAATGTTAAGGCGTATTCATAGTCATTTTAGAGCTGTCTTTCTTTTTTTTTAAGTTTATACCAAATTAGTTATCTTATAAAAATATAAAACCAACAAATTGTAATTTAAATCGGTCTGTATTCATTGAGCCAAAACTGTCTTGAACTGTAGTTTATTTAAACCTGGGTCTATCTGCGACTAAGAATGTGCTCCATTGAATTTTCATAATGTTGTTTGGGCGTCTTTTAAGCAAGACACCTAAGACCTGTAGTAGCCCATAGCGTAATGGTTGGTGCGTTGGACTGTCGCACGCTGAAGGCTTGGGTTCTATTCTCAGCTTCGTCGTCATCCACCTAAGACTAAAAAGTTTTTCTCAGGACTACTGCCTCGTGGAAGGAATTGACACATCCCACCAAGAGTATCACTTGTCATGAATAATTGCTCTAGGCAAGCCGTTCGGTTTCGGTATAAAATTGTAGGTCCCCTCCATTCCTGTCGACACGCGCACACAGGAATGGTTGAGAGTTGTAAGTTACTAGGCCCTGGTTCTTCACGAGCTGTTGCGCCACCCAATTTATTTATTTTATACCCAAAATCTGTCAAGAACGATTATTTTGACAGTTTTAAGGTGACATATAAGACCTCACTTTAGGTGTCTGTCTATGATTGGGAAGTATAGATTGCCTTCTTATTTAAGCTTCTGGAAGAGGAATGAACGATTTGTCACTGAATTCAAGTCTGTTATATGTAGGTGAGCCCTTAGCCTGCAGAAACTGTTGTATATGAGGCAACTCTACAGTAAAGAACTTTTGAGAATATGGAGCCCTATTCCCGAACCTTGAGTGGAATTTTAAATAAGTTCGACCAATGCTCGATTAATCAGTTGTGCCCATCGCACAACGGTAACACTAAACTGCCATGTCAGAGCCACACTATACTTTCGACAGCCGTCTTCTCTGCCGCCGTTTTGTCTCTCCTAAGGAACTAGCATTCATGAGAATTTATGAAGTCTTTAAATTGTGTTCATTGAGCGCAAAAACATAGTTTCTTTGTTAAGGTAGCAAGGTAAAAACAGCAAGGTAAAACATCCATATCTATACTAAAAATTTATACAAATACGTCAGTTTTTTGCTATTGCTGTAGAACATTTATACTATGGATGTATGAACATTAGGGTGTCCGTTATTTACCAAATTCATTTTTTTCGATATCACATCCCGTCAATCGAAAGTTTATGTCGAAAGAAAAAAGTATTGACCAAACCATTTTTTTCCGAGATTATTAACAAATTTGTATCTGTTATTTGTATCTTTACATTTTATTTACATTTTATTTATTTTCTCTGGAACTATAACAGCTATTCTAATTTTTTTTAGGAATTCCGATTGATTAATATGCATTTTGCATTTAAAAATGTATTAAAAAAAATTAAATTATAATTTATTTCGATTTTTTAAATTAATAAATACTTTAATATTATATATTTCTCTCTTATTTTTTCTCTCTCAATCTTCAGTACTTTTTTTTTATTGACTATCATTAAGCAATAAGTTTTTTAAAAAACTGCATTAAAAAAAAATAATGAAAACAAATGAGAAATAATTAATATCGATTTTTCAAAATATTAAATATTTTTATTTTTTAACGATTTTAATTTTATTTTCTCATCAGATAAAGTTTTTATCTATTAATATTTGAATGTGGTTTTTAAACAAGACATTGTTCAAAAAAAATCATTAAATTTGTACGGGAACAGTATGACCTTAGAGGTGTGAGTTAATGACCTCGGAAATAAATTTTTTTGGTCAGTAATTTTTTCTTTCGGCATTGTAAGAATTTCATTTGAAATCAATGGAACAATGATAAATTAAACCTTTAGATATTTTAAATTGCATTTTCATCATGTCTTGGATTAATAAGTATGTTGATTTCGTTCTGATTTGATACTTAATAAGAAGTGGCAGTTGATTTCTATGTACAGTACATAGTATGTACAATGTACATAATGTATGTACGTACATATTTAATAAAAATTTTAACTCTTGAAATAACTTCTGAGTGACATTTCAGTTCATTTGTGAATTATAAGGCATTTCACCATTTTTTATTAATACAGGTGGCATAGTTTTTAAAAAGAAAAAAGGAACGCCGACTGCTCAGGAGGAAAAAGAGAGAGCACGAGAAGCGGGCGGTAGAGTCTATTGAGGGTTGTAGCGGTAGGGGAGATGTTCGAAAATTTAATCAGAGGGTGAAGCGATCCACCCAAGGATTCAAGGCTAAAACGGAAGCCTGCCGAGATGAGAGTGGGAATATTGTAGTAGCCACACAGTCAGTGCTGAGGATCTGGAAATAACACTTCTCTAGACTGCTAAATGGCGAAGACAGTCAAGATGCCGCTAATAGGCAGAACGCTCCATTCAACTTGGACGATGATGGCCAAGAGTTCCGTCCACCTGACCTAACCGAAGTGCGGCTGGCGATATCCAAACTTAAGTCGTACAAGGCTGCAGGTGCGGATGGCTTACAAGCCGAACTATTTAAATCAGCGGGAGATGAATTGGCTAGGAGCATACACCAGCTCATCTGCAAAATTTGGTCGGAGGGAAGTATGCCCGATGAATGGAACCTCGGTATAGTGTGCCCCATCCATAAAAAGGGAGATGTTCTGAAATGTACCAACTACAGAGGAATTAGTCTCCTAAACGTCGCTTATAAAATCTTGTCGGCCATCCTGTGTGACCGCTTAAAACCTTTTGTCAACGATCTGATCGGCCCTTATCAGTGCGGTTTTAGGCCAGGCAAGTCAACCGTCGATCAAATGTTCACACTCCGACAGATTTTAGAAAAATCCCGGGAATTCCAGATCGATACACACCACCTTTTTATCGATTTTAAAGTCGCGTATGATAGCGTGAAAATGGACGAATTATACAGAGCCATGTCGAGTCTCGGCATCCCTGCCAATCTCGCTGCTCCGTCAAAATTGGTAAGAACACCCCCGATTCCTTTGATGCTGAGAAAGGATTGAGGCAAGGCGACGCGTTATCATGCAACCTATTTAACATCGTTGTTGAAGCAATTGAACGAAACGCACACGTCAACACCAGCTATACAATTTATCAAAAGCCAATTCAATTGCTTGCGTATGCAGACGACATAGACATTGTCGGCAGAACGAAGCGAGATGTGGCAGGCGCATTTGCGAGCATTGAATCGGAGGCCGAGGCGGCTAAAATGGGATTGGTGGTTAACGAGGACAAGACGAAGTATATGCTGTCATCAATAGAAGAATCTCAACATCGTCGACTCGGGCAAAATATCACTATGGACAGATATAACTTCGCAGCTGTCAACGACTTTGTCTACCTGAGCTCCACTATTACCTCGCAAAATGAAATCAGTGCAGAGATCAAGCGAAGAATTACTCTTGCCAACCGCTGTTTCTTCGGTCTAAGAAGGCATTTAAGTAGTAAGGCCCTCTCTCAGAGAACCAAGGAGACTTTATACAAAACCCTAATCATCCCGGACCTGCTTTATGGGTCAGAAGCATGGACACTGAAAGATTCGGATAAAAATCTGCTAGGGTGCTTTGAGAGGAAGATTCTTCGTGTGATTTTCGGTCCAGTGTGTATTGAGTGGAAGATTCAATGAAGAGCTATACGGGCTAAATAGCGACGTTGACCTGGTCAAAAAGCTGAAAATACAGCGGCTGAGATGACTGTGGCACGTGGAGCGTATGGACAGCAACGCACCTGCCCGACGAGTCTTCGAATCCAACCCCGATGGGGTACGCAGCAGAGGAAGAACACGTAACAGGTGGCGCAGTCAAGCGAATGACGACATCAAAGCACTCGGTGTGCGCAACTGGAAGCGGCTAGCTAGGGACAGACATTGCTCTAGTGAAATAGCCAGTTGCATTCCTCCCCTTAAACAATTCAACCGTAATACTCGCGCTTTTAGGAATGCCCATCAGTTTACCCTTGAGCCCAACTTCGGACGTACTGTTAAGTACAGAGATTCTTTCTTTAGTCGCACTACACGAATGTGGAATGCTGTACCCAGCTCTATCTTCCCCTCCCGTTGTGATCTACAGACATTCAAAACCAATGTACATCGGTTTCTCCTTTCAAATCCACTCCAACCTACCTAATCGCTCGTGCTGTGTTTTTCACTTTAAGGGTATTCACAACCCCTTTAGCGCGCGCTAAATATAAAAAAAAAAAAGCTGGCTGGAGGGGCTTGTTAGTTGAGGCGGAAGCCAATCCTGGGCTGTGAGCGCCATCAAAAGTAAAGTAAATTAAGTAAGTAATTTTCGCTTTTAACAGCACTATAACTGGTTAATATTCATCATAATTAAGCTTTTGTATTGAAGCTAAAAAAGACATTTAAAATAAGTCAGTTTAATTTAATTTTTAAACTTAAATTGAAAAATAAAATGCACAACGGAGTCGCACGTACTCTTATGTTCAAGTGCTTATGTATATTTGCAAAAAATGCAAGAGAAATATTAGTACAGGTAAAATACGACAATTACAAAAAAATTCCTGCCCTCATGGAAGTTGCTGAAGAAGTTTTATTTACCATGCCATAAGCATGAAGAATCGAAACAAATTTCTTGTTGAGAAGGGTGTTTTTAAGGGGAAGATGGGGGAGGTTTCTATCTATCGAACAAAAAATATTGCTTTCGTATAACCTTTGTATATGACACATGATTACATAGTACAAAGTACATAGTACTAAAATTGAAAAAAACTTTTTATTGGATTATATAATGTAGCCCAGTCAAAATAGACATACAAATCTCAAATCCTGAAAAAAAATCCGATAACGCTTAAACTTGGTGCGGCCTTCCAGTGACTATTACGCAGCAATGACTAAAAGTCCCCGACGATCCGACAGGAGCATAACTTTTTAGGCATGGTAAAGTATCGAAAAAATCAGTTTTTAGGAAATAACTTTTTAATGGCAAATGCCATCGAAAAGAAGTTCGAGTACAGTTTTTAGATCATTAAATTCTCTATCAAAAAATGCCTAGTTTTTTTTCCTACGCCCAATAATTAAGAAGGTATAGCTATTTAAAAATAACATAAAATAACGAAAATATTGTTTTTTTCTTTTAATATATCTGTTTAACCTTCAATGCTATCACAAAAAAGTCTAGGATTCCTTTGTAGATCACATAAATTTCTATAAAAAAAGATTAACAAACTTTTTTTCACGACCTATAATTTACAAAATAGAGCTTCTAAGAAAACAAAAAATTGACGAAATTATTGTTTCTTTGAGAATAACTGCTAAGCGGTCAATGATATTGAAAAGTAGTATAGGTACAGTTTGAAGACCACAAAATTTTCTTTAAAAAATATAAAACTTTTTTTTCTACACGCAAGAATTTAGAAAATATAGCTATTTGAAAAAGAACATAAAATACCAACAATATTTGTTTTATCGGTATTTCTATTATATCTATTATCCGTGATGATGATGATGGCTATATCTATATCTATATGCCAGATATAGCCATCATCACGGTTTAATAGGAATACCCATAAAACAAATAATATTGTTGGTATTTTATGTTCTTTTTCAAATAGCTATATTTTATAAATTCTTGCGTGTAGAAAAAAAGTATCTAACTTATATGCCTAACTCCTCTCGGTATCGAGGCATAAATTATTTAAGCCAATTATTTCAAAACAGACTACAATTTGCAACAACAAATTACCATAAATCATGGTCGTGTACTTAAAAATAAATTACATGGTTACAAAGAATTTAAAATGACAAATCGAGTGTCAGATGGCAAATTTTGATTTTGAAACGTTTTTAAGTGTAAGAATTTTTAGAATTAATACGTTTTTGAAAAGTCGTTTTTCTGGCAAAAAATTGATTTTAATCTTTTCTCGAACACCGCCGTAATGTTCATGTCTTTCTCTATTTTGCCGCTATTTTTATAATCAGTGTTCTAGTGAAATACCCAGTTGAATTCCTCCCCTTAAACAATTCAACCGTATAATCGCGCTTCTAGGAATGCCCATCAGTTTACCATCGAGCTCAACTTCGGACGTACTGTTAAGTACAGAGATTCTTTCATCAGTCGCACCAGACGAATGTGGAATCCTTACCCGGCCCAACTTTCCCCTCCCATTTCGATATGCAACGATATCTCCTTCTAAATTCTCTCCTACTTACCTAATCGCTCGTGCTGTGTTAAAGCATTTTAAGGGTAATCATAACCCCGCGGAATATAATTCAAAATTACACAATGTATTGATTTATATTTTTGGTAAATAGTTTAAGTCGATATCGTTGTTTGTTCTCAAGATATTCGAGTTAAAAAACATTTTTATGAGTTTTAAGTAGTTATTTCTTGCAGTTTTTTTGCTCTTAAAAAAACTGACTATTGATATTTTTTTTAAATTACCTGTTGTTGATTTACGTCATTATGTATGTTGAAAAAAAAAAAAATAGACTGGGTACGGAATCATTATTTTTTCTTGAAATATTTGAGACGAAAATTATTTTTGAACTGTTTTTCTTAGTTTAAAAAAAAGTGTTCTTTGGATTTTTTTTTTTAATTTTGACCAATTCCATACTGCGTAATTTTGTGTAGATTAAAATTATTCCCAAGTCGATATCTTTTTATATACGTTCTCGAGATATTTGAGACAAATTACATCTTACAACTCTTTCTTAAATTGCTGTAGTAAGAAAACAGTTAATTGAATTTGTTATAAAATTGCTGTAGTAAAAAAAACAGTTAATCGAATTTGTCATAAGCCATTTCCAGGAAGTTATGACATTATTATCTGCAAGATAAAATTCATTCGAAGTACGACCCAAACGCAAAATAGTTGGCCTACTCATCGATTAACACATTAATCCTCTTTGTATACCTTCATTTTCTGTCCCAAGCAGTTGTTGATTAATTTTTGTTTTTGTCAATGTAATAAATTACATTTAATGAGTTAATAAGACCAAACAGAACTTAATTTGAGAAAACACACAAGGCTTCAGGTTGCATTCTCTTAAACAAAGATAAGAGCATAATAGTTAGACTACTCTCTATGGGATGCAAACAAGTTGGCCTATGACGATTTAAATAGATGTTCAGTTAAAAAAATGACATGCACTTGTTTTGTTGTTTATTGATCTCTTGTTTTAATTAAGCCAGTAAACAGTTTAGTGTCAATCATGGTGCGTGGTGTTGTATTATCACGAGACCTTAGGGAATCAAAATTTAAAGCCTTCGAAACGGGATTGTGGAGCTACAAAATAGCAAACCAATTTAATTTACCTCGCTTATCAATTCGAAACATTATCACAAAGTTCAAAAATAGTGGAAATGTGGAGGTTGGTAAAAAAACGGGACGCCCACCTATTGCGAAACCTCGAGATTGCCGAGTCTAAAAAAAAATAATAAAGGAAAATCGACGTCAAACTGCGCTGCAATAACTGTTCAATGGAGAGAAAGAATCCAAAAAAGTGTTTCAGTCGACACTTGTAAGCGGACAATGAAAAAAATTGGATATACACAGCCGTATCTATAAAATATCTAAAAATACCTTTTAGAGGTTATTTAGTTAAGCTTGCTTAAATATTAAAGTTGCCTTTAAGTGAAGTTACTTAAATTTGTATCTATAATCAATATTCCTTTCATACTTTACTAAACAGCCGTAATGTAACGTAACGCAAGAAAATTGACAAAACTGCTTCAAATTTCTAGGACATTTTTCACTTTTAGGCTATTTCTATCAGAGTGCAAAAAAACAGGATGCAAAAAATAGCGTACAAATAATAAGACAGAAAGAGAAGCAACTGTTTGTATGTGGGTATGCATCGTCAAACACAGAAACGGAAGAAATGAAACCATTCCATTTTGGTTTGTTTTTTTTTTTATTTTGTTTTCAGAAATTTATTTCCTACCTATATATTGGTAAGAAAATTTGTGGGGACATAAACAAATAAAACAATTTTCAGCAACTCAATTTATTTAATGGAACCAATCATCATTATTTGTTATATTATTTTCTTAAAAAAAAGAATCAAAACAATTAAAACTCGGCCATCACAATCACACATAAATACATATTTCCTTACTGAACCTATACAATTTGTTTTCATAAAAAAAAACTACTCTCATGTGTCAAAATATATTTAAGTTGGCTTTGCGTAGCCTTTAAACGCGGTGAATGGCGTTTAAGTTAAGAGGGGTTTAAGTTACGTTTCTTAAATGTGAAAATTAATTATAGATACCTATTTTACACTTAAGTGATATTTAGAGGAAGTTTAAAGTTAAGAAGCATTTAAAATGTCTTTATAGATTCGGTTGACATTTTATAAGGTTTGTTTTAGATTTATTTAAATTAGAGCTATTTTAATTCGTTAAAACATAGGCCACAGAAAACCCACTTTTAACACCTAAACACTCTTAAGACGGTACAGAGTACAGGATAAAACTTCATTTAATTTGGGGTGCATTGACTTGGCATAGTATGGTCGATAAGTTCGAAAAATTTGCTCGAATAGACCAGAAAGTTTATAAAGACATTGAGGAACATGTTATGGAGTTTTATTCATTTGAAATCATGCCCATAAAATTTGTTTTTAAGGTACATAATGATCCAAAAAGTCCTTAACGGATTGCTAAAAAGGTGTTTGCGTATTCAAGAAGTCATTTTTTAGATTAAACCGTCCATACATCGGGCCTAACTTTTGACATTTTGATCAGAATGTTCTAAATATTGAGGAAATCTGATTGAATACACCACTATCAAGATTCCATGACTTACGCGAAAATATGCAAGGAATTTTGTCTGAAATTACAAAGCATTGTGTTCCTACAATATATTCACATTTACATATTGAAATTTCAAAGACTTTTAATGTTATGACAACCTTTTGTTTCTGTTCTTAATTATATTGCCAGACGTAATAAGAGTTAAATTAATGTTTATTTTTTTCCTACCAATATTCTCATTAGGGCTGGCCACGAGACGAGACTCTGCGAGAATTTTTTAAGTCTCGTCTCGGTCTCGTTAAAATCGAAATTTTTCAGTCTCGTCTCGGTCTCGAGTCGGTCTCGTATAATTAAATCTCGTCTCGGTTTCGTCTCCGAAAAATACAATTTCCGGCCAACTTGTTCATTGTTGGAACGAAATATTTTCGATTATAGTTTGAATACATGCAGAAGAAAATAAATATTTTACTGAAATTGTATTTTTAATTAATTAGACTCTCTGTAAAATCCGGTCCAAATATACAGTCTCGTCTCGTCTCGGTCTCGTCATGCGAGACCAAGATCCAGACCGAGACTCGTGGGCAGCCCTAATTATCATGCTTATATTTTTTAAACATTACTCAAAGTGGACCGTAGTTCATTGGCTATTAATAAAACCACTTCTCAACCTCAACAGATTTCCCAAACAAAAGTTATGCATTTTAAAATTTTATAAAAATATCGTTCTTAATTAGGCCGCCACCACTGTATATTGGACGAAAAAAGTACCTACCCCGAACGTACGTCGGTGATTTTACAAATGATGAAATTTTCTATGGCCACGAGATATTTTGAAAACGGTTCAACCAATCCATCTGATTTTTCTTACAGCAGTCAATCTAGTCGATACCCACAGTTGAAAAAAATTATCAAGATTTGATTCATTTTCATTACTCAAAAAATTCTTTAAACTGCTTAATTCTCAGTCCCCTGACGTGTCACCCGCTCGTTTTTCAAACAAAAAATCATAACTATTCTTTTATTTTTGGGTCCACACTAAAACCAACAATAAATTAATGACCTTAAGTAATAAATCTCTATTTTGACGTAAAAAAAAATCTTTCATAACTATTTATTTTATTACAAACAAAAAATCATTAAACTTTTTCCCCCGAGTTTCTTATCAGTCCCCTGGCAGATTGAAACAGTCAAAAATTTCGATTATACTAAACCAATAGAAGTTTTATATATGTTTGTAAGAAATATGATCAAATATATCATGCAGCAATTATCTTCAGGTAACCCAATGTGCGTAGTCAATAAAGATAATAAAAGTAAAGTTTCAAATCTCGCTAACAGCATAATAGTGAAACTTCATATCGTCCGTTATGTATGACAGCTGTGATGAAGACATTTGTGATAGAAAACGTGTAATATTCACTCAGTTTCTCAGTCCCCTGGAAAGGATTTACGGACAAGTTTTGTAAGAAAGCAGGCACATTTTTGGCGGTATTATAATGAAACCACATCATAAAATAATTTTTATCTTTTTTCAAATAAAACGTTTTCGCCGCAAAAACTATGAAAACTCTGAGTCCCCTGGCCTCAGTTCCCTGGCAATTTGTTTTAATAAAATGTCTTTAATTGAGGCTTTTTTCTTAAATTAATTACTTTTATATTTAACGTTCCTTAAAATAAATTATTTAACACAAAAATAATTTATTTACCACGTTTTTAACAACTTTTTGTTAGAAACAACAGATATAAAACTGAAGTCTCAAATATAATGTTAGGTACCTACATACAAATTACTCTGGATACTTTTGTGTATTTTTTCTTAAGGATTTGCTATGTATTTTGTGTAAACATTATAAAAGTCACAATATCTATACGAAAACATAATGATTTATTTGATATTTTGTGTTCTATTAGTCTCCATAAAAAAAACTAAGTCCTTTAACCCCTTCATTTTTAAAAAACGCCCATAAAACTGATAATTTCAAATTTTTTGACTAGCCGTTTTGTGGCATGTGAAAGGGCGTTCTAATGTTTAATTAGAGTTGGTTTTTACCACTTTTTTCTTCAAAAAGTGTCGTGCCGAAAATATCATAATTTTATTCCATAGTTTGTAGAATCGCCCACGTACATCTTTCTAAAAACGACGGATTTTGATTCTAGAGATTTCAAAATTTTCAAGTGAAAAATACAATCTGAACAGTTTTCAAAAAAAAAATAGGTAGGTAGGTCTTTTCTCTCCAAAAAATAAAACTTTGTAATAAGGCTTGCGAACATACATTTTTATAACTGAATATGTTCGCTCAAGTTCACAGCTAAATTTCTGAGAAAAGTGTCACACTGGCCCTCTTTCAAATATCACAATGAATCAAAGTAGACGCTCAAGCATTTAAGACAGATTAAACAATTTTTTTTGTAAAAATTGGCGACTTTTTATGAAGCTGAAGATCGCTGCATCCGAGTTTTTTTTTTCTTTTAAAGTAGCAGACCTCGAAAAGTATCAATGATATTGGAAAATTTCAAATACCAAAATTTTGTGCAAATAATTTTCCAGGGGCGATGTCCGTTACTTTTTCAAATTTGCATCCCGTTATATTTTTTTTAAATTAGTTTTTAACATTTTAAAATTTACTTTTTTTTAAAACGAGCAGATAGACCAAACTAACGGTATTTTGTAATTTTGGTTTTTCTTTCTTGATCTGTTTTGTGCGGGATTTTAATAGCCACCGTTTTTCCAAAAACAGTTCTTAAAAAACCTGATGATTTTCGAGAAATTTTCAAAAATACTGGACTTTTCCCGTTTCACCCTACAAAATCGAAAATCCTTGTCCAAATTTAAGGTTTTTATTTGAAAGACATCATGATGAAGCCCTCCGCCAAAATTCAGCTTTGTCGGGGTTATATTTGAAAAGATATTTTAATTTTATCGATATACTTGAAAAAAAATGTTTTATTTTTGTTTTATTTTTTTAACCTGTTTTATTGGATTCAAACGGTTATAACTTTCTATCTGAGCACCGCCTTAGCAAGTTTTATATCTTTTTAAAAACTACCGGATATTTTTGAAATATAAAACCTGCATTGTGTCATACGAATTTTATTCATGGAGCTCTTAAGAAGATTGAGGTCAAAAATTAAGTTTGGTCAAAGTTCGAGTTTATCTTTTAGTTTGTAGGCAAATGGTGATGTAAATGAACATTTTTTTATTCGGTAAAATAAGTCAAACTTTTAGCCAAAGTTTTGGTGTAAAAATTTTAGAAAAACACAAGGCAATTATGGACAGGGTGGGCAAAAAACTGGTTCAAAGTAAAGTTTTTTTTTTAAATTTCGACAAGTAGCCGTTACTCGAAAACCGTTATGATTCGGTATGAACAAGTTACCAAATTCTGAAAGGTCATGATCTGGCCAATCATCATATTCAGTTTTGATCATCCTCTACGGGATATCCTGTATATAAAAAAAAATTTACGATAAGTCGTTCTCGAGATATAAGCAAAATCGGGTTTTTCAAAATTGCGGCTGACGCACAACAATTAAGGCCGTGCCTATTTTTTCTATACTCAGAGACAACCCATTTACCAATTTCAATCATAAAATTCGAGCGGTATTTTTTTGCAAATTAAAAAAACCTGTCTTTTTGTTATTTTTTCGTTTTGTCATACCTAATGCTAGGCAAAAATAAATGGCTTAGGAAAAAAAATAAAAAACATCGCCTCTAGAGACTGGAAAACTAAAATTTTCTGTGTACTTTTTTTTTTACGTAGCATTCGTTGATCTGAAGTTATAAGGGGTTTAAGTTATGTTGTTCTTTTTTTATGTTTCATTGTTAAAAACGCTTAATAATAAATAAAACAAAAAAAAAAAAAACTAAAGAACATCGCCTCTAGAAAAAGGTCGGTTCTACACAGCGCAATTTTTGTTAACCGTTAGTTTGGTCTATCTGCTCGTTTAAAAAAAAGTAAATTTTAAAATGTTAAAAACTAATTAAAAAAAAATATAACGGGATGCAAATTTAAAAAGTAAAATTGGCAAATTATTTGCACAACATTTAAGTATTTGAAATTTTGCAATATCAGTGACACTTTTCGAGGTCTGCTACTTTTAAAGAAAAAAAAAAAAAAGGCAGCGATCTTCATGACTTTTTACCAGAAACATGTTTTGTTTGATTCATGTTGGTTCGCTTTAAAATTCTAAGAGCTGTTTTCAAAGAGAAATACGATTTGTATTTAAGTTTTTATTTTTTTCTCCAAGAACCTTAATTCAAATAATTAACTTAAATTCAGTCACTACACCTCAAACAGAAGTAATTTTAATTTCTAAAGGAGAATGGGCAAAGTGGTCTACCTACTCAACAGTAATGTGCCATCATACGCCATTGAAAAGCCAATGACGTGTACAATGTACATCAATTTATATATGGACGTAAAGCTTTAAACCTTGGGGTTCGAAAGATATTGCCCTTATTCAAGGCGCCGAAAATGACAGTAATGCAACTCTTCATTTGGAGCTTGTCTTACCACCCACAGTTACATCGTTGAAAAGATTATTACGCGTCTACTTCATTTTGTTAAAGAGCCGTTAAGATGTAGATCACGGGGTTCAAAAGATATTAAGCCATCAAAAACGGCAAAAAATGCAATTATGCTTCATTGGCAACTGGTCAACCAACTGTTATTACGTGTGCTTCATTTCATTATATGCGGCAATTAAGCTCAAAACCACAAGGTTCGTGGTGTACTTAGCTTCAAAACATCAAAAACAACAATAATGCAATTCCTCATTGGTAAATGGTCTACCAACTCAACAGTGATGTGTGATACGTCAATGGAAAGGTTATTGCGTGTACTTAATTTTTGTATACAACCCATAAAGTGTAGGTAGTGATGGGGTTCGAGAGGTATTTGGAAAAATGCATAAAAATAGCAATAATGCAATTCCGCATTGGAAGCTGCTGCACCAACTCAACAAAAATGTGACATACATCGTCCAAAAGTATAAAGCATGTACTTTATTTTTTTGAAAGCCGTTATAAGATTTAGACCATGTGGTTCGAGAGATAATTGGGCCTAAAAATCGGCAAATAGAATAACATTGCAATTCTTCATTCAAAATGGTCTACCGATTCAAAAGGCTGGTAAGAAAAAATAAGCTGGGTGGCACAACGGCTCGTGAACAACCAGGGCGTAGTGACTAACAACTCGCAACCATTCCTGTGTGCGCCTGTCGACAGGAATGGAAGGGACCTACAATTTTATGCTGAATCCGAACGGCTAGATGAGAAGCACTTATTCGTGACAAGTTATACTCTTGGAGGATTTGTCAATTCCTCGCAAGAGGCAGTATCCCTGAACAAAAACTTTTTAGTTTTTAGGGTGACGAGGCTGGGAAGTGAACGCAGAGCTCCAGCGTGACAGTCGAACGCACTAACCATTACGGTACGGGCTACTACAACAGGGTGGTAAGACAAGTTCAAAATGAAGAGTTGCGTTACTGTCTTTTTCGGTGCTTTGAAGAGCAATATCTTTCGAACCCCCTAGTTTAGAGCTTTACAACAATATAATTAATTGATGGCACGTCATTAACTTTTCAACGATGTATGACACATTGGTGTTGCGTAGGTAGACCAGCCTTTAAGACCTAAGGTCTTTTAAATACAACGCACGGCACTAATTAGTTATTTTTTAAATTTACCAAGTCGTTTGAAAAAAGTTTAACATTTTTTAAAACATTAAAAAAAAACAGTTTTTCACAAATACGATTTTTATACCAATCGCAGCAAAGTTGCATCCCTGCTCATGGATATCTTATTTAATTACTCCCATTTCTCACATGTACCCATAAAATTAAATTACGCATATGAATCATTATTTAATTTAATTTAATTACTCCCATTTCTCACATTTATCCATGAAATTACGCATAAATCATTATTATTACAACAAAAACGTGTGACCTAGTAAAATTTATAAGTGTTCCGCTTAAAAAAAAAAAAAATAAAATATATTAAGTAGTTCAAGTCGGTGACTTCCACTTTTCCGATATACAAATTATATATTAATCAATTTCCAAATGATTTAATAGCCTCTATCTTTTTAACATCAAACCGATCCATTAGGTTATAACTTACAATACTTTGCACTTATCAAGAAATTAAATTTCAAACTTTAAACTATTGACAAACGACTTAAGATTGGCTCATGTTGTAAGATCAACAGTGTTACCCATTATATCCATCATCAGACTTATAAATAAATATAGGTAGTTGATAATTTATGAATAAACATGCGATGAAGAGGAAATCTTCCCGGTCGAAATTTGACTTTCATTTTATAGGGAAAAGCCTAAACTACTCGTATACATACATAAAAATGCAGCTATGGTAACATGATGAATTTGAAAGCCCAGCTCCTCCTGCGGGATTTATAAATCGAATATAAATTTCTACTAATTTTTGTAGATTCATCGATGAGAGTGCGCGGGGTCCTCAATCATGGCGGAATGCCTAATTTATTGAACCTTAACCCAAAAAGAGGAGTGAAATTTAATATTTCTGCATAATCGACATTTAAAAAAGAAAGGCTTAAAAAGGTTAACAAAAAAAAAAAATACCTTCATGCCATACGAATGACACTAACAACCGATGACAGTTCGATGATATGCATCCCATCAGTGGCAGTGGCATTGGCTAATACACAGACCGAACCGACAAAGCCTAAGAATCTGTTCAATTTAAATTCCATGTTGGGCTTTGAATGTTTTAATTAATAGCAAGTCACGCAGACGCACAGATCCACTTAAGGTCGAACAGGAGAATTCCATTGAGAGTCATAAACAAAGACACGTCCGTTGTCGGGTTTTTCCCGATATATATACTTATATTGTTATAAAAGGGATGACAATTTATGAATAGGTGGCACAAAACCATTAGGTAAACTATTCAACAAGAGCATAGATACAATTAGAAAGATATGACCATACAAATGGACACATATCACAATGGGAACAACGTAAGGGAACCGTATACGATGACAAGAAGAACAACAAGAAATGGGTATAGTCAGGTGCACACTGCACATTACATACATAGTCGGTCCAGCGGTCGTGGTCATCCAGCTCATTAGTAAGATCTTCAAGAGTATTGAATTCGATTCTTGTTTGTCGCGCCACTGGTAATAAAGTTCCGCGCAGTAACTGTCCCGCCCTCTCGGTATTTTAAAATATATCGATTTCTCAGTCTTGTAAAAAGGTTAACTGTATCGGGATTCGGGAATTTAAAAATTAACTTGAAATTGATTCTTTTCTAAATTTATGTTTTGGTTAGGTGAATGCGTTTATTGATTGGGATTAGGTCTCTTGTACCTTTGTAAGTAGAACAACTGGAAAAACAGTATTTGATGCTATAAACTACTGTATTTTTGTTGTTTTAAAATGACGCTTTTTTAATTTTTGTCCTTTGCTTTTGATTCAACCACGATCGAACCACGAAAAACAGGAGCATGCCAGTGTGGAAAACTTGTTTCGAAAAATTTAGAGCATTATGGAAGTACTTGCTTATATAAGAGGCACTACCCCGCCAGGCAGTTCCATTGCTAAAAATGGATAAAACTGGAAACAGGGCTCGTTTCTTGGACGTTAAGACAAACCCATACAAGATGTTCTACTACGGAGAAGAAAAGAACAAAAAGGGAGTCGGTATCATCCTTGCGTAGGAATTGCTTGGTAACGTCTTGGCTATTTCGAAGTCGAGTTTGATGTCACTAAAATTGGTGGTGCAAAAAAATCAGATGTGAACATCCGGAAAAAGATACTTTTTGGCTAGACTTTCACAACCACATTAAAAACATCCCGAAAGATCAGCTTCTGTTTGTGGGCGGAGATTTGAATGGACATGTTGGGAAATCTAACGAGGACTATGAGGACTGTCATGGTGGTTTGGGCTACGGAACTAGGAACCCTCCTGGTGAAGACATCCTAAACATGTGCAGATCATATGGTCTTATCGTGTTAAATACAGTGTTCATCAAACAACAAAAGCACCTTATCACTTACAGAAGTGGTGGAAATGAAACTCAGATCGATTACCATCTGGTACCCATTTTCATGAAGCCGCAAGTCAAAGATTGCAAAGTGATTTTGGGTGAACCGATCGCCCCACAACACCGTCTTCTGCTGACAGAATTTTTTATGGAGACGAGGAAGACGAACAAACAAACAGAGGGTTCGAGAGGAATCAAGTGGTACAATCTGGATAAAGTAAAAGGTGAAGGATTTGTCTCTTTTATGAAATATTATCTGTATACAAACATTGACAGACATGCAAATAGAGATTGTGGAGTACAAAAAATGTGGGACCCTCTGCAAGAAACCTGCCTGTGGAAGCAGTGTCAGAGGACACTACCAACACGACAAAGAAACATGGTGGTGGAATGATGAAGCCAAAGCAGTAATGACTCGGAAAAAAAACGGCTTTCAGAGCTTGGTCAACTTGTCCCTCTCATAACATAGAGGAAAAAGCACGCCTTGGAGTGGTTTACAGACGTTGCAAGAAAGAAGCATAGAGAAAGTGTGGCCAACTTCAAGCAGGGAGTACGAAGAGCATGTATCGGGATCTGGAGGAAATATCTGCACCGGCTGCTGATACAAACCAAGCTATTCAGGAACTGCGACATGCCAACATGAAGAAAGCCGCAACTATTTTCAAAATCGCCGCACAGAGAAGGAAAAATGCTCAGGAGATTCGTTCACCAAAATTCATTAACAAAGCTCAAGGCCAACTCCTTGTGGATGACGACAAAATTCTTCACAGATGGCAAGAGTATTGTGAAGGACTTTTAAATGAACAGTTTCCGAGGATATACTTTCCCATAGCTGCACCTAACAATGAAGAAGTCGCCGACATCACAGTCGAAGAAGTTAGTGATGTGGTGAAAAACTCCAAAAAGGGAAAAGCGATTAGGCCAGACGATATACCCTCTGAGTTCTCATGATTCTCATTTCCAAACTTATCTGCGGCAACCGAACGCCTTACCAGTGTGGAGGGAAAGTTACCTTCTTCCAATCTACAAGGGGAAGCGTGATACACGAAATTGCGACTGCTACCGTTCGATCAAGCTGATGTCACACACCATGAAGGTCGTTGAGCGGTTATTGGATGGCCGCCTACGGGTAAATCAACCACAGATGCTATTCAGAGTATAAGAATCAGAATGGAAAAATATAGGGATACCTCGAGAGATTTGCATATTGGAAATGGTTGATTTTGAAAAAGCATTCGACAGACAACCACGAGATCTGATATGGGTTGCACTTAGGCAACGAGGAGTTCCAGAAATCTACGTGCGGATGGTCATGGACATGTACGTGCAAGTTAAAACAAAGGTAAAATGCCCCGCAGGAATCACCGAAGAGTTCCCAATTAGAGTAGGTGTGCATAAGGGAAGCGTCTTGAGTCCTTTGCTCATTATTACTGTCCTTGACTTTCCGCTTGAGGATAAGGTGACGGACCCCAAAGTGTATCAGTTAATCTTTGCTGACGATGGAGCCATCATAAGTGAAGATCCTGTGTCCTTGCAACGAGCACTTGATGTATGGGTGGATGTTCTGGAGGGAAATGGACACCGCACTAGCGCGAAAAAGACCGAATACCTATGCTGTCCATTTTCTGATCGACACTGGCCTATTCCGGACATCTATTTGAATGGAACAGTGCTTCCCAAGTGCGAAAAATTAAATTTCTTGGATCAATGATCAATAGCGAAGGATCTTGTGATGACGACATCAAAAATCGCGTAAGAGTAGGGTGGATGAAGGGGCGGGAAAACTCTGCCATCTTCTGTGATAGAAAAATGCACCCTAAGCTGAAAGGAAAGCTCTACACGGCAGTTATTCGTCCAGCGCTTACATACGGTTCACAGTGTTGGACAATGTACAAGAAGTATGAGAGTAAATTGACGGCAGCTGAAATGAAGATGGTTCGCATGACAGGAGTGACAAAGCGGGATTGAAAGAGAAGCAAGAGAATCCGAGGAAGCCTACTCATCAAAAATACCATCTTGGACAAAATACAGCATGACCAACTTAGCTGGTACTGTCATGTACAAAGAAGATGCTGTGATGAGAACCCAGTTCAAAATGCAATAGCACTAGACGTTCCAACACTATCGTCGAAGAAAGGCAGGCGCAAAAACTCCTGGATGAAACAAATGCAACGACACCTGCATTAAATTGGCCTCAGACATGGAACAATCCAAAACTGGGACGCCTGTCGACGTTTTCTGAGGTCAACCCGGCGAACCCCACAAGTGGAACCTTAGGCGAAGCAGTTGAGTGGGAGAGTTGTGGTCCCCCTCGAGATCATGACAATCGCCGGTAAAATGAAGAAGAAGTCCTTTGCTTTTGATTTTAAATTCATGTCGATCACATAATCGGTAAAGTTTGATCCGCCAATAATGGTAATGGCGGTATTTATATTTTTTTTTTTGCATATTTAGTAATTTTTTTTTTTTTTTACCGTATGCGCACTGAAGCGGTTTTTAATACCCTTAAAGTGTAATATTAAACACAGTGTGATACCGATGCACATTGGTCTTGAATATCGAAATTTAAGGGAAAAATAGAGCCGGGTTAAGCATTCCGCATTCGGGTAGTGCGGCTAAAAAAGAATCTCTATACTTGACAGTACGTCCGAATCATTTTAGAAAATTGATCTCCCCCCACCTAAACAGTGAAACATAGACCGCCTGCGAAGTGCAGCTTAAGCAGAAGAGAACTTTTCAAAAAAATACCTTTAATGGAAAATAAATTATTAAAAAACAATGACAACATCCTACAATGTTCTGCGATAGATTTTTTTAAAGTCAATCTTATCTTTTTCAAATCAAATTATTGTAGATAATGTTTTTTTTCAATATTTTTAAACTCAATTTTTGGAAATGAAATTGGAGACAAAATATTTCAAATAAATGTTATCAAAATTTGTAAGTGATTAAGTTCTGACTACCCGCGCAGAAAAATAATCTAGTTTTCGACAAAGCCCTAGAGAGTTTAACAAAGATTCTGGCAAGGGGATAGCAAGGGTTAGCAAAGGCTTGAAAAAGGGCCTTGGCTATTATGAACCCTTTTGCCTCGTCAGGCAAAAAAAGAAGTTGGCTTATGTGGGACTTGAGATCCCACGATCTTCTGCTTGTCAGTCCGATGCGCTACCCGCTGGGTTAACTCGCAATTCAAACATTCAATGTCAAAAGTGAATAAGTTTCATACTCTTATGTTTCATACCATATTCCATACCAAATACATAATAATATACAGATGTCTCACACCCATAAAAAAAAGTGTACACAACTATGATATGAAAAAAGAAGACACAGGAAAGGGAATAATTCTCACTCTATCACCAATTTTAAAAGGTTCCCGTGGTTTAATATGTAGGTCTGCAGGTACTTTTTGTTCAAACGTGCTTTTTACTTGCGATATACGTAGTATAGGGCAAGTTTTGGATTCGTGCAAAAAAAAAAATCGAGATAATAATTTTCCCTAACATTACGATGATAGAGAAGGCGAAAAAAGTGGGTCTTGCAATTCTGTCTGCCAGTCTATCTGTCCGTCTGTCTGTCTTTACCTCGAGCTGCAGCCTAAACGGCTGAAGCGATTTTCTTCAAACTTTGGACTTAAGGTTCTTAGGGAATTCCCTAGAGGGGAAATTGAAATTGATTTATTTCAAAAACGAATCTAACGATTTTGATAAAAAAATTACAAACTACTATAATTACTACGGTTAATATTTTGGTAAAAAAAAATTTATAACGGTTAATAACGGTATACCTGTCATAGAACCAATTTTTTGGTTTTCAAATTTCTCGGTGACAGCTGCACCGATTTCAACTTAATTTTTTTACGTAAGAAGTCCTTTAGAATTCTAACAATTTTGCATATACATTTTTTCAAAAAAATTATTTTTTAATTTTTAAAAAAATATTGAATTTTTTTTTTGAAAATTCAATATCTTGAAAACGGCTTTATGATTTTTTTTTTTAATTTTGTGAAAAATTGTATTTTATTAAATACTAATAGTTGGCATACCAAATTCAATTTGTTTACATTTTCAAGAATTTTTATATATAAAAAATTATTTAAGAAAACCGCTCTAACGATTTTTGAAATTTTTTTTTCATAAATTCATATTTATAATAGTACAGTCAATGAAGGAATTTTGCTTGCAAAAAATAGTGCTCTCTGGATTATTTTTGTATATGGTAGGGGTTACCCCCAGGTATAACATACCCAAAGTCCCCAGCCCAGGGCCGCGAGCTAAACTTAGGAGGGGGGTTAAAGGTACCCCTTTTTAGATTTTCATGAATATTTCCACAACCTAGCATGTAAGCGGAAAAGTGTATACTACTTTATTAGAGGCAATTAAACTGTCTATAAAAATAAATATTCACATTTTTTCTAGGGTCAATAATAAAGGAGATGCGGGCGGTAGAAAAGTCAACAGATCTGAAAAACCTGTTATTGTCTTAGATATTGAATGTTTTCTGACCAATTTACCTGAAAAAAAAAAAAACAAAAAACGTTAATACACATTCATTCACTGTTGTTTCATCATATCATGAAGCTAAGAAAGGAGTTATAATTTACATTTTTTTCTATATATCCGAAACTATACGAAAAAGTTGATGTGTACTAAATTAGGCAAAATTTAAATATCAAGAGTTGTTTTTATAAAAAATGATAACGTTTTTTTTTTAAAGGAACACAAAACAAAATTTATTTGCCATAGAGGGGGGTTCTTTCTCCCCTCTCTTAGGGAGTAGGTGCATATTTTTAAAAATAATATTCAAACACAACGGCAACACTTACAACAAAATAATTTATAAATAATAATAAGAAGGGAATTTAATTTTCTTTCACTTTGTGGTATTGACTTTGCCTCTGTTATGTTTAGTTTCCCAAGTATGGAAGAAAAACTACAAAAGGGGACCTTTACCCCCCTCTCCTATCTAAGGCTTGCGGCCCTGGGCTGGGGACTTTTAGTAGGTTAGGTTAGGGTCCCCTCTACCACTATCACAGTACCTTGGGTGGCTTGCTTCGCAGCTTCAAAGAAATTATTCATTCATTAACCTCAAGTTCAAAGAAACACTGCTACATATATCACATACTACACAGTATAATAATAATAAAAATTATAAAAAATAAAATCAAAAAAAAAATGCCGTCGTAAATTTCAATTTTCTCAAAAACTAGGAGACATAGAACCATTTAGTTAGGAGCATTTTTTTTAAATTAAACAAACCGCGTGTTTGGAGTAAGAAATAGCTAAGTACACTTAATTCTCCAAAATTTATTATAAAGGAATGTTTCAGTATACGTAACTTTCTTTCCTTAGTAGCATCGCTTATTTAATAAACAGTGTTCTCGAAATAGCCAAATGCACTTCACCTAGAGATTGTAGTCCCGGGATCCCGTATCCCGCAATCCCGGGATCCTGGTCCCCTTTGCATGCCGGAAATTCCGAGAAGGAAATGCTCCAATCTTGAATATTCGCATACAATATATATTCCTTTTTACCTTCAACAACCAACCAACAAAAAAATTTAACGTGGAAATCAAAATCACTATAAATAAATATATCTATGTTTCGTATATGTCTTACCCCCACAACCCATTTGTTTACATTATTGTTCTATTCAAGAATAAATTGTGATTCAAAATGTGATTAACCAACACTATCTTTCTGGTAAATTGTATCTTCTTATTTATTTATTTTTTTAATACTTTCTGACTGAACTAATATTTTTATTTTTCTGTTTTGTTTTTTAACAGTTTTTATGAATTAGTTTTAATGTTACTATTTCTGTGAAATAAATATTTAATTTATGTTTTTAAGAGTTTTTATGAATACCTAAATGTTTTTGTTAAACAAATAAAATAACAATTCCAACGAATATTCAATATTTTTCCTTTAAAAAAATGTCCACTTGTTTGTTATTTTTCTAGACCGAATTAGTCTTACCTCTCTGCATACTAAGTGAAGTGTTTTTAAATCGAGAAAAGAAAAACAAAACAATTTTAACAAAAAATATATTCTGAATTATGAATTACTTTTTTTAAAATATTTTGCAAATCCGGGAATTCAAATTTTTGAATCCCGGGATTGAAAAAATATCCCGGCACTGCAATCTCTAATTCCATACCTTGAACAATTCAACCATAATGCTAGTGTTTCGTGTAAAAAAGAAACTAACTGAGTTTTACACTAAACGGAAGATAAATCATATTGTGTAAGAGAAATGTACATTAAATAAACTTTTTAAAGAAGGTTATATAAATTAACTAGGTAGGAAGAGGTACAGAAGTAAAAAGTTTTATTTATTTAAGCTGCATTGTATTGATTCGACACAGTAAGGGTACTTTTGAAATTGAATAAAATCGAATGTAAATTTACATATTGTGTAAGTAAATAGCTTTTATGTAAGTGGCAGGGCAAAAGTGTACTGAATTTTATAAAAGTGTATTTGTGTACCTTAGAAATGTCGAGTGTATCGAAAAAAGTACAATTGTATCGACTTTTGCAACCGTGTTGTAGGCTATCACACGTTTTGTTGCTGGCTTTGTAATTGTGGCATTTAATTTTATTGCTGCTCTTTTTGACAATACATTCTCAGCCCCTAAAAATAAATAAATCGGGTGGCACAACGGCTCATGAAGAACCAGGGCCTAGTGACTAACAACTCGCAACCATTCCTGTGTGCGCCTTTCGACAGGAATGGAAGGGACCTACAATTTTATGCCGAATTCGAACGGCTAGACGAGAAGCACTTATTCGTGACAAGTGATACTCTTGGAGGATTTGCCAATTCCTCGCAAGAGGCAGTAGCCCTGAAAAAAAAACTTTTTAGTTTTTAGGTGGACGAGGCTGGGAAGCGATCCCAGACCTCCAGCGTGACAGTCGAACGTATTAACCATTACGCTACGGGCTACTACTATACTCAGCCCCTGATGTATCTAATTTAAATAAGTTTTTTATTGCCAACACTTACCGCTTATGACCATTTGTGTTCTTCGTTTAATGCATCGACTTTCACTTTGATTGAACTTATGGTATACTTAGAACCATCGCTTGTTTAGATTTCTTCTTTAGATTTCGAACGACACATTTGTGTCATTTGAAACCACATTTGCTACAGACTTTGTTAAAAGCGGGACAGTTTTTTAATCAATGAAATGTACCACATCGTTTGCAATCAAAGTCTTCATTCTTAACAGTATATTTTTTGGATGTCGTCGTATGCTCTAAGGTTTTCATTTCTTTTTCAGCTCTTTCAGTTGATCTACACTTTTTTTTTGCATTTTCTAGTGTTAGTTCTTCGGCAGTTCAAAGTTTTTGTTTTAGATCTTGAGACGCCTAAGACAATTTGATCTGAAATGAATTCGTCAATTTGTTTTGAATTGTAAGAGCATTTTTGAGTTTGAGTTTGCACTCGATGAAGAAAATCTTCGAAACAATCTCCTGATTGTTGTTTTGTTTTATGGAAAATGTATCGTTCGTAGTTCTTATTTTTTGGTGGTGCAAACTTTTTACCTTCAGCAGTTGCATTTATATTATTCAACAATAGTTTCAGTGCGGCTCGACCAAGAGGAGATAATAAAGTTTCGGCTTGAATAGCTTCGTCCTTTTTAGATAGTTCAATGGCTGTGGAATAGTTTTCGTACAACTCTATCCAATCATACCATTCTTGAGACATATCTAGTTCATTATTTATGATCAAGGGCTTTGGAGGTTTGAGCGACATACCTATTTATGATTGTTTTATTTTTTTAAAGATTGGTCTTGACTCAATTTTAATTTATCTTCGATTCAATTTTATTTATTTTTATTATGATTTTTGTATGGCTGAATTAATGATAATTTTATTTTACCTTTTTGTTTTTCTTCATTTGAATTCAATAGAACGTATTTTCTTTTTTATTATTTTATTTTGTTGATCTATTTTAAGGATCTATTTGCCTTACCACAGGATCTATAAAAATAAAGTACATGCGTTTAAATAAAAACTACATAAATAGATAAGAAATTTGAATATACATATAAAATTACCAAAAATATTTACAATAAGTTATTTGATAACAATGGGTAAGTTCAGAGAACTTAGGGGACTTGCAAGTAAGACAAAATTATAGACTATGATTGGTCAGCTGTCGAAAGTTCCGTTCATTTGAAACAATGTTTCGACAGCTAGAAATTTGCCTGACTTGCAAGTCTCCTAAGTTCTCTGAACCTACCTAATCTGTTTGATTTCAACGTTAGTTATTAATTATTTTTTAATATTAGACATTTGTTTTTGAAATAAAAATTAAAATATTGAACAAATTTTCTTATAAAGTTATTCAAGTATTTAAAGTATACAAATTTGTTTGATTTTGAATTTGATTATTACTTAAATTAGCATTAACCATGAGTTTGTAGTATGTATTAGTGTAGTCCCTTTTATCTGTTTTTTAGTTACACGCAATGCCCTCATTCCTTATAATTTGGTTGACCTCATGGATTTGTAATTTAAATTTGTTTCTTTCTAATTTTATTTATTTATTTTTAATTTGACGGTGACCCCATGTAGTATCGAGTACCAAATAAAAGATATGTTTATATTTCGATATCTAATAATTGAATACATTTTATTAAATAATAAACTAACAAATAATAATAAGGTTGCTTATACGACAATTGTCAGATTATTTTTTAGTTGGAAAATGGAAATATGCATTTAGTAAGGGTATAATTAATAATAAAAGCACAGCGTTTACCATCTGCATCATATATTATAATTATTTTCCCATTTCGTAAATTTTAAGAGCCTTCCTCATTAGTTAAAAACTTCCATCTTCTCTTTTTATTGTTTAAGATGATTATATTCACGAAATTAAGTGTTAAAACTCGTTACTTGGGAATGACTGTCTTTCATTATTTTTTCTTCGCTTCAATGAAACGCGCCTAATTGTGTGTGAATATTAATAGGGCTTTTAACGCAAGATTAGAAAAACCGCTTAAGAATGTTTTATTACCGCTTAGTTCCTGTCAAAATAACTAAACTTCTGATGCAAGATTTCCAAATTAAAAAAAAAAAAACAGGCAAAATGAATAATCAAGGCCATGGTTTCTCTTCATTATAATCGATTATTGGGTTTTGTTCTTAAGATCATTATCATTGTTGGTGAAACCAGAAAAGTGTTACAAAATCACAAGAATGTAATAAAACGAATCCATTTTTTAGTAGCTGATGATTTCTTTGATATAAAATGTGTGAATTTTAAATAGCGTCATCTCATGGCAATACATAATGAGGATCGCCAGGCATTTATTTCCTGTTTGCCATGTGGTATGGTATGCACAGCACATGCTTGAGGTTTAAGTGCCAACATGACTTACTATTTCCAAAACTTCCATAAGAAAGCTTGGAATGTTAGAGAGGAAAATCCTGAAGATCTGCACGGGATTATACTTCGACCATCGATGAGGAAAGCATTACAGCAACTACGAAGCTTCCGGGATAACACTCCTTGAAAAATACATGATCAATGTTGCCAAAAGATTGACGACCAATCTTTGCAATCATCCGAACGCGAAATTGAGAACCATAACAAGCGAATAGAGATACCCCGAGCCACGATACCCGGTGCCTCATCACGTAAAACGAAAACGTTCGAACGATGTCGTGGAGATAGCTGTCTTTATTTTTCTCTACTGAAGTGATAGAGATAGCAATTCTGTAAACGATATCGTCCTATCGTTTTCGTTTTACATGTTAAGACCCCTGGATGTAACAGCATAATACTGGAAGAAGGGATAATTTCTATCAACGGCGACGAAGCTTACCAATTCTACGAGGACGCAGAGACAAACTACCATGGATAGTAGACACCCTTACCGCATTCCACCACAAAGACAAAGAGATATGAACAACCCTAGATGAACCATCTATAATAGTGTAAATAGTATAATACAATCAAAGACAATTTTTTAAATAATTTTCATAAAAATTAAAAAAATAATGTATAAAATTAGGTGCCTTATGTGCCAAAATAAATCAAAACATCATTGTAATATAATGTAAATTAGATTTAAGAGCCAATTGTATATACACTTCAGTTCAATAAAATATATTGAAAACATTACCTTGCGGTTTAAGAAGTAAATAAGTGCGAAAACGTTTGTGTTCACACTTTATACTTGCGATCATCTACTAAATTGCATGTTATGGATTTATAAATATAAATAAAAATCGAGATTTTGTAGTTTTCGTTAATGTTGTGAAAAAGAGATTTATAGATTCAAGTAGGCAGAGTTTTATAAAGCATCGTGAATCACACATTTATCAAACAAATTCAAGTTTTTTTTGTCAGTATTTAGAAATATGTAGCTGTAATTTGTTTTGTAGATTTGTTCATGTATGTACAATAGGGTTGTATTCATTTTTGACATATTTTTTTTTTTAATTTAATGTACCGCATTTCTGCCCGTCTGAAGTTACAGCCTAATAATAATAATATAACAACCGGTTATTGTTATTTATTTATTATTTTAAGAACTTCAGAAATCTGCCTTTGACTATACTTGTATTTTACTTAACAACAATCAGTTGTATACTTTGAATTATATAATTATTTTGTATGAGAGTTTGACTTCAAATCTTCTTTGACTATACTTTTGTAAATAATCAAATCTTCTTTGCATTTCTATTTTTCCCTAAATTATTTTTCTAAATTTGAAAGCCTACTAGTTTTCAAATAATTTATTAATTTTTCTCACTATAAAAGGAGAATCAAATTCAGTATCAAATCACTTTCGACTTGACCAGGAAACTGACAGGTAATATTTCAGAGGTATCTTCATACCGCTTTTTATTACTTGTCTTTCTTTCTGGGATTTCGGTGATTATAAGTCTTTCCCTTCATCAGTTACTGCCGACTTTTGCCCGCATAATAGAAAAGGAAAAAGACATATAATCTACAAAATACTAAGAAGAAGTTTTAAAGTTGTAAATAATTTTGTATTACCTATTTCGTTTTGTTTTAATAAAATAAGTTTGTTTAAAATTCTCCGGTGTCTAGAGTTTTCATTTTTGGAAGTTACCCTACAAATTTTGCTCTACCGACTACATTACGCTACATTAATCAATAAATTAAACTACATTCCTGTACAGTAGAGGATCTAGGATTTGGCTGTAGGGCGAGGGGTGCTTGGGAAATCCAGTTTAAGTAATTTAATCTGTCTGTCCTCAAATTAATCTTATAACAAATAATAAAGTTTTAGCTTGGGTTTAAGGTTTAATATACAAAGTTAAACAGGGTGATTCACCTAAGGTGTGACAAAAAGATAGAGCGCGTAGGTTGAGTTAAGACCAGACAAAAATCGAATGAGAGGAGGTTCTATTTTCCCCCGTTTATGTGGGAGTGACAATTTTCTAAAAAATTGAAAAAAAAAAAAAAAATTATTAAAACACAACGGTAAAAGGAGAATGATTTAATAATTTTCGGATGTGGTTTGGTCATACAAGTACGGTGTAGAAGTTTTTTCGTTGTGGTTAACTTCAAACTGGTATAAAATGCATTTTTGTGTTTAACACTTTAATAGAGTTTTAGCTAGTATTGTGGCTAATGTGAATGGAAAAATAGGAAATGAAAGTGAAATAACAGCTAAAGTTATGAGTTTAGGAGATATGTGTTAGACAAAGCACATACATCATTAAATATTAGTACAATTACCATACTTTGTATACCTAATAATCTAGGTATATTAAAAACATGTTTTTTTAAGTAAAGTGCCTACTCATACTCTGTAATCGGACTTAATTCCGCTGCTGGTAATCAAATATCATCGGTTTGGTTTCTTGAGCAGCCTAAATACCAAACCACGCACATAATATGCGCGCATCATCCGAATTTGCGCCTTCCACTCAGACAGTAACAGTAATAGTGTGCAATAGCTGCTCTCACATTCCTTTTGTCGGCCAATCCAAATGACGAATAATAATTCCTAGAAAATAGAGCTTAACATGTCTAAGCTGCATTCGGATGCGCAGCAACCAAATGTCTTGCTCTTGGATATACTGCGTCAGACGTCTTACTCGTTGTTCTAACATGTGACTTAAAGCTCTATTCAAATAGTCTTGTAGAACTTTCTTAGGTTCCGAAGCCGTTGAGAACCGTTCTGACCTGCGCCAACAACCAAAAAAGCATATTTTAGCCTTACATTCGTATAAAGAGGGCAATCTTAGATATGTCATTTGATACTCCATTCTTAGAAATCCCTAGTGAACTAGGTGTATTTAGACCAAAATGCAATAGGGAAAGTGCATTTTCTCACCGAAACAGCCTAAATAAGCTTGTCCTACCTCCGCCACAAGTTTCCTTAACGATTTGATTAAAAGTATCGGTTGGTTTCCTCTTTTTAAAAACCTGCTATGAAATAAGTAATCTCTTATTGTTGCCTGCTAAACTTGTATAATGGGCCTAGTAAAATAACCGTGGGCTATCTTGACCTGGTTCGTATTGTGTCAATCGACATTTTAATATAAGGATAACGCATAAGATAGTTTTTGAAAATGCCATCACCCCAAAATATGCATTTTCAAATGTCTTCATATCTCTTTTCCTTAATGCAATGCAACGAAATGCCCATACTGAAAGTTACTCCCTTGTAGCAGACCTTTCATTTGACACTAATTTCATTCGTGGCCGCTCGCACCCAAAAATGCCCATTCTCCTTTGCTAGAAATATCTTCTTTTATTGTAGTTTTAAATAAAGTTATTTTTGTCAACAGTTTTTGAAAAATTAATTTTCAAACTCAAAATTTTGAAGAAACAAAAATGTTCAAACTATTTTTTTTTTCAAAATTTTATGTTGTTAAGTACTATTTCTAAAGTCAAAACTCAATGATCTTATCAATTATTAGTAAAATACTGAAAACCAGATAATTCTAAGACTTTTAGTTTTCAAGATAATAAAAAATAAATGAACCAACTTTCCCATAAAACTAAGAAGAATTTTTTTTATGAGTCGATTTTGTCTCCCGTCTAAACGTGAGGAAATATAGCCCACCCCTACAATACGAATTTTTTTCTTGTCTCGACTCATCCTACACGCTCTATCTTTTTGTCACACCTTAATGAATATCGTAGTCCCGACCTTGGATTTTTGTACAATTTCCTTCAGGCTTTAGCCCCAACCAAATTCATTTGGGGCTTAGTAAAAAAAATTCATAACAGTTAAATTTCTATTTTTTTTTTTTTTTTTTATTTATTTTATTTTTAAATTTCTAAGGCTCAGCCTCGTTATTTTTTTCTGACTCCCATCAAACTTCACTGCTTAGCAATATTTTAGAAGAACATAAAACTCTTCACGTTGCAACGTTACGTATTGATTTCTATATTCCAATCAATTTCAAGAAACGGCTGTGGGTGGGCTTAAGCCTCTATAACCACCCCCTTGGATCCGCCACTGTGCCTGTAAGACCTAAGGTGATTTGACTAAGGAAATATTGGACTTCAAGTGGGGGGGTCATTCCCTAGATTTGTTTGGATAACGGTGCATGCAACACAACCATTATATGGATATTTATCTCTAAAGCAGCTTTAAACATTTTGTTTACTGGGTCCTATTGTAGGAGTAGTAAACATTTTGGTGAACAAAAAATTACCGCTTTCAGTGACGTACGTCAAAACCGACTTTTAATAAAGGAGATATTTTTTATATATTATTTATTACATATCAAAATTACAAGAAAAAATGGTTTCGATTTCTCCTTTTGAAAATTTGACATGTTTTCAAATTATTTTTTAAGGTTTATCTAATATATAAACAGTCTTAACAAAACGTTGTCGTGTTATGTTTTCTCAAAAAGTATTCAACTGATTTAGTTGTATAGTTGCAGAGGTGTGCAGAATATATTTGAGGCACAAGCTTACACATTGTAGTTCAAATACGTTTTTACGCTGCCAGCCATACACAACAATTTTAATAATAATAACAATTTTAACTATATGCCTGTAAGACTTAAGGTTTTCTGTTTTTTTTTCAAGTTTTCCCAAAGGCTCCGAAGTCCGAAGGTTTTTCCCAAAAAAAATGCGATAACGAAAATAAAGTTTTGCTGTTTTTCAGCAAAATTCTCTTTTTCTTCCAAAGTAGTCAAAGAATATTGCATTTATACATAAATATAATGAATTCTTATGAACAAATACAAATTTTACCAAGGAATACAATTAAATTTTGTTTTTATTTTGTGTTTACTCCCACATTTTCTTGTTTTTTTTTTTATTAAAGTATACAAATTGAAAACAGTTATTTCAACTTGTTTTTAATATTTTCTCGTTGCGAATGTAATAATATTACGGACCAAAATACAACATCGTCAATGTCTAGCTACAAATAGTTAACTGGAAGATGAAGTGGGCTTATGTAAAGTTTCAAAATTTGTATGTATAAGTACATATAATTTCAATACATGGATATTAAAAAAAAAATAAAATTTTGAAATAGGTAGGTACTTAAATTCCTAAGCTATAGCAGTTGAAGCCAAAAAAAACTGCCATTTGATTTCTTGTACAAAAAAGAGTGTAGATAACGTTGCAGCAGTTTAAGAAAAAATAAATTGTGTATACAGTGTGATTATGGCACTTATTATGAATCGCGAGTCGCAAGAAACATTTAGCGAATCTGACTTTTGGCATTACCGTTTATGGCTCACACAGCTATATTTAGCTAAAATGTCAAAAATGTGTTGAATTGAGATGTTGCTCTATTCAAACGGCGCAGTTTCATTTTCTTAAAACCACGACATAAGTGATTTTAAAATCGTTCGCCTTGAGTCGAAGGTTCGACTCGCGAGTCATAATAGGGCCCTATATCCTTAGGTGCGACAAAAGCTAGAGAGTGAAGGTTGGGTCGAGACAGTAAAAAATCCTATAGGAGGGAGGATCTATCCCCCCATTTGAAACCTAAGTAGCAGTTTAAAAAAAAAAAATGATTAAAACTATTACAGAATAACGGTGAATTCTAAAATGCCCTGTTTTTTCTTTTTGTACAGCCAGAATGAAAAATAATTTTTCAAACTTAAAATTTTGAATTGGGTTTTTTGTGCGATAACACATTCGCAGTTAGGCTGCATAGCTTTGCTCCGTAATTTATATTATTGAGTGTTTAAAATTTTGCAACTTTTTAATTGAATTATATATTTGTATATGCACTTCACTTAAAACAGAAGTTAAATAAATTAATTCCTTCATCTTCAGTATAACAGCGTATTTTGGACTTTTACCGATGTAACTGCATTATTGGTGAGCCAAATACAAGTTTCTTTTTAAAAATGCAATAAAATGAAAATAAAATAAATTTTTGTCCATATATTATGGCTTAATTGGTAAGAGCAAACATTCCCTTTAATTATGGAACACAACGTCGTTCAATTTGTTGCCTCAGCTGGCTTCGCAGTAACGCATTCTGTCACTTTAATTTTCCAAGACCTTGTTGGTGGTTTCGGGCTTTAGCATACGGATTGCTTGGATGATATTTGTCTTAGGTGTTTGAATCGTTTCCGGATTGTTAGCATAACATCTGTCCTTCACGGTTCTCCACAAAACAGTCTAAAGACATCAAATCGCAGCTCCGAGGCGGCCAATTGACATCGCCAAGACCGCTAATAACACCAAGACCACGATTTTGGTGCGCAAAAGATCGATTACGGCATGGGCTGGGTGACATGGCATGTCATCCTGCATGAACCAGAGGTAAACAAAAGTCGGTTAAAATGGTTCTGTTACGCGCACCGTTGACCGAGACGTTGTTTCCAACCTCATTTTGGAAGAAAATTGGTCCAATGATGTCACCACTCCACAATCCACACCAAGCTGTCACTCGGTGGATGCATTGGTTCTCATCAATCAAGTGTGGCTTTTCTGAACCCCAGATTTCATTATCATTTGGACCGAAACTTTTTTTCAAAAAAAAAACACACTGTTTAGGCTATACAGCACTCACTTTGGAAATAAGTTTTCAATATTTCCCAACGTTGTTCAAGCGTAAAGCGACTCCGGGGAGGTATGATACTAACTTTCTGTCAAGATTTGGAGCGGGAAAGAGCTGTCGGTGTCAAAATAACCTTTGATTTATCTTAAAGAAACCCCCTAGATAGCCCACTCCTAAGATGCGAATTGGGACACTTGTTTTGTTGATATATTTTTTTATATTTACTGAAATTGTTCAAAACTTAAAAAAAAATTATCTTAGGTTGAACCCCCCACACCCTACTTTTCTTGAAAACAAATGTATCCCGATGTTTCAGATTCTTTTTAGACATTTTGCTTGAGCATCCGAAAAAAACAAAAGTAATAATTTTTTAAGGCTAACTAAATCGATAGAATTCTAAGGTTTTGTTTAAATTGGTGAATTCTCCCTCTGGTGAAATATGATTGATGTTTTTCGATTGACCAAGGCGAAAAATTTCTTTGAATTTTCTTGGTTTCTGAATTAATTCATATTTAAGACTTTACAAGTCTTCAAACGAGTGCTGCTTCTATGGTAGGCATATCCAAATAATTACATGTTTCCATGCATTATTCAGAATCACCAATCAAGAAAGAAGATACTTTAATGTAAAACTTCTGAAAATTAGAGGTTGAATGTGACACAATCAATGAAATTAATTATTATTCCTTGTTTTAATTTATCGCAACACCACCAGACGTCATCATAATTATTATAGCACCTAAATTCTCTTTTACTGACAGCACATTTTCCATATCTTAATCCTTTTAAAACTCTTGGCTCTTATGAGAATTTAAAAAATACCATGCCTTCCTTACCTACGCCTACGGACCGGCCAGTACAATGTCTGAATTGGTTCCACCTTTAAGGTGTGATAAGCTATCGTTTCACATAAACTGTTAAAAATATTGAAACTAGCAGATCCACATTACCATTTAGCCGCCAAAGAGCCACACTTACAAATGCCCGCTACCGTTTGATAAGATTTCGACCGAAATTCCTCTGTCTTAAGCCGTGATGTCAGCTCGCATAAGTTGTTTGATAACTCAATTAAGGTTAAGGGTCTCACTCATAGGTTCGGAAATCATCATTTGTTCGACAGCCCATATACATAGCTATATTGCTATCGTGCATTAAATGAGCTAGTTAGTCCAGGTTTTGCTTCTGGACAAAATTGAGCTGTATCAACTTTTTTGTTCTCGAACCTTATAGACTTGTAGATACTCATATCGTAAATAACCTCGACGATTATAATAAAAGCACCATTTCAGCAGATCGGCCCCTAAGGTATGTCTAGTATATGCGCATGCGTGTGCTTTAAGAGCGTGTGTAATTAAAAGTAACGATCTATGATCTCCCAAGCTAATCTAATCTAGTTAAGGCCTAGTTAACACAGCTACTTAAAGCTGATCCTCCTACCCTGTGTGACATCAACATCAGCATAGCCAAACTAATAGCTTCAAGTCCAGAAAATCAAATTCCAAAAGTGGAACAAATTTCTGTTCAATGCGTGCAGTGCGGCGCAGAGTGGCACGGCAATTCCGTCATTTGCCTAATTTTGAAATAATTTTCTATTTGCTTGGTATGTGAGAGAACATCTGAGGATGCCGCTGTGATCTCTTCTAAGGGTCTTCTCGTGTCATATGTTAATGTTCGAAATCTGAATTTCCATCGAACATCATCGATGACTGCTGGTGTTCAACGTATTACCTTCCGATTCGTCTTGTAATAGTAATTCTTCCACTAGGCGACTGAGGCTACCTATATTATTGTGGGGCCCTTTGGCATTTCTGAATTGATTCTGATGCTGAGTGAGGAGTATCATCTTTTTATTGCACAAGCTAATTATTTAATTCTGCTTTGACGGTGCCTTCTCTATAATAGGCCATTTAAGCAATATAGATAAAAAGAAATTGGTAAAGCGGGAGCCTTGTAATTTTAAGAAAATGGCCAAATGTTGTCATCAGACGGAAGATAAGTGCATTGTCCATTTGAGATAAGAAAATCCGGAATTGAAATCCATAGACTCTATGTATAGAGAGTAATGAAATTCACAATCGCATATATGTAATAATCCGTGAAGAATTGATAAGTGGATTTGATGGTATTTCGGAGATTTTTTAATTCGTCAATTTTGAATATTAACTAAAAGAAGACAAGAGACAAAAAAGAATAAACAACGAAATATAAGCTTTTTGAAGAATTTTAATTAAGTATCGCACCTGCAGCTGCGCATCAGCGACTTACCGGTTGAATGCTTATGCTAGATCGTTGATCGTAAAAATTAATAGGGGTTTAAGTATTGTTCTATAGCGTATTCGTTATTAATCTATATAACGAAACATTTAAAAAGGCGGCATTAAAGTATAATAATTAAAAGAAAAACAAAAAAGTTTATATGGCTCCAGAATACAAAAAGTTTAATGTGTTTTTCGAACAATAAAACTATACAGTATTTAATTAAACGGGAAACGGAATATAATGTAGGTACCTACCTACATTATGTAAATATGTGTAGTTGAAGTGGAATTCTTTGTCTTCTATTGTCAGAGAAAATTCTTAAAAGTATACAAAATGATACTATGGAAATAAAACTAAGAAGAAGTCAGAAAATAAAATAAAATCACGATTTTATCGAACTACATGGGTTCAGCTTTAACGATTGGATTTTTTGTAAAGAAAATGGTCAGTTCGCATGCGTGAAATCGTATTTGCTCTTGAGTTCAAGTGTTTAATGTAAAATTTTTAAAATTGTGTCTACATATTATCGTATAATCTACAAGCATTTATATTAAACAAATCTTCAATGACATTCAAATTTGTAATTGCCTGAGTTCCCTTTCACCACATATATTTTTGGGAACTCTTTTGATTCCTGGTAAACATGACAAATGGAACATTTATACCAAATTTCATTAATATCCCATTATCTTAAAATGGTTTTGGGTAATATTTTACTTGTTGTAATTAAAAAAAAGTAATCATTCCATAAAAAGGACTTTAACTTTCTACAGGATACATGTATCTTTTCTGTGTTGGGCTCTTTAGAATCAGCGTTTTAAAGCACCCTAAAAACATGTGTCATATGATAAGATTGTAGATATTATAACAAAATTTTCAGCTTCATAACCTCCCATCCCTCTCCACCTCTTTAAATTGAGGATAAAATTCTGCGTCGATACCAGCAATAAAATTTCATGAATTAATTTGTTCCCAGTGAGATCCTATCTTTCTTAGAGCCAATTTATTCAACTTGCTGAAAACTCCAAAGTTGGACAACTTACAAGTTGACTTTAAATCCGTAGTTGAAGTGAAAGTTGAAAAGTGCTTTTATTCACTGCTTTGAATCTGAACTCCAGAGTTGAAATTCAATATATATCCTTGGGATATTTGTGACAAATGACACACAAGACGTCATTTTCAACTTTCGGTTTGTATAAAAATAATTTTGCATTTCAATGCGAAAATGTTTCCTTATTCATTTTGGATATTCAAAACATTTGAACAAGAATTTTGTGTGTTCCTTATTCAATAAAATATTCAGGGTAGGCCATTAATGTTTTTTTTTTTTATTTATTCCGAATAATTGGAATGCAGTTTTTATTCCATGTAAAGGGCGGAACCAAAAGAATACCAAGTGAAATTGAAAGCTGCACAAAACGGATTACAATTTTTATTTTTAAAATACATAAATATCTAAACATCTAACAATAACAAGTCTATAATTTGTTCCTAATATTTTGTTTTCCTTAACCCTGAGGCCACACGAGACAGTCACAGTACTGGCCAGTTGGCTACATAGATTGACTGTCAAGTTCGTATACGTGAATATGCTGTGACATAGGCGGCACGCAACTTGTAAGCAAGTTGCTTTTAAGTATCTGCGGTCTCGTTCAGCTTTTACTATAATATCCTATCTAGGATTCTAAAAATACACATTTTTATTGAATTTGCTTTGGCTTCGGACATCGATTTTTTCTTACTAACAAAAAATTACGTCGAATTCTGCATAAAGTCTTGCGATGGTCAACGCATAATACTGCCAATGCGATGACGGATGCATTGACAGACTTTTCTGTCGCGTCAAAGTCATCTAACTCAAAAATTTCGATTTTTTTTTAAATAATATTTAAAAAAATTAGATTTTTTGGAGATTTTTTAATCCATCATCATCGAAGCCATCCTTTAATGGCATTTGACAGTTCATACGTTGACAGATAGGTAAGAGACTAAATTACGTCGTACAAGGAATATTTCGTTCCAAAAAGACACCCAAAGGCGCTAAATCGCCTTTTCTCGCGCAAAAAATTAAATCTCAAAAAATTCAGATATCTTAAAGTTTTTCAATGCATCATCTCCGTAGCAATCTTTCAATTTAATTTGACAGTCTATGGCTTGACAAATCGGTAACAGAATATCCCAAATGTCACCGAAATCCCCAAAACTTAAATTTTTCCCAAGCAAAAAATATACTTTCAAAAAATTTGGATTTTTAAAAGTTTTCGTATATTTCATCATAATCATAGCCATCCTTCAATCACATTTGCCTATTTTGGAAATGTTAATAGTTCTTGGTCCCTCCTTTCATTAAAAGTTGTGGTAGAGAGAATATTTAATTTTGCATTAAATTTCCAACGAAAAGCTATCTACATTTATAGCTTTATACATATGAGTGTTTTTTCACAATTGACTTTCGCTGTAAAATTGATGTAAGCTGGACTGAACTTAATAAAAATTGCGTCTTGACAAGGCCCTCACTGTCAACTGAAGAGTCCAAGTGAAAACGCCGGCACGAAACGCCAATTTGTATGGACTAAAGGCCGTTAAAAGCTATATTGAATCTATATAGCTTTATATACAAGTCTGAACGAGGCCACTGTCTTCTCTACTGGCTTCCCAACTGGCTTCGAAAATGGCAAGCCAGTTGACGAGCAAGTTGCTCAGGTTTGTGTGTGTTAGTAAGAAAATTTAAATGTATTGTAACTTGTAAGCCAGAACTGGCTTGTGTAGCCTCAGGGTAAATGAAATTATGAAGGAAGAAATACAAATTTTCCACAAGGAAGAATAATGCAGGGTCAAACAGGAAAAAGCAAACCCCGAACTTGTACCAAGAAAAAAAAAAAAAAAAAAACAAAGGTGATAAGGAGCAACAAAGTACAACAACTCCATGAAACGTAAGAACTGTTACTGTGGAATCAAATCATGGAGGATCCATGTTCATGAGTGTTTTTTTCACTTGTCCGACGAAATCGCTACCCACTACAACATCACAAGACAAGCAAATCGTTCCGTAGAGGTATAACATGGAACACAATGCTGAAGTGATCTGTTTATTGAAATTAGGCACCTGTTCTTGTTTTTTTTTTTATTGGGGCAAGGGACAATTTTTACAAAAAAAAAAAAAAACAATTAGAAAAAAAAAAAAAAATAAAATATGAAACAAATGCCAGCAACACGCGGTCCTCCACCTAAGTACTAACCGCGCCCGACGATGCTTGATTTCGGTGATCAGACGAGAACCGATATTTTCATAGTGGATAGTATGAATAAATAAACAGAAATGAAGAAAAATCCCAAGTTTGCTCGCTAACTTCTACTATTTCGGGGAGTAGAGAAAATCGAAAGTTGATTAACTCTAGAGTTGAAAATCAAAAGTTGAAAACGTCAGCTTTGAGTGAATAAAAACTATTTCTGAAGTTGAATGTAAAAACCCCAAAGTTATGTTCAACTTTGACTGAATAAATTAGGCCTTAGACTACTATAGGTACAACCTATATTTTGTGTTGAGCTTATCAAAAAAGAACCCAATTGATTTCTCGAATTTATTCACATATGTTCATACATAATAATACATATATGAATTTATTAAATAACATGAGTGTTTTTTTTAATAATTTTGTATACAGAGTATCCCAGTCACCGGCCTGGGTTTCTGAGAAAACTTTTAAGTCGAAAAACATGAGATGTTATTTTTATATTTTTCGCTACCTTTTCGACTTATAACGGGTCTTATTAATTTTGGTCTCTGGCCTTAACTTTACCAAACTGCAGTCGATTCTTAATCTTTTTGGTTTTCTGACAATTTATTATCAAACCCATTTTGTAGGCATTTTATAGTTGTTTTTTTTTTTTTTTTTTGTTACATTTCATTTTTCCTATGGGTATTATGTATTAAAACCCAATTTGTTTTCTTAAAAAATAATTATTTTTTTTTCACAAAAAAAAAAAAAACAAAAAAAAAAAAAAAACAATTTAGAATTTTTCACAAAATAAAATTTAAATACATATATAAAAAATCGAACACAAAAACTTAGTTTAAGCTATTGTGTGTTAGAAATAGAAAGACCCAATAGTTGAACAAAAATTAATAAAACCGTTCTTATTTGATTTTAAATAAAAAACTTCATGAGGTGTTCTTGTAAAAAAAATATAATATAATAAAGTCAAAATAAATTGCGAGAGAGCCGTTTATCTGCACAGAAAAAAACAAAAGTTTTGGAGCAGGTAAAAACTGATAACTATATTCTTGTGTAAAAACATCGAAAAAAAAATTAGGAATCGATTATTTCAGTTTGGCAAAGTTAAAGCCCAGTTAAGTGTAGTGCTGGCCACGAGACGAGAAAAGTCTCGCTCTCGTTCTCGCATGACGAGACCGAGACGAGACTGCCTTTTAAGCATCCGAGACGTGACTGTATATTGCGACCAAAATTTACCGAGAGTCTCCTCGGTCTCGGTTATCTCGGCAGAAAAAATGGCTAATAAATTGAAAAATCCAATTTCGTTTAAATATTTAGTTTCTTCTGCAAATCCCCCTAATCCACGACTATCATCATAGTGAAAGCTTTCAACAACTTACTTGAGTAGGTGAAGTAAAATTAACATATTATTAAGACAAACAAACAAAATTTTATTTTGTTATGTGAATTTTTTTTTTATAAATACAAATTCTAGCTTGTACTACTGTTATAAATCACGGGTAATAAAATATGTAAGAATTCTCATTAAGAAATATAATTGGGTTGGATATAGTTCACAATCGATTTTCGTTAAAATTGATGCAGCATGGTGTCCGCTAAACTGGAAAGTCAGGGAACAAAAATTTGTCAGGGAAAGTCAGGGAATTCGGGAAGCGGTCAGGGAAATTTTTTTCCATATCAATTTTTAAAAATTCACTGAACTCCTTTTTCACTTTCTCTCATAAGAATATTTTTTCTGATCGAACATTTTGTTTTGATTACATCTCTGTTTAAAATTATTCATTTCATATCTTTTGCCATACATGTGAATATGTCAACAAAAAACAAAATGAGTTAAACGCAACTAACTGCACTTTGTGTTATTTCGTACAGTAATGGCCGCAATCGGAAACTTATGTAGAGCTATCCAGATAGGTTCGTGTTGTTGGAATCCCGTGTAAAAAACAGCTGCTGACAAAACAGCTTTTGCTGTTGGATAGCTATCCATGCTATCTGAAATATTTTGGTAGATATATGTACGCTTCTATCCCAAGCGAAATGTCAAAAAGAACAAATCCGTTCGAAAACCTATATGGATACGAAACTATCTTAAGATCGATTTACAATGCGACAAAAAAAAAAATAGTTATTTCAGCTCCCGCGTTTAGGAAAACTACACCATGGAATAAGAATTTTGTGGAGGCAACTGCTTACTGCTCCATTTGAGTTCGGAACATTCTAATTCCATGGTGTAGTTTTCCTAAACACGGAAGCTTAATTAACTATTTTTTTCTTTATAAATAAGGGGGCAGTTTATAATATTTAAATTATAATTACATAATATTTAAATAATAAAAGTAATTTCAGTTTGATTTTTTCATTATTTTGAACGCACACTGCTCAGCAAGAAGAAAAAGAATAAATAATTTAACGCTACCAAAAAACTCGTCGTCAAGAAACTCGTCGCATTGTGAATTGGGAAACGATTTTATAACTAGAAAAAAATGACACCGAATCAAGTCACGCTCTCGTCGCGTTTACTCGTTCCATTGTGAATCGTCCTTTAGATAGGCTATCGCATAGCTTTCCGATCGCGGCCAATAAGAGGCAAAAAGTAAAAAAAACTAACTGTTAAACGACAATGGGAAAAGATGTATGGAGCGTGGTCCCAGCACCAATAAGAACGGCCTTCATATCGTATATAGGTACATGTTTATGAATTCATTATCCGTTAACCGTTTGTCCGAATTCGCTGTCTGTTATTTAATTTTGAATAAAATGAGTTTTAGGGTCACAATTATTTTTTTCCATAGATTTTTTTTTATATTTTGTGTATTTTTCGCTCGATTTAAGCCATTTTTTGGAATTAAGTTCTTTGAACCCATGACACACTACCTGAAATTTTTCAGATTTTTAAAATTATGTTTACGGTAACCATCAATTTTATGCGAAAAGCATTTTTTGGAGTATTTAATTTGTAAAAAATTTAAATATTGGCTTTTGAATAATAGTTTTTTTGTCAAAATCATCTTTGGAAAACAACAAACAAACATCAATTTGTATCTCATTTAACGTAATAAAAATGGGTATTATTTTCAAGGTTTTAAATTGCAATTCGTAAAAATTAGACAAAACAACCCACAAATTCATTCACAAACCACTCTTATATATACTATTAGGGGTTCAATTTTGTTTAACTTATTCCTTATTTAGTAACGAAGAAAATGGTTGTACATTTTTAACGAAATGATTCCTAAATAGATCAAACCAAAAAATATTAATAAAAAATAGAATATTTGTTTTCCTTTTTATGGTACTAAAATATTTTTATCTCAGTCAGTTTTTTACCGATTTTAAGTGTCTATGTGATTTTCCAAAGAAGAATAACATTTCAGAAAAAGAAAATTTTTTGCTCAAGTTACAAAACCAAGTACAAGTTTAACAGTTTATCTAAAATAACGATAATGAAAACGAAGATTTAGTGCAAACATGGTTTTTTTTGTCTACTCGTTCAAAAACGACGACCTGGCTTTGATTTTGGACTATTAAGTGATTTTTGTGTAAAACAAGGACCTGGATTTGTGATTTTTGTATATGATAAAAAAGAGACTAACTTAAAAGTAAATTTAAATAGGTAATAAACTGACTGACTTGACGTCAAATGTATTTAAAATATGTATATAAAAAAGAGACTAACTTAAAAGTATCTTAAAATAGATTAGAAACTGACTGACTTGATGCCAAATGTTCGGAAGAAGCTGAAATATTGTCCACATTCCTTTCATCTCTTATGAAGTCATTGAAATAAGAAATTATTTTACTTTTAGCCAAGGGATGATCCTTTCAATGGCGTAATTTGAATCTTGGATCTAATGTAGCGTTGCCAGTGTCAGAATCGAGTTGAATACATTTTTTTGAAATCGTCTCTTCATTCTTTAGTTCTTTATTCTTTTATTCCCGCTTTCTTAATGGCATTGTCAGCTGTCACTGTCAACTATATTTGGGAAGAATAAAAGGGCGGATTCAATGCAAAAATAAGTTTTTGGCTGTGACCACAAGCCAAGCAATACAAACTCTGCGTGCAAAAGCAGGCAATTTTAAAAATTCTGTGTGACAAGAAAACCAAAAAACATCGATGTTAAAACACCGCTCCCAATAACATCGATATTTTCGGATTAAAAACATCGATGGCAAACATCGATGTTTTAAGACAAAAACAAAGAAAGAAATGAACATATCCCTATGACTTCAAGTATTCTTAATCCAAAGAGACATTTCACGATATCAACCGATGTCTGGTTCCAGATTTATAGGCTAATTTATGTGGAATTTCGTGTTAAAACATGGTCAGGAGGAAACCCTTATATCTCCGGTGTGCCAGTGTTGCCACCGTGGCAACACTTCTTAAAAGTAAATTTATGATGTGGACTATTAGAGTGCCAAAGCACAGAATGAAGTGCAAGGTTGGCTCCTTTAACGCCCTAACTAATTGAACTAATTACGGTTTCAATTAACCTATTACTCGCTCTTTAAAACTTTTTAACTCAGTTTGCAGCGAAGTTGACCTTAGCATGGAAAGAGATTGTTTCAAAAAAATAATGATTGCATTATGTAATATGTGAATAATAATTATATTTAATATAAGTATTTTAAATCGTTTTAACATTGTATTTATCATTGTAAATATTGTAAATATGTAATCAGCAGATATTTATATCCAGAGATCGCCCGGACTAAAGGCCGTTAAAAGCTATTTTTGTTTTTGTATTGCGGTTTGTGACTACTGTTCCACGAAACAAACACATCATAAGAAATAACACTTCCGTTTTCCAAAAGAAGATCATCAAACACTCCCTTTTGTTCAATTACTATACACACATCTTCTTAAAGCTCATTTAAGCCATTAAATTGACTGCCTTTAGCTGTACACGCAATAGAATGATTTTAACTCAGTCTTGTTCAATACAAAACCAAACCTAAATTAAATTGCATCAATCTTGGCCGGAGCCAAGCAGCAAGACAAGACACATCCATGGACAACCATGTGCTATAGCTACATATTTAGAAGCATCATAAGAAAATTATTATATCCATTTTTAAATTCTGCAAATACTTATACATATGTATGTAATGTATGTATGTTTTTGTATACTCCACCCATAGTTAGCCCCTTTTCTGTTGGACCAAAGATTATGTTGTCGTTTAAGAAATCGTCATCACCATCACCGTCATTATTTTGTGTGGACCAAAGAAGAGTTAATGGTTGTTGTTGGTGTAGCTGATGATGGAGTAAAATATTATTCTTTGGTTTTAAGCCGCTCCCCAAATAGTGCATGCATTTTATTAACTTGCTTACATGCATCTTTAAAAAGGATTATAAAATGTATTTTATGACATCTTCGCATGGATGCATTATTTGCTTGAAAAGGGCTGAAAATACGGATGGCTGTGTATAAGCCTGGCCAGAACCGAACACATTCGCCATAGGGTGTGTCCTTTATTATTATTTTCTTTTTTTTTGCTTAAAAGTATAAGCCACTAGGTAAGCAGATAAAGTTTACTTTTTTATATATACATAGGAACAAGGGCATGGACCTCAAAAGTTAAATGTTGACCTTAAAAAAGGAAATAAAAAAAATGTAAAATTTAATAAATAGGTGTACCTACCTTCGTACGTTACCTCTGTTCTTAGGGGCTTAGGGCCAGTTGTTTCGCAGCTCATCATCTTTAATTCATTATTATTTTAACTGAAATGTCACCGAATATATTATTTTAGCTTCATTTTAAAGATTGAGTTGTCCATTATGGAAATCGATAATCAGCGAAATTTAGTTGATTAGCGTTACTAATAATAAGATCCGGGGAAAGGTTTGTTATAAACTTAACGCAATATGAATAAACTGGCCCTTAAACCATTTATTGGTCCGTTGTGATAATTGACAGATAATATATTTTGTTATGGAGATGTACTTATGGTAAATCGCGGATTTTTCTAAATATTATGCACTTGTGCAATAAAACACAATTTGACCTTGGTGAATCCTAAATTTCTCTGGTAAATCACAGACATGTACTTTAAGTATTGGTTTTATATAAGATTGGTGTGGAAAACAGCCAGTTACCTTGGTTAATATCAGTTTTCTCTAGTAAATCATGGTATTGTCTGTTGACTTTGATAAATCTCAAATTTCTCTGATAGTCAGGAACTTGTCAAGTAAAACACAAGATGATCTTAGTAAATCTGTTTGACGGAATTGTCCGGTAAATCGCAGGTTAACCTTAGTAAGAAAATATTTTCGAAACAAAATGAAGTTTGTTATTATTGAATTTTTAGTTTCAAATATTTTCAATTTGAAAACTAACTCATTTTGTTTGGGAAATATTTTCAATATTTGAGGCATCATCGGTAAGTTTCATGGGTTACCTTGTCACTGAAGAGGGAACCAAGCCATCACCATCTAAAGTTGACGCCATCACCTCCTTCAAGCTACAGTGCTTACGACCGCGAGCTTTTGAGTGCTTACTTAACTATCAAGCACTTTCAACACCTGCTTGAAGGAAGACAGTTTGTGCTTTACATACGGACCACAAACCTCTTACCTTCGCTTTTCAACAAAAACCGGAGAAGTCACACACTTCAACTCATACACTTAAGCTACATCGGACAGTTTACCACAAACTTAAGGTATGTATCCGGCAAAGAAAACGTCGTTGCTAACGCTCTATCCAGAGTGCACGCCATATCCTTACCATCTGCAATTGACTACGATGAATTAGCAAAGCAACAACAGATCGATGACGAACTCAAGAAACTACTCAGCTCAACAACATCTTTGAAGTTAAAAGAAATCACTCTGCCTAACTCTGACCATCAACTATTTTGCGATATTTCTACTGGAAAGGTTCGCCCATACGTTCCAGCACCACTGAGGCACCAAGTTTTTGAGACGATACACAACTTATCGCATCCTAGCGTCAAGAAAACAACACAGATGCTAAAGGAACGCTTCATTTGGTCGGACATTAAAAAGGACTGTCGCAAATGGTCACATACATGTGTCAATTGCCAAAAGAGTAAGATTCAACATCACATCAAATTTTCAACCGCCAATTTTTCACCACCTGAAGGAAGATTTCAACTCATTCATTTAGACCTTGTTGGACCTCTACCATTTTCCGATGGGTACACATATGTACTTACTTGCATTGATCGCTTCACTAGATGGCCAGAAGTCATTCCAATCAATGACATCGCAGCCGAAACAGTGGCAACAGCTTTTCTTTCTGGATTGATTTCCAGGTTTGGAATACCAAAAAAAATTGTGACTGACCAAGGAAGATAATTTGAGTCATCACTTTTCAATGAGCTCTCAAAACTTCTGAAAGAAAAAAACTTACCATCCTCAGGCAAATGGGATGATCGAACGGTTTCATAGAACCTTGAAGACAGCAATCAAGTGCCATAAATCACATGATTTCGTAGGCAAACTCCCACTTGTTTTACTTGGCCCAAGATTATCTCTGCAAGAAGACTACAAAGCGACCTTAGATGAACTCGTCTTTGGTACAACCTTAAAACTATCAGGCGATTTTTTCACACCAACAGACGCTATTTCAAACCATGATTATGTAAACAAATTTCGAGACCGAATGCTTAATCTTCAGCCAATACAACCCACACGTCACGGATCAGTCAAAACATTTGTACACAAACACCATAAAAATTCTACACATATTTTCATTCGGAACGATGCAGTCAAAAAACCTCTTCAGCAACCTTATGATGGCCCATATCTAGTTAAATCATATATATAATATGAAGATAAGACAAATATTTACAGATAGTTACTTGTCAGTTAAACTTGCTACTGGGAACATCTCTGTTCGTGTTTAAGTGCAATATAAATGTAATAATTAAACCATCATTGCTCGCACCTGATGATGTCCATATTCATGGACGAAACGTTGTAAAATAATTAATTTGTTTCAATTGACCTGAAGCCCATTTAGCTACTATCACTAAGAAGATTTAAAGGTCACAAATTCCACAAGTATAGTTAAATCAAAGACAGACAAATATTTAACACTGGAGATAAAAGGTCATCAGAAGAACATCTCAATTGACCGCCTCAAACCAGCTTTTCTGCTAAACGAACATCAGGGTCAAGAACGTCAAGAAAAGAAAAAAAGCACCAGATTTGCCTTCAAATCCTCGAATTCCATTCCAAACAACAAAATCTGGCAGACGTGTCTACATCCCAGCAAGATATCATTGTCGCTAGAGGGGGGGGGGGGAGTACTGTAGCAACCATCATTATTATAATTATTGTTATTATTATTATCCACTTGTTCAATTTTACTCTGTTTTCAATATTCGTTATCATTATTAGTTTTATCATTATTTCATTCTTATTTTGATTAAATATTTTAAGTATAAATAGAAAAAATAATTTAAATAAAAATCAGTTATGATTGGGAATTCAAAAGAATAGGATCTTAGCCTTTTTCTTGTTTCCCTTTCAGGATTCCTACACCGTGTTAGGGTTAAGCTCCAATTTAAACTTGGGTCTAAATTGTCTATGAATAACATTAACTCCAGCTTAGCTAAGTAGAAACAAAATAAGAACTTATCAGACCACCAGACGACTATGAATATGCCCGCATGTTGAAAAGAAATTAAAAACGTTAAAAATATAAAAATAAAAATCGAAATAAATTATTTCTAAGCTGTCAAAATTGTTTTAATGCAGTTTAAAAAAAAAAAACTTATTACTTAATGATAATCAATAAAAAAAAAACAACAAAGGATCGAGAGAGAAAAAATAAGAGAAAAATATATAATATTAAAGTATTTATTAATTTAAAAAATCGAAATAAATTATAATTTAAATTTTTTTAATACATTTTTAAATGCAGTTTTTTTAAAGGACCAACAAATCAATCGGAATTCCCAAAAAAATTAGAACAACTGTTATAGTACCAGAGAAAAAAAATGTGTAAAATTCCCATACAAATTTGTGCAACGGGTTAATTACCTCGGAAAAATATTTTTGTATAATTTTTTCTTTCGGCATAAACTTTCGATTAACGGAGTGTGGAGCCTTTTTTCGAATTCCCAAATACCTATTTATTTTGTTAAGCTTTGTGATCATTTTGCGACTCGGTACTTTAAAGTAGTCAAAAGATATTGGCGCAAAATTTTCTACAACCTATTGGGGCTTAAGCTGGTTTAAAATTAGCAAAACACAATTTTAACCTAGTATCATACTATAAATGATTTAACATCGTACTAAATCGTCTTAAATTATGCGCCATTACATTTAAAATTTGTATTAATAATTTTTGTACTAATTTTTTTATTAACTCAAAAAGTTACAAAATATCTATTTTAACTTCTTCTATCATCAATGATTTAAAATATAAAACCATTATTTAACACCATCAATGTCTATTTACATTCGATTTGTTAGCTTCAAGAGCAAGTTAGTGCAATCCAGTTGTGCATTTTGTTTAGAATCCTAGAAATACTAAAATATTTTAAACACGAGAAAAAAAAATGGGCGGGATGTTAATATCTCCAATTTAAAACCCTATTCAAATCCCATAAGTAGGTTTTGTTTACACCTATACATATTATTGGGCTTGTACGTTCTTTGATACCGCAGCTAAGGTGTTAAAATATACCTTAATCAAAACAATAATCTCGGTAATAAAATACAAAACGCTGATCAAAAATATTTCTTTGAGGTGTGTTTTTCAGTTAGGTGTGGTTATTTTGATATATTAAAAATGCATTTTGGTCGTTGTTTTTATTTCAGTCGATAATATTAAATAGAAAATAAATGTTTATTTAAATGTTAATGCTCAACCACAATAATGGAAACATTGATAGTGATGAGGTATTTTTTATAGCGAGTTTCTTATGATTTAAAAAAAAAAAATTCTTATCTTTGGAACATAATGTGCTATTTGTCTTTGCATCCATTTAATAAAACTGAATATTATCAGTAAACTTATATTAACAAAGTGTTTTCATATAAATATAAGCTGGTTAGGCTTAGGCACCATGTAAAAAATATTTCAGATGTTGACACACCTTCTGAAAAATTAAATATTATATTATTCTTTCTAATTTGATTAAGATTTTTTATAGACACACATTCTCATAACAAAAGCGAGTTTGTATGACGATGTCCATAAATGATTAAGCTATTTTTTTTAAGTTTCCATGCCTGCATTCTTATAGGTGAAGGGATATTTCACAAGATGTTTAATTTTATATTTCGACCCATTTTGATTTTGGAAGTGTGAACGTGACGATGCCGATGACTTTTGATTATACATACAAAGTAAATTAGGTATGCATCGTTTGCTGATTTGTCACTCAAAAGATCATGATTTCTATGCGAACGTAAATAAAAAAAAATCTACTCTGGGGCACAAAGATTCCAAAAGAAATAGAAAAAGGACCTCTTCAATACGCGCTTTTACACAGGGTGATTCGCATAAAGTTAAGCAAAAAGCGAATGTGCATTCCTGGAAGTACGAGTATTACGGGGGGATATTGCTCTACTGTTTCAGTAGAGCATTGCTTATGAAAATAAAGGTAAAGCAACGAAAGACTTTAAACATTGCGGCGGTGATCGAGAGTTGCAAATGCTTCCGTTATATTTCTGTCACCTATCATTTTCATACATATTCCTTGTATCCTATCCAAAAGACTCAAGTGGGTTAATGGAGCACCTGCCCAAACTTAACCCGAGATTTGGGCTGGCTTTGTACCTATATAACAGCCAGATCAGAAGGGGTGAACAATTTCTTGTATCGCCGGTCGAAGAAAACCTAAACACTTAGAAGCACTTTTGGCGAAATCAAATATGTGATCGTTCCACAGAAGGTGGTCTGTGATACACATCACATACCGACTACTGAAAGTTTTTCGGTTTCCTTAATGCAAGTGCCACTCATGGATAGTGACATGGGGGGGTGGGTTTAGTTTTTACGACAGAAGATCAGGGTTGCCATATTTTGAACTAGTTCGATAGACTAATTTTGTAGCCCAAAATCGGAGCCGAAAAAGTATCCCAAATAGTAGCCCAATACCAATACAAAAAAAATGTATCTTAACTTCAATAACAATTTATTTTATATTTAAACAATAACGAAAAATAAAATGCATGTTTTGTTTGTTTGCTTGCTGCTTTTTACAGTTGTGTACATATTTTTTTCTTATAAATATAAAAATTCTGGGAACAACAGAGAAACTGAAGGCTTAACTACATAGAACTACTTTTGCCAAAAAGTACAAAAGTGAGAAATAAATATCTATGCTGAAAACGCTTGCTTGCAAAAAAACAATTGAAAATGGTGTCTGTCTGTTTTTTTGCAAGAAGGTTTCTTTAGCGAACATTTTAATTTCTCCCTTTTGTACTTCTTGCAAAAAGTGGGTCTATGTAGTTAAGCCTCGAATGAAATTAAAGTAAAGGCTGTTGCGGTTTATTTGAAATGTCAGTGAAGAAGTGCTAAATTGTGGACTGCGTTATACTACATTTTCACCAGACACTAAACCGAGATTTAGCAAGATTATCACAAATCTCCTTGAAATCTCGAAGAGTTACCATACAAATTTTAATCTCCTCAAATGAAGATTTGAAATAAAACTCATTTAAATCTTCTTGGAAACAAGTTTGTGAAATCAAACAACTTTTTTTTTTGAGAATGTTTGCGGAACTGACCCATTTAAACTCCGTTTTCGTTTATTTACAGATGAAAATGTAAACAAAAACTATATCTCCATTCCACTTAATATCAAACAAATTAAACACCATTTAGATGTTTTGTCATAATTCCCTTTTTCGTCTTTTTGTGCAGTGGAAACACCAAATAAATCTCTTTACCTAGACCTCGGTTTAGTGTCTGGTGAAAACGTAGTTAAATGGGCGTATTCATAGTCATTTTAGACCTGGGTCTAAGTTAAACATAGGTCTCGGTGAATTTTCGGACGTTGGTTCCATTTTTTTTAAGTGTATTATTTCAAAATATTTGAAGCTTTTTATGTAGTATACCAAGTTAATTATCTTATAAAAATATAAAACCAACAATTTGTAATTAAAATCGGTCTGTATTCATTGAGCCAAAATTGTCTTAAACTGCAGTTTAGTTAAACCTGGGTCTATCTGCGACTATGAATATGCCCCAAAGTGTTTTATTGATATGCTTTATTTGTACAAAAAAAAATATGGCCCAATATTAGATTTGGGTGATTTATAGCCCAATTATGATTGGGCTGTCATACTGAAATTGTTGTCGGAAATTTTGGAAAAAGATAGCCCAATTTTTGATAAATAGCCCAATCTGGAAAGCCTGCAGAAGACAGCATTCAGTTTTAGAAGCATTAAATTCCACGCGGTTTATGATTCCCCATTGGACAATGCTGTCATGATCAGAATTTAATGAGCTTATCATATGCTGCCATTCAAGTTCCACATCCGAAGGAAATGGATGTAAATCTAACAACGAATATGAGAAGCTGAGGGTACTGTCATCAGCGGAACAGTTTAATGGATTAGAAGTTTCAGATAAAAGATCATTTATGAATATAAGGTAGAGAGTCGGAGACAAAACGGATTCCACCAGCATTTATTTTGTGGATTTCAGACTTGAAACCGTCCAATACAACTTGTAATGAGCGGTCCGAAAGGTAATTTCTAATCAAACGAAGAAGAGATTCATCGATACCAAATGCATGCATTTTCGATAAGAGAACCTGATGTCAAACTCTATCAAACGCTTTTGAAATATCAAGCGCAATAATCTTACTTTCTCCAAATCGATGTAAAGATATGTTCCACTGTTCGGTGAGATGTACCATCAGATCATCAGTGGACCTATTGCTTCGAAAGCCGTACTGCCGGTCATTAAGAAGCTTCCGTTCTTCGAGGTATTTCTTGAGCTGAAAATTGATCAGCGTTTCCATGACCTTAGAAAGAAGGGACGTAAGTGCAATTAGACGATAGTTTGGAGGTGAAGAAGATACGTTTTTTTTTAGGGACAGGCTGGCCAAATGCTGTTTTCCATCCACTCGGAAAGAGACAGATGGAAAAGCTAACGTAGTGGTTTTGCCAGCGTTGAAGAACACGTCCAAATATAACCTCTCCATCAGTCTATCCACCATCCGTCATCATATTTACATTCGTTATTTGTCCATCCGAAATTTGTTTATCTTTCATCATTCATCCGTCAATATGTATGTTGGTAATACATTCATCCGTCATCCATTCGTTTAAAAAATGCTGCTAATAAGTCCAAATAGAAGGAACTGTTTCCGATTAAAATACTCTTGCCATTTTCTTAAATGTTCAAATGTTTAACTTTACATTCATACATTTCTTTTTGAACTTCATACAACTGTTAAAAGGATCGTGAGAAATATTTAAAAAAAAAAATACTTATATAAAAATGTGTATAAGGGTAAACAAGAGTTAAGTTTCATTCACACAAAAGTTGAATCTCTTGTATTTAGGGATTTAAACATACATCGCACACATTATTTAAGCCTGAGGATAGACTTTATTTTTAAAATTATAAGAGCTTAATTTATTTTGTTGTTGAAGCTAATTCCCTTAATTTAAATTTGATCCAAAATGAATAAAAATATACACCCAGTAATAAATATCCTAACAAGGTGTGGAAACACCATTCCTTAACAATGAAGACCAAATATTAATGAAAAGCCTTTGAACATTAATCTGGTATTTTTTTTGAAGCAACGAAAACAACCCGCTGAACATACACGCGGGCACGCACATACAACAACCAGCCATGTTGTTAATTCGCTCTTTATGATGACAGTTATGTTGTTAGAGGTTAGTGTTTGCCGTTTGACCCTTTAAAATCGTTTGGATTTCGACAATTATTGCTGATGCTTCCAAATCCATTTGTTCGCCTTGTTCACCTGTGGATGTGTTACAACTTCTGGAGCAATATACACTTATACGACATCGACGTGAATTTAAGCGCAATTCCAGATCCCATATTGAGTCGGGAGTCCATTATTAAAGAGAAAATATATTCTTGTCGTAGCGTCTTTGTCATCGAACAAAAGTAATGAACCCATTCCAAGTGATCAACAAATAATGATAGCTGGTTCATTAGCGATCCGGTGCATTAATGGCCTAATTAACATGATCATGATGGGCGACGACGATGACAACAGTCTTGTTCCTGTTCAGTTTTGCTGCTTCTGCTGCTGCTGATGGTGGAGAACGAAGAGGAACTATATACTATACCTATGCGTGCTGCTTAGCTCATTATCAAACATTATAGTTTCATCTTATTTTTTTTTTCGTATCGTTTAAATTAGATTGCATTCATTTGGTGTCGGGATTGATCTGGGATACTGCACGTTAAGCTGTCCCGTGGTGCTATTATACTCACCGCAACTGCTGCTTCTAACTAATTACAAATGCGGTTACCACTTTGGTGAATGTTTGTTGATTTTTTGAGGTGCGGGATGTTTAAACAAATTTTTAGGGAAGAGCAAAAAATGTATACCAACTAAAATTATGTATTAATGATGGGTCAATTTGATTTTTTCTTTATTGTTAGTTTAAAAGTTTATTAACAGTTTTGCAATTTCAAAAAACAAATTTAAACCGATTAATAAGCCAACTTTCCTCTGCAAAATATCTGTAGTTTCATAAGTCTAAACTAAATAGTAACAGAGGAGGATCACTTGAAGCAATTTAAAATAAAATACCTTATTAGTTTTTAACACGGAACAAATATTACAAACAACAGTAACATTTACAATGCCTCGTTAAATCTTGTAAAGCCAGAAATCCCTTCTTTTATTTTCTTATTAAATAAAGTTCTTTAATTGAATAGTTTTTGTAAAATTCATTTTCAAATTAAACATTTAAAAAAAAATTAAAACTAATTTTTTTAAAAATTGTATGTATCTAAATACTATTTGTGTTTTAAAAATTCAATGCTCTTATCAACTTTTAGTCAAAAACTGATAACCGGATAGTTCTATGACTTTAACTGAGGGTTACCCTTTATGCGACTTTAGTCACATTTTTGCGACGCATGCGATGACCTTTTTAAAATTGCGACCTTTTTAAATATGCGACCTTTTGTTTTCTATGCTAAAAAAATTAATAAAAAGATAAAAATCTTTCTATTTTAAAACATTTTGATCCAAAAATAATAAGGTACAAGCAGGAATTCAACAAATTTTCGTTTAGTGTCAAATCTTAAAAACTTCATTAATGAACCCGAAAAAGTGATCCAGCAGCAAAAATATCTTAAAATACGAGCATTTGATAACAATTAGGAACACATTTTTGAAACTAAGAATATCGAAGAGTTTGGGTAACAATTGGTAATTTAAAAAATAGTTTAGATGATTACCTATACTGCGACCTATATGAATTTGTTTCTAAAATTTAACTTTACCACCAGCAGCGCTTGTACTAAGCGAGATTTTTTCGAAGACACTGTGCCACCATTGTGTCATATCAAATTTGTATGAAATCTGGTCGTTAGACCAACACTAATGAATTTGGTATCAAATGAAAGGTTGTGTTGAGCTTCTTACATAAGGGAAATATTTCCAAAATCGTACATGGGAAACCTGAGATATTTGAGCTTGAAGTTGGCGATTGCAAACACCATATTTCACTTCTTTTTCGAAATAACATAATAAATAAAATAATATGAAGAAAGTAGGAAAATAAGATTGGTGTCAAATAAAAGGAAGTTTTTTCATCTTTTAAGCAATAGCAAAGTTGTTAGGTTCAATTTATTTTGATATTATGAAGTTTTAAAGTCTTTAAAAAAAAACTTTTTTAGCACTGACTTTAAAACCCATTCTCTGAAAAAATTCTGTAATGACGTTTACTTTTTTTTAGCACTATCGAGAAGCTATTTTTACAACCCTTAATTAAACATATAATAAAGTGTCATTTACTCAATAAATCCGTAGCGTAATTGTTAGTGCGTTCGACTGTCACGCTGGAGGTCTGGATTCACTTCCCAGCCTCGTCCACATAAAAACTAAAAAGTTTGTTTCAGGGCTACTGCCTCTTGCAAGGAATTGACAAATCCTCCAAGAGTATCACTTGTCATGAATAAGGGCTTCTCGTTAGCCGTTCGGATTCGGCATAAAATTGTAGGTCCCTTCCATTTCTGTAACAAGCGCACATAGGAAACCAGCTATTATTTGAAATGTGAAATAATTACCTTTCCTTTGGCACTAATATTATTGTCCTACTATCTTTACATGAAAAGTTATGAGTAGTTATTTCGAAAAAAAAACTGAAATGGTGTTTGAAATAATCATTTTCAAGTGGCCAAATCTCTGTTCTGCGATGGTTTTGGTTCTTGCCGCCATATACTGAAATAAAGTACTCAACAATACCTTTCATTTGAGATATATTTTAATTCTGTTGGATCAACGACCAATTTGTCCATCATCCAAAGAGAACAGTTTGGCAATACGAGAAACCCAACTGGGACGGTCTCAATAATTTCTTCAAGAGCTTTAACTATAGTCACTATGCTTCCTCGATAGTGACGTAGACGCCAGTGTAGATATGATTACAAACTTGGTTCTTTGTGGAATGAGACAATTTATCCCGAATGGAGTGAAATCTATCAAACAAAGAGATTATTAGGGTTAGAGAAGAAAGCTTCCGATGTTATATAGCCAACCCTACTGAGGGAAACTCGAAAAAGTTTCAACAAGCTAGAAAGACATGTTACATTCATATTCGAAGAACCAAATTTTAACATGATCAAAAATGACGGCAAAAAATACTACAATGTCCAAAAGGTAGTAAAAATTGTTGGTCATTTGTGAAAAACACATACGAAATACCACCTCGTCCTCGGTTCCAACGTTCGTCTTCAACACACACACCTTTTGTAAGCTCGTAAGATAAAGCCAATTTGCTTGCGGCACAGTTTGCTGTCAATTCGACGCTGCCAGAAAGTGTTATGACTCCTCCTGTACTTGAAAGCGTAGATGATTTTAAGGGACAGATCTTCTTTCGCACTCGTGCAGTTGCTAGAGTTCTGAAAGATCTGAATGTGCACAAATCCGCTGGCCCGGATACTATACCTCCCATTGTTCTAAAGAGGAGTTCTTCAACGCTGGAAAAGCCACTGCGTGGGCTTTTCTATCTGTCCTATTATACTGGTATCTTTCCGAGCGAATGCAAAACAGCGTTTGTCCAGCCAGTCCCTAAAACAGGCGTTTCTTCTTCACTCTCAAACTATAGATCAATTGCACTTACGTCCCTTCCTTCCAAGATCATGGAAACGCTGATTAATTTTCAGCTCAAGAAATATCTTGAAGAACCAAAGCTTCTTAACGACCGGCAGTACGGCTTTCGTAGCAATATGATCAGATGGTGTATCTCACCGAACAGTGGCACAAATCTAAACATCGTTTTTGAGAAATTAAGATTATTGCACTTGATATTTCAAAAGCTTTTGATAGAGTTTGGCATCAAGCTCTGTTATCGAAAATGCGTGCATTTTGTATCGAGGAATCTGTTCTTTGCTGGATAAAAAAATTACTTTTCAGAACGATCAATACAAGCTGTATTGCACGGTTTCAAGTCTGATTTCTATAAAATAAATGCTGGTGAGCTCTTTTTTGTCTCCGATATCATCAACGATCTTTTATCTGAAACTTCTAATCCATTTAACTGTTTTGCTTACGACAGTACCCTCAGCTTTTCATTTTCGTTTCTAGATCCACATCCATGTGCTTCAGATGTGGAACTTGAACAGCAGCGTATGATAAGCTCATTAAATTCTGATCTGGACATCATTGTCCAATGGGGAAACAAAACCCGTGTAGAATTTAATGCTTCCAAAACTTCTGTCGTTAAAGCGGATCCCACCCCCTATTGTGCTATCCATGAGCGGCACTTGCATTGAGAAAACTGAACAGATTTCAGTGCTAGATGTTTAGGTTTTTTCCGTCGATAGGTACAAGAAATGTTTATCCCCTTCTGATCTGGCTGTAATCAATGCTTCCAAAACTTGAGTACAACTCCCATATTTGGGCAGGTGCTCCAATAACCCACCTGAGCCTATTGGATAGAATACAAAAGAAAGCTCTAAAAATGATAGGTAAAAGGACTATAACGGAATTTATGTACAACTCTTGAGCATCGGTGCGATGCTTCATGTCTTTCGTTATTTAACCGATATTTTTATAAACAGTGTTTTAGTAAAATAGCCAGTTGAACTCCTCCTATCAAACAATTCAACCGTAATACTCACGCTTCTAGGAATGCCCATCTGTTTACCATCGAGTCCAACTTCGGACGTACTGTTAAGTACAGAGATTCTTTCTTTAGTCGCACAACACGAATGTGGAATGCTCTACCCAGCCCAATTTTCCCCTCCCATTGTTATCTACAGACACTAACAACCGAGCTAAGGTGTTTGCTGTATATAAAAAATCCCTATTTCAACATTTATTATTTTCTTTTATTATTTTGTTGTTCTTAGTAGGTACATGTTTTTTTTTAAGTGTTCTAGAATGTGTTAATACATCACTTTATACCATGTTTAAACAAAATTCTTCCATCCATTTGCGGAATATTGATATGAAACTTAAAATTTTCAATAGAACATTTTTAATTCTCTTCTACAGACTATTCAAAATTTTTAAATGCTTCTCCGTAAACAAAATTGAGACACAAATCAACTGAACTGTTTAAAAAAAAAAAAAACAAAAAAAAAGTTCTACCGGAGCGGAAGGTTACATTATTAAGCATTTTTCGAACAAAAGAAAAATGAGTATACTAAAAAGTATTTATTCCTTATATTTATTAACTTATTTTTTGTATCAAATCATGCGTGCTGATTTTTAGAAAAACAAAATATTTTTCCTTAGCTTCTTAAAAAAATTGAACCGTTATTTAAGTAGAATATGTATTACCAAAAAAACACTATGTAGACAAGCCAGGTATGTAGGTAATATAAGTTTGAAGAAAATTCAGCCCGCCCCGAGAACTGACATCAGACAGACAGCCAGAATTGTGAAACACCCTTTTTTCGTTCCCTATTATAATAGCAAGTTTGATCAAAATCTCGATATTTTTTTACGAATCTATGTTTTAAGTAAAAATCATAACTAAAATGGTACCCGACTCTGGCGCAAAATTTTAGACGATTTAGTTCGATGATAAATAATTTTGAATAGTATCATACACTATAGGTTAAAAATTGTATTTGCTAATTTTTCTAACACTTTACTCAAGTTAAAATCACCAAATTGCTATTGCTATCTTTTTAGCATGGTACTTGATCTATACGACACTTTGACGTTTATAGATGTCAAAATGAGGAATGTTTGTGACTTTTTTGCATGAGCTGTCACTTTTTTGAACGTGTTCAGCTGAAGTTTATGAAGGAAATTGGTTAAGTATGACACTAGTAGTATTTAAGATTTAGAAAGTTTAAGTAAATTGTGTTATTAGGTGTGTTTTGTTTGTCCTAAAGTCGAGACTTTACAGTCTTAAAACATATTTTAATATTACCTACAAAACAACAACACTTTATTCTGAATACAAAATATTCGATTGAGTCTATTGAAAAATAAAACAAAATGCTATAGCAACGAGGCTATCGTAAGCCTGGTTGAATGTCCAGTCTTACGATAACCTCGTTGCTATAGAATTTTATTTTATTTTTCAATAAAATATTTTTTAAGACTGTATAGTCTTGGCTTTAAGTTGAAATAGTTAAAAAAAAAACCTGAATATTAGGATGTTTAACATTTTTCGTAAATAATTTTGGATTTTACAAATCATCGGCGCTTATTGCTAAACTCACTCGCTTTTTGGATTCTTCATTCTAAATTTTTGTTTTTTTCATCTTTGTTCGTGTAGGTAAAGAACTTCACGAGTGGTAACCATAATTTCAATTGGAATTTTCGACGCCGAATATAAAAGTCTATTTTTGGGCCATTTGGATAACGTTGATGAACATTATATGACTGGAAGAGACTTTCTTAAGATATAGAATTTCGAAAGCAGTGGCAGAATTCTCTATTCTTACTATTTCGATACATTTGATGGGGAACGTGACTTAATACAATTTTCGTCTAAGCATTATATCTATATTAATCCTTATGATTCTAAGGCAAATTAGTTGATTGTTTGTTTGTATCGCATGTGAACCAAATTCCATATTATATTGAATCGAGTCTCAGTCTATATCTGCCCTTAACTGACTAACACCACCTGCTGCTGCGATGCACTGACGATGGTGAAGTGATCCCTTTTATATACGCTTGTTTATATATTAGAAGCTGATCAATATACATAATTTATATTTACCGGGTGTATTGTTACGAAATGAGCTTTGCCATATACAATGGGGTTTTTTGTTGGCATGTTGATTTGGTTTGATAGCATTTAAATTTGTATTTTTACGACAATATTTGGGTTATTAGGTAGATAAATGAATGGCTGTGACAAGTTCTGATAATTGGCTGTTGATCTGAATTTGTTGATTCTGGAATATAATAATTGAGACAATGATATAGGTTTTTATGATGTTGATAGGAAGTTATGGACTTACAAGAACCAAAAATAATGTAATAGAGACCTACCTTCCTTAACTATGTTAACCTTTTAGTAGGTACTTAAAAATATTTAAAACGCATGATTTGTAATCAGTAAGCATAATGAGGTCTTAAATGTCACAGATTATGGGGAAATTTACAATGAAACATCAAATCGTAAAAGATAAATTATTCTGCTGTGAAATTTAGTTTTATATTTTAAGCATATTTCGAACTCATAATAATTAAGTTTTACGAAAATTCTCAAAAAATTATACATATCGGAATTTTCTTTTTTTCTCTTCCTGACGTAAATGTGGAGCAAAATATCCCATTTCATTTTTTTTATATTCCACGCGCGCAAAAGGGGTTATGCCTACCCTTAAAATGTTTTTAACACAGCACGAGCGATTAGTTAAGTAGGAGAGGATTTAGAAGGAGATACCGATGCACATTGGTTTTGAATGTTTGCACATCGAAATGAGAGGGGAAAGTTGAGTCGGGTAAAGCATTCCACATTCGTGTGGTGCGACTGAAGAAAGAATCTCTGTACATTACAGTACGTCCGAAGTTGGGCTCGAGGGTGAACTGATGGGCATTCCTAGAAACGCGAGTATTACGGTTGAATTTTTTAAGGGGGGGAATGCAACTGGCTATTTCACTAGAACACTGATTATAATAATAGCGATAAAATAGAGAAAGCTCTCTTTTGAATTCTGTCCAACAAACTCAAGTGAGTTCTTGGAGCTCCTGCCCAAACATGAGAATTGTACTCAAGTTTTGGACGAATAAAGGCTTTGTAGATCACAGCCAGATCAGAAGGGGAAAAGAACTTCTTGCATCTACGGAGAAAACCTAAACACTTAGCAGCGTTTTTGGCGACATCAAATATGTGGTCATTCCACAAAAGGTGGTCTGTGACACACATACCGAGAACTGAGAGCTGTTCGGTTTCCTCGATGCAAGTGCCGTCCATGGATAGCGGCATTGGGGGTGGGTTTCGCTTTAACGACAGGAGACAGCATTGAGTTTTAGAAGCATTAAATTCTACACGGTTTTTTATTCTCCAGTGGACAATACTGTCAAGATCAGAATTTAATGAGCTTATCATTGTTGAAAATTAAACGAAGTATGATTTACCCTATTTCTTTTTAAATACACAATCGATATAGAATTTACCAATACTTTAATTGTTACATACTATTACATAATTTCTTTGAATTGCTATTTATTCTTACTTTTCTTATTTACAATATTCTTCTACAAATTCTTTACAATGTTCTTCGTATACTAAACTGTTACAAAACTGTGTATTAAACTGTTAGACGTAAAGTTGAAATAAAGTTCAGTTGTCACGAGATATTAGACCCGAAAAGATCGGTTGTTTTCTTCAACTAGGTAAAATCGGTTTAATTATTTTCCCACAGGGTTATTTTTGACATGGTGCCGAAACCCGGGAACAAGAACAGAACCTAGTTTGAAAGTTAGTATACGTGATAGCTCTTTTTAATTATTGTCGCAAGTATAAAAAAAAAAAAAATGGAACTGCAAGCGCGCGCCGGCTATCGCAGTCAAATAACTAAAATAGTTAACGAGGCTACAGAATATTTGAAAACTTCGGGAATAAGAGATATGGAGGATATGTCTAAATTAGACACCATTGAAGAAGATCTCGCATCTTATTTGCAGCGTCTCACTACCGCCAATGAGAATCTTCGCACAATCAACAATGATTTTCAGAATAAAAACATTGAGTACTCTAAACCAGAGAAGATAGCCGAATATGAAGACTCTGCTGTAGGTATGATGGCTAGGTTACAAGTTCGTTTAGCAAAGGTACAAGCTAAAATTAATCCCTACCAAAATGATGAGAATGTGCGTCGTCAATCTGCAACACATTTGCAGAAGGCTCGTTGTACGAAACTTCCCAAATTAGAGCTGAAAAAGTTTTCAGGAGACCATCAAGAATGGATTCGTTTTTGGGAAAATTTCCGTACGACTGTGCATGAGAATGAGTCTTTGAGTGGAGCAGAAAAATTCAATTATTTGCAGTCCGTTTTAACTGGTAACGCAGCGAAGACTATATCAGGTTTCACCCCCACTGATACCTGCTACGATGGGGCTATCTCTCTTTTGCAAGAGGAGTATGGAGATTCGGAAAAATTAATAGATAAGTTGATGCAACAACTCATGGCACTTCCAGCTGTTCATAGCAAAACTGACGCAACTGGATTAAGAAATTTATACAACACAGTAATTTCTTGCAGTCGGTCTCTAACAGCACTAGGTGTTCCCTCTTCTCATTATTATATAATGCTTAAGACGATTCTCCTGAAATGCATGCCAAATGAACTCCGAATTGATTATCACCGAATACAGAAAGAAAGCTTGACAAAAGGCGAAGACGTCAATGATTCAGCTTGTGATACCGGATCTACTCTTTCCTTCGATGGAGACAAACAGGTGAAAAATATTCTTAGATTTCTCAAGCAAGAAGTTGAGTCGATTGAGAGGGCAGGTGTTAGCAATTCTTCGGTGCGAGCGAGCACACACCGTTCTCACGCACAACCATCGACAGCAGCTGGCCTCTTCGCTTCCACGCAGGCGAAAGAAATATGTTTTTTTTGCAAGTCTGCCCAGCATTCAACGAAAGAGTGCAGCAGCTCGCACACAGTGGCTGAGAAAAAACATATGCTGAAAGATGATGGTAGGTGTTTTCGATGCACGATGAAGGGACACACTGCAAGATTTTGTAAAGCGAGAGGTTTGTATTGCAAAAAGTACAAAAACAAGCATCCATCTTCGTTGTGCAACTCCGATAAAGCATCATCTGTCAGTGAGGTGGAATTAAAATCAAAAGAAAATTCGAAGTCTGTGGCAATGCTTAATCCAACAATTAATTTGTCTGTGCCGAATACATCAATTTCAAGACAAAATAATAAATCATATGTTTTTCTACAAACCGCGCGATCTTTCCTAGCAGCGAATAACTCTTTGTCGGTGAGAAAGAATGTATTCGTTCGTCTTATAATCGATGGTGGCAGCCAGCGCACGTACGTGAAAGAAGCAGTTGTAAATAAGCTTAACTTACCAATCGAAGGTTTTGTTAATTTATCCATCATTCCTTTCGGTCAAGACAAAATTTCCTGTGCTAATAAAATGAAAATAGTGGAAATCGTTTTAAAAGGTCAATTTGGAGAAAGGTCTGTGGAAGTTATGGCGGTTGTTGTTCCAGAAATCTGCTTAGATGTCTTGGTTGCTCCAGAAAGTAAAAGCCCTCAGTTAGATGGCTTCTGTTTGGCAGACTCAAATTTGTGTGAACGTGAGCAAGAAGACGGACTGAGTGTTCTAGTTGGAGCGGATTATTATTGGAAGGTGGTTACTGGAAGATATAAGCGAATAACAAGCCTTTTGACAGCAGTAGACACAATCTTCGGGTGGACGCTTCAGGGTCCGTGTGACACAGGTGATATAATCTCTAAAGAAAGTGTTTCCACTCTTTTCAGCTCGATATCTTTTGAAGAAATGTGGAAACTAGAGACCATAGGCATACGAGACGACGAGATGGAGATGAATGAATTCACTAAAGAACTCCAAACTAAATGCATCAGAAAGACCGAGACTAGATACGAAGCGCTCCTACCCTGGAAAACTTTAAATGGACTGTTGGGAAACAATAAAGAAATGGCTCTAGCAAGGCTGCATTCCCTTCTCAGAAGACTTCAAAGAGAACCAGCTAAACTTCTCGAATACGATACAGCAATGCGGCAATTCATTGCAGCAGGATATGCAGAGAGAGTAGTTTCAAGTGACCAGAATACTAAGAACCTGTATTATATGCCACACAGCGCAGTGTATCGCCCGGAGAAGACATCTACCAAGATCCGAATTGTATTCGATGCCTCGTCTCATTTACCAGGTAAATTATCTTTAAATGAATGTTTATGGACAGGCTCGAATTTGCTTCCAGACATACTCCAAATTCTGTTGAGTTTTCGGATTGGTGAGATTGGTATAGTGGCAGATATTGAAAAGGCGTTTTTGCAAGTGGCATTAGCAGAGAGTGAAAGGAACAGTCATCGTTTTATTTGGTTTTCTCAAAACAAAGATTTAACTACCGATTTCTCATCTGAAGCAGAGTATCGCATGACTCGTGTCACCTTCGGAGTTTCCTCTAGTCCGTTTTTGCTGTCTGCCACAATAGCTCTTCACATCAGTGAACAATCAAAGGAGTTTCCGGAGACATGTGACATACTGAGTAAGTCTTTCTATATGGATGATCTTGTTTCAAGCGTGAATAGTCAAAGCGATGCAGAGAAATTTTGTAAAGAGGCAAGCGAAGTATTCAGTCGAGCATATATGAATCTAAGAAAATGGCGTTGCAATAGTTCTGATATTCAAAATTCTCTCGAATTAACCGACGATTTGGTTCATTCTGTTTTGGGTGTCCTATGGAACGGGCACAGCGACGAGTTGATGATAAATCTCAATTTGGATTATTTGAAAACGATGGCACTTCCTACAAAGCGCAATTTATTAAAACTTATAGCGCGAGTGTTCGATCCTTTAGGCTTTTTAAACCCAATTTTAATATAGTTAAAAATCTTATTTCAGACTTTGTGGCGAGACAAGCTAAATTGGGACGAGCCATTAGTCGCAGAATCCAGCCAAGAATATATAGCGTGCGTAAAGGACTTAGAACAAGTTCCCGAATTCTCAATGCCTAGGTGGCTTGGAATTAAAGCTAATTTGACATCGATTGAAATGCACATATTTGCCGATGCGAGTCAGAAAGCCTTTGGTGCCGTTGCATTCCTAAGACTCCAGAATACAAGCTTTAAAATTGATGTGAATTTCGTGTGTGCTAAAGCCAGAGTTGCGCCGCTTAAAGAAAACAAAACAGATGATCTTAGCTTGCCGAAATTAGAACTTACAGCTGCGTTGCTTGCCGCCAGACTTGGTTCTTATTTAAAGAAGTCAAATATACCATTTAAACGACCTTTTTTGTGGACAGACTCGCAGATCGCTCTACATTTGATTCAAGGAGATGCTCGCAAATGGAAGCCGTACGTGTTTAGCCGCGTTAAGGAAATACAAGAGCTTACCGATGTTAACGACTGGCGTCATTGTTCGGGGAAAGAAAACCCTGCAGATTTGTTAACGAGAGGGATATCTGCTGATAAATTTTGTTCTTCGTCGCTGTGGAAAGAAGGTCCATCTTGGCTGAAGGAGGACCAAAGTTGCTGGCCTGCTGTAAATGTTGTTGCCGCTGAAGAAGTTGCTGTTATGTTGTTGCCTGTTCAAAGAGAAGATGTTGCTGCTTCTACTAAATATTCAAAACCGTTGTTGCTGCCTGAAACCGTAAATGACTGGAAGAAGCTACTCAGAATCACTGCGTACATTGTTCGAGGTGTTAATGCGCTGCTCAACCATTGGTGGCCTAAGTGGTCTCTTAAAAGAAATAGAAACTTCCATACCTCCAGGTTTTTTTCAAGCAACGGAAATGATGAAAGCAGAAATACATTGGATAAGTTATTTTCAATTTACTTATTTTACTAATGAAGTTTTGTCTTTACAGGAGGGAAAAAGTATTTCTCGATCATCTACCCTCCTCACGCTTAATCCATTTGTTGACGACCAAGGTTTGCTTCGTGTAGGAAGTAGACTTACGCAGCTAGACGAGCCGCTAGATGTTATAAGTCCAGTCATTCTTCCCAAGCGTAGCTATTTGAGCAAATTGATCGCTACTTATTGTCATGAATGTTCCTTGCACGGTGGAGTTAATACTGTGCTAGCTCGGCTGCGTGAAAAGTTTTGGTTGCCAGGTGGACGGCAGTTGATCAAAAAGGTCATCGCATCCTGCCGTCTTTGCCAGAGGCTCAGGGGAAAGGCCGCTTCCCAACCCTTTGCCCCTTTACCAAGAGATCGAATTCAAACATCTAGACCTTTTGAGACTGTTGGTGTGGATTTCGCCGGCCCTCTATATACACATTCCGCTGGGACCCAAAGCAAGGTGTACATAATGATATTTACGTGCGCAGTTGTTCGTGCAGTACATTTGGAGCTTGTACTGAACTTGACTACAGAATGCTGTCTTTTAGCCATACGACGTTTTATATCGAGAAGGGGCTCTCCGAAAACTATATACTCAGATAATGCGAAAACATTTAAAAAAGCTGCAACCGATTCAAAATTTTTGGGAGATGTTTTCAACAGCGAGATCTTCCATGGATTTCTTAGTAATCGTGGAATAAACTGGAAATTTAGCGTGGAAAGAGCCCCGTAGTGGGGCGGATTTTGGGAGAGGTTAGTCAAGAGTGTGAAAGATGTTCCCAAAATCACAATTTGGAAGGCGAAAATTAATAATGAAGAGCTGTATACCCTTCTAACTGAAGCTGAGCGGATCATTAATGTGAGACCCCTTACGTACATTAGCGACGATCCTATGGACTTGGCTCCTTTGACACCTGAAAGTTTTCTTATCACTTGCTCCAAGGTAACTGATAACGAGAGCTATGGCCAAGCGATTGCTTCTGATCTTCGAAGTGAATGGAAATCAAGATTGCAGCACACATCTCTTTTATGGAAGAGATGGAAAGCTGAATATTTGAAGCTTTTACGTTCAGCTCATCACTCCGCTCATACCTTTTCTAAAGAAATCCAGCTTGGTGACGTTGTGCTGGTATATGATGCCAGTACTCCCCGTATTCACTGGAGGCTAGCAATAGTCGAGACCTGTTACCCCGGAAGAGACAATAAAATTCGATCGTGTGAAGTTCGTTTTGCTGACGGCAGGAGATTTAGACGCGCAATTCAACTTTTGTACCCACTGGAGATCCGCCAGCTGGCCCGCTCGGAGGATGTTGAAAATTAAACGAAGTATGATTTACCCTATTTCTTTTTAAATACACAATCGATATAGAATTTACCAATACTTTAATTGTTACATACTATTACATAATTTCTTTGAATTGCTATTTATTCTTACTTTTCTTATTTACAATATTCTTCTACAAATTCTTTACAATGTTCTTCGTATACTAAACTGTTACAAAACTGTGTATTAAACTGTTAGACGTAAAGTTGAAATAAAGTTCAGTTGTCACGAGATATTAGACCCGAAAAGATCGGTTGTTTTCTTCAACTAGGTAAAATCGGTTTAATTATTTTCCCACAGGGTTATTTTTGACAATCATAAGCTGCCGTTCAAGTTCCACATCCGAAGGACATGGATGTGAATCAAGAAACGAATATGAAAAGCTGAGGATACTGTCGTCAGCAAAACAGTTTAATGGATTAGAAAATTCAGATAAGAGATCGTTTATGAATATTAGGAAGAGGGTCGGAGACAAAACGGAGCCTTGGGGCACACCAGCATTTATTTTGTGGATTTCAGATTTGAAACCGTCCAATACAACTTGTATTGAGCGGTCCGAAAGGTAATTTCTAATCCAACGAAGAAGAGATTCATCGATACCAAATGCACGCATTTTCGATAAGAGAGCTTAATGCCAAACTCTATCAAATGCTTTTGAAATATCAAGCGCAATAATCTTACTTTCTCCAAAACGATGTAAAGATTTGTGCCACTGTTCAGTGAGATATACCATCAGATCACCAGTGGACCTATTGCTACGAAAGCCGTACTGCCGGTCATTAAGAAGCTTTCGTTCTTCGAGATATTTATTTAGCTGAAAATTAATCAGCGTTTCCATGACCTTGGAAAGAAGGGACGTAAGCGCAATTGGTCGATAGTTAGAGGGTGAACAAGATACGCCTTTTTTAGGGACAGGCTGGACAAATGCTGTTTTCCATCCACTCGGAAAGAGACCAGTAGAGTAGGACAGATGGAAAAGCTTACGCAGTGGTTTTTCCAGCGTTGAAGAACACCTCTTCAGAACAATGGGAGGGATACTATCCGGGCCAGCGGATTTGTGTTCATCGAGATCTTTTAGAACTCTAGCAACTGCACGAGTGCGAAAGAAGATTTGTGCCATAAAATTATTTACGCTCTCAAGTACAGGAGGAGTCATAATACTTTCTGGCAGCGTCGAATTAACGGCAAACTGTGCTGCAAGCAAATTGGCTTTATTTTGCGCGCTGACAAAAGGATCATCATTGAAGACGAGCGTTCGAACCGATGACGAGGTGGTATTTCGTATGTTTTTTACAAATGACCAAACATTTTTACTACCTTTGGGACATTGTAGTATTTTTTGCCGTAATTTCTGATCATGTAAAAATTTGGTTCTTCGAATATGAACGTTACATGTCTTTCTAGCTTGTTGAAACTTTTTCCGGTTTTCCTCAGTAGGGTTGGCTTTATAACTTCGGAAGCTTACTTCTCTAACCCTAATAACCTCTTTACAGCTCGAATCAAACCATGAGTTTTCTTTGGGTTTGATAGATTTCACCCTATTCGGGATAAAATTTCTCATTCCTCAAAGAATCAAGTTTATAATCATATCTGCACTGGCGTCAACACCACTATCGAGTAAGCATATTGACCAGTTAAAGCTCTTGAAGAAATTATTGAGACCGTCCCAGTTGGCTTTCTCGTATTGCCAAACGGTTCTCTTTGGAATTTTTCCTTTAACTGTGATTTGGTGGCACGAGAAATTCGCAGATATGACACAATGGTCTGATGTGCCTAGAGCCGATAATACACTAATAGTGTATTAATTAGGGTCAGAGGTAAGGAACAAGTCTAGGGTGTTGGCGGTTTGACCTGCAACGTCAGGAATCCGAGTAGGCTCGTCAACAAGCTGAGTCAGGTGGTTTTACTCAGCAAAAAATCTTGACATTCCTTCCTTCGGGTGTTGTCTGATCAAAATAGCGTAGCCACGAAGAATTGTGTACTTTGAAATCGCCCGTAACAACGATTTCACTGGTGCGGATAGTGGGAAACAATTCTCTGGATTGAATCAGACAGCACATCGAATTCGTCAGAAGTCGAATTACCATCCAAACTTGGGCTACGATAAATGAAACATGTATGTATGATGTGCTTATTGACGGTGATTTTTATCCACATGAAGTTAAAGTTTGTATTTAAACAAGGGCCAATTTGTGGTTGAAGCTGATAAGCCACATCATTACGTACATATATTGCGAGACCATGGTGTAAGAAAAATAAAGGCACTAAGCTATAACCATGTAGGCTAAATTCGGAGTGCCACTACTGCTGGCCTGTTTTTTACATAATGCACGTACCCAGCACAGACATTCTTTCTCAGCCCCCGAATTTTGCTGATATCGACCTTAAATTCACCCACCATTACGAAAAACAAACATAAAAAACCAATCAATGCTTTAAAAAGACTCATAATTTTAAAAATTGTATACATAATAAGAAAAAAAACGTATCAGTCTATCATTAAAAACCATCAATGGAAAATTTAACTGTTCATTTTGTTACAAACATTATGGTGTAAAAATCATTATAGTTTAAGTTTTGAAAGAAGGGAGCGAAACATTTTTCATCTCTTAATCATCCTATATAGTCTTCCATTTTCTTATAGTATACAAATAATTATTACAAGACTTGTTTTAATTTTAAGTACAGTTTTACAGCACAATGTATTATTCTACAATAATATTCTTTTACAATTAATTAACATCATTTAGCATCTAAATCAAACAAAACAATTTTGGTGGACTTTTTCAGAGTTTTGCATTAATTTCTTTTGAATTGAAAACCAATAAATTTATCCTAAAAAATATTAATTATTTTTTGATTTTGTTTCCATTTACAGTTATATGACGCACCCCCTTAATTTGTTCTTAATAAATAACTTTTGTCACAATCAATTTTTATTAATTAATCGGAAAATTGAAAATTTAAACAATTTACTGCCTGATGTTCATTGCCAGCCAATGCAAACCATCCACTAACAGTGAAAAGTCATAACTTCAGTTAAAACAATTTTCAAGCTTAAGGTTTTTTAAAAAGCCGACAGTTACGCATTACAAGTTTAAATTAAAAATTCCATACTAAAGGGATGTGTAAGTTACCCGTCAATTAGATTTTTTCTCTTGGTCATTTAAGTACCTATTCATCAAAATTATCACAATTGTAAAAAAAAAATTATGCACGATGTTGATCCAATCTTTTTCTTTTCATAATGATTCTAAAAAATATTAAAAACTGTTAGTTTAATCTTGCACTTGAATACAAATCCCAATTAAATCGATTTTCGTTAGAAAAAAACTTTTAAAAAAATGTCGACTTGTCTAGCCCTACAAGCTAAGAAATAAATGAGGTAAATAATTAAATATGAAATAATGAGTTTGGGTGTAATACTAAGTTTCCACCGACCTCTAAAGCTAGATTTAGGTATTGAGATTTATTTGCTGCTTCCTTTTACACTGCATAAAAAGATCAAAAAGGGGATTATGACAAAGCGTTCAAATGGTGTTTCATTATTTTGATATGAAGTGACAGTGAGATAGATAGTTTTTTTTTGTACATTTTCATCTGAAAAAAGTATGTTTGATTTGACAAACCAATGTTTTCAAGAAGATTTAAATGAGTTTTGTTTTAAAACTTCATTTGTGGAGATTACAATTTGTATGGTAAGTCTTCGATATTTGAAGGAGATTATGGATTAATCTTACTCAATCTCGGTTCAGTGCCCCGGGGAAACGTAGTATAAGAAATATTGCTAATTGTTAAAAAAAAATATAGGTACTTAACATTTTATAGAGTGAACACATTTCGACTATTGTCACTTTAAATTCAAAAATTTATAATTTTTCTTATTGCTCTTACCATCATTTATATGACAACACGGTTTTTTCGCATTTTCTGAAGAAAATTGACCTCAAAGTAAAAAAATTGTACTAGGCAAGACAAAATTGAATAGGCTAGAAATTTTGTTATCTAAAAACTTCGTATTAACAGTGCAATTACCTCTAACATGTGTCATTGTACACCAAGGTAAGCCTTTTCTAAAGGGCCGGTAAACGATGTCAACATTGGGGACAGATCCATCCTGTAATTGTACGATTTAGTTGCTCTTGCCCTTGCTTGATTGATTTTATTTGCACATTATGTTTTTTGGGATTTTCACTGGGTGATTTTTTTGGGTAATTTAGTTTTTGAAATGAAACTTCCTTGCGCGCGTTGAGAGTGAAATTTCAAGGTTGAATTTTTGTGAAACGAAAAAATGTAACGCCACATATGCAATTTTGAGATCATTGATTATCTTAGTGGTGGGAGGAAGAGTAAAAGTAAAAATTTGTATTGATAGGCTAATATATTTTATAGTGCAATAAGTTTGGATTTTTTGATAATCTTCATTTTTGTAGCAGATAAAAGGGAAAATGTCTTTTTATGTCTTTTTTCTAATTTCGTTAATTATAGAAAGTTAGAGTTTTGAAATTGTTTTGGTGAATAGATAGATTTTGGTGGGACAGGCCCGATATTTGAACCCTGTCCCGATATCTGTCCCGATTTACAAAATGTCCCGACTTTCCACTTTTACTTGCTATATAGGGCAATTATTGGTTTTCTGTCAAAAACAAAAAATTTGTTCCCTAGGAGTGAGATTTAATTTTTGTTTTAGCTTATCTGCATAGAACGGTCATACAAAAATTTCGGTTTTATCAAGTTTTCTAAAAAAAAAAACGGCTGTAATGGTTTTGATAAAACGTAATGCATAAGTTTTTGCCAAAAAAATCGAAGAACTGAAATAAATGTTTGGGTTTTTTTTGTGCAAATTGCCGGTTTCTTACTTGTTTTGAGATATTCCCAAGTATCTCGTTATTGGCTTTTTCGAATTCGTCAAAATTTGGAATTCAGTAGGTACTTCTAAGTATGTCAACAAATATTGGTCAACATTTTAATCAGCCTAATATTAATGGTTAAGCATACTACTTAACATTTTTCTAATTTTAAAACAGTTTAGTAAAATTTTCTAAGTTTTAAATATTTTTGAAATTGTAAAACACGTCCAAAAATGTGCGACTCGTTCAAAAAATTCGCAAACATACCGCATTTTGACATTTAGAAACGTTAATAGGTTTCATATGGATTCAGTACGATACTAAATAAACAAAATAGATTTTAGTTTAAGTAAAGTGTTATGTTATGAGATAGTACGATGCTAAACTCGTTTTAAATTTATTAAATAAAAATGATTTAACATCGTAATAAATGGACTAAAATTTTGCGCCATTGCATTTAAGATTTGTATAAATAGATTTTTTTAATGCCCCGATTTGTCCCGGTTTTTGGGCCCTGGCGTCTCGATATTAACCAAATTTATTCTGGTAGCCCTATCTCCTATTGGTATGGAGATATAAATTATTTTAAACGTCTTATCTCAAAACAGGCTCAATCCGCAAAAAAATTAATTAAATCAGGAGAGTCCGCTTAAAATTTGAATTATATAAGGTTGAAAAATAAATAAAACCAAATTAAAGTTGTCATATGCAATTTTTTTATTTTGCAGAGATTTTGAGTGTAGGAAAGGAGAATGGGCAAATTTGTATGGAAATTTGGTGTGAGTGGCCAAGAATGGTTTTATTATTTTTGGATGGGGCTTGGTCTTGAGTACAGTGTAGAAGTTTTTTCGTTGTCGTGTACTTCAAACTGGAATAAAATGCAATTTTGTGTTTAACACTTTAATAGAATTTTACTTAGAAGTGTGGCTAATGTGAGAAAAGGAGAGTGGAATAACAATTAAAGACATCAGTTTCAAAGATACTTGTTATAAGAAACCACATACACATACATCATTATATATAAGTTCAATTACCATACCTACTTCTTGTAATAATCTCATGCTCTACATTCGCACTTAATTCCGCTTGTAATAATCGAATAAGTTCATCGGTTTGCTTTCTTGCCTAGGCTTAATACGCACATAATGCGCGCAGCATCACTGTACACGTGTGTACAGGTATAGTAATAATGTGCGATAGCTTTTCTCCTATTCATTTGTCAGTCAATCAAAATGTACGAAAAAAAAATCATAGACATTATACGTTATACGTCCCTAGACTGTATTCGGATTCGGACACGCAACAACGAAATGTCTTTCTCTTCGCGTACGCCAATGATCTCACTTGTTGTTCTCGGTACACTTCAATATTATAACGGGTGATTTTTTAGCTGGTTTGTTTTGGCAACACTGGTTTTGACAGCTGACGTGTCTTTAGTACCTTGTGTCACTGTCAAACAGCTTCAGTTTGGTTTGCAATTTAACCATGGATCGTCTTACAAATGAACAACGCTTGCAAATTATTGAATTTTACTATCAAAATTCGTGCTCGGTTCGAAATGTTCATCGCGCGCTGCTTCCATTTTATGGTCGGCATTCTCGACCTTCTGAGCAGTCTATTCGGAAGATTGTGACCAAATTTCGCACCAAATTTACTTTGTTGGACATTAAACCACCAACACGTTTACGTACTGTGCGTAGTGAAGAAAATATTGCGGCCGTATCAGCTAGTGTGACAGAAGACCGCAAAATGTCGATTCGGCGCCGTTCCCAGCAGTTAGGCCTTTGTTACAGCACTACGTGGAAAATTTTGCGGAAGGATTTGGGCGTAAAGCCTTTTAAGATACAGCTGGTGCAAGAACTAAAGCCAGCCGACCTACCACAATGCCGAATTTTTGGTGAATGGGCTCTTGGAAAGCTGGCCGAGGATCCGCTTTTTTATCGAAAAATTGTGTTCAGCGATGAGGCTCATTTTTGGTTGAATGGGTACGTAAATAAGCAAAATTGCCGCATTTGGAGTGAAGATCAGCCAGAAGCATTGCAACAGCTACCAATGCATCCCGAAAAAGCCACTGTTTGGTGCGGTTTATGGGCCGGCGGCATTATTGGGACATATTTCTTCAAAAATGATGCGAATCGCAGCGTTACTGTCAATGGTGAACGCTACCGAGCGATGATAACAAACTTTTTTTTGCCCGAAATGGAAGTTCTTGACTTGCATGATATGTGGTTTCAACAAGACGGTGCCACATGCCACACAGCACGCGAAACAATGACGCAATTGCGAGGCGAGTTTGGTGAACAGTTAATTTCACGTTTCGGGCCGGTCAATTGGCCGCCTAGATCGTGCGATTTGACACCATAAGACTATTTGTTGTGGGGGTATGTCAAGGCTAATGTCTATAGGGACGCACTGGAAGCCAACATCCATGCATTCATTCGTGAGATACCGGCCGATATGTGTGAAAGAGTCTGCCAAAATTGGACTCAGCGGATGGGCTACCTGAGACGCAGCCGCGGTCAACATTTGCATGAAATTATCTTTAAACATTAAATTGCAAGGTTCAAACTATCGATTCAAATAAATATTTCATTCATTTTTTCGAATTTTTTGTGTTTTTTTTTAAGTTCTAAGCCTCTTAAAAAATCACCCATTACAAGCCCTTATGTGCTCAGCATAATAACTGTGGGCATTTTTCACCTAGTAGGTAAGTAGTGCTTTTTGGAGGATTCCAAAAAGTCTCAACTTTCTTACGTACCGGAGCCATTGAGAACCGTTCTGACTCGCGACATCAACCAATAAAAGCCTGTTTGACAGGGCAGTCTTATTTCATTTGATACTCATTCTTAGAAATCCCTTGTGAAGGTAGCAAACTTAGACCAAAATAGGAAAAGTGCATTTTCTCACCAAAACAGCCTGAATAAGCTTGTCCAACCACCGGTTTTGTTAATGATTGGATTAAAAGTATCGGTTGGTGGTATCCTCTTTTTTAAAAGTTGTGATGAGTTAAATAATCTTATACTGTTGCAAGGTACGAGGTACAAGGGTAAGTACGATAACCGCGGGCTATCTTGACCTGCCACTATATCACAAGACACTTTGAAATAAGGATAACGCTTCAGATCATTTTTGAAAACGTTATCTGCCCCAAAAATGTATTTGCAAATGTCTTCAAATTTTTTCCTCTAAATGCACTTCAACGAAACGCCCATATTGAAAGTTACTCTCTTGTAGCAGACCTTTCATTTGACACTAATTTCATTCGTGGCCGCTCGCACCCAAAAATGCACATTCTTTTGGAAATAGTCGGAAAAACTACTCTCATAAACTGATTTATATCTTTTAAATGTTCACCTTTTTTTCTTAAGATTTTCACCATTATTATTTAATTTTCAAGTTTACTACCACAGCCCATTGATCATTTTGATATAGAACACAGAGGCGTCTTACGCATATAAGCTAAATATTTATATACATATCGAGATTTTTAGATCGCTTCTTTGGTGTCACTTCTGCCACGAGTACTGAGTTACACGCGCTCTTTTTTTTAAACATTTATTTCAATAATAGCAACCTCCTCTTATTCTAATGCAACATTCTTTTTTTTAGTGAAAATAATCCATAAAAACCTTCAAAATCAAATATTTACTTGCCAACAACTCAAGTGCAAAAAAACATGTTGCTATGCCTGACAAAACCATAAGTAACTGACAGGCACCCATTAGTTGATCCAGTGTCATCATTCTTGCCACTCTCTTACGACGGACATTTTTCTTCCTTAAACTATCTGCTGCTAAATTTTCATAAATATGCTTGATCAGCCCACTCGAGGACATTTGCCTAATACGCTTGTCAAACTCTTCCATAAAAAAAGAAAACTTTGGCATGTAAATACAGAGGACATTATTATGCACATGCTTCTTTAAAGTGTAATAACGTTCATACCGGGAAGCATCGCTTTTGTGACTAATTAATTCGTCGCACGTTATAAATGCAGCATACTTATCACCATGCCTATCTAATTCGTCAAATAACTTCATAAAAGGCACACCGAAGTAAATTATCTTTCCTGGTAATGCATTGAAAAAAGGATCCAAAGCGTAAAAGTACGATTTTTTGGCAAGATATTTATAACCTGCAGCGATGCTCTCTTCGAAACTAGCAGGAATTTTCCGTTGTGGTTGATTGTGGATAAATTTGAATACTGAACCTTCGTAAGAGCTTTGTATGATCAGAATTCCCAACAACCATGATAAAAGTTGTATCCTTGAAGAATATTTCCCTAAATTGAAGAAAGGCTTAAAGAACTTCTTCCAAAGAACCTGACCGATTCCTCTGCCAGTTAATATGAGCAGCAGTATCAGCCAAGTGTACCAATCGAATGGAAATAAAAGGATCTCCAATGAGCTGTACGTCTTTGGTTTCTTAACTACCAATTGCAAGGAACTTGTGCCAAAGTAATTTGTTGCCGCAAAATGTTTTATTCTTTCCATGGAACAAAGAAAGCCACCGATGATAAGGTCTCCATCGCTTACCTTGAATATAAAAACAAACAAAATATAGACAGTCTTATTAACTGCTTACAACTTACATGATCAACTAAAAGACCAAAAGTTCTATGTGTTAAGTTGTGTAGCTCTGGAACAGTCACTACATCGATTGTAAAGTTCATAATGTCTGCTAAACTTTTAATAACATTTACATCGAAACCCACAGCACTTTCATTGATTACGGTCACAAATGGCGGATCTTCTGCAATTAGTGTCCGAAGAGCGCATTTCCAAAAGTTGTTTAATTTTCCCGGAAATGTTGGCTTATTCCATTTGAATTTTCCGCCTTCCATAAAGTAATTATGAATTATTGGAGTATTATCTCGACATATTTTTTCGTTGAATGGATAGTAGGTGTAGATTGTAACGGTTCCTGATTCATGTTCGACAAGAACATTTATGTGTTTGATAAAATTCTTCAGGCAGAAATCCATGGTTTTATTCAATATGAGTTGCCAATTTTCGGTCTGATCGATTGGTTGAAAAAGCACATAATAGAACTGATGCATGCCTGATATGTCTTTTGAGAAGCTTCGTTGACGAATTACAGTGCGTCTGAAAACAAACAGATAATCTTTAAATTGCTAAGATTTCAGAGGAATAAATTAATTTATTTAATTGGACAGAGTGATATGTATGGTATGGTATAATGTATAGGGTGTTGCACCACAGCTTCATACACCTTACCTTATTACATAAGTGCCAACTTCACTTAATTGTATTCGGCTGTCCAAATAATGACAGTTGGTCTAAAATGACAACTCACTAAAATTTGCTGACATTACAGAGTGTCTTGCTTTATACATACACTCCCTGTCACTTGTTTGGGGCCACTATTTTCACAAAAGTTTTTTCTCGATAAATACCTGTAGGAAATACTTCCCTGGAAATTTTTGAAACCTGTGAGTAGATAAAGGGTGATTTTTAAAGAGCTTGAGAACTTTTTTTAAAAAAAAACGCATAAAATTTGCAAAATCTCATCGATTCTTTATTTGAAACGTTAGATTGGTTCATGACATTTACTTTTTGAAGATAATTTCATTTAAATGTTGACCGCGGCTGCGTCTTAGGTGGTCCATTCGGAAAGTCCAATTTTGGGTAACTTTTTCGAGCATTTCGGCCGGAATAGCCCGAATTTCTTCGGAAATGTTGTCTTCCAAAGCTGGAATAGTTGCTGGCTTATTTGTGTAGACTTTAGACTTGACGTAGCCCCACAAAAAATAGTCTAAAGGCGTCAAATCGCATGATCTTGGTGGCCAACTTACCGGTCCATTCCTTGAGATGAATTGTTCTCCGAAGTTTTCCCTCAAAATGGCCATAGAATCGCGAGCTGTGTGGCATGTAGCGCCATCTTGTTGAAACCACATGTCAACCAAGTTCAGTTCTTCCATTTTTGGCAACAAAAAGTTTGTTAGCATTGAACGATAGCGATCGCCATTCACCGTAACGTTGCGTCCAACAGCATCTTTGAAAAAATACGGTCCAATGATTCCACCAGCGTACAAACCACACCAAACAGTGCATTTTTCGGGATGCATGGGCAGTTCTTGAACGGCTTCTGGTTGCTCTTCACTCCAAATGCGGCAATTTTGTTTATTTACGTAGCCATTCAACCAGAAATGAGCCTCATCGCTGAACAAAATTTGTCGATAAAAAAGCGGATTTTCTGCCAACTTTTCTAGGGCCCATTCACTGAAAATTCGACGTTGTGGCAGATCGTTCGGCTTCAGTTCTTGCACGAGCTGTATTTTATACGGTTTTACACCAAGATCTTTGCGTAAAATCTTCCATGTGGTCGAATAACACAAACCCAATTGCTGCGAACGGCGACGAATCGACATTTCACGGTCTTCAGCAACACTCTCAGAAACAGACGCAATATTCTCTTCTGTACGCACTGTACGCATTCGTGTGGTTGGTTTAATGTCCAATAAAGTAAACTGAGTGCGAAACTTGGTCACAATCGCATTAATTGTTTGCTCACTTGGTCGATTATGTAGACCATAAATCGGACGTAAAGCGCGAAACACATTTCGAACCGAACACTGATTTTGGTAATAAAATTCAATGATTTGCAAGCGTTGCTCGTTAGTAAGTCTATTCATGATGAAATGTCAAAGCATACTGAGCATCTTTCTCTTTGACACCATGTCTGAAATCCCGCGTGATCTGTCAAATACTAATGCATGAAAATCCTAACCTCAAAAAAATCACCCGTTATATATATATTTTGCAATAAAAAAGTATTAATTTAAACGGGTAATTTAGAAATTCCATAGGAATTGCACAAATAAGAATGTACTGCAAAAATGGGTATGCAAAAATACGTCACTTGACAATAAGGCCACTTGATAAATATTATAAAAAAAAGAACAAAACTATAAAAATGTATACTTTTTTTGTATTTAAACATTGATTTATTATGTTTTTGTCAATTAATATGCCCGACATTTTTTAAAATTTATTAGTTCAAGTTGAAGGCTTGAATTGAATCATACAGTTTTTTTTTTAAAAATCCAGTGAAATTTGGCTCCAGGCATCGCAGGTAGCTCCGATTAAGGCGTCCTTATTTTCAAACTGTCGACCAGCTCCATAAACATTTCAAGATAGCCAGGCCCAAACGTGTCCAATGATGTTTAAGTCCGGTGAATAGGGTGGCCGTGGTAAAAGTTCAACTTTTTTCGACTGTATCCAGCTTAAAGCTAGCCTGGAAGTATGCATAGGGGCACTGTGTTGTTGAAATATCCAAGACAGAAGTTCAAAAATATTCTCTAGCTTTGGAATTGCTCGTTCCAGCAGGCATTTGTAACTATTTCCGTTGATTTCTGTAGATATAAACTCCAACTCAATTGTTCCATAATAGGTGATGGCTCCTCACACCATAACACCTGATATACGGCTGTGATGTCTTGACAAAATAAGTCCTTCTTTTCTTAAATCGTGAAAATAAAATTTTAAACCATCGCACAGTGGTCCGTTTGTTGAATTCTGTGGACAAAAATCTAAAAAAAATATTGGCCAACATTTTAAACAGCCAGATTTGTATTTATAGATTTTTTTTAATGTCCCGATTTGTCCCTGTTTTTGGGCCCTGGCGTCACGATATTAACCAAATTTAATCTGGCAGCCCTAGGGAGGATCAACTACCCCTTGTTTAGGAAGGGGGATAGTTAAAAAAAAAATGGAACGAACCTACAATACCAATTATTTTCCTAGTTAAAGCCAAAAATCAATGCCATTGTCCTTTTTCTTTCCGTTGATTAAATAAGTAGTTTTTGGAAAATTGATTTGAAAACTCATTTTGGAGCCAAGAAAATATGCATCACTGGATCGCATGAAAATGCCTCAGAGCTAACCACTAGAATGTAGCTAGAAATTAACAGTGTAGATATAGTTAAGGTTTCATAATACATTTTCTTATCAACAGGATTTTGTAATAAAATGAACATATATGTACGAGGTTTAATATAGTAATAAATTACTTTTTTGGTACTGCATGAGATCTTTTAGATAAATAATAGAAACTGAATAACTTCTTATTCTCATACAAATATAGCTTTATTTAAAACTAACGTTTTCGAGAATATCTTCTCATCTTAAGATTTTTAAGCAAATTGAAAAAAATTTTACGAGGTTTAAACATTTTTGAAGTCGCAATATCTTGCAAGTGATGCGTTATACGCAAAAAAGTGTGATAATGTTTCCTCTAGGGAATATTAAAATCTGTAAAATAGGAATAAAATATTATATATAAAACCGGTATTTTAGACTTTTGGTGTTCTTATTTAAATAATTATGTCATACAAATTATGGCTTATAAAAAAAAACTGTTAATGCATGCTTATATAATATTACATAATGTACAAATTTTGTTAATATAATTTTGTTGTTGTTTTTAAGAAACAATAAAAATAAGTTTTTCTTGTAGGGATTTACATAATGTAACAACTTTTTGTTTAGATGTTTTCAAAAATTTGAACCGTTTAGGAGTTATACGTGAAAACGACCATTTTCGACATGTTACGTTTTTTGAAATGTCCATATCTTATTAACGGTGGATCTTAAGAAAAAAAATAGTTATAACTTTTTTTTTTTTGACAAATGACATATAATCTAAAAAAAATTTGTGTGAAACACTTTTGGATAGCATTTAACGTTTCTGAGTTTAATGCGTAAAACTGATATTTTCAATATTTAACCTTATATAACTATTGACGCGCACACGATTTGATTATAGACTTTTGTGACAGTATTTCTTATGCCAAAATAAAAATACAATCACGTTTCAAAACCTTTACTTGGATTTTTTTGGCAGAAAAAGTATAATTTGCTTAGGCTATAAGGAGACAGTTAAAAAAAACAACTTTATTTTCATTATTCGCATTTTTTGGTTAAAACGTGCTCAGAAGTATTATTTAAACTAGTCTGAAGATGACATGTAGGGGAAGGTGGCCTAAAATGGTCCACCAAGGTGAAATGGCCCCCTCGCTAGAAATTGTAGAATCGAACAGATTTAGAAGGTTTTGTGAAGACAATTCTTTTGTTTATCTGGTAGAACCGACATATACGAAATGTTAGCAACTCCAAGATATTATTTGAAATTTGACAGATCAAAATGTTTTTAGCCATCTCCAAAAGTAGAAACAATAAAATTTTGAGAAAAATTTGTTGACAAAAAAGTGTATACAAAATAGTGAATTTTGGAGAAAGCAGTTAATGCATGTTTGGTCTAAAACTATTTCTGTCTGTTCGGAATTAAAACTTAAATAAAACTTAATGGCTTAAATGGCTTACTTATTATTCGGGTAAAATGGCACACTATGCCATTTTACCCGAATAATAAGAAAACCATTTTGTCCGTTTAGGATTTTCTTTTTTTTTGTATAGTGAAAATGGTTGAAAAATATGAACGATCTACTGATCGGCAGTCCTGGACTGAGGACGCATTATCAAAAGCCCTAAATGCATCCAAAACGTCCAATGTTCGGTGTTTTACTTTTGTTTATATTTATTTTGCTTATAAATTTAAGTTGTTTTAAATGAATTGTTGATTTAATTTTGTTTCTGTTGAGTATTGTTTATGTTTATTTTACTTTGAACTTTGATTCATTTTAAATAAAGTTTAAATTGAATTGAAAATGGTTTTTGGTAAGCTTGCCTGGTTGGTTTACTTGCATGGGTAAGATTGCATACTAGTATGCCATTTTACCCGGGCATTTTTGATTGTTGGAATTTGAAGTCATTTTGAAAATTCAATACTTTAAATATTTGTTGGAACTTTTTTTAATCGTAAAGCGAAAAAATGTAAGCGTTATTGATTAAACTTTGAAAGGAATATAAGATTTCGGTTTGAATGTCACTTTTTTCCGAGTTATGGAACATTTTCCTTAGGGGGGTCATTTAAGGCCACCTTCCCCTACAAAGTTTAATAAAAATCTTTAAAACAGTTTTCGATATAACATTGTAAAGCCTCAATCGTTGTATCGAAGCTTCCCGTTTTAGATGAGCTAAAACAAAAAAAAAAATGAATTTTTCCTCTTGGGATTCACATAAAAATGCTTCATATCAAATTTGAAGCAAATCCACCCGTCCGTTTAGGCTCTAGATCGATGAGCTGTGTGAAGTGGGAACCCCGAAGTCAACATTTTTGGGTGGGGTTTATCAGAATCGTTTGTCCATCGTTTGTTCACGTTTATCCAACCAACAAAATCGTTTGTTCACCCTCAGGAAAAAAGTTATTAAGCTTTGCTTTTTTATAGCAACTCCCCAAAATCAAAAAACTCATCTACTGCCCCCAATAGATGACTAAGGCAGATGAGACTAAGTGCGTTCATTTGTCCACCGGCTGTTTATGATAATTCACCAAAAATAATCGTTTTTCCACCCTTAGTTCAAAAGTTATTCAATATATCTTTTTTATAGCAGCACCATAAAAATTTAAAATTTTTTCTTAGCCAAATGTTTTAATCACAATCGTTTGTCCACCGTTTGTCCAGGTTAGTCCAGCAAAAAAAAAATGTTTAGACCTTCGTTCAAAAGTTATTCAACATTACGCTTTTATAGCAAAACCTCCAAAGTCAAAAAGCTTGGACAACACCCCAAATAATAATTTACGCGAATGAAACTAAGTGCATTCGTTTGTACACCGGCTGTTTAAGATTATCCATAAAAAATAATCGTTTTTCCACCCTTAGTTCAAACTGTATTCAACACTTCTTTTTTATAGCAACCCCAACAAAATTTTATTTTTTTTTACCAAAATTGTTTTAATCCCAGTCGTTTGCCCACCGTTTGTCCAGACGATTTTTTTGGTTGGACAAACGTGGACAAACGATTCTGATTAACCCCATTCAAAAATTTTGACTTCGGGGTTCCAACTTCACACAGCTAGATCGATGTACTTACATGGGACGCACAGACAAACTGCCCCTTCAAATTTTTTTTTGACACGAAACTAATACTTGCCCTATATAGCAAGTAAAAATTTATAATAAGTTAGATAATAAAAAATAATTAGTTTTTCTTTGATTTTATTGTTTGGGAAAAACTATTCTTCATACAAATTTGGAATCCAATATTTGTTGAATAACTAAGAAGTACCGAATCGCAAAATTATAACAAAATCAACCAAGCCAATGACGAGATATTCGAGAATAACCCAAATACAAGTAAAAATCGTCAACTTGCCGATTTTTCCATTAGGAAATCACAAAAAAATGCTTCATAGCTAATTTGAAAAAAATCTGTCCAAGCGTTTAGGTTTTAGCTCGATGTATGTACATCAGGACAGGACGCACAGACATACACAGCGGCTAACGTCTTGTCGAAAATCATTTTTTTTTTTTTACTTTTCCATCATCGTTTGTTAGTTTTGATTAAAGACCTCGACATTTTGCATCATTTCTTACCTAAACGAATCGAAAGTATCGACCAGTAGTACTCGTGTGTGAATTGTATACGGAGATTTGTTAAAACCTTTTGTTCTTAATTCAATCACTAAATTATTATTATTATTATTTATTAAAAAATATCTTGTCAGCATATCTCCGAAATTCCACTTTGCAACTTTTGATTCTGTTTCAAGACTTATTTGAATATTTTTAACGAAATCTACATTTTCGTTTTCAATTAAGTTTTTTAAACATTCAACCAAATTAAATTTATATATTTCGATTGGTTGAATGCTACCATGAACCGGATTTAAAATTATCACCGTAAATAGGACAAATTTCCAATTCTGTGTCATTCTGTATCAAAGTTTAAAGTTCAACTGAAAAATGAAGAGAGTTATTAATATTAAAATCACGTGCCATAAATAGCTATCAAGTTTTTACAATCAGTTTACACATGTAATTGTTTTACTCAATAAAATAATTAGAAGTGATTAAAGCTAAAGTGGATGTAAGATAAAAATCCTTTTGAACAGACCTGATTGTTTGTTTAAAATCAAATATTCAAGTGTTGTAGATGCAACATTAGATTTAGAATTAAATGCCCAAGGGGATCGCATGAAGTTGCTCTTTATGATTCAAAGCTTAATTTAAAGTTTGGATTACTAATACAAACGGCTAAAATTTAACGATGCTGGGCAGTTTATCATGACAAGAGAATCTCTTTATTCTTGAAGGTTTTTTTCTTCATTCTTTGCAAGAGCTAAAAGGGAGTTGGAATCCCTGAAATTGTATGTATAGAATAGTCAGCGTTTTCTACCTACAATTTCAGGGGTACTACCTCTTTAATCGATCGAACTTCTTTTTCCCGAACGCAGTATTATACAGATAATTTAAGGTTTGAACAGAAGCGCAATTTTCTTGACAGCTGAAATTATTTTTGCTTGGTTTATTTTAATATTTGAGAATTGAAGTTGTGAAGCGTGATGGATAGATTTAATTATTAAATTAAATTTTAGATTTCTAGTTTAAAAAAAGCTATAGCACAATGTTGTAAGTGTTGCCGTTGTGTTTTTGATGAAATTTTGTTTTATTTTACTCGTAAAATCATTTTCTGAGAAATTTGTCCTGCGCACAAGCGGGGGAGGGGGAGGGAATAGAGACCGCTGGTACGATTTTCTCGACCCAACCTAGGTACACTTTTTAGCTTTCTGTAGCATCTTATGTGAATCTCCCTGTATTTATATTGTTTGGAAGGTATAAAATTTGACTTAAGTCAGTCTTTAAGGAATAAAACAAAAATGTTCTGCTTTATACTAAATTTCAACCATATTCGACCATCTATTTAGGTTCGAGCTCGATGCAAAAAAGGATCCTGAAGAATCAGATGCACAGGCAAACATTACTACGTTTTACGGTTCCGACTTTCACATCATCGTATAGTTTAAGTTTTTAATTAAAACTTCGAATTTTGTATTGACATCAAACCAATACTTGCCCTGTAGAGCAATTTTAAAAATAATAGTACTATTCGTTAGCATGTAGCTAGATGGTAAAGGGCTCTAGGCCAGTTAACCATCAGTGCTTACCGGTGTTCACGAGATTCTCCATGGGAGTTTGAGACCACCATATCACCCTGTACCTTTGCGCTGCATATGTCCATAACATATGCAAACTTTGCAAATATTACCTTTACCACCGCGCCCTGGCGTGCGGCTCTCGGGTGTATATGAGGAACTTTCACACACCATTTATAATACTGAAACGGAAGTGTCTCCTAAACTGTACAGTTTGTTTTAATTTTTGTTGGAACTAATTTTCTACATTATAACGTTGAATATCAAACAGTGGCGTAGCACTGGCCTTTGTATCAAGAATTTATAGGAGGCCCTTTTTCCCAACCGATTACCAAAAAAGTACTTTTTTCAAACAAACTTATTTACTACCCCATCCATTTAACTGAACAGGATTTTAGTTCAGATTGTTGTCTTACATGTACAATATCGATAAGTCCGCTAACCGTTTTTTTTCCATAGAAGTTCTGAGAAAAATTGTATTATTAGCTTAAACTTTATAAAGGTTCGTTAAGCTGTTGCTGCTGCTACCGGTAGCGTCAAAAATTAAAAACACGTCGCTGTGACTTCCGAAAAGTCAATGGAACAAAGGAAGAACAAACAGTTTTTTTGTGTTACATACTTATTTAAATGTAGGAAGTTAAACCTGATAGGACGCATTGACATTTTGTTTCACATTATTATTGTTCCTCTACTCTGAATTTCTGTGATTTTCTGGGATTTTTAGCCCCAAGTTCTGTCAATTTCATTTTTTTTGTATGAACTTGACAGGACTTCGGACTAAAAATCACAGAAAATCACAGAAACTCAAAGTAAAGGAACAGACCTTTTAATCTCTAGGATCAGTTTCTTATCATTGATACGAATGGCAGTATCTACTCCCCTGGTCTCAAACTCAGTTTGTTAAAAATTCATAAGGAACCCTTCTAAAACGAACGCACATTATAGGTTCAAGACACGAATACTTCTTACTTATCGTTTGTTTTCATAGCCAACTCATGTTCCCTTTGATCCAGAGTGCTCTTGGTGTTTTTACAATGATAGAAACTTCAAACTAAACTGACAATCAGTACTCGAAAATCTATAAACCAACAATCAAATTTATTTGTGCTAGAAGGATTTAATATCCACAGCCGCTTTATTTAAGCACTTCTAACTATCCTAGATGAGGAGGAGAAGGAGAACAAATAAAATGTAAGCCCTACGATACGAGCATGTGAGTGAGATTGATTGTTATTTTTTTCTTTTAATTTACAATGGAAAGTTTTCTATACGAGTGTGCACTTCCTTTCCTACTTCTAATACCACATATTTATTTTCTTCATTCTTCAGTTAAACTTGAATTATTGAAACATAAGAATTGGGAACTCTTACTATTTATGGTTTTATTTTTAAATTCTGTTTCGTGGTAGATTGCAGGCAATTGAAATATCTAAAATCTAATTATAATTCAGTGAAATGCTTAAACTAAAAACTAATTGAAAATATTCGAATAAGTGTTGAAACAGAATCAGAATTGGCAAATTGGAATTTTGAAGATATGTTAACAAGATATTTTGTAACAAATAAAAATAATGATTTAGTGGTTGAAGTGAAAACAAGCCATGATAAAATCTCTGAATACTTTTGGTAGATCCTTTAGATTCGTTTCGGTAAGAATAACGATTCAACCGTAATACTCGCGCTTCTGGGGATGCCCATCAGTTTACCCTCGAGCACAACTTCGGACGTACTGTTAAGTATAGAGATTCTTTCTTTAGTCGAACCACACGAATGTGTAATACTTTACCTGGCTCTGTGTTTCCCTCTCATTAAAGTATTTAGACATTCAAAACAAATATGAAATAAGTATTTAGACATTCAAAACAAATGTTCATTGGTATCTCCTTTTTAATCCTTTTCCAATATCCTGAACGCTCGCACCATGTGCAAATATTTTAAGGGTAATAATAATCCATTTTGTGCACGCAAAGTTTAAAAAAAAAAATCTAATTGCAAGTTACTTATATCAGGGGCAGTTTCGTTGTAAGTTTTCATCAACTTAAAAGGCAGCTTAAGTATTAAGTCACAGTCGGTAATTTATCATCAGGTTCACTAAACGAAATTAAGGACAATTAGATGAAAATGAACTAAGCTTCTTTTTTTTTTCAAACCCAAAGAAAAAAAAAAAAAAAAAAAAAAAAAAAAGAAGCTTAGTTTCATTTCAAACCCAAAGAATTATTTTGTGACATCTACTACGGCGGGTGCTTGAAGGAACAGGGTCAGCGGCTCTTGGGTTGTGGTTTTGTGATAAGGGGAAGACTTAGGCAAGAAGTCTTGGGCTTCCGAAGTGTAAGCGAGCGCCTGGTCACAATCCGCATCAAAGGCAAATTTAAGAACATTTCGCTGATTTGTGTTCACGCCCCCCATGAAAGGAGAGAAGACTCAACCAAAGAAGCATTCTACGATCTCTTGGAGACAACGTATGATATGTGCCCGAAGTACGACGTGAAGATCATTCTTGGTGACTTCAACGCAAGATTCGGAAAGGAGGGCATCTTTGGTTCGATAGTCGGAGGACACAGCCTACACGACGAAACTTCCGGCAACGGACACAGGCTGGCAGACCAACCAAATCGACCACGTTGCGATAGACGCGAGACATGCTTCCAGTATCTTGGACGTCCGAACGTTCCGAGGGGCCAACATTGACTCGGATCACTACCTGGTGGTAGCTAGACTACGTATGCGGATATCCATGACGCGACAACGCAGAGCAGATGCTGTGAAAAGATTCGATGTCGAGAAGCTTAAATCGCAAGAGACTGCCAGAACTTTTGCAGACCACGTAACTCTTAATCTCTCAGGAGGTCCGCTACCAGCATCAAGTGCAGAGGACCAGTGGGAACACTGTCAACAAGCCATTAGAAGTACCGCCTCTGATGTGCTGGGTTTCACTAGGCGAATACAACGAAACCCCTGGTTCGCTAAGCAGCTAAGGACGAGGCCTACCAGGCAATGCTGCAGACTCGAACAAGAGCTGCTGAGGGAGTGGCCCGGGAGCTCTACGGGCTGAAACGAAAAGAGGAACGCCGACTTCTCAGGAGGAAAAAGAGAGAGCACGAGAAGCGGGCGGTAGAGTCTATTGAGGGTTGTAGCGGTAGGGGAGATGTTCGAAAATTTTATCAGAAGGTGAAGCGATCCACCCAAGGATTCAAGGCTAGAACGGAAGCCTGCCGAGATGAGAGTGGGAATATAGTAGTAGACACACAGTCAGTGCTGAGGATCTGGAAAGAACACTTCTCTAGACTGCTTAATGGCGAAGACAGCCAAGATGCCGCTAATAGGCAGAACGCTCCATTCAACTTGGACGATGATGGCCAAGAGTTCCGTCCACCCGACTGGCTGGCGATATCCAAACTTAAGTCGTACAAGGCTGCAGGTGCGGATGGCTTACAAGCCGAACTATTTAAATCAGCGGGAGATGAATTGGCTAGGAGCATACACCAGCTCATCTGCAAAATTTGGTCGGAGGAAAGTATGCCCGATGAATGGAACCTCGGTATAGTGTGCCCCATCCATAAAAAGGGAGATGTTCTGAAATGTACCAACTACAGAGGAATTAGTCTCCTAAACGTCGCTTATAAAATCTTGTCGGCCATCCTGTGTGACCGCTTAAAACCTTTTGTCAACGATCTGATCGGCCCTTATCAGTGCGGTTTTAGGCCAGGCAAGTCAACCGTCGATCAAATGTTCACACTCCGACAGATTTTAGAAAAATCCCGGGAATTCCAGATCGATACACACCACCTTTTTATCGATTTTAAAGTCGCGTATGATAGCGTGAAAAGGGACGAATTATACAGAGCCATGTCGAGTCTCGGCATCCCTGCCAAACTCGTCCGCTTGTGCAGGATGACGATGGAGAAATCTCGCTGCTCCGTCAAAATTGGTAAGAACACCACCGATTCCTTTGATGTTGAGAAAGGATTGAGGCAAGGCGACGCGTTATCATGCAACCTATTCAACATCGTTCTTGAAGCCATTGTACGCAACGCACATGTCAACACCAGCGGTACAATCTATCAAAAGTCCGTTCAATTGCTTGCATATGCGGATGACATAGACATTGTCGGCAGAACGAAGCGAGCTGTGGCAGGGGCATTTGCGAGCATTGAATCGGAGGCGGCTAGAATGGGATTGGCGGTTAATGAGGACAAGACGAAGTATATGCTGTCATCGAGAGAGGAATCTCAACATCGTCGACTCGGGCAAAATATCACGATGGACAGATATAACTTCGAAGTTGTCAAGGACTTTGTCTACCTGGGCTCCACTATTACATCGCAGAATGACATCAGTGCAGAGATCAAGCGAAGAATTACTCTTGCCAACCGCTGTTTCTTCGGTCTAAGAAGGCATTTAAGTAGTAAGGCCCTCTCTCAGAGAACCAAGGAGACTTTATACAAAACCCTAATCATCCCGGTCCTGCTTTATGGGTCAGAAGCATGGACACTGAAAGATTCGGATAAAAATCTGCTAGGGTGCTTTGAGAGGAAGATTCTTCGTGTGATTTTCGGTCCGGTGTGTATCGAAGGAGTATGGAGGAGAAGATTCAACGACGAGCTATACGGGCTATACAGCGACGTTGACCTGGTCAAAAAGCTGAAAATACAGCGGCTTAGATGGCTGGGGCACGTGGAGCGTATGGACAGCAACGCACCTGCCCGACGAGTCTTCGAATCCAACCCCGATGGGGTACGCAGCAGAGGAAGAACCCGTAACAGGTGGCGCAATCAAGTGAATGACGACATCAAAGCACTCTGTGTGCGCAACTGGAAGCGGCTAGCTAGGGCAAGAGCTGGCTGGAGGGGCTTGTTAGTTGAGGCCGAAGCCCATCCTGGGCTGTGAGCGCCATCAAAAGTAAAAGTAAGTAAAGAATTATTTTAACAAAAATGATATATCTACAAATTTTAAGTATTTACAGTCCTATTTTAAAAACCTCTTAACTAACTCCTTGCTCTCGAGTTGACTCAACCTTGGATAAGATTTAACTTATGAGTTTGAAATTCTGTTTAGTAAAATGAAACCTGTGAAAAAGTTCTGTTAGTGAGGTTAAATTTAAACTAAACATTTTTAAATAAACTGGACGACTGGATCGCACAAACTTGCCCTCGTAGCTAAAAATTTTAATGTAGCTAGAAATTGGCAATGGATATTATTGGTTCAATAAAATAATGATGTCGTTAAAAATAAAATGTTAAGAAAAAGTTAAAATACAAATTACCATATAATTTTTGTTTTTATAAATTTGTTATTTAAATATCTAAAAATAGGTACTATTTAAAATAGCTAGAGCCTAAAAAAGCGATGCCATGTTTGATAAACATAACGTTACGAAAAAAAAAAAATAAAAATCGTTAGAGCGGTTTTTTTTTTAAAACTAGTTTTGTATGTATAAAAATTGTTGAATTTATCAAAATGCAATTCAACACAAAGTTTTAAGAAAAATCATCAACTGGTTTTCAAGATATAGAATTTTCAAAAATAAAACAAATTTTTTTTAAAAATCGAAAACATTTTTGTATGCTAAATTTTTCTAACAACAAATTTGGCTTAAATCGATGAAGATATTAACGAGAAATTGAAAATCAAAAAATTGGTATTATGGCAGGTAGGTACCGTTAATAACTATTATTATTGGTAAAAATTTTTGTTATCAAAATATTGTCAAAATCGTTAAAGCCATTTTCGGAATAATACAGACTTTTGTTACAAAGACTGTACCTAAAGATTTGTACCTATAAATCTGATTTTCACATTTTGGTCATGATCATACATTATTCACTATCAAAAGTCGGCTTAGTTTTTTCCTCTAATGCAGTGAGAAATTTGAGCATATCGAAAGTTAAAAGTGCGGCAACCCGGGGTCTAGACGAAGTTTATTTTGAAACAACATAAGCCTTTTTTATGCTATTTTGAATGAAAATATATACGAAATAAAAAGACAGCAATCGAAAACAACCCGAAATTAATCAACAAACAAATTTAGTTATTTAAAAATAAACTAAGCAAAATAGTCCAGTCTATTTAAACATATGGAGAAGCAATTTTTGTGGGCATCGTAAGATAACTTTATAAAAAGCTTAAGTCTAAGTTTTCGACCATGGATCCCTTGCAGGGTTGCCGCTATATAGATTTTAAGGCTCAACAAGGTCTTACACATACAAAATAAATCCGAAATATGTATGCATCGAGATATGATCGTTGACTGAAAAACTTTCGTGTGTAAATATAACTAATAACTGCGTGCATTCTACGAATTTTATTCGTGGTTTTCAGTCACGAATAGCATTCGTAGAATGGACATATATTAGTACATATTGCGAATATTTCAAGTTTATTGTACAGAAACAAACGTATATTGTACTAATAGTATTGTAATATTTACCAATGCACTCGTTATTTATTCGTACATTTTACAGTGCTATTAGTATATTGTACTAATTTGACTGACTGCTGGTTTTCCCTTAATTCTGAAATTATATTATTATATTTTAATTGAATAAAGTGTCGAGTTTTACTTACCTGGATTTGAACTAGTATCCTTCCGTGCCGAGAGCGAGCATGCATCCACTGAGCTAATTTGCAACATAAAATTCTCCGGCAAAATGATACTCAGTTGAAAAGTTCACACAGTTTCTTTTTATTTGGTTGGGCAGAGAGTCATCACGAATTTTTTTTTGCTAATGATTAGTAACTTTCACTAATGGAGTATGAAGTTATTCTTATAAAAAACGACTGTTAATATTTGTTTGTTTCTATCACTTGTCTCAATTAATAATAATTAATAATTTCTAATTAATACTTACTTATTTTTATTTTTCACAAAAGACGAATTTGTTCACTTATGTAACTCGGTCACTTAACACAATTGACAAATTGTGACCGAAGACATCTTTGAACTTTTGAGGAATGGAATACGTTTACCAAAAGAAATAACGTATATTTCAGATAAAACTTTTTAAACTTTACTAATACTTCGTACATTCTACGAATAATGCGTACGGTCTGTCTACGAATGAATTTTGTCTACTAATATTAGTTTTACTTCGTAAATAGTACGAATCCATTAGTAAATATTACAAATGCAATGGTAGAAATTACGAATGTATTCGTTCGAGAAATTAACGAATGTTATTAGTTATATGTACACAACAATTCGTTCAATGTACTCATAAAAATTGCATAATTTTAGTTTACGAATGTTATAAGTATATTCAACGAATGAATTCGTGCATACTACCACATGTATTAGTTACACTTCACGAATGTATTCGTAACGAAATCACGATACGAATACTTCGTACATTTCACGAATATTCGTACAATGCAAGAATATTTTTGCTACGAATGTCATTCGTAGCCAATTTACTAATAAAGTTTTTGAGTGTTTTAAAGTCGAAAACGGTAAAGTAGACGTTTTAGAAATAATTTGCAGTAAATCAGGATGACATTTTATTATATTTTGGAAGGGTAATTAAAAATTATTTTATCCATGTTTGGGGAATTTTTGATATATGTGTTGAGTTTAGTCGCAGAAAAGTTTTGAAAACCTCAAATTTTGGAGTTCAATTTTGTCAAGCTTTTGAATTTTATATTTTTAAAAATCTGAAATTCTTAAGAATGATGGAGATTACTAACTTCAGGTTTGGACTAAAAACTTCAGTTCACCACTGTGAGCGCAGAAAATTCACAATTTAGTATTTTTAGAACTCAGCTTATAAGAGTTAAGAGCTTAAATGTAATAATATTGATATATATATATATATACAATAACTCGACAAAGAACCAGACCTTTCTATATGTATCAAAAGTAAGTATATTGCTGAATCGAATTTCATAAATTAATTAAATTCATTAAATTAAAATTGTAAGCATACTACTCATATAGTTAGTCACATTATTAGGAGAGTTTGTATTATTTAATTAATTGATCATGAGGTTTTTGTTTGCCAATGTTTAAAAACTACTCTTTTTAAATTTTTATTGACTTATTTAAAATTCATATATGTACATAAGTAATAAGTTATATAAATATCTTAGTCCTATTGGTTTGGCATAATGCCGTCTACCAGATTGACATTTTTTCTTGTAATTTTATAAAAGATAGCTTTACATTTAATATAAAAAGATACATAGTTTGATACTTAAAAGTCGCCTTCAATAATTCGTTTTCTATATCGCAGCGCACTTACAGTATATTTGTATAGCAGCACCCTCGGTCTCCATTCAAAATACTTAACACATCATCCATCTGCAGTAGATTAGCTTCAAAGTAAATCCTCCGTATTTCGCTCAGAATAGGACATTTTCCGATAAAGTGGTACACGTCTTCTCTCTCCTTAAGGTTGCAGAGGTCACACTCAATAGGAAGATCAGTTCGATGTGGTATAAAGTTTAAGCTTGTTAGTTCACCTCTTATTTTGAATATTGTGTTAATTTTTTCTGTTGTGTTCGTGTTTAAAAAATATGTTGTTTCTTGCATGTTGTAGTTTAGTTTACTGAAGTAAATACGATATTGTGATGATTGGGCTTCATTTAAATATGTTTCGTATAAACGGTTACCAGTTTTTTCTAGTATTGACGAAAATTTACTTTTAAAATGTGAGGCATTTTCAAAATTCGTGCTTAATCCAACATCGCGTGATAAGTTTTCCCATTCTTGGACACAATTAGTTTTTGTCAACAGTAGGTAGGAGAGTATTATTTTTGGCAGTCTTTCCTCATCCATCATCATAACTTTATTTACATAATCGAAGTGTAGTTTAAGCGTATCCAAAAAGAGTGGGGGTAACCCTGTTTCTAGGTGGATCATGTAATTAGGTGTGTTATTTGGTAGTTTAAATACTCTTTTGACGCAGTAACGCTGAAAAAGTTCCACAGAAGCAAACGGACGGTATCCCCATGCTTGAGCCCCATATAACATAATGGATGTTGCAGTTGCACGTATAATTTTTTGTTTTGCGGAGTGACTCAAATATTTGTTTCCGATGCACCTTCCCCAAACTGAGCCGATCGCACGTTTTGCCTCTGATAACTTTGCTTAAAAGTGTTTTTTTCATATTAAGGTTGGGTGTAATAAGAACTCCTAAATACTTATATTCCCTTACAACTTCGATTCTCTCTCCATCATAATTCCACTGCTCATTTCTTGAGTATCTTCCGCCGCCATTTCTAAATATCATCATTTTCGTCTTCGACAAATTTACAGACAAGTTCCATTTCTTACAATAGTTTGACAGCCTGTTTATCATTAGTTGCATACTGTTAATCGTTTCGGCAAAAATAGCGATATCATCTGCAAACATCAATGCAGGAATACACGTTTTATTTATTTTGATACCACCTCCTAAGTTTTCTGTTAAGTCATTGATAAATAGGATAAATAACAATGAACTCAAGATACATCCCTGCTTAAATCCCATCGTTGTTGCAAACTCATCCGAAACGCATTTTCCATCCCAGACCATAGCTAAGTTGTCTTCATATAAGGCTTTCAAAATGTTTATCATTTTACTCGACACTCCAATCGTGTATAATTTATAAATCAGCGCTTCACGAGGCACAGAATCAAAAGCAGCACGAAAGTTAACGAAAAGTGTATACAGCTTTTTATTCTTGTTCTTGTATATTTCAGCAATGTTTACTAGCGAAAATATTTGGTCTAATGTTGAATAGCCTTCTCTAAATCCTGCCTGGAACTCATGAAGTATTCCCTTTACTTTTACCCAATGTGTAAGCCTGTTGAAAAGTAGGGCTCCAAACAGTTTCGATGAGGTATTTAGAAAAGATATTCCTCTGTAGTTCACGGGGTCGTTATAATCTCCTTTTTTGTGCAGCGGAAAAATAATTGCTTTTCTCAAACTCTTTGGTATAGTTCCAGTTTCGTATATTTTGTTATATTCTTCCATGAGAGCAATCGTAAAGTCCACTGTGCAGTTTTTGTAGAACTCGGACGGGATTCTATCTTCTCCTGGGGCCTTATTATCTTTCGCTTTTCTAAGAACGGTTTGGACTTCATCAATAGTGAATGGCGCATCTAAAATATCTTCCAAATAAAGAGGTTCTGCATATTGATGTGCTAAAGATACTTGATCTGTATTAAGTAGAATCCTAAAGTGGTCTCGTAACTGTTGAGCCTGTAGAGTTGGTGCGATGACTAGTTTTCTTCCATTTAATTGTTTAACCGCCTTCCAAAAATCAGATGAGGAACTAGCTGAGCTTATCGCAGTTACCTTCATTTGCTCAAAAGCTATCTTTTTTGAACGGCACAGTTTCTTGAATTCCCGGTTTGCTTCTGCATACGAATATTTAGAAGTATGAGTATTGTGTATCCAAAATTGTTTTAAGAATTCAAACGATTTCAGTCTTGCATTCTTGCATTCATTATCAAACCATTCTTGTTTGTTTCTACTTATCATTTTTGCTGTATTTGGTTTCGATGGAGCTGATTTCTTGATAACTTCAGAGAGATCTTCAATATTGGAAGAGATATTTGTTCTACTCTCATGTACATATATAAAAAGCTTAAATACGGGTTTAGGAACAACAAACCAATTAAAACAAGATTTTTTGAGCACTTTTGCAAAAAGTGTAATTTTGTACATACATATATAAGAAGAAGAAATTAAAATTTATTTAAAAACTATTTTCGTATCCGAAGGTGTTTCTTTACCTACTGTATCATCTGAAATTTGACCCAATAGCCGTCACTGAAATAGCCCGCGGTATATTTGGCGAAATTTTTTTGACACAATCATTTATTACTTAATATGTTTCTACATAGTTAATACTTACATACTCGTGTTTTAATTAAAAGCGCTTTATTCGTTTGTTTACAAGCAAATCATGTCCTTCTTACTGGATTGTGCACCGAAAACCAAAACATGGTCAATATCCAGACCAAATATGTTCGGCTTCCAGCTTGAAGCATGTACAATCAGTAATGGAAAATATATTTTCTTACATGCATTTAGTGGATGCGGCACGACGACTCAACGTCAGCAACTTTAGATATGGGAAAAATTAAATTTATTGCGGCTCTGGAAAAAAATGTTAAGCTCAGTGATGTAATTGCAAAATTTATAAATTATGACGTCGATCCCAAGATTTTTGGATGGAACCCATCTAAGGATTCTTCAAATGATATGCGGTACAAGTGCTTTGTAAGGTCATCTAAGAAAAGAACTTGCAACCTTGCAAATCTTCCCCTAACAGAAGGAGCAGGAAAATATCACTCATATAGGACATATTTTCAAGTTCAACAGTGGTTGAGCAAAAGAGATGGAAAAAAGTCCTTGTGATTGGGGGTGGAAAAAAACAACGTTGGGTTGGATGCCTCAAACAAGCGATGACGATTCGGCACCAAGTTCGATCCTCAAGCTTATTTCTTGCAAAGGTACCAAACATTGCGAAAAATCCACAGCAATTTGGGGGCAGTCGCGTACGCAGGGGGGGCTTAGGGGGCTTGACCCAAGCAATATGATATCATCGAAGTAAGATTTTTATTATTTTTAGTTCAAATTATATTTTTGTTAATTTTAAACTTAAGCAGTATTTTCAATTTTATTTAAAAAAAAACTATAGCCATGGATGTCGTTTTGAAATCATTAGTTCATACCACACGAAATCTAGATTTTAATTGACATTTAAAACGTATCTCAGTATTCATAGAAACCCAACAAAAATTCCCTTGCAAACAGTCAAAATTCGCAAAATGATTTCACACATTTAATTTTTTCCTTCTCGTCCCATTAAAAAAAAAGCCAGAATGAAATAAGAAAACAAAATTTTTTTATTGCTTTTTAGTGTGGTGAAATGCTTTGGTTATGCTTGAACCAGTATCTTCGCGCTCAGTGAACGTATCAAATATTCAAAAAATATTTGTTGTTGTTATTTCTAATGCTACGACATAAGGCATTAAGAAAGCTGTAGAGTCAATTGAAAAACTGCCTTTAACTTGTATCAGAGGTAGACAATCTTCTAAAACTCTTTTTTTAAAGTTAATGGGCCGTATTCATAGTCATCTTAAACTATTATGATTAATTTAAACTTAAAATATAACCTAAACATTTATTGTAGTAGCCCCTAGCGTAATGGTTAGTGCGTTCGACTGTCACGCTGGAGGTCTGGGTTCGCTTCCCAGCCTCGTCCACCTAAAAACTAAAAACTTTTTTTTCAGGTTACTGCCTCTTGCGAGGAATTGACAAATCCTCCAAGAGTATAACTTGTCGCGAATAAGTGCTTCTCGTCTAGCCGTTCGGATTCGGCATACAATTGTAGGTCCCTTCTATTCCTGTCGACAGTTGCACACAGGAATGGTTGCGAGTTGTTAGTCACTAGGCCCTGGTTCTTCATGAGCCGTTGTGCCACCCGATTTATTTATTTTTTAACATTTATTTTAGTTTTTTTCAATGCACTATGTTTGACGTTCATTAATTTAATAAACTTCTATTTTGATAAGTATAGAAATCGAATTGGAATAAATTGTTATAATTGATCTTATTAAAACTGTACTTAAGTAAAACATAAGTTTAGCGAAACCACTATGAAACGCCCCAATAATAATTTGTAATATGAGAATTCCCTTGAAAAATGTTACCATTTCTTTCGTTGTATAGCTACTGCTACTGCTACCTTAAACTATAATAATGTCTGTTCCTTTACCCTGAATTTCTGCGATTTTCTGTGCATTTCGTTCCCAAGTTCTATCAATTTCATTTCTTTTATATGAACTTGACAGGACTTTGGAATAAAAATCACAGAAACTCAAATTAAATGAACAGACATTAAATCGCAAGAGACTGCCAGAACTTTTGCAGACCACGTAACTCTTAATCTCTCAGGAGGTCCGCTACCAGCATCAAGTGCAGAGGACCAGTGGGAACACTGTCAACAAGCCATTAGAAGTACCGCCTCTGATGTGCTGGGTTTCACTAGGCGAATACAACGAAACCCCTGGTTCGCTAAGCAGCTAAGGACGAGGCCTACCAGGCAATGCTGCAGACTCGAACAAGAGCTGCTGAGGGAGTGGCCCGGGAGCTCTACGGGCTGAAACGAAAAGAGGAACGCCGACTTCTCAGGAGGAAAAAGAGAGAGCACGAGAAGCGGGCGGTAGAGTCTATTGAGGGTTGTAGCGGTAGGGGAGATGTTCGAAAATTTTATCAGAAGGTGAAGCGATCCACCCAAGGATTCAAGGCTAGAACGGAAGCCTGCCGAGATGAGAGTGGGAATATAGTAGTAGACACACAGTCAGTGCTGAGGATCTGGAAAGAACACTTCTCTAGACTGCTTAATGGCGAAGACAGCCAAGATGCCGCTAATAGGCAGAACGCTCCATTCAACTTGGACGATGATGGCCAAGAGTTCCGTCCACCCGACTGGCTGGCGATATCCAAACTTAAGTCGTACAAGGCTGCAGGTGCGGATGGCTTACAAGCCGAACTATTTAAATCAGCGGGAGATGAATTGGCTAGGAGCATACACCAGCTCATCTGCAAAATTTGGTCGGAGGAAAGTATGCCCGATGAATGGAACCTCGGTATAGTGTGCCCCATCCATAAAAAGGGAGATGTTCTGAAATGTACCAACTACAGAGGAATTAGTCTCCTAAACGTCGCTTATAAAATCTTGTCGGCCATCCTGTGTGACCGCTTAAAACCTTTTGTCAACGATCTGATCGGCCCTTATCAGTGCGGTTTTAGGCCAGGCAAGTCAACCGTCGATCAAATGTTCACACTCCGACAGATTTTAGAAAAATCCCGGGAATTCCAGATCGATACACACCACCTTTTTATCGATTTTAAAGTCGCGTATGATAGCGTGAAAAGGGACGAATTATACAGAGCCATGTCGAGTCTCGGCATCCCTGCCAAACTCGTCCGCTTGTGCAGGATGACGATGGAGAAATCTCGCTGCTCCGTCAAAATTGGTAAGAACACCACCGATTCCTTTGATGTTGAGAAAGGATTGAGGCAAGGCGACGCGTTATCATGCAACCTATTCAACATCGTTCTTGAAGCCATTGTACGCAACGCACATGTCAACACCAGCGGTACAATCTATCAAAAGTCCGTTCAATTGCTTGCATATGCGGATGACATAGACATTGTCGGCAGAACGAAGCGAGCTGTGGCAGGGGCATTTGCGAGCATTGAATCGGAGGCGGCTAGAATGGGATTGGCGGTTAATGAGGACAAGACGAAGTATATGCTGTCATCGAGAGAGGAATCTCAACATCGTCGACTCGGGCAAAATATCACGATGGACAGATATAACTTCGAAGTTGTCAAGGACTTTGTCTACCTGGGCTCCACTATTACATCGCAGAATGACATCAGTGCAGAGATCAAGCGAAGAATTACTCTTGCCAACCGCTGTTTCTTCGGTCTAAGAAGGCATTTAAGTAGTAAGGCCCTCTCTCAGAGAACCAAGGAGACTTTATACAAAACCCTAATCATCCCGGTCCTGCTTTATGGGTCAGAAGCATGGACACTGAAAGATTCGGATAAAAATCTGCTAGGGTGCTTTGAGAGGAAGATTCTTCGTGTGATTTTCGGTCCGGTGTGTATCGAAGGAGTATGGAGGAGAAGATTCAACGACGAGCTATACGGGCTATACAGCGACGTTGACCTGGTCAAAAAGCTGAAAATACAGCGGCTTAGATGGCTGGGGCACGTGGAGCGTATGGACAGCAACGCACCTGCCCGACGAGTCTTCGAATCCAACCCCGATGGGGTACGCAGCAGAGGAAGAACCCGTAACAGGTGGCGCAATCAAGTGAATGACGACATCAAAGCACTCTGTGTGCGCAACTGGAAGCGGCTAGCTAGGGCAAGAGCTGGCTGGAGGGGCTTGTTAGTTGAGGCCGAAGCCCATCCTGGGCTGTGAGCGCCATCAAAAGTAAAAGTAAGTAAAGAATTATTTTAACAAAAATGATATATCTACAAATTTTAAGTATTTACAGTCCTATTTTAAAAACCTCTTAACTAACTCCTTGCTCTCGAGTTGACTCAACCTTGGATAAGATTTAACTTATGAGTTTGAAATTCTGTTTAGTAAAATGAAACCTGTGAAAAAGTTCTGTTAGTGAGGTTAAATTTAAACTAAACATTTTTAAATAAACTGGACGACTGGATCGCACAAACTTGCCCTCGTAGCTAAAAATTTTAATGTAGCTAGAAATTGGCAATGGATATTATTGGTTCAATAAAATAATGATGTCGTTAAAAATAAAATGTTAAGAAAAAGTTAAAATACAAATTACCATATAATTTTTGTTTTTATAAATTTGTTATTTAAATATCTAAAAATAGGTACTATTTAAAATAGCTAGAGCCTAAAAAAGCGATGCCATGTTTGATAAACATAACGTTACGAAAAAAAAAAAATAAAAATCGTTAGAGCGGTTTTTTTTTTAAAACTAGTTTTGTATGTATAAAAATTGTTGAATTTATCAAAATGCAATTCAACACAAAGTTTTAAGAAAAATCATCAACTGGTTTTCAAGATATAGAATTTTCAAAAATAAAACAAATTTTTTTTAAAAATCGAAAACATTTTTGTATGCTAAATTTTTCTAACAACAAATTTGGCTTAAATCGATGAAGATATTAACGAGAAATTGAAAATCAAAAAATTGGTATTATGGCAGGTAGGTACCGTTAATAACTATTATTATTGGTAAAAATTTTTGTTATCAAAATATTGTCAAAATCGTTAAAGCCATTTTCGGAATAATACAGACTTTTGTTACAAAGACTGTACCTAAAGATTTGTACCTATAAATCTGATTTTCACATTTTGGTCATGATCATACATTATTCACTATCAAAAGTCGGCTTAGTTTTTTCCTCTAATGCAGTGAGAAATTTGAGCATATCGAAAGTTAAAAGTGCGGCAACCCGGGGTCTAGACGAAGTTTATTTTGAAACAACATAAGCCTTTTTTATGCTATTTTGAATGAAAATATATACGAAATAAAAAGACAGCAATCGAAAACAACCCGAAATTAATCAACAAACAAATTTAGTTATTTAAAAATAAACTAAGCAAAATAGTCCAGTCTATTTAAACATATGGAGAAGCAATTTTTGTGGGCATCGTAAGATAACTTTATAAAAAGCTTAAGTCTAAGTTTTCGACCATGGATCCCTTGCAGGGTTGCCGCTATATAGATTTTAAGGCTCAACAAGGTCTTACACATACAAAATAAATCCGAAATATGTATGCATCGAGATATGATCGTTGACTGAAAAACTTTCGTGTGTAAATATAACTAATAACTGCGTGCATTCTACGAATTTTATTCGTGGTTTTCAGTCACGAATAGCATTCGTAGAATGGACATATATTAGTACATATTGCGAATATTTCAAGTTTATTGTACAGAAACAAACGTATATTGTACTAATAGTATTGTAATATTTACCAATGCACTCGTTATTTATTCGTACATTTTACAGTGCTATTAGTATATTGTACTAATTTGACTGACTGCTGGTTTTCCCTTAATTCTGAAATTATATTATTATATTTTAATTGAATAAAGTGTCGAGTTTTACTTACCTGGATTTGAACTGGCGCCGAGAGCGAGCATGCATCCACTGAGCTAATTTGCAACATAAAATTCTCCGGCAAAATGATACTCAGTTGAAAAGTTCACACAGTTTCTTTTTATTTGGTTGGGCAGAGAGTCATCACGAATTTTTTTTTGCTAATGATTAGTAACTTTCACTAATGGAGTATGAAGTTATTCTTATAAAAAACGACTGTTAATATTTGTTTGTTTCTATCACTTGTCTCAATTAATAATAATTAATAATTTCTAATTAATACTTACTTATTTTTATTTTTCACAAAAGACGAATTTGTTCACTTATGTAACTCGGTCACTTAACACAATTGACAAATTGTGACCGAAGACATCTTTGAACTTTTGAGGAATGGAATACGTTTACCAAAAGAAATAACGTATATTTCAGATAAAACTTTTTAAACTTTACTAATACTTCGTACATTCTACGAATAATGCGTACGGTCAGTCTACGAATGAATTTTGTCTACTAATATTAGTTTTACTTCGTAAATAGTACGAATCCATTAGTAAATATTACAAATGCAATGGTAGAAATTACGAATGTATTCGTTCGAGAAATTAACGAATGTTATTAGTTATATGTACACAACAATTCGTTCAATGTACTCATAAAAATTGCATAATTTTAGTTTACGAATGTTATAAGTATATTCAACGAATGAATTCGTGCATACTACCACATGTATTAGTTACACTTCACGAATGTATTCGTAACGAAATCACGATACGAATACTTCGTACATTTCACGAATATTCGTACAATGCAAGAATATTTTTGCTACGAATGTCATTCGTAGCCAATTTACTAATAAAGTTTTTGAGTGTTTTAAAGTCGAAAACGGTAAAGTAGACGTTTTAGAAATAATTTGCAGTAAATCAGGATGACATTTTATTATATTTTGGAAGGGTAATTAAAAATTATTTTATCCATGTTTGGGGAATTTTTGATATATGTGTTGAGTTTAGTCGCAGAAAAGTTTTGAAAACCTCAAATTTTGGAGTTCAATTTTGTCAAGCTTTTGAATTTTATATTTTTAAAAATCTGAAATTCTTAAGAATGATGGAGATTACTAACTTCAGGTTTGGACTAAAAACTTCAGTTCACCACTGTGAGCGCAGAAAATTCACAATTTAGTATTTTTAGAACTCAGCTTATAAGAGTTAAGAGCTTAAATGTAATAATATTGATATATATATATATATACAATAACTCGACAAAGAACCAGACCTTTCTATATGTATCAAAAGTAAGTATATTGCTGAATCGAATTTCATAAATTAATTAAATTCATTAAATTAAAATTGTAAGCATACTACTCATATAGTTAGTCACATTATTAGGAGAGTTTGTATTATTTAATTAATTGATCATGAGGTTTTTGTTTGCCAATGTTTAAAAACTACTCTTTTTAAATTTTTATTGACTTATTTAAAATTCATATATGTACATAAGTAATAAGTTATATAAATATCTTAGTCCTATTGGTTTGGCATAATGCCGTCTACCAGATTGACATTTTTTCTTGTAATTTTATAAAAGATAGCTTTACATTTAATATAAAAAGATACATAGTTTGATACTTAAAAGTCGCCTTCAATAATTCGTTTTCTATATCGCAGCGCACTTACAGTATATTTGTATAGCAGCACCCTCGGTCTCCATTCAAAATACTTAACACATCATCCATCTGCAGTAGATTAGCTTCAAAGTAAATCCTCCGTATTTCGCTCAGAATAGGACATTTTCCGATAAAGTGGTACACGTCTTCTCTCTCCTTAAGGTTGCAGAGGTCACACTCAATAGGAAGATCAGTTCGATGTGGTATAAAGTTTAAGCTTGTTAGTTCACCTCTTATTTTGAATATTGTGTTAATTTTTTCTGTTGTGTTCGTGTTTAAAAAATATGTTGTTTCTTGCATGTTGTAGTTTAGTTTACTGAAGTAAATACGATATTGTGATGATTGGGCTTCATTTAAATATGTTTCGTATAAACGGTTACCAGTTTTTTCTAGTATTGACGAAAATTTACTTTTAAAATGTGAGGCATTTTCAAAATTCGTGCTTAATCCAACATCGCGTGATAAGTTTTCCCATTCTTGGACACAATTAGTTTTTGTCAACAGTAGGTAGGAGAGTATTATTTTTGGCAGTCTTTCCTCATCCATCATCATAACTTTATTTACATAATCGAAGTGTAGTTTAAGCGTATCCAAAAAGAGTGGGGGTAACCCTGTTTCTAGGTGGATCATGTAATTAGGTGTGTTATTTGGTAGTTTAAATACTCTTTTGACGCAGTAACGCTGAAAAAGTTCCACAGAAGCAAACGGACGGTATCCCCATGCTTGAGCCCCATATAACATAATGGATGTTGCAGTTGCACGTATAATTTTTTGTTTTGCGGAGTGACTCAAATATTTGTTTCCGATGCACCTTCCCCAAACTGAGCCGATCGCACGTTTTGCCTCTGATAACTTTGCTTCAAAGTGTTTTTTTCATATTAAGGTTGGGTGTAATAAGAACTCCTAAATACTTATATTCCCTTACAACTTCGATTCTCTCTCCATCATAATTCCACTGCTCATTTCTTGAGTATCTTCCGCCGCCATTTCTAAATATCATCATTTTCGTCTTCGACAAATTTACAGACAAGTTCCATTTCTTACAATAGTTTGACAGCCTGTTTATCATTAGTTGCATACTGTTAATCGTTTCGGCAAAAATAGCGATATCATCTGCAAACATCAATGCAGGAATACACGTTTTATTTATTTTGATACCACCTCCTAAGTTTTCTGTTAAGTCATTGATAAATAGGATAAATAACAATGAACTCAAGATACATCCCTGCTTAAATCCCATCGTTGTTGCAAACTCATCCGAAACGCATTTTCCATCCCAGACCATAGCTAAGTTGTCTTCATATAAGGCTTTCAAAATGTTTATCATTTTACTCGACACTCCAATCGTGTATAATTTATAAATCAGCGCTTCACGAGGCACAGAATCAAAAGCAGCACGAAAGTTAACGAAAAGTGTATACAGCTTTTTATTCTTGTTCTTGTATATTTCAGCAATGTTTACTAGCGAAAATATTTGGTCTAATGTTGAATAGCCTTCTCTAAATCCTGCCTGGAACTCATGAAGTATTCCCTTTACTTTTACCCAATGTGTAAGCCTGTTGAAAAGTAGGGCTCCAAACAGTTTCGATGAGGTATTTAGAAAAGATATTCCTCTGTAGTTCACGGGGTCGTTATAATCTCCTTTTTTGTGCAGCGGAAAAATAATTGCTTTTCTAAAACTCTTTGGTATAGTTCCAGTTTCGTATATTTTGTTATATTCTTCCATGAGAGCAATCGTAAAGTCCACTGTGCAGTTTTTGTAGAACTCGGACGGGATTCTATCTTCTCCTGGGGCCTTATTATCTTTCGCTTTTCTAAGAACGGTTTGGACTTCATCAATAGTGAATGGCGCATCTAAAATATCTTCCAAATAAAGAGGTTCTGCATATTGATGTGCTAAAGATACTTGATCTGTATTAAGTAGAATCCTAAAGTGGTCTCGTAACTGTTGAGCCTGTAGAGTTGGTGCGATGACTAGTTTTCTTCCATTTAATTGTTTAACCGCCTTCCAAAAATCAGATGAGGAACTAGCTGAGCTTATCGCAGTTACCTTCATTTGCTCAAAAGCTATCTTTTTTGAACGGCACAGTTTCTTGAATTCCCGGTTTGCTTCTGCATACGAATATTTAGAAGTATGAGTATTGTGTATCCAAAATTGTTTTAAGAATTCAAACGATTTCAGTCTTGCATTCTTGCATTCATTATCAAACCATTCTTGTTTGTTTCTACTTATCATTTTTGCTGTATTTGGTTTCGATGGAGCTGATTTCTTGATAACTTCAGAGAGATCTTCAATATTGGAAGAGATATTTGTTCTACTCTCATGTACATATATAAAAAGCTTAAATACGGGTTTAGGAACAACAAACCAATTAAAACAAGATTTTTTGAGCACTTTTGCAAAAAGTGTAATTTTGTACATACATATATAAGAAGAAGAAATTAAAATTTATTTAAAAACTATTTTCGTATCCGAAGGTGTTTCTTTACCTACTGTATCATCTGAAATTTGACCCAATAGCCGTCACTGAAATAGCCCGCGGTATATTTGGCGAAATTTTTTTGACACAATCATTTATTACTTAATATGTTTCTACATAGTTAATACTTACATACTCGTGTTTTAATTAAAAGCGCTTTATTCGTTTGTTTACAAGCAAATCATGTCCTTCTTACTGGATTGTGCACCGAAAACCAAAACATGGTCAATATCCAGACCAAATATGTTCGGCTTCCAGCTTGAAGCATGTACAATCAGTAATGGAAAATATATTTTCTTACATGCATTTAGTGGATGCGGCACGACGACTCAACGTCAGCAACTTTAGATATGGGAAAAATTAAATTTATTGCGGCTCTGGAAAAAAATGTTAAGCTCAGTGATGTAATTGCAAAATTTATAAATTATGACGTCGATCCCAAGATTTTTGGATGGAACCCATCTAAGGATTCTTCAAATGATATGCGGTACAAGTGCTTTGTAAGGTCATCTAAGAAAAGAACTTGCAACCTTGCAAATCTTCCCCTAACAGAAGGAGCAGGAAAATATCACTCATATAGGACATATTTTCAAGTTCAACAGTGGTTGAGCAAAAGAGATGGAAAAAAGTCCTTGTGATTGGGGGTGGAAAAAAACAACGTTGGGTTGGATGCCTCAAACAAGCGATGACGATTCGGCACCAAGTTCGATCCTCAAGCTTATTTCTTGCAAAGGTACCAAACATTGCGAAAAATCCACAGCAATTTGGGGGCAGTCGCGTACGCAGGGGGGGCTTAGGGGGCTTGACCCAAGCAATATGATATCATCGAAGTAAGATTTTTATTATTTTTAGTTCAAATTATATTTTTGTTAATTTTAAACTTAAGCAGTATTTTCAATTTTATTTAAAAAAAAACTATAGCCATGGATGTCGTTTTGAAATCATTAGTTCATACCACACGAAATCTAGATTTTAATTGACATTTAAAACGTATCTCAGTATTCATAGAAACCCAACAAAAATTCCCTTGCAAACAGTCCAAAATTCGCAAAATGATTTCACATAATTAATTTTTTCCTTCTCGTCCCATTAAAAAAAAGCCAGAATGAAATAAGAAAACAAAATTTTTTATTGCTTTTTAGTGTGGTGAAATGCTTTGGTTATGCTTGAACCAGTATCTTCGCGCTCAGTGAACGTATCAAATATTCAAAAAATATTTGTTGTTGTTATTTCTAATGCTACGACATAAGGCATTAAGAAAGCTGTAGAGTCAATTGAAAAACTGCCTTTAACTTGTATCAGAGGTAGACAATCTTCTAAAACTCTTTTTTTAAAGTTAATGGGCCGTATTCATAGTCATCTTAAACTATTATGATTAATTTAAACTTAAAATATAACCTAAACATTTATTGTAGTAGCCCCTAGCGTAATGGTTAGTGCGTTCGACTGTCACGCTGGAGGTCTGGGTTCGCTTCCCAGCCTCGTCCACCTAAAAACTAAAAACTTTTTTTTCAGGTTACTGCCTCTTGCGAGGAATTGACAAATCCTCCAAGAGTATAACTTGTCGCGAATAAGTGCTTCTCGTCTAGCCGTTCGGATTCGGCATAAAATTGTAGGTCCCTTCTATTCCTGTCGACAGTTGCACACAGGAATGGTTGCGAGTTGTTAGTCACTAGGCCCTGGTTCTTCATGAGCCGTTGTGCCACCCGATTTATTTATTTTTTAACATTTATTTTAGTTTTTTTCAATGCACTATGTTTGACGTTCATTAATTTAATAAACTTCTATTTTGATAAGTATAGAAATCGAATTGGAATAAATTGTTATAATTGATCTTATTAAAACTGTACTTAAGTAAAACATAAGTTTAGCGAAACCATTATGAAACGCCCCAATAATAATTTGTAATATGAGAATTCCCTTGAAAAATGTTACCATTTCTTTCGTTGTATAGCTACTGCTACTGCTACCTTAAACTATAATAATGTCTGTTCCTTTACCCTGAATTTCTGCGATTTTCTGTGCATTTCGTTCCCAAGTTCTATCAATTTCATTTCTTTTATATGAACTTGACAGGACTTTGGACTAAAAATCACAGAAACTCAAATTAAGTGAACAGACCTAATAAATGTTATTAGCCGTTTTTTTTTTTGGGAGAGTGACTAGCAACTCAGTAAGAGTTTTACACGGAAAACACACAAAACATTCTCAATAATAATTAGTTTTGTTATTGTTTTGCGTATAAACATTTTGCTGAGTTGCCATTCAGTCTCTCAAAATGAGCTTATTTAAAAAAAATCGGACATTTTTGTTTATTAAAATGTGAATACACTTTTCACCTAACCTACCCCTATTACCGTTGACATTGTTTAAATCGAGTCCATAAATTGGATTTTTGTCAAATTTGATTTTTACAAAAAATATTTGTTTACAAAGAAAGAAAGGTAAAATTCATTTCATAACTATAGGGAGTATTTTTTTTTTCTATTGAAATTAAATTTCTGGTGGTTGATAATACGAAGGGATTTAATTTTGCTTGCTGTTTTGTGATACCTTAAAAAAATTACACCAAAATTGAGACTCAGCCCCCTCCCCCCCAAACAAAATCCTGCGTACGCTTCTGTTTGGGGGCATTGACTTTCAACAATGCCCCCAAGAAACAACCAATCGTGGACGATGATTCAGAGGACGAAGGTGGAAGAACTGTTAGCAGGATTTCCTTCCAAGAAAATATAGTCTGCCAGGTGCTTCATGTAAGAAACCAAGGTTTCATGCACCGGTACTTGAAATTAATTAAAGCCACGTAAGTGTATATATTGTATTTATGCCTCCCAATAATTATTATTTATTTATAATGATCTTATAAACCATAAAAAAAAAGTTATTGTCCAATTACATACACGATAACTAAAGTTATAATAATGCGAATTACCTTAATACGATCCGCCCCATACGATAAAAGAAACTATCCCATTTACACTGCACATGCACACGTGATACACACATTATACCATTTAAACACTGCAACCTGCGATACCCACACACACTTTTGTAACTGAATAAATGATTTCGATTCTACGTTTGAAGATGCGATTATGAAACTTTCAAGCGCTATAGTAAATAAACAATTATTCGGACAAAAAACATGTTTGTGTAAAAATTGTAGGTGGTGGTGCTTTCAACAACTTTTAGAAGGAAATTTTTGCGAAACACTAACGAAAAAAAAAAGTATTTGACTTTAAAAACAATGTGAACTCCATTTTTTTTTTAACTTGCTATGACTCGTTAAATACACAAAATATAAAAAAAAATTAACATGGACAAATTTGTAGAACGTATGTCTCTCTACAAAAATACATTTTCAGTTTTTCGATAAACTCAAAAATACGGGATTAATTTATGAAAAACAAATTCACTTTTTTAATCAAGATATTGGCAACCCTGCAAGGGGTTGGTAGTCGAAAACTTGGAGTTAAGCTTTCTGTATGATACTCTAACGAACTCAAAACAAAATTGCTTCCCCATATGTTTTTCAAAAAAAATACCTAAAATGACTGGACTAAAAATGAAAGCGTAAATCAAAAATTGGTCAAATTTGGGTCATTTTGTTTTTTATGTGATTTCAAAAATTATAAAATTTATTTCCAGAATTTCCTGATTTGTGGTGCTTTCATAGATTTTTCTTAATTCTTTATGTATCAATAACTTCTTTATTTTTAAAAATATATATTTTTTTTTAATTTTGAAATTTTCATCATGTTTGGAATAAATAATACCTCCTTAAAATCAAGTTAACGGAATATTTACACACCCGTTTAGTATGACGTTCTGTTGACCCTTCCCAGTAGTTGTATATGAACATTTTGCGTAATCTTTCGGATTTTCTTAGAGTTCTTAATGTTCTTAACTTTGAAGATCATTAAAAGTATGATTTTTTGACAGCAACGAAATCGATTAAAAAATAATGGCGCAAAATATACCACTTAAATTTTGTTTCTAATTTTAAAACAGTTCACTAAAAATTTATATAGGTACGACAAAGTATCATGTTGATTAATTATGATGCTTAAAAGCCTTTAGTAGACTATTATAGTTATCCTAACTTAAGTAAAACGTTAAGAGATATTTTTTAACTTGTTTAAAATAATTACGAGACAATTTTTAACCTTGTGTCATATTTTTTGTTTTTAATAGGTTTTTAAAGCTACATACAAATATAAGACCACTCCACATAATTTATTAAGGTCCAATTTCTCAATAGTGAGTTAAATAACTAATAAAACAAAAAAAATTCCTGTTGCTAGAGTATTTAATCCTCTGATAATTTAACTGATGATTGAAGAATCGGCTTTAAAAGTGTTTCCATTTATATCTGGAATTATGTAATAACTGAATATTTTTTTTTATCTTTTTAGACGTATTGTAACACGTCAACGTGTTTTCACCAAAGACCTATCATGCATGCACCAATACTATTCGAAAATTTGCAACTTATCTTAAATAAAATCATGGATTTCACATAAATGTTCTTGTCGAACATGAATCAGGAAACGTTACAGTTTACATCTACTATCCATTCAATGAAAAAATATGCAGCGATAATACTCCAAGAATTCAAAACTACTTCATGGACAGAAAACTAAAATGGAAGAAGCCAACATTTCCAGGAAAATTTAAAAAAACTTCTAGATGTATCATAATTGTTGAGGAATTTCCTCCGTTTGTGAATGTGGCTGAAAGAAATGCTTTTGTTTTGGTGTGGATGTTATTAAAAGTCTAGCAGACATAATATATTTAAAGCTTAATATCCAGATAATTCCAGAAAACAATGAAACCCCTTAAGTTCATAGATCGAGTTTTATATGACCATGTAAACTGTTAATCCTTGTTTTATAAATATTTGTTTTATGTGTTCTTTTTTTTCTTATATATAAACACAATGGTGAATTTATGATAGGTAGTTTTATTTAATCCAAAGACAGAAGAGTCTATTTTTCGGGAAGAGACTACTTTGGCGCTAGTTCCTTGCATTTAGTTGTTAAGAAACCTATGACATTTGGGTCCTTGGAGATCCTTTTGTTTCAATTCGACTGGTATACATGGCTAATACTTTTGTTCATTTCAACTGGAAGAGGAATCGGACAAGTTCCGCGGAAGAAGTTCTTTAAGCCTTTACTCAGTTTTCATTGACATTTTCTTCGAGAAAAGATCTTGTGTCGTGACCAACGGTAATTCTGGTCATTAAAAGTTCCGAAGATCATTTTTTTTCGTGGCCAATGGAAATTCTGGTCATTAAAAATTCCGAAGGCTCATTAGGTATATACATTTATATACATTATACAATCAACCACAATGTAAAATACCTTCAAATTTCGAGGAAATCATTGCAGAAGGTTATAAATATCTTGCCAAAAAATCATACTACTACACTTTGGATCATTTTTCAATGAATTACCGAGAAAGATATCTTACATCGATGATCCATTTTTGTATGCTGCAACATACATATGTATACATAAAACATGCGACAAATTAAGTGTTCACAAAAAATATCCTACCCGCTATGAAAGATATGACACTTTAAGGAAGCCTTTTCATAGTAATGTCCTTTGTATTTACACGGCCACGCCACAGTGTAAAAAGGCACAATCTAGGTGGACATTTGCAAAAAACTATTAGACAACATTTTTACTAACTGTACTTTTTACTGTTATTAGAAATGCCTGACAAGTAAGAAACTACAAAAGTTATCTGGTTTGAGACAATAGCACGTGTACAAACAGTGCTTTCATTTTAAAGAAAAAGCTGGTTAAACGAACCCACGCATAAATAAGCAATATTAATATAGTGTGTATGCCTTATATTTTAAACCCACTATTTATTTTTTTCTCAGAAAATCTTAGGAGAGGTATGTACAGTTATATAAAAATGCATTAGAGCTGATACAATTAAATTGTATACCTATAGTATACTAAACAACTCAAATTTTTTAAACTTAACCTATACAAAAATGTTTGATGAGCGTCAACTTTTTGTTCCCATCTAGTTCCACTTTTTGGTTTTCACTATCTTTTTGTTGAATTTGTTGGCTGTAGGCAAAGTTTAAATTTACAACCATACAGAACCATAAGCCTTTAGAAACCACGGATTTGAAGAAAAATGTCCGTTCAGCTAAAAGAGCTTTTTGACGTCTGGGTGGAACAAACTTCCCAAGAAAAGGACGCTGCCGTTCGAAAATATGTAAGTGAGCCAATTAATATTAAAAGGTATTAATGATGAGCGTGGAAAAGAACTTTTAATGGGCAAAGTCAATATATTCTTACGAAAAATGCGTGAGAAATGGGTCACATGGCACTGGAGTAGAAAGAATTTCTTGATGCAATTTTCCCAGTGGCTTAGTGGAAATGTGAGCCTTGACACAGAGTCAGATTTGAATCTGAGTGTTCCAAGTTCCAGCGATGAAAAGTGTTTCAATTCAATTAACTAGGGGATAAACAAAAAAAAAAGACGAATACAACATTTGTTAGATAATTATTCACATGAAGAGCTTTCATATGCTGCGTCTCTCAGCCTCTACGCATTGGGAAAGCGCAATGCTTCTGCTGTAGTAAAAGAAGTAACGGCGAATTCACCAGACGGCAACAAAAATTAAAAACTGCTATTTGACTAAAAAATCTTTACCAGAACGTTATACTCCGGAAGAGGCCCTTTCTTTATATATTCAGGGACGCTTTTCAACCGCTGACTTGTACGTTCATTTATAGCCCTGGTATCCAATGCCAGCAAGCATGCATAAACTGTTGATTCATTCTCATGGAGTTAATCAGTCTTGTTCCATGGCAATTGGTATGATGTCCGAAGAAGCTCTTGAAGCGAGAAATAAAGATTTGAGAAAATACAGGGAACACCACACGGGAAAATTCAACCGAAAATGTACAATGGAAGATTTATTTCACACCCTTCATTATTCATCTGATCCTTATATTTCAACATTATCAAGAAATGATAGTAGCGCTTTCATACATGCGAAACAAAACGGTGAGAGTTTCTCTGAAGATTAACTGCTTCTATTAAACTGTGCTACAGAATAAAACAAATTGCAACTGCTTATGAAGTGACCTAGTGGAAGTTGTAGGTAGGTATGACTAAGTACTTCATATTATGACAATTGAAAACTTTCATTAACCCTCAAAATTTCAATTTATCGTCAAGAAAAAGAAAGTTTTTTTAAACTTTTCATGTTTCAAAAATTTATTTACTCAGTAACTTTCCGATCGATTTTAAATTTTTTTTCATTTTTTAAAACAGAAATTTCCGTATGAAAAAAAATCTAAAATTGATCGAAAAGTTACTGAGTAAGAAAATGTTTATGCATGAAAAGTTTAAAAAACGTTTTTTTGCCGATAAATTGAAATTTTGAGGGTTTATGAAAGTTTTCAATTGCCATAATATGATGTACTCAGTCATACCTACAACTTCCACTATGTCACTTCAAAAGCAAATTTTCACAAAATCGACAAGAAGGTACAGACATTTTTGGGTACCTTAACTAAAAGAACTTTTCCTGTTTTTAATTTTTTTTTCCTATTTTTGTATATTCTTTTTTTATTGAGTTTTGTAAAAATGATAAGTTTTGTGATGTTAATTTAAATACAAAATAATTATGTTACATCCCAATCTTTTGTTTACCTAGTAGAAACATCGCACCGTAGATGAAGGGCTACGACACGTTTGCCTTGCAGCGTCCTAGTATTATAATCTGCATAACATATTTCGAGTAACTTGCAAGCCTATCGTAAACACTACAAACCAAAATCAATATGGTTTCTAGAGTTTAGGAGTAATGTCCACCTAAAAACCTCATTTTGACCTTTTTTAAATGAAGAATTTGACAAACGAATTTAACAAATGTCACAAAATAGGTTGCTGAAACATATTTATGATAAATTAGCATAAGATAGTTTTAAGAAGAAAAATGTAAGTCATAAGAGAGTGGTAAAAATAAGGATTCTGCATCAACTAATGGGGGCATGTCAGCTACTTATTGTTCTTTCGAGTAAGGAAACATTTTATTTTACTGTGGAATTTTTTTTAAATAGATATTTGATTCTCAATATGTTAATCGATTATTTTCACTGAACTATGAAAAGAAGATTACCAAATATCAGTAGATTAAGATCTTAAAGTGCATATATTCAAATAATGACTCACAGTTAAAAACAATTTATCATTTAAGGTTTTACTTTTAAAATAAAAAAAAAAAAATGGGAGCGCTACGATATCTCGCAAACTAAAATCTCGAATAACGAAATCTCGCATTTTTTTATAAATCTCGAAATACGAAATCTCGCAAACTCATAAACCCGCTTTTCATAAACTCGCAATTACAAAATCTCGCTTTTAACAATCTCGCATTTACATTTCACAGCCCAAAATCTCGCAAACTAAAATCTCGCATTAACACGTGAAGTTGGAAAATTCCGAACTGAAAAATAAAATCCTGCAAATAGAAAATGAAAAATCAGAGGCCTAAAAAGGGATATAAAATCCTTGAACCCGATACGCCGGCCACCCAGAGTACTTTTTATTACAAATAAACTGAAAACACACCAACTGAGAACATAGGCGCCTGCCTGGCGACTGAGCATACCCCAAGCGGAGCGACGGAGTCGCGTGAGTGGGACAGAGGACCCGAAAAGGGAGTTAAAATCCTTGAACCCGCGAAGCGGGCCACCCAATGTACTGTTTATTGCACATAAACAGAAAGCACACCAACTGACAACATACACAAACGAAAACCCTAGTATAACGTAATTTATACAAGTCCTTTCTGTTTTTTAATGCGAGATTTTAGTTTTCGAGATTTTAGTTTGCGGGTTTTTGTAATTGCGAGATTATAAAAAGCGGGTTGTTGTAATTGCGAGATTGTGAAGAGCGGGTTTCTGTAATTGCGAGATTTCGGGTGCGAGATTTTAGTTTGCGAGATTTCGTAGCCAACCCAAAAAAATATCTATATACATAGAATTAATAAAAAGGAATAGTTGTTTGATATTTTAAAAATGGAAATGTCTTCCGATGCTTATTTGCGCAGCTGTAGCCATTCAAAGGCACCCAAGGTTTCAAAACTCAAAAAAATTACTTTGAATGCAAATATACCAATAACAAGACCTTGGAGGAAGGTTTGCTTTGGATGTGCTGATACCATTTGACAATACCTTTCTATTTATGTACATTTCAATGGGTTCCAGAGACTTTCGCGAAAAAATGGTTTTGTGGGCATAAGGGGGTAGTCCATGCTTTTTTGTCAATATCGATTGAAAAAAAAATTGTTCAAATCAGTAAAATTTTGAACTACAATGCGAAGGCCTGACCGTTCTCTATTCAACAACGTCAACTGCAACCTCCTACGAGCCTGTTTTGGAAAGTTATATTATTATTATTATTTTATTAATCTTACACAAATGTACAGAGTAATACTTAAGTTTACAGCTTGAGCATCTTATAGGCTTTCAGCTGAGATTTTATACAAATTGATTATAGAGAATTCAGTTATCTAAAAAGGTATAATATACATTCCATACTTCATGTTATTATGCATAATATAATATTTATAAAAGTAAAGGTACCAATTTGGTAAATAGAATTTAAGACTAACAAAAAGTATAGATATATAAAATTTGTGACTTTAACCTTGATCACCCCCCCCCCACTGTCCTATAAAAGGAGTTTACTTAAATTTTATTGTCTAGTTCCAGTATTTCTAAGATTTTGTATACATTTTTAATGTTTAGTTCAGAAGGAACTGAAAGTAGGTTTGATAACTTATGATTACATAGTGAAAGAGAAATATTGTTGATTTTACTACAATTTGAAGTTAAATGTACGATTGACAGAATCTCATTTGATTGGCAGAAGTGGCATATTGGAGGTTGATCCTTGCTCATAAGATAATTGTGGGTTAGCTTTGTCTGTTCATCTTAGTGTTGGTAGTGGTAGGATAAAGAGCTTGGGAACCTTCTGGATTGATTAAAGAATAGAGGTGGATTTATTGGGTCCATGTTTCTGCTTGTTTGTTTTTCCAGTGTGTTTTTATAAGTTTTTTTAAGTCGGCTTTGGAGGGAAGGTATTGTTTGATTTCGGCTTCGGAATTTGAAGCAATTCGTTACCTTTTATTTCGTTACCTTTTATTCCAATGTGGGCTGGAACCCAAACCAGAGTTAATTTGTCACCTAGTTGGATCATGTTGTCACGGATGCTATTTATAACGGGCGCACGGTGTCTTATGTTGGTAATGGCTTTAAGCGAAGAAAGGCTGTCTGTACATAATAAGGTGTTTTTGTTTGACTTAACTGCGAGTTGTGTAGCTTTGAGAATCGCCAAGGATTCTATGGAAAAAATGGAGAAATTTGGCGAAATTCTTTCAGCGCATTTGAGATAAGCATTTTTATTGACTATAGCCATGCCTGCCCCTTCATCGTTTTTGGAGCCGTGCGTCGGTGAATAAAATATTCCATTTGTCTGTAGGAAATTCACTCAACAACTCTGAAGGATTGGATGTAAACTTCTTTGGGGGTTACATCTTTTGAGTGTTCTGAAAGGCTCATGTTGATAGCTTCTGGAGGTAGGAGCCAAGAAGGGAATTTTTCAATGGATATCCTCTTAAAACATGGGTTGAGTTCGATGTGGTTGGCAAAAGATAAAGCATTGAACAAGGTCGAGGGTGTAGTGTATTCCGGAAATAATAATCAAATACTTGTTTAAGATATTAGACTTCAATGTCTTATTTTTAATTCACTTTTATTGGTAGATATAATTCATAATTAGGTTAAGTACAATATAGGTTGATGCCATGAACAATGTGTTTTGCAAGAAATGATGGATGGGTCCATGATAATTTGACAGACAGCCAGATCAGCTGGACGCTCGATGTTATCGAGCGTAAGCATTGCCAGATTTGCTGATAAATACTCAACATCTTTCCCCTCGCTAAGAAAAACTTGTATACTGCAATCTTTCTGGTGCTTTCTTACTTCGTGTGGAGCGTCGTAACTCAACCTTCGGGCTACGTGGTGATGCACTAGAGTCCAAGTCGACATGGTATGCTTGTGTTGATTCATTCTGGCTCGTGCAAATGATTTCCTCACAGGGTATAGTATGCTTGTCAAGCTGAGCAGGTTGGTGTTTGTCTTGAGCACTTGGTAAGTCTGGTAAGTTTGTCGCGGGCTGTGTAGGTATAATGTCGGGTCGTATGTCTGGTGAATCATGCCGTGTGGTGTCAATTTGTTCTGTTTCATCATCGAAAATCGGTTTATCATTGGTAGGCTTGCAATTAGTTCGGCGTATTTGGTCAATATGTCGGATATACTTCTCACCATCTATCATAACTTCGTAGTGGAGACTTCCTCTCCTCGTCCAAATAACACCAAATTTCCACTTGCACGCCTTATTTGTATATGTGCGAACTTGGACTAAATCCCCAATATTAAGTTGTTGTATTTTGGTATACGAGTTGTTGTTTTCTGTTTTTATAAACGTTTCTCTTTTTACAAGATCTATTTTCGTTCTGATTTGGCGGTTAAACATCAATTCAGATGGACTGACGCCCGTAGTGCTGTTTGGTAACTTTCTCTGCTGCATTAAAAACGTACAAAGTTTTTCGTGCAAACTCCCGGGCTCATTTTCCATAGCACGAAGTCCTTGTTTTACCGTGTGAACAAATCTTTCGGCTTGTCCATTTGTTGCTGGATGGTATGGAGCAGAAAAGTGTTGAAAAATTCCGTTCATCTTCAAAAAGTTTGTAAATTCAAATGCTCGGAGCTGAGGACCATTGTCAGTGACAATTTTTAACGGAAGTCCAAATCTTGAAAAAATTCCTCGTAAGGCATCTATTGTTGAAAAAGCAGTTGTAGTAGTCTGGGGTATTACTTCGACCCACTTGGTATAAGCATCAACTACAATTAAAAAAGATTTATTCATGAATGGACCAGCATAATCCAAATGCAAACGCTCCCATGGTGCCTTTGGGTACTCCCATGGATGAATCGGAACTTTTTTTACATTTGGCTTAATTTTGGCGCAATTTATACAACTTTTGCATACATTTTCAATATCTCTGTCTATGTTCTTCCACCACACATATCTCCTGGCCAGAGATTTCATGCGCACCATTCCTGTGTGCGCTGTGTGTAGTTCTTCAAGAATTCTTTTTTGTAAGCATGTAGGAATCATAATGCGTATGTTCTTAAAAACACATCCATTCTGTAAAGAAAACTCTGCATCATTTCCTTCGTTTGGCAAAATATTTCCTGATTGTAGAGCATTGTAATATCGAACACATTCGGAATCTTTTAAGGTTTCTTTCTTGATTCCATCTCTTGTAACTGGAAGAACTGAAATGTGATTCATCAGGAATGTTGAGCTGCGATCGAGATTTTCGTCATTTTGAGGCTTTTCGAAGGTAAAACGAGAAAGAAAATCTGCGTTTCCATGAAGTTTCGTGTTTCGGTATTTTATGTCATAGTCGAATCCGGACATAAAGTTGGCATAATGCAATAAACGTAATGCTGATATAGCTGGTAAGTCTTTATTTGGGTGCAAAATTCTGGTAAGTGGCTGGTGGTCTGTAATGAGTGTAATTTTTCGTCCATAACAATATTGGAAAAACTTATGTAAGCCCCAATATATCGCTGTTGCTTCCTTGTCCAGTTGAGAATAATTTTTTTCGGATTTTGTTAGTGATCTTGAAGCAAGGGCTATCGGCCTGTTGAACGTATTTTGGCACTTTTTACTCCAAATGAATGGTTTATCTTTTTGTAAAAGCTCATTCAATGAAAAAAGTTTGGATGATAAATCAGGGATAAACTTTTGATAATAGTTTATAAGCCCTAAAAACGTGCGTAATTCAGAGACATCATTCGGTGCTTTGCAATCTACTATGGCCTTAATTTTATCCGGTATAGGTTTGATTCCATCTTCATCAATGATATGGCCTAGATATGACACCGACTTCAAAAGGAATTTACACTTGCTTCTGTTGACATGTAAATCATTGCTGCGCAAAATTTTAAAAACAATTTTTAAATTTGTAGTTAATTCTATAAGGGTGTGACCGCGTATGAGAATATCATCAAAAAAACAAGTAACGTTTGCTATATTTCCGAAAATCATGTCCATAAATTTTTGCCAAGCGTTTGGGCTAATTTTCACCCCAAACATTAGCCGATTTACCTTATAACATCCTTTATGTGTGCTGAGTGCTTGTATAGTAGCTGTAATATCGTCAACAGGCATGTGAAGGTACGCTTGGTGTAAATCCAGAACGCAGTAATATTTGCCACCACCAACTTCAGCGAATATGTCTTCAATGCGAGGTATGGGGTACACGTCATCTTTAATAACCTTATTTATAGTTGATTTGTAATCTGCGCACAGCCGTAAATCTCCATTCTTCTTGATGACTGGAACTATTGGAGTACCCCATTGACTGTTTGTAATTTTCGAAATTATGTTTGCTCTTTCTAACCTTTCAATTTCTGACTCAATTTTTTCACGAATAGCGTAAGGTACAGGTCTAGGTTTCATATATATTGGCTTCGTATTTTTATCGTGTAGTTCTATTGAGCATTTGTAGTTTGAAATTTTGCCAATCTCCTCTGTAAATATATCAACATATTCTTCAAGAAGCCCGTTAATTATTTGTTTACATTCAACTTCGGATATATCAGCCACTTTAACTTCTTGAATGGAGTTTATCTGTATATTCAGACTGCGTATCCATCCACGGCCTAGAATAGGCTCTACATTATGTGGCAGCACGTACAGATCTCCAACAGCTTCCTTATCATTGTGGGTGACTTTCATTTTACAAATACCCACTGGATTAATAATTTCACCCGTATAGGTCTTCAGCTTAATAGCGGTAGATTCCAATTTCTTGTTTGGCCAATACTTATTAAAACTCTGCAAAGAGATGGTTGAAACAGCAGCACCGGTATCCAATTCCATCGTACACTCAATGCCATCGAGCCAAATTTTCTTTAGTATCTTACCATGGTGCGTTGAATTTATTCCAAAACTGTTGATGAAATAATCTTCATTGCTCGTGTCGTCATCAGCAAGCTCAATAGATTTTTGTTCAACAACTCTCTGCTTTAAGCAAACTATTTGAACATGCCCAGATTTGCCACAGTTTTTGCACTTCAAGTTCTTTTCATTGCATGCATTTGCCTTGTGGTTTGTTTTACCACACTTAAAACATCTTTCCTCGATTCTCTTTACAGCTTCCGATCTCGATCCATTACCCCGAAACGGCTTTTTACCTCGCTCATATTTTGGTCCAGATTTGTCCCAACTTTTTTGTATAGAGTGTAATTGTTGTTGGGTATGACTCCGTATCTCTCTACTCTCCACTTTGGACGCCTCAATAGCCAATGCTTTTTTTGCAAATGATGTCAAAAGTCACTGTCGATTCTTGCTGCAACAATCTCTCTCGTATCTCATTATCCCGTATGCCTCTTATGAACTGCGATCGTAAATGTGGTGAAATTGTTGACTTCTTGCAGCTTTCACAGACAAAATTACATTTCGATGCAATTTTTTTAAGATCAGCTTGGAAATTGGAAATGGATTCCCCCTCATGTTGCGTGCGTAAGGTAAATTTATGCTGCTCAGCAACTTCGCTAGGCTTTGGACACACATGGTTTTGTAACATTTCAACTAAGTCTTTATATTTCTTTGTCCTTGGCTCGTCTGGTGCAGTTAGACAAGTCAATGTGTGATAGAGCTTGGGGCCTAAGCAGTTCAGGAAGATTTGTACACGCTTTTTATCGTTCTCCGGTGTGTCTTCTTTTAGTTCGCGAATCTCTAAATAGTTTTCTACTCTTTGAAGGTAGGATTCAAAGGTTTCATTAACCTCATCAAAAGCTGCGAGTTGAAGTCCCCGACAATCACCTGCATTTGTTTGACCACTTTGACGACCTGTTGTAAGTTGTTGCAAGACTTCTGAAATTATGGTTATAGCCGCTGTAAGTTCAGGCGCTTGAGCCATTCTTAACCAATTTTTGTCTTACCAAATTTTAACCAATTTAAACCAATTTTGTATGTAAGTTAATTGTAATGCGTACTCGTAGTTTTGTATATATGTAATATGTTTGTAATTTGTATGTTTAACGTCACCTACCTTGTGCTCTTGTGTCCGAATGTATTTATTAATTTCGCGTACTATTTCTCAATGGGCTTTTTTTTTATTATTTCGGCTCCAGTCCTCTTCGCCACTTTGTAGTGTATTCCGGAAATAATAATCAAATACTTGTTTAAGATATTAGACTTCAATGTCTTATTTTTAATTCACTTTTATTGGTAGATATAATTCATAATTAGGTTAAGTACAATATAGGTTGATGCCATGAACAATGTAGTTTGCAAGAAATGATGGATGGGTCCATGATAATTTGACAGACAGCCAGATCAGCTGGACGCTCGATGTTATCGAGCGTAAGCATTGCCAGACTTGCTGATAAATACTCAACAGAGGGCTGTTTAGGTATTATTTTTCTTTTTAGTATTTTGGCGGCGTCATTATGAATAGGAGAACAAAATGATCCACATATTCTGGGAATTAGCAGTGATGTTAAGATGTCTCTTCTTTCGTCGATTGTTGAGAAGCCTACTTCAGTCATTAGGTTTCTAATAGGTGTTGTTTTGAAAGCTCTTAAAGATGTTCTTCTGGCTGCGTTGTACGATTTTTGCAGATGTTTGAGGTGCGATTTTGCACATTTACTAAATATAACCAATCCATAGTCAATCTAAGATACTACAATTAGCTTAGTTATGTGGATAAGAGTATTAGTGTGGACATAGCTGTATTTAGATGACAAATATCTTATTATGTTAAGTCTACAGACAAGTTTTTTCTTTAATTCTAGGCAATGTTTTTAAAAGGTAAATTTGGTATCAAACATTACTCCTAGAATATTTAAATAATTCACATTTTGAATAATGATGTTGTTGAAATTTATACTGAGACTAGAGCAATTTATTTTCCTGCAAATATGCAGGTGTTTGTTTTTGCTAGAGGATAAAAGAGCTCCTGATTGGATACTCCAATTATATATATCATTTAATACTTCATAAAATTGATTTTGAGTTCAATTTAAATCGTTACGTTTTGATAATAAATACAAATCATCCGCGTAAATAAAAGAATTACTTTAAATTCGAATATCTTCGCAACCAGACCTTGTAGACCTAGTTTTCAGCTGTGGATAGCTCTTTTAAAAACAGTAATGTCTTCCGAGCCTTATTTCCGGAACTGTAGGCATCCAAAGATAACCAAGGTTCCAAAACTCAAAAAAATAATTTTGCATGCAAATATTTCAAAAACTAGATGAGTTCCAGAGGCTTTCGTGAAAAACTGGTTTTTTGGGCATAAGGGGGTGTCCATGCTTTTTTTCAAAAACCGATTGAAAAAATAGTTTCTCAAATCAGTAAAATTTTGAATGACAATGCAAATGCCTGTCCGTTCTCTATTCAACAACAGCAACCGCAACCTCTTACGAGCCTTTTGGAATGTTATCGCCATAAAAAGACTTAGTTTTGGGTCGATAATAATGGATTTACTTTGAATAAAAACATTATTGTTCACGTTTGTGAGATTGCTTAGAACACTGAAATCTCATTTTTTTTTTTTGACGTGATGCTTACTGATTCCAGTTGTATTTTGGGAGTGTTCCATACTTATAGAATTTTGAACACTTTGTCGCTGTTTCTACTCTAAACATTCCACATTTGATAGAAATGGAACACGCCTGGAAATCCAATTTAAAAAGACACTATTTTTGTGTTTTTGTTAGCCTTAAATCTTAAGCCACTATGTGAACCGCACTGCGACTTAATTTTTTCTTGCAACAAATATTTCAACATTTTATTTTTGTCAAATAGAAGCACATCCTCAGATTTTACGAAGCGACCACTCCCAGAAGCTACGAGTTATTGACTTTTTTACTTAAAGATTGCTTATAACATACTTTTGAATGATTTTACAACTCATCTTCCTGGAATCACCGCATCATCCTCACTTTAATTCCACTTCCAAGTCCATCGGAAAGTAAATTCCATGAATGAATTTAAATAAAACATGCCTTCTTTTCTGACACACCTACAAGAGACATCTTCGAAGTGAATACTCTTGTGTCCGAATGTATTTATTAATTTCGCGTACTATTTCTCAATGGGCTTTTTTTTATTATTTCGGCTCCAGTCCTCTTCGCCACTTTGTAGTGTATTCCGGAAATAATAATCAAATACTTGTTTAAGATATTAGACTTCAATGTCTTATTTTTAATTCACTTTTATTGGTAGATATAATTCATAATTAGGTTAAGTACAATATAGGTTGATGCCATGAACAATGTAGTTTGCAAGAAATGATGGATGGGTCCATGATAATTTGACAGACAGCCAGATCAGCTGGACGCTCGATGTTATCGAGCGTAAGCATTGCCAGACTTGCTGATAAATACTCAACAGAGGGCTGTTTAGGTATTATTTTTCTTTTTAGTATTTTGGCGGCGTCATTATGAATAGGAGAACAAAATGATCCACATATTCTGGGAATTAGCAGTGATGTTAAGATGTCTCTTCTTTCGTCGATTGTTGAGAAGCCTACTTCAGTCATTAGGTTTCTAATAGGTGTTGTTTTGAAAGCTCTTAAAGATGTTCTTCTGGCTGCGTTGTACGATTTTTGCAGATGTTTGAGGTGCGATTTTGCACATTTACTAAATATAACCAATCCATAGTCAATCTAAGATACTACAATTAGCTTAGTTATGTGGATAAGAGTATTAGTGTGGACATAGCTGTATTTAGATGACAAATATCTTATTATGTTAAGTCTACAGACAAGTTTTTTCTTTAATTCTAGGCAATGTTTTTAAAAGGTAAATTTGGTATCAAACATTACTCCTAGAATATTTAAATAATTCACATTTTGAATAATGATGTTGTTGAAATTTATACTGAGACTAGAGCAATTTATTTTCCTGCAAATATGCAGGTGTTTGTTTTTGCTAGAGGATAAAAGAGCTCCTGATTGGATACTCCAATTATATATATCATTTAATACTTCATAAAATTGATTTTGAGTTCGATTTAAATCGTTACGTTTTGATAATAAATACAAATCATCCGCGTAAATAAAAGAATTACTTTAAATTCGAATATCTTCGCAACCAGACCTTGTAGACCTAGTTTTCAGCTGTGGATAGCTCTTTTAAAAACAGTAATGTCTTCCGAGCCTTATTTCCGGAACTGTAGGCATCCAAAGATAACCAAGGTTCCAAAACTCAAAAAAATAATTTTGCATGCAAATATTTCAAAAACTAGATGAGTTCCAGAGGCTTTCGTGAAAAACTGGTTTTTTGGGCATAAGGGGGTGTCCATGCTTTTTTTCAAAAACCGATTGAAAAAATAGTTTCTCAAATCAGTAAAATTTTGAATGACAATGCAAATGCCTGTCCGTTCTCTATTCAACAACAGCAACCGCAACCTCTTACGAGCCTTTTGGAATGTTATCGCCATAAAAAGACTTAGTTTTGGGTCGATAATAATGGATTTACTTTGAATAAAAACATTATTGTTCACGTTTGTGAGATTGCTTAGAACACTGAAATCTCATTTTTTTTTTTTGACGTGATGCTTACTGATTCCAGTTGTATTTTGGGAGTGTTCCATACTTATAGAATTTTGAACACTTTGTCGCTGTTTCTACTCTAAACATTCCACATTCGATAGAAATGGAACACGCCTGGAAATCCAATTTAAAAAGACACTATTTTTGTGTTTTTGTTAGCCTTAAATCTTAAGCCACTATGTGAACCGCACTGCGACTTAATTTTTTCTTGCAACAAATATTTCAACATTTTATTTTTGTCAAATAGAAGCACATCCTCAGATTTTACGAAGCGACCACTCCCAGAAGCTACGAGTTATTGACTTTTTTACTTAAAGATTGCTTATAACATACTTTTGAATGATTTTACAACTCATCTTCCTGGAATCACCGCATCATCCTCACTTTAATTCCACTTCCAAGTCCATCGGAAAGTAAATTCCATGAATGAATTTAAATAAAACATGCCTTCTTTTCTGACACACCTACAAGAGACATCTTCGAAGTGAATACGAACGAAGCTCCATTCTGGCCGACTCGACTGGTCCATCTCTTCCCGACCGGGTGATCATCCTTCTCGACACTGATCCTCTAGCTGTGATAACACAAATTATTCCAGTGACAAATTTTCTAAACAAATTACACTGCCAAAGAACATCAGGCCAGTATGTTGAGAGGTTCGTAAATGACCGTTTCAGATGGTTTGCACCATCCATGGCATACCGTGATCATCGTCATGATGGCAATCATCACCATCAACATCATCTGTTTGCTGCTGCTCCTGCTGCTGGACCAACAATGCTCCGCGACATCAGATAGTCCATTCGTTTGTGTTGGGTTGGGAAGTCCATAAGGAGTCTCTCGGTTTTGGTCTTGGACTAGGAGATGGATAGATAGCCTTGACGGTTGTCTTGTATTTTTGGAACTACAGTGACGACAACGCTGTGGTCAATGTTTTTATATTTTCTTTTCAATTTTCAATTCATCTCGCTTACTCTGATGCTGCAAGGATCTGTTTGGTGGTGTACTTGTTTGTGATTTCTAGATTTCTGTGGCATATTTTACTATGTCTGTGCTATGGGAGTTTTTTCTTTTTTTTTTTTTTGTTGGTACATGCCACAATATGGTGTGGATGGAGTATGGAGTGGAGTTGACTCTAGAATGGTTCATAAATCAGAATATATACAAGAGTGTGCGCTGAATGTCTAATATGAGGATAGAGAACCAAGAGCCCAGGATGAGTTGGCCATTTTTGCATAAAACACCGTTTGCATGTTGTAATTGTGAACATGTTCCATGATGGTTTCTCATGATGGGGACAAGTGAGATGGATTTGAAGATGCTTTTTTGTTGTTGTTTGTTTTTGGTTTGTTTTTGAAAACAAAGAAGAGATGATGATGAGATTTTTTGTTATTATTTATTTTTATCATGCACTTCCTGTTGTGAGTTGTTTGTCATTCATAAATGTTTTGAACACGGAATATTCCAAACATTACAAATTTAAAGAGAAATTCGTAATGTTCGGAATATTCGGAACTAAGACATTTTGGGTTTCCTTGTTCGTTGGCAGAAGTAAGGTCTTGATTTTCAATAATCAAACAATACAATAAATTACTATGGAAATTGTAACCCGGTAGCGAACGCGGATCACTTCGGTTTGCCATTTTTGTTGATGATGTTGTCCAACACACAGTGTTGTAGGGGAGATAGTGTACGATTACTTTGGTGCTAAAAATTGGTAACTGTTTTTTTTTTGTAGAAGGGTCAAAAACAACCATTTTTTTTGTTCTTTAATCCTTGATTTTAAGTAAATAGTTTATTCAAAATAATATATAGTATAGTTTTTTAATAATAATAATTTTAACTATAGATATGCCTGTAAGACCTCAGGTCTTTTAAATGCAATGCACGGCACTAGTTAGAAGGAATAGAAGGAAAGGAAAGATTTTTACTGGCACAGCGGATTGAGAATAAGATGGTTATAATCTCATGAATTTCCACGGGTGGCATCCAGTTGAAACTGGGGAATAAAGAAAAGAATGCTACCTAGACTGGGTCTCGAACCCACACGTCCCAGCAGTCAAACACTATATCCACTATGCCATTGCCACCCGCAAAATATATGATAAAAAAAATGAAAAAAAAAAAAAGTTTAGACAATTTTTTTTTTCAAAATTGTATGCTGAATTGGCTTTAGTCAATGCTTAGTTATAATGGGTGATTTTTTAAGAGGTTTAGAACTTAAAAAAAAAAAACACAAAAAGTTCGAAAAAATTAATGAAATATTTATTTGAATCGATAGTTTGAACCTTGCAATTTAATGTTTAAAGATAATTTCATGCAAATGTTGACCGCGGCTGCGTCTCAGGTAGCCCATCCGCTGAGTCCAATTTTGGCATACTCTTTCACACATATCGGCCGGTATCTCACGAATGAATCCATGGATGTTGGCTTCCAGTGCGTCAATCGAAGCGGGCTTGTCCCTATAGACATTAGCCTTGACATACCCCCACAAAAAATAGTCTACTGGTGTCAAATCGCACGATCTAGGCGGCCAATTGACCGGCCCGAAACGTGAAATTAACTGTTCACCAAACTCGCCTCGCAATTGTGCCATTGTTTCGCGTGCTGTGTGGCATGTGGCACCGTCTTGTTGAAACCACATATCGTGCAAGTCAAGAACTTCCATTTCGGGCAAAAAAAAGTTTGTTATCATCGCTCGGTAGCGTTCACCATTGACAGTAAATCTGCGATTCGCATCATCTTTGAAGAAATATGGCCCAATAATGCCGCCGGCCCATAAACCGCACCAAACAGTGGCTTTTTCGGGATGCAATGGTAGCTATTGCAATGCTTCTGGCTGATCTTCACTCCAAATGCGTCAATTTTGCTTATTTGCGTACCCATTCAACCAAAAATGAGCCTCATCGCTGAACACAATTTTTCGATAAAAAAGCGGATCCTCGGCCAGCTTTCCAAGAGCCCATTCACCAAAAATTCGGCGTTGTGGTAGGTCGGCTGGCTTTAGTTCTTGCACCAGCTGTATCTTAAAAGGCTTTACGCCCAAATTTTCCACGTAGTGCTGTAACAAAGGCCTAACTGCTGGGAACGGCGCCGAATCGACATTTCGCGGTCTTCTGTCACACTAGCTGATACGGCCGCAATATTTTCTTCACTACGCACAGTACGTAAACGTGTTGGTGGTTTAATGTCCAACAAAGTAAATTTGGTGCGAAATTTGGTCACAATCTTCCGAATAGACTGCTCAGAAGGTCGAGAATGCCGACCATAAAATGGAAGCAGCGCGCGATGAAAATTTCGAACCGAGCACGAATTTTGATAGTAAAATTCAATAATTTGCAAGCGTTGTTCATTTGTAAGACGATTAAATTGCAAACCAAACTGAAGCTGTTTGACAGTGACACAAGGTACTAAACACACGTCAGCTGTCAAAACCAGTGTTGCCAAAACAAACCAGCTAAAAAATCACCCGTTAGTTGTGTTCTGAATCGAACACAAAAAACCGAATGATTTTCAAGTTTTTGAGAAAATGTAAAATTACTTTTACTTTTTTTTGTTGATATTTAGGGTGATCTCACTTTGAGGATTAATTTGGGCGAGTACGAACACTACGGTGCAAAAAATAAAAACGGATTTTTGTAGAGGGGCTTAATACAATCATTTTTTTTTATTATGGACTGTGGTCTATCGCACTCTGATTGGGCGGAAGGGCCAATTACACAAAATTACTTTAAATAAAAAAAAAAAAATATTTACAAACAACGGCAGCACTAACAATGCTAAAATTATATGTTTTCTGAGAGCCAGAAACTTGTTCTTTTATTATTTGTACCAACCTAGTTATTTGTGTTAATGGCTTTTGAAAAAATTCTTTCAAACTCAAAATTTATCAAAAAAATAAAAATGTTACTGTTTTTTCTATTGAAAGTTGTGAAATTAAGTACTGAATTGGCTTTAAATATTTGATGTCCCTAGAAATTCTCAATCGAACATTGAAAACTAGATGATTTTGTGTCTTCTAGCCTACGAGAAAATTAAAAATTAAAAAAAGAAAATGCTTTTCTATTCAATTTGTTTTTGTGTTTTCTTTAAAGTTTCTTTAAATTTAGATGCTTTTAAATGCAAAAGAAACTTTGCATACACCCAACCTCTACGGTCTTAAAGGCACATAGTTAAAATTAAAAAAAAAAAGAATAATTTCTGTTGAAACTTTGTTTTCAGTTTTGAGCGTTCTTTCTATTTTTAAAATTTTATATCCAAATGAAACAACGCCTAAAATTTTTAGTTGAAATAGAAAATTGAAAATAAGGCCCGAAATAAGGAAATATTGTCAAACACAATTACAAACTATTTAAGTTACGCCCAAATGTAAGGAAATATCGCCAAAAAAAAACTGTTTTGATGATGCTAGCTACACGATTATTCGTCTATTTCTGAAAAAATAAGCGGAGTGACGGAGTCGCGTGAGTGGGACAGAAACCCGCGAAGCGGGCAACCCAAGGTACTCTTTGTTAAAGAAAATAATTTACAATAAATTCCGTTGAAATTTTGTTTGGAAAAATCGCCCAAAATTGAGGAAAGAACCCCCAAATTAAAAAAAAAAACATTACATTCGCCGTAATGCTGGGTGCTAGCATAATCTATTTATGTAAGCAAGCAAAAAAAAAAATCTCATAAAAAAGTAGATTTACAAATAGGGGCCACGAGACGAAATGCGACGAGATTTTTGCAAGTCTCGTCTCGGTCTCGTTAGAATCGAAAATTTTCAGTCTCGTCTCGGTCTCGTATAGTTAAGTTTCGTCTCGGTCTCGTCTCCGAAAAATACGATTTCCGGACAACCTGCTGATTATTGTAACGTGAAACTGCAATTCATCCCCAATATAATAGTTTGGATTTATGCAGCAGAAAATAAAATATTTAACTGAAATTGAATTTTTGAATTTATAAGACTCTCTGCTGACAGGTGCACACAGGAATGGTTGCGAGCTGTTAGTCACTAGGTCCTGGTTCTTCACGAGCCGTTGTGCCACCCAATTTATTTATTTATTTTTAGAGACTCTGTAAATTTCGGTTCAAATATACAGTCTCGTCTCGGTCTCGCCTTGGATGCTTAACAGGTAGTCTCGTCATGCGAGATAGAGACCGAGATCGAGACTTTTCTCGTCTTGTGGCCAGCCCTAATTACAAAAAACGTAAAATGTCAAAAATTTTCGTTTTTCACGTATAACTCCTAAACGGTTAATTTTTGAAAACATCTGAATACAAAGTTTGTGTATATTATGTGAATATAAATAAATCGGGTGGCACGACGGCTCATGAAGAACCAGGGCCTAGTGACTAACAACTCGCAACCATTCCTATGTGCGCCTTTCGACAGGAATGGAAAGGACCTACAATTTTATGCCGAATCCGAACGGCTAGACGAGAAGCACTTATTCGTGACAAGTGATACTCTTGGAGGATTTGTCAATTCCTCGCAAGAGGCAGTAGCCCTGAAAAAAAACTTTTTAGTTTTTTAGGTTGACGAGGCTGGGAAGCGATCCCAGACCTCCAGCGTGACAGTCGAACGAACTAAGCATTACGCTACGGGCTACTACATATTATGTGAATCCCTACTAGAAAAAATTATTATTTTTTTTTTAAAAACAACCGTTTTAAGGATATATGTTTTTTTAAAGTTTGACAAAAAGTTAAAATTTCTGGTTTTTTGCGTTTTACTCTTAAAAGTACCAGTTTTCGAAAAAAAATCTTACGCTCAGTTTAAATATCATAATATTGTCTTCAAAAAAATATGATACTTTTTTGCCATACGAGTCATAAGGCGCAAGATATTGCTACTTCAATAGTGTCAAGTGTCAACAAAACCGGTTTTTCGCATATATCTTTTAAACACTAAGCTTAATCGAAAAATTATAGTAGCAAAATTTTTACATTACGAAATATTATATAAGCATGCATTAACTGTTTTTTCTATAAGCCTTAACTTTATGACATCATTATGAAAAAAAAAAAAAAAACACCAAAATTCTAAAATACCAATTTTTGGCTCTTTACTCTTAAATGACGAACTTTTCAGAAAATATGTTATACCTATTTTGCAGATTGTAATATTAGTCCAGGCAAATTAGGATCAAATTGAATCGTATGTGGATGTAACATAAAGTAACCTAAATTTTGTTGGGATTCGTTCACAAATATTATAAGAAGCAATGAGAATATGGATTGCTCCCGCTCAAAAAGGTGTGCTATGTGCAGGAAAAATTAAAACATGCAGAAAAGTGCATAATTCACTCCCTGTTTTTTGTTATTTTCCTAAATAACTTTGGAAATCTTAGGAAAAAAAAAAAAAATATTTTGACAAAATTTGTTTGCTATAAAATTCTCCACAAGATAACATTTACATAAAACTTTCTGATGTTATATTTTTGTTGGCTTTGGCATTGAAGTCAGAAAAAATCTGTAAAAAACAGAGTAGTTCTGAAGCACTTAACTGACAGATACCAAATGGTTTAACTGCAATACAAATGTCGACTCAAGTACTCCAAGGCATAAGAAAATGAAATATCAAATCCCGATTCGGATCAGTCTGATTGTTTCGGCATGAGAGATAATGTTAATTAAGTGCACCGCGAAATTTTTGCATCAATGCTGTGGTCAAAGTTAGACATTTAAGCCAGGAGTTTTTGCGCCTGCCTTTCTTCCACGATAGTGTTGGAACGTCCAGTGCTATTGCATTTTGAACTGGGTTCTCATCATAGCATCTTCTTTGTACATGACAGTACCAGCTAAGTTGGTCATGCTGTATTTTGTCCAAGAAGGTTTTTTCGGACGTGTAGTCTTCTTAGGATCCTCTTGCTTCTTATTCGATCACGCTAAATAATAATTTAAGATAAAGAAGCAAATTTTTGTACACATACTCGCAACCCCTAACTATCATAAAGTATAGTTAAAATATTTGTTTTTTTTTTTTTTAGTAACTTTTGTAGGGATTTCAAAAGAGCAAAAATCGTATGAAAAATGTTTTTTTTTAATAAAATAATTATTTGTATTAATTAAAAAAAGCATTTTTCATACAATTTTTTCTCTTTTGAAATCCCTACCATAGTTACTAAAAAAATAAAATAAATATTTAAACGATACTTTATGATAGTTAGGGGTTGCGAGTATGTTTACAAAAATTTGCTTCTTTATCTTAAATTATTATTTAGTGTGATCGAATAAGAAGCAAGAGAATCCGAAGAAGACTACACGCCAAAAATACCATCTTGGACAAAATACAGCATGACCAACTTAGCTGGTAGGTACTGTCATGTACAAAGAAGATGCCATGAGAACCCTGTTCAAAAGCAATAGCACAAGACGTTCCAATACTATCGCGGAAGAAAGGCAGGCGCAAAAGCTCCTGGATGAAACAAATGCAACGACACCTGCATTTAGTTGGCCGCAGACTTGGAACAATCCAAAACTGGGAGGCCTGTCGACGTTTTCTGAAGTCAACCCGGTGAACACGACAAGTGGAACCCTAGGTGAAGCAGTTGAGTGGGAGAGTTGTGGTCCCCCTCGAAATCATGACAATCCCCGATTAACTGAAGAAGAAGAAGAAAATAATATCTTAAATTATTCTTTTCCCTATAACATAGAAAACAAGTTAAGCCAACAACACTTTTTTGTAACTATTTTGTTCACATATTTTTGTATGTTTTTTGTGTTTCAATTTTCAAGTAATCCCAATTAAAGAAGAGCTTGACATTTTAACACAACAATTTAGTTAGCACCTTACCCTCTAGATTTACTATTTATTCATTTATATTATATATATTATATATTATTATATTATTTTTTTAATAAAATGAAACAAATAAACAAATTTTTTCTTAAAAATATATTCATATTCATACATTAATTTTTCAGCAGATACTTTTACTTTATTTATTTTTTTTTTTTTCAAAAATGTAACAGAATATGATTCAAGAATAACAATAATTTATATAGTACAAAACAAACAAAATTATATTAAACTATTTATAAAGTAATGCGTTCATTTATTTATTTTGTTTTTTATTATTTGGTAATTTATTTCATCTTTTATAAAATTTACAATTACAATTGTTTAAAATAAGTACATTTAAGCATGGCTATGCCGCCTGCCGAGAAATGACAACAAATTTAATATTTTTTTTTATCAAATTTTAAATAAGAAGTATAATAAAAAGAGTAGGTACTCGTAATTTTTACAAATATACATATAAAAAGAAAAAGTGTGGATTTGACATTTTGTATTTTAAAAATTTTCATTGATTATTCTTGTTCTATAATTGAGCGCTAAGTGGCAATAAGAAGCAAGTTTTCCCCAATTTTCACTGTCGTTCAGTATACGTTTAACTTCTTCAATATTCATAAGATTGACTCCATAATGATATCGCCTTATTTCCTTCAAGATGGGACAGGAACCAAGAAAGTGCATCACGTCTTCGCTTTCCCTAGTGTTGCATAGGCAGCAGGTAGGTGAAATATCCCCACGATGGGGCATATAATTAAGCTTGAGTAGTTCTCCTCTCACTCCGATTACCATAGAAATTTGTGCAGTACTGAGGCCAAGGTTCAGATAGTTAATCTGTTGGTGGTCGAGTTTCTGATACAAAAACCGTGTTGATGAACTTTCTGCGTATGTAATATTTTCTATTTGTATTGCCTGTTTCACATTAAGAACGAATTTTCAGGTTATGTTACGTCAAACGTAAAACATTGTTTTCGTTCTAAGTGCCTTCCTGACGAGAACCTTGGTAAGTCGTGAATCGTCTGCCGCGTTTAGAACTTTGGTCACATAATTCATGCTGAGTTGGAGTGTAAAAACATGAAGAGGTGAAATTCCGCTTTCAATTAAGAGCATATAATTGGGCGTGTTTGCTGGTAGACGCAGAAGTTTTTTCCAAAAATTTTTTCAAAAAGAAACGCAATAATTTTTCTACATCTTCATGGTATTTACCTGCCCAAATTTGTCCACCATAGCACATTATGGAGCGCATAACAGCTTCAAAAACTTTTATTTTGGATGGTAGCCCAACCCTAGAACTCGATATAAGATTTTTCCAAGTTGAGTTTATGGCTTTTTTCGAATCAGAAAGTTTCAATTTAAAATGTTGTTTGAACGAAAGATCGTGGCTTATTGTAACCCCCAGATACTTATATGATTTGAAGACTTCCAGATTCTCTCCACCATTTTTCCACTTTTCAAATCCAGCTAAGCGGCCCCTTCCTTTTCTAAATACAAGCACTTTAGACTTTGCTGTATTGATTTGTAAACTATTGTACTTGCAGTAATTTTCTAATTTGTTTATCATAAGCTGAAGAGAGCTATGTGATTCTGCTAAGATTACCAGATCGTCCGCAAAAAGCAATGTGGTGATTTTAATACCTTCAACTGTGATTCCCGCTGGTAGGTAATCTGAGATGTCATCCAGAAACAGTGAAAAAATTAGAGGACTTAGCAAGCATCCCTGTCTTACACCAATTTCTATTCCAAACCAGTCTGATAGCTCATTCCCATTCCATATTGCAGATTTGTTGGCACTATAGAGATTGGTAAGGATACTGAGAAATTAAGTCTATACGCCGATTTGGGAAAGTTTGTAGAAAAGACATTTTCTATTGATCGTATCAAATACCGCACGAAAGTCGATGAAAATGCATACAATTTTTGTCCCTTGTTTAAGTAGGTTTTACGCTATACTTGTTAGGTTGAATATCTGATCCACAGTAGAATAGCCTTCTGGAAATCCCGCCTGGAATTGGCTTAACTTTCTATTTTCTTTAGCCCATTTTGTTAGACGTGCGTTCAATAAGCCCGTAAAAATTTTCGCAATAGTATTCATTAAAGAGATCCCTCTATAGTTCGCTGCGGTATTTGGATCACCTTTCTTAAATACTGTGAAGATTATTGACTTTTGAAACTCCTCAGGTGCATGTGCTTCTTTATAGATATGATTTAGGGATTTAAGTACTATTTCATGGAAATTGATTGTAGCATTTTGGTAGAACTCATAGGGGATTCGATCTTCCCCTGGCGCTTTATTTTGTTTTGCTTTTCGCAACACCTCATAAAGCTCTTCGATGTAGAATGGTGGGTCCAAGATTTCATCAAACACTTGTGGTACTGCATACATATATGAAATTTGTGGTCCCTCTGGATTAAGCATTGTTCGGAAATGGTTTTGCGTTCATTTATAAATGTTTTTTTTTTTTAATTTCGTCTTCAGAGTTTTGTTCGCAAAAGGAATCTGTCTCTTCATCATCTTCATTTAAAACAATATCTTCGACAGTAAGTTCTGTTGGTTCTCCTTTAAACCAAAGACAAAGAGACAGAAACCTTTAATTTTTTTTAAATGCTGCCAAAATCTTTTGCTCTAGTTCTTATCAATCAGTTGCATTTGCCCACATTGAACTAATAAAAACAGTTCTTTTTATTTTCTAGGAAAAGTGACTTAAAGCCTGGTGGGACTAAGCTTGAATCAAAATGTTTCATGTTTTTGAAAAACATTTCCGCAGAATTGTTTGTCGCGACATAAAGATTTTGAAACATCTCAACTCTCGTTAAACTAACGTTACTATAATTTTTCACACCAAACATTTGTAAAGTAAGGTTTTGAATTGTTTCAACGTCAACATCGTTCAGATTTTCTTCACTCTGACTTCTACTTATTGCTGTAAAGTGTAAGGCTGCTTTAGCTTTTCCTTTTTTAAAAAAACATGCAGTATAATCGCAACCTATATAAACGCATAAAACGCTGACAAAGAGGCACATACATTACTGCCTAACATGGAGGCCAAATGAGTACAGTTGATACAGTTAATGTCTCGTGCTTTGGTGTTTCCAGCTAACCAAATTTCTAAGGTTTTCAATTTATAAATGTTTCCCAGCAAGATTATTAACACACCGGTGTCAGATGCTTTAATTATTATTTTTGAAGGTGGTTTTACTTTGCTTTTTATGGTAAATCAATCTTGTGTCCGTTTCTTCATGACTATATTTTAACTCAACATTTGTCATCTAATGTTAGAAACACTTATTGTCCAAGAATCGGAACCATCGAGTCATTCTTCTAATGCTGTGCTAAGAATTTAGCTAGAGCTTCCTTAAATTTGGGATTTTTTAAACTAGAAGTAGGGCTGGGGCAACGAGACGAGAAAAGTCGGTCTCGCATGACGAGACCGAGACGAGACGAGGCTGGCTTTTAAGCAACCGAGACGAGACCGAGACCGAGACGAGCCTGTCAACCGTATTCATAAAGAAAAAATTGTTATTTTAGCTCTCGTGTTTAGGAAAACTACACCATGGAATAAGAATTTTCTGGGCTCAAATAAAGGGAATTGCTTACTGCTCAATTTGAGTCCGGAACATTCTGATTCCATGGTGAAGTTTTCCTAAACACGGGAGCTAAAATAACTATTTTTTCTTTATGAATAAGGGTGGTGTATATTTGGACCGAAATTTACAGAGAGTCTAATAAATTAAAAAATCCAATTTCAGTTAAATATATATTTTCGTCTGCACATATTCAAGCTATAATCGAAAATCAATTTAAAGTTATGCTGCATTACACTTTCCTCCGAAAAATTCATTTCTATACCCCTCACCCAATCTGTCAAAAAGAAGAAAGAGGAAACAACCGAAAAAGCGAATCATGTAATTGTGCTCTAACAAACAACACCCATCAAACGTCAGACTAATCCCGTGAAGAGTGTAATTTCTTCGAAACGTGCGTCGGGAAAAAGAAATTAATAATATTTCTAAATATTTACGCGGTAAATTCCGAAAATCTTAAAAAAGTTACAATATTAAATGTCCGCGAAAAGAAAATTTTAAAATTTCATACATTTAGGCCTAAGTTATTCAGTCAAAGTTGAGCATAACTTTGGGATTCTTACAGTCAACTTAAGAAATAGTTTTTATTCACTCTAAGTTGACGTTTTCAACTTTTGATTTTTTACTCTAGAGTTGATCAACTTCGGATTTTCTCAACTCCACGAAATAGTAGAAGTTAGCAAGCAAACTTGGGATTTTTCCTTATTTGTGTCTATTCATTCATGCTATTCAGTTCTCGACCGATCACCGAAACCAAGCATTGTCAGGTGAGTTAGTACTAAGATGGATGACCGCATGGGTTTTCTTGGTTTCATATTTTTTTTTTTTATAATTGCAATTTGCTTATAAAAATGGTGCGTCTCCCCGCCAAAAACTAGAACAGGTGTGCAATTTCAATAAATAGATCAGTTCAACATTGTGTTCCATGATATTTATACGGAATGATTTGCTGGTCATGTGATGTTTAAGTAGTGGGCGACGATTTCGCCGGACAAATGTAAAAGCATACTCATGAATATGGATCCATTCATGATTCCATTTCACAATAACAGTTCTTACGTTCTATGGAGTTTTTGACCTTTGTTTGGCTTTTCCTGTTTGATCCTGCATTATTCTTCTTGGTGACAATTTGTGATTCTCCCTTCATAGTTTCATTTTATGAAAACGAAATAGTACGCACAAATTATAGTGTGTGAAAAATTGAAAACTCACCTCTTATTGTTAGATACACTCCCTGTCACTTGTTTGATGCCACTTTCTTCACAAAAGCTTTTCCTGGAAATGTTTGATACCTGTGAGTAGGTAAATATATTTTGCACTAATAAAGGATAAATTTTAAGCTGTAACTTGGAAATTTTGTAGGAATTTCACAAACTATAAAAATAGACTGCAAAAATGGGTATACAAAAATGAGTCACTTGATTGAGTCCACTTGAAAAATCCTGTAAAAAAAGAACTAAACTATTAAAATGTTTCCTTCTTTTTCTGTTTAAACATTAACGTATTATGTTTTGTCTAATAATAATGAGTAATGCCCGCCATTTTTTGAAATAAGCTCTATTAGAGGGTTTGGAATTGAATCATACAGTTTTTTGGAACAATCCAGTGAAATCTGGCTCCAGGTATCGCATTGAGCTTCGACCAAGACATTTTTATCTTCAAACTGTCAACCAGCATCATACAATTTTCGAGATAGCCAGGCCCAAACGTTTTCGATTATGTTTAAGTCCGGAGAAAGTGTGGTTATGGTAAAAGTTCAACGTTTTCCGACTGAATCCAGATTCCAGCTACCCTGGAAGAATCGATAGGGGCATTGTCTTGTTGGAATATCCAAGGTAGAGGTTCAAAAATATTTTGTAGCCTTGGAAATATCCGTTCCAGCAGGCATTTGTAACTATTTCCGTTCATTGCTGTAGTTATCAATCCAATTCAATTGTTCCATAATAGAAAATAGCTCCACACACCATAACACCTGATGGCTGTGTATGGCTGTGATGTATTGACAAAATAAGCTCTTCTTTTATCGTGAAAATAAAAGTTTTAACCATCGGGTCCGTCAAGACTAAATTTATTTTTTAGCTGAAAAGACAACCTTTTTCCATGCGTTGCTTCAGGCAACATGCTCCGTGGCGAAATTTATCCGTAGTTCCTTGTGTAGCTGCCGTAGAACCGGTTTCTTTTTGATTTTCATACTCTTGGTGTAACCACTGGTTTTAATTATCCTTAAAACCGTCGAAATACTGGCTAATATCCCACTTATCTTATTTAAGGCGCTGATAGTAAGGAATTCGAAGCTAGTCGCAGTATCAGTCTCCTTTTTCGAATTGTTGTTGCTTGAGCTGTGCGTCCTTTTCATTTTTTCCATAGTTTTCGGTGTCTGGTAGATAGTTGTCGACTCCTAGCTATTTCTCGGCCTGAGAATGCCAGTTCCTCTAAAGCACCTATTGATCCTCTTTCTGCTACTGTCGACGTGTTTCCAGAGCCAATTTTAACTTGATATTTAAAATAAAATTTAGTTTTCTGTCCTTTCTTAAATATTTTCTCTTCTGTTTGAAAAAATCGGCGATGTAAACATTTGACAAGCAATTTTTGGAATGGCCTCAATTGAGTGATGCAACTTTTTGTATCCATTTTTGCAGTACATTCACATCATTTGGGAATTCGACTTTTGAGCTTTTTGGAAAAAACAGTTTTGTCGGTCTTATGAATCTCAGGAACAAGAGGATATGACAAGCATTATTCCATATCAATTTTTTTTTCTAGAGATATGGCTAAAAGTTGACCAAATACATCTCTCTTCATTTTAATAAGTGCCTGTTTTTAATTTTCATTTTTATTTAAAGCTTTTTTAAATACTGTGATGAGAAATTGCGAATATTGTTACGTTGTTGCTTTTCTCATTGTTAGATGAAACAAGTTTTGTTTTTCGAGTTTCGACCGTTTGTTCAAAAGCATTAATATTTTGTTTAAATGAATAAATTATTTCAAATAGCACTTTTTTGTCCTTTTCGATACGGTTACTTGCTAGCTGATGGGTTATGTAGCGCAGGGACATAAGTCCCCGAATTTGTTTCGGGACTTATGTCCCACTTTACTGGGTCATAAGTCCCGAATCGAATTCGATGTGTTCAGGTTTTATAAATAGGAGAAAAGTTTGTAGAAAGTTGGGAATTCTTGAAGCTTTCCTTTTGATTGTGCGGCAATAATGAAACCAGCATCCATAAATGCCGGACGCTGCGCTGAAAAATCTTTCCTCCACCTTTTTCTCAGTGCTTTCTCAAAATCAAAAGTGAATGAGGAAGGAAACAATTCGAACAAATTCACCATTATTGTTTCGGCACATTGATTTGGCCAAAAGAATTATGCCCTGGTGCAACCAGCAACTCCCATACGGGACGGCAACAGCGCAACAATATACCAGCCACAGCACAGCACAGCAACTTTATGTATAAAAAAAAAACTTCGTGTTCTTTTTCTTTTTGGTTTTTCTTTTCGTTTTATTTAATTATCCTAGGCACATTAGTTTTAAGTTAGGTTTAATATATTTTAAGGTACTTTAAGTAATTTTTAAGTAAAACATCATTAAATTTTAAGAACGAAAGATTTTTAGTTGCCGAAAGGGCCAAATGCAAGAAAAGGAATGAGCTAGGTTGTGCTCACAAGGAAGTATATGAGCGAAGTTGGTTAGGTTCCACCAACTAAAAGCACGATCCACAACCCAGTATTTATAATAATATTGGGTTTGGGGTGCGTTCAGTTGGTGCAACCGACAAACACAACTTTTTGGGACTGTTCATGCGCATTGCCAATGTTGGCCCTCCGCGCACGGTCCTTGCAACGCGGACTTGCGCAAAAAGGCACAACACTTTGCAACACGCATGAACATTCTGCCCCCCCTTGGCGATATGCGCCAAGAGAACATTCCAAAATGATTATGAATGAAAGTAAGTGAGATGAAATTGAAAAAATGAGAAAAATTTTGAATTAAAATTTTTTAAAAGATTATTTGAATTCGAGAAAAAGTGATAATAAAAAACAAAACCCTTGAAAAAGAAAGTTATGTATAAAGTTTTATAATAATTGAAAGGCAATATTTACATATAAATGAATATAATTAAGATCATTTAAAGGGTAATAAGCAAAGTTTGACTATGGGACGGCTGATTTCACCATTTTGGGTTCGCAACGTCGCCACCCTCACTCTCCCATCAGCGCCGGGGTGTACATTGACAACACGCCCTATGCGCCATTCCGTAGATGGCAAATTTTCACTTTTGATAGCGACTAAGTCATTTATCTTGACATTTTCTTGTGGCGATTGCCATTTATGTCTTTGATGAAGTTCCTTTAGGTACTCGTCCTTCCATCGTCGGCAGAATTGTTGTTGCAAATATTTCACCTTTTCCCACCGATTGAGTAAAGATAAATTGGCATCAGCCAAATTTGGCTCTGGGAAAGCTAAGAGTGGACCTCCACGAAGAAAATGTCCGGGGGTTAAAGCCAAACAGTCAGAGGGGCTATTTGACATTGAAGAGATGGGTCGTGAATTTAAGCACGCTTCAATGCGGGCTAAAACAGTAGAGAATTCCTCAAAAGTGAACTTTGAACTGGCCCCCAGTTTTCTCAAGTGACTTTTACAACTTTTGACACCAGCCTCCCAAAGGCCACCCATATGAGGTGCACCAGCTGGAATAAAATTCCATTTCAAACCTTGAAAGCCATAAGTGGCTCTAACTTCCTGAGGGATAGAAGCTAGACATTTTTTAAAATCCTTACGTAATAAAGCATCAGCCCCTACGAAATTTGTACCATTATCAGAATACACTTCTTTAGGTAATCCGCGGCGTGCCGTAAATCTTGCAAACGCGGCAAGAAAAGCCTGGGAAGATAGATCAGTTACCGCTTCGAGGTGAATTGCCTTTGTGGAGAAACAAACGAACACGCAGGCATAACCTTTGGTCATACGACAATTTCGAGTATAAAGACTTCTAAGTACGAATGGGCCAGCAAAATCAATTCCTGTAAAAGTGAAGGGGGGAGAAAATGTGCATCTCTCAGGAGGTAAAGCAGCCATAAACTGCTTGCTTAATACCTTTTGAGCAATAGTACAGGTTTTGCAATTTCGTATGCACGATTTTATTAGGTTTTTAAGCTTTGGAATCCAATAACTTTGTCGGACGAGCCGAAGCATTAAGGAATTGCCACCATGCAATGATATATCATGGATAAATTGTATAAGGAGATACGAAAATCGTGAGTTATATGGTAGAATAAGAGGGTGTCGCTCGTTATAGGAAAGATTCGACTGAGATAATCGACCGTTGACCCTAATAAGATAGTGAGAGTCTAAAAATGGGTTGAAAGAGATGATTGAGCTTTTTGAGTGAACGGTTTTGCCTTCCATTAGAAGAGTGTGTTCATTAGGATAATACAGTGTTTGAGACAAAAGTGTCAGGCGAATTTTGACAAATTCTATTTCTTGAGACGAGATATTGGGCGAATCGTAGTGATGATTTTCACTTTTTGACAATTTGAAATAAAAACGAAATATGTAGCCGATAACGCGCATTGCACGAGGTAAAGATGAGAAACGATCCAGTATATCTTCGGGGTCTTTTTGGACTACTAATGAGACAATTGCTTTTTGTTCGAGATCTTCGACGCATGGGGCTGTTGGGGGAGTTTCTGGCCACTGAGCTGTGGGTTGACAAAGCCAAGTCGGCCCTTTCCACCAAAATGTGTTCAGCCTCAAATCGGAAGGCATTAAACCACGAGTGGCTAAATCTGCTGGATTTTCAGCGGACTTAACATGCCTCCATAGGACGTTACCCACATTGTCTAGGATTTCACTGGTGCGATTAGCAACGAAAGTTTTCCATACGTTTGGTGGTTTTTTAAGCCAAGCCAAAACGATGGATGAGTCAGTCCAGAGAAAAATATTATAAGAGTGAACTGGGAAATTTGAAACATAAAATTTTATCAGTTTAGAAAGAAGAAGTGCCCCACACAACTCCAGGCGTGGTAATGACACAGATTTGATGGGTGCAACTTTCGATTTTGCACAGAGCAGGTGAGAAGATAGTGTTCCGTCTGAATGACGCACGCGTATATATAACGCCGCAGCATAGGCCTTTTCAGAGGCGTCACAAAATCCATGAAATTGGACTTCGGCTGAGGGAGAATATTCTACCCAACGAGGTATTTCAATACGTTGAATCTCAGGTAAGGATTCCGCAAAGTTTTTCCATGTACTGAAGGTAGCGGATTGAATGGGTTCGTCCCACGTAGTTTTTTCCGCCCAAACTTGTTGCATTAACATTTTTGCAACTATGACAACGGGTGCCAACCAACCCGCAGGATCGAAAATCCGAGCAATTTGAGAAAAAACTTCTCGTTTAGTGGGCCTTTCCGAAAGAAGGATTTTTTGAGTTGTGAAGTAAAAATTATCACCTTTGGCATTCCACCGTATACCTAATGTTTTCGTGTTACTATCCGCATCCAATTTTAGAAAACTTTCATTCAACATGTGTTCTCGAGGTAAATGTTCAAGTAAACGAGGAGTATTGGAGGTCCACTTGCGAAGTGGAAACCCCGCTGAATCGAGGAGCTTAATAAGTTCTGATTGAGCCCTTTGGGCGGAATCGATACTATGAGCCCCTGACAATACATCATCAACGTAAATTTCGGATTGGATAATTTTTGAAGCAAATGGAAATTCAGCCTTAGCAATTTGTGCTAATTCGAGTAGTGTACGGATGGCCAAATAAGGAGCGCAATTAACGCCAAAAGTGACGGTTAAAAGTTCAAAATCTTCAATTTCTAAATGGGGAGAGGTACGAAAAAGAATTCGTTGAAAGGAAGTGTCTCGAGAATCGATCAGAATTTGGCGGTACATTTTCTCTATATCCGCATTGAATACGTACTTATAAAATCTCCATCGAATTATCAAAGAGGATAAATCTTGTTGTAAGGTCGGCCCAGGGTAAAGTAAATCATTTAAACTTGCACCACTTGAGGAGGAATTGGAGGCGTTAAAAACCACCCGTACTTTCGTTGAAGTGCTCTCGGGTTTTATGACCGCGTGATGCGGAAGATAGAATGACTTTACTTGGCCATTTTCAACTTTTTCTGATGGAGTTACCTTTCGCATATGATTAAGGGATAAATACTCTGATATAACTTTTGAGTACTGAGATTTGAGATCTGGTTTTGAGGATAAAGATTTTTCATTTCTCGAGAATTGCTTAAGAGCTATAAATCTCGAATAACCTAGGTGGTTCTTTGAGGTTTAAATGGGAGACGCACTACGAACCTACCATCAGCGCGTCTGAAGGTGGTTCTTTTATAAAGTTCATCACAATAGCAATCCTCCTTTGACCGAATTACAGTAGAAGGTAGTTCTTCTAACTCCCAGAATTTTCGTATCTGAGCATCTAAATCATTCGGAGTGCACTCAGATGTTATTGTCGTGTTGAACGACTGAAAAGACTCTGGAAGTGGTCCGGATAAAATCCATCCAAAAATGGTATTTTGTGCCACTAGTGAATTGGATATAACTTTAACACCGTTACGGATTATAGAGGGATAAAGGTCAGCGCCTATCAAAAGGTCTACATGAGCAGATTTGTTAAAGGAAGGATCAGCTAGTTTGAGACCAACAAAGAGGTTGGAGTCTATGATAGAAAAGGATGAACTTGGTAAATTATTAGTGAGTGTCTTAAGCACAATAGCTTCAGCTGAAAGTGTTATTTGAGGAGCTTCAAAGGACGTGAGAGAAAATGAGCACAGCTTTTTAGAAGTGACTGATAAGTTTCCACTTATACCTGAAACCGTAGTGTTCTTCTCTACGAATGGTAGATTTAGACGCCTTTGTACGGATTCTGAAATGAAGGATATTTCAGAACCAGGGTCAATAAGTGCCCTTAACACATGTACTGTTTCCGTTCCTATCAAACCAACTAAAGCAGTAGCCAACAGAATTCTTTTTTGAGAAACCACCATAAAGTTTTGGTGGGATGATTGAGGAACAAATGGCTGTGAAGAAGCAGTCATTTGGGAATCATGAGCAACTGAGTTTTGAGGAGTGGACTGTATACTATTAGATTTTTCGATTGAAGAATTGGTTGCTAAGTGCAAAAGTGTGTGATGCCGTTTCTTGCAATAAGAGCAAGAGTACTTGCTAGTGCAAGAAGATTTTGTATGACTGGTGCCTAAGCAATTGTTACACATTTTGTGTTTACGAACGGTTTCAATTCGAGATGCAATAGACATTGCAGAAAACTTTGGGCATTCATATATGGAATGATTTGCCGAGCAGATTTTACATTTGGATCCTCCCGCCTTTGCAAGAAACGTATTGACTTTGTAAGGCTTTTGCGTGATGTTTTTTCGATTGAATTGTTGGCTGACTATTGGTTTTGTGGAAGTTGTGTCCGAAATAGACTCTAGAGTTTGAAATCGAGAAATAAGGAATTTATTTAATTGTTTCCATGTTGGAACTTTAGTGGGATCTTCTAAGGATTGCTCCCAGAGAGCTAGAGTAGTTTTGGGTAATTTATTAGAACACGCGAAAACAAGTATTGGATCCCAATTATCAGTACTAATATGATGTGCTTTGAGTGCTGAGAGAGAATCATTAACTTTGCTTTGAAGTGTGCGAATACACCTTGCGGATTCTTCTTGAGCCGTCGGCAAATTAAATATATTTTTGACTTGGTTGTTAACCAGAATGCGGGTATTTTCATAGGCTGCCCGTAGTGCTTCCCATGCTAGAGAAAAACTAGCATGAGTTAATGGAAACTGATTGACAGTCCTACTGGCGTCGCCCCTAGTCTTGCAACGAAGGTGAAACAGTTTTTCAACCTCACTTAACTTTGGATGCTGTATATAAACCGCATCGAACATGTCACGAAATGCCGGCCAAGAGAGATAATCGCCATGAAACGTATCAGTATCGCATGGTGGTAATTTAATACAATGAGAAGCTGAAGATAAAGGTTGTTGTTGGGAATTATTACCAATTGATTTCCGAGGGGAACTATGATCCAAAAATGGATCAGGTTTTAATTTAGTCTGAAGCTCAAAAAACAGAGCTAAGCAACTTACATATGTCTCATTGCTATTCTTATATTTGGATTCTATTGCATCCATGTCTAAGGGTTTCTCTTTTCCTGTCGGTCGAAAACGAGCGCATTCTGCATACTTTTCTTTCACTTCTTGCCATAAGTCTTTAAGTTCTGTTTTTCTTGCTTCCAAAGATGCAATTGTGTGGTTCTGTTCGGGAACCTCTTTGGCGGATGCGTGGAATTTCACAAGCAAGTCCGCTGCAAAGATTAAATCATCCAAAACTGACATGATAAGGCAAGTTGCAAGTAGTTGAGGGAGAACTGTAATAAACTAGGCGTGCAGAAAGAGAAAGCAGTCAAGAAATAAAGAGAAATACCGAACAACAAACGCGTTCGGGTATCTGAAAATTGACGGAAATGGGTGAATAAGGGAAAAAACCTTTCAATTCTAGTTAATAGATAGTCTTGGATGCACTGAATAAAGATTCAAAAGAAATTCATGAGATAAAAATAGCGAAAGAATTGTATTGATAATAAATTGAAAACGAGAAATGTTTTCAAAAGAGTTTGAAAAGTTTAAAAAATCAACACTTTCCGATTGACAAAAGAATCGAAAATATTAAAAAAAATAATTGAAAACGAGAATGGTTTTCAAAAGAGTTGAAAAAAAAGATGAACACAGCAACAACTTTATATGAGTCGAAAAAGAATCTTGAGAATAATTGAAAACGGGAATTGTTTTCAAAAGAGTTTGAAAAAAGTTGAAAAAAGCAAAAACTTTATATGATTCGAAAAGAATATTGAGAATAATTGAAAACGAGAATTGTTTTCAAAAGAGTTGAAAAAAGTTGGACACAGCAACAACTTTATATGATTCGGAAAGGAATCTTGAGAATAATTGAAAACGAGAAATGTTTTCAAAAGAGTTGGACAAGGCAACAACTTTATATGACTCGAAAAAGAATCTTGAGAATAATTGAAAACGAGAAATGTTTTCAAGTGTTTGAAAAAGTTTGCAAAAAAAATCAACACTATATGACTCACAAAAGAATCGTATTGAAAAATAATTGAAAACGAGAATTGGTTTTGAAAAAGTTTGAAAAAAGTTGGAAAAAAATCAACAACTTTACGATTCACAAGAGACTCGTATTGAAAAATAATTGAAAACGAGAATTGTTTTCAAAAGAGGTTGAAAAAGTTGAAAAAAGCAAAAACTTTATATGATTCGAAAAAGAATCTTGAGAATAATTGAAAACGGGAATTGTTTTCAAGAGTTTGAAAAAAGTTGAAAAATTCAACAACTTTAGGATTCGAAAAAGAATATTGAGAATAATTGAAAACGAGAAATGTTTTCAAAAGTTTGAAAAAGTTTGCAAAAAAATCAACACTATTGATTCACAAAAGAATCGGATTGAAAAATAATTGAAAACGAGAAATGTCTTCAAAGAGTTGAAAAAAGCTGGACACAGCAACAATTTTGTATGATTCGAAAAAGAATCTTGAGAATAATTGAAAACGGGAATTGTTTTCAAAAGAGTTTGAAAAAGTTGAAAAAGGCAAAACTTTATATGATTCGAAAAAGAATATTGAGAATAATTGAAAACGAGAATTGTTTTCAAAAGAGTTGAAAAAAGTTGGACACAGCAACAACTTTATATGATTCGAAAAAGAATATTGAGAATAATTGAAAACGAGAATTGGTTTTGAAAAAGTTTGAAAAAAGTTGGAAAAAAATCAACAACTTTACGATTCACAAGAGACTCGTATTGAAAAATAATTGAAAACGAGAATTGTTTTCAATAGAGGTTGAAAAAGTTGAAAAAAGCAAAAACTTTATATTATTCGAAAAAGAATCTTGAGAATAATTGAAAACGGGAATTGTTTTCAAAAGAGTTTGAAAAAGTTGAAAAATTCGACAACTTTAGGATTCGAAAAAGAATATTGAGAATAATTGAAAACGAGAGTTGTTTTCAAAAGCGTTGAAAAAAGTTGGAAAAAGCAAAACTTTATATGATTCGAAAAAGAATCTTGAGAATAATTGAAAACGGGAATTGTTTTCAAAAGAGTTTGAAAAAGTTGAAAAATTCGACAACTTTAGGATTCGAAAAAGAATATTGAGAATAATTGAAAACGAGAGTTGTTTTCAAAAGCGTTGAAAAAAGTTGGAAAAAAGCAAAAACTTTATATGATTCGAAAAAGAATCTTGAGAATAATTGAAAACGGGAATTGTTTTCAAAAGAGTTGAAAAAAGTTGGACACAGCAACAACTTTATATGATTCGGAAAGGAATCTTGAGAATAATTGAAAACGAGAAATGTTTTCAAAAGAGTTGGACAAGGCAACAACTTTATATGACTCGAAAAAGAATCTTGAGAATAATTGAAAACGAGAAATGGTTTTGAAAAAGTTTGAAAAAAGTTGGAAAAAAATCAACAACTTTACGATTCACAAGAGACTCGTATTGAAAAATAATTGAAAACGAGAATTGTTTTCAATAGAGGTTGAAAAAGTTGAAAATAGCAAAAACTTTATATTATTCGAAAAAGAATCTTGAGAATAATTGAAAACGGGAATTGTTTTCAAAAGAGTTTGAAAAAGTTGAAAAATTCGACAACTTTAGGATTCGAAAAAGAATATTGAGAATAATTGAAAACGAGAGTTGTTTTCAAAAGCGTTGAAAAAAGTTGGAAAAAGCAAAAACTTTATATGATTCGAAAAAGAATCTTGAGAATAATTGAAAACGGGAATTGTTTTCAAAAGAGTTTGAAAAAGTTGAAAAATTCGACAACTTTAGGATTCGAAAAAGAATATTGAGAATAATTGAAAACGAGAGTTGTTTTCAAAAGCGTTGAAAAAAGTTGGAAAAAGCAAAAACTTTATATGATTCGAAAAAGAATCTTGAGAATAATTGAAAACGGGAATTGTTTTCAAAAGAGTTGAAAAAAGTTGGACACAGCAACAACTTTATATGATTCGGAAAGGAATCTTGAGAATAATTGAAAACGAGAAATGTTTTCAAAAGAGTTGGACAAGGCAACAACTTTATATGACTCGAAAAAGAATCTTGAGAATAATTGAAAACGAGAAATGTTTTCAAAAGAGTTGAAAAAAAGTTGGACACAGCAACAACTTTATATGATTCGAAAAAGAATCTTGAGAATAATTGAAAACGAGAATTGTTTTCAAAAGAGTTTGAAAAAAGTTGGAAAATTCAACAACTTTTCCAAAGCGCAGCTGTAATACCGAATGAAATGAGAGAGGTGATTGAAAACGTAACAAGTTTCCAAAGATTTGAAAAGAGGTTTTTAGCTTTGAGTCACTGTGGGCCAGTATCAAAAAGAATCGAAGGATCCACCTAATTCTTTGAATTTGTACCGATTAAAAACTATGAAAATCAAATGGTTAATTAAAGTACCCACAAGAAATGTAATTGAGAAAACTTAATGACGAAATGTTGAGCAATACCGCGATGTATGGAAGCACGAACAGATAAAAGATCTTTGTTCACTACTTTAAGGAATTATGGATTCTCATAGAATCTCTGTTTGGAATCACTGAAAAAAAATGGCTTAAAATTTTTATCGCAAGAAAATATCGATATAAGTGACTAGGATAAGAGAGCACGAAGCGATACGCGAGAGAAAAAAAAAAGAAAAGAAAGAGTGTGAGCGTGACGCCACGTTTGCCGTTGAAATACAAAAAGGTATATATTGAATGTACATATGTATTTAATAGTTAAAAAAAGAAATGCCTTCAATTATTAAAAACTTTATACTAACCTGTACAATTTTAATTTATATTTTCAGCAATGATGTCTTCATAGGCAGCTTGGGGCGTTGAAACTTCGTTGACTTCTTCGTCCTTCTCTCTCACCAATCGAAGCAATGGTGGATATCCGTCGCACCAATCGAGGCAATGGTCGACAATAATTTTATTTTTGCTTAGCAAAAGTTATATGCCCAAAAGGCATATAAAGCACCCTGTATCGGGATGCTTTCGGCAGCAGCGGCAAGGTGGTGAGCACTTTTTTTTTTTGCATAGTGCAATCACCCTTGTTGGAGAAGCACCTTTTGGTGTGGTGCTCTCAGCAGCAATGTATAGCTGGTGGTAGAGGAGCACTTTTTGCGTATCTAGTGCTTGATTCCTTTTTACTTCAGCAATCTCGGCAAAATGGTGTGGTGGTGTCACAATACTACCACTGGTCAGGAACTCTTCTTTATAGTTGAGGAATGTAGCGTTAAAAAACGTGGTAGCACGATGTAGTAAAAACAGCGTGGCTGGATAACGGCTCACAAATGCTTTGCGAATTGTCCAGCAATAACGGCGATGTCGGCTGGATAACGGCGCTTCAAAATGCTGAGGAAATGTCCAGCAATAACGGCGTCGTCGAGCAACACTGGCGTCGGCGTACAAAATTTCCACGTGAGGTGGTTTAGGAACTGGTGGTCAGAATCCTGGCTCGTATGGACCAATGTTTCGGCACATTGATTTGGCCAAAAGAATTATGCCCTGGTGCAACCAGCAACTCCCATACGGGACGGCAACAGCGCAACAATATACCAGCCACAGCACAGCACAGCAACTTTATGTATAAAAAAAAAAACTTCGTGTTCTTTTTCTTTTTGGTTTTTCTTTTCGTTTTATTTAATTATCCTAGGCACATTAGTTTTAAGTTAGGTTTAATATATTTTAAGGTACTTTAAGTAATTTTTAAGTAAAACATCATTAAATTTTAAGAACGAAAGATTTTTAGTTGCCGAAAGGGCCAAATGCAAGAAAAGGAATGAGCTAGGTTGTGCTCACAAGGAAGTATATGAGCGAAGTTGGTTAGGTTCCACCAACTAAAAGCACGATCCACAACCCAGTATTTATAATAATATTGGGTTTGGGGTGCGTTCAGTTGGTGCAACCGACAAACACAACTTTTTGGGACTGTTCATGCGCATTGCCAATGTTGGCCCTCCGCGCACGGTCCTTGCAACGCGGACTTGCGCAAAAAGGCACAACACTTTGCAACACGCATGAACAATTATTTTTTATGAGAATGCTATTGACAATTTTCCATTCACTCTGACGACATTAGTTTCTAGTTTCTTTAGTCTAAAATCTTAAGATCTTCACAGGGTAAGGGTTCATCTATTAACAAGAATTCTTGAATTAAAACTGAGCCATAAAATAAGAGCAATTGAAAAATCAACATAGAATTTCTTACTCTTGTATTATCCTGAAGATGAAACAGGGTTCTGGGAGTGTCTAAGTCCGGAGCCAATAACCAACAATATTTATGTTCATTTTACATATATTTACTAAAAAATAGGTTGACTGAAAATCTTCAATTCACAGGATCCTTTATCAAACACATTTTATCTCCCACTAGGAACATTTCAATACAACAATTTTATATAGTTGACCGGCCGTGGCAACTCGCTCGTGCTCTTTGAACGAGTTCTTACAAAAGAATAAAATTTTGTCAACGACGAAGAAGATCATCAAATTCAAATTGTACACCACAAGAAATCAAAACAAGAAGTCGTGATTACAAAACTCATAACTCACTGAGGTTGTCATCCGATGGCTATGCTCTTCTTCTGCAAAAACCACTTGTTTTACCCGGTCTCGAAGTATAAAAATAAAAAGAAGAAGAAGAAGCAGAAAAAGAACTCCTTCAGCACAATGCTTCTGTATTGTTTAATTAAAAGCGGATTCACGTTTTAACGCGTGCTCCTCATCTTCACTTCTGTCAGAATCATCGTAGTCTCAACACCAGCCAGCCAGACTAACCAAAGATTGACAAAAAAAAATGTAAGTTCTTCTATAGATGTAACACGTCCGGTTTTTTGTTGTTTTTTTTTTTTTTTTTTTTTTTTTTTGTCAAGGTGATAGCGTTTGTCGAAGAGAAGTGTTTAATATCGTTGTTGTTGTGGCTCTCAGTTAAAGTTGCAAATGGTTCCACGACTTAAATTTTGCCCATATCCCTGCTATGACAATGACAACCATGATTTGGACTCTGATGATGATTTTGCTGCTTTGCAGACAATTGGGAGATGATTTCGTTTTGATAACGAGCTTCCATTGCCAAAAGGACGCAGCCATAACATAACACTGCAACCAAATGAAATAAAAATTAATGCTCTGCCACTGCACTGAACTGGATGCATATAAATTTCCCAAGTGCTTCTTCTGCTGCTGCTGGATCAGAAGCAGTTCCAATTATAATGTTGCCGCGAATATTGTGAGTCTTCCTCTGGACTCTGGAAGGAGATAGGGAGAGAGTGTAGCTTCAAGCAAAAAGTATAGATACCATTGTCAGTGGGTAAATATTTAGACAAATCAGTTGGAAGGAACATATTTGTTTGCGCAACACTCGACCATGGACTACGTCCGATCTCAAGGATCCTCAATCCTAGACTTAACAATCCACGATGTAGGTATGTATAGGTATACCACATCATGTCACTCTTTATATCGAAAATGTTTGCAATTATTTCCCAATTGTGCTGTGGCTAAGTTCCCAAACAACCTCTGAGATAAATGAGGCCCTTAGCGATTTTGACTAATTTGACAGATCATGCGATCCACATGGAATTAATTACCACCAACGGTGGTTTATATAAATAAGTAGTGGATCGTGTTTAAGGCAACTCATCATGTCGGTTCCATTCATCCGGCATCTTATCAAACTGCGGGTGGGGTGGTAGTGATGATTGTTGGGCATGATCGGCAATGATCAGTTGGGCCACAACCAGCAGGGTACTTTTAGTCTGATCCACATCGAGCCGGCCGTCGAGCGAGCTGTGTGCGGCACATTTAATGAATCCCCCTGAACTATGTGATCGATAATTAATTGTGGCACAGGTTGTGCAATCGTTTATTTTTGCTTTTGTCGTTTTTTTTTGCTCATTTGCATGTGCTGTAATGTGCAGTGCAGCACCCTGTTGAATGATTGATAATGTTGCTCCAGGTGCCGCATCAGCACGCATGAACATAGAAACACACTCACCACACACGATCGCTTTGCAAATTGAATTTAATTAATTATGTTTGTATATATCGATCGGCTTTCGGATGAACCTTTAATGAAACCCGGTACGCCTTGAGGTGCCAAATCCTAGGCCACGATGAGAGAAGACAAAAAATGCTATATCCTGCCAACCAACCGCAACGATTGCATAAATCCATCCAGGAAGTGGACAAACAACGACAAATCCCTGGCCCTGGAATGCAAGGCACAAGGCAGTTATACTAAGATGGGCACTCCGAGAAGTCTCGCTTGCACAGTTGGATCGGATTGAGTCAATTGAGCAAATTCGCATGAATGATTGTTTATTTGTAGGGTTCCTCTTGTTGTATCGATCCTTGATTTTTCCTGATTGCCCTGAATTTCAGTGGTGGACTTGGATGTGTTTGGGCCCCATTTAATAGCACTTGAAACTTTTGTAGTGTAGTGATCAGTTGTTAATAAATACTTTTGTATTGTGTCACAATTTTTCTTTAGATACGATGGAAGCAAGGATACATTTTCCAAATGAAAAAAAAAAAACCTAAACTCTCTCATACTAAAAATGGCAAACCTCACACCAAACAAATCACAATTTCGATGGCATTGACATTTTAGTTTGGCCTTTTACTTTGTGCACAGAAACCCACGTTCTTTCAAATTTTGGAGAGCAAGGATGAAATATTCTCAAAAATATCGAAAATGTGCTAAAGTATGAGCAAGCGAATTCACACAAATTCCATATAACCTATTGTGCCAGACATGTACGGCACGATGTTTGGGTTTCATTCCTTTACTCTCAAAACGAGATTTTACAATGATTTGATTTTCTGGCAGAAGAAATTTCTCGGACAGAAAATCACAGGTAGGTGAAATTATTTATTCTATCGTAAGCGTTTTCTTTTGTCAAAAACTGTGAATTTTTTGAGCAAGGAACGGCTTTGGACGGAGAAGTACAGAAATGCACTGAAAATCACATAAATTTAAAGTAAAGGAACGGGGATCCTAACCTTTAACCTCATATATGAGATATTCGCAAAAAAAAGTATGCCATCTAAAATGTCAGTAATTGTTGTATTTTTGGAACCTCATTTATGGGATATTCGCAAGAAAAGTGAACCATTCGAAAGGCCACCGACTTGTGATAAAAGGTCATCTAGTTTCATTAATTATGTTTTTTTTAATGAATTTTTACTACTTTCAGTAATTGGTCAGCCATAAATTTTTTTAAATAATTTAAAAAAAAAAAAAAATTCAAGGTCAAAACTATTTTTACCACCTCCACCTCATTTATGGGATATTCGAAAAAAATATACACCATCTGAAAGGTTAACTACCTCCTATAAAAGGTCAACTTATTTTAGTAATTGGTCAGCCATAGTTTTTGTTAAATTGAATTTTTAAAATTTATTTTTTCAAGGTCGTATAAGACTTTTAGCCACTGTCACGCTGGAGGTCTGGGTTCGCTTCCCAGCCTCGTCCACCTAAAAACTAAAAAGTTTTTTTCAGGGCTACTGCCTCTTCCGAGGAATTGACAAATCCTCCAAGAGTATCACTTGTCACGAATAAGTGCTTCTCGTCTAGCGGTTCGGATTCGGCATAAAATTGTAGGCCCCTCTCATTCCTCACGCGCACACAGGAATGGTTGCGAGTTGTTAGTCACTAGGCCCTGGTTCTTCAAGAGCCGTTGTGCCACCCAATTTATTTATTTTTTATAAGACTTTTAGCACCTTATTTGTGGGATATTCGCAAAAGAAGTATACCATTTGAAATACCACGACTCGTGATAAAAGATCAGCTATTTTCAGTAATTGGTCAGCCATAAAAAAATAAATAAATCGGGTGGCACAACGGCTCATGAAGAACCAGGGCCTAGTGACTAACAACTCGCAACCATTCCTGTGTGCGCCTTTCGACAGGAATGGAAGGGACCTACAATTTTATGCCGAATCCGAACGGCTAGACGAGAAGCACTTATTCGTGACAAGTGATACTCTTGGAGGATTTGTCAATTCCTCGCAAGAGGCAGTAGCCCTGAAAAAAAACATTTTAGTTTTTTTTTTTTTTTAGGTGGACGAGGCCATAGGGTTTTTTTTTAATCAAGACTCTTACACTGTAACCTCAGAACAATCTATATATAATAGCTGACCTTTTATCACGAGTCGTTGGTTTTTCAAATGGTATATAGGGCTGGCCACGAGACGAGAAAGGTCTTGGTCTCGATCTCGGTCTCGTATGACGAGATCAAGACGAGACAAGACGAGACTGGCTTTTAAGCAACCGAGACGAAACCGAGACGAGACTGTATATTTGGACCGAAATTTATAGAGAGTCTAATAAATTAAAAAAATCCAATTTCAGTTAAATATTTATTATCTTCTGCACGTATTCAATCTATAATCGAAAATATTACGTTCCAATAATCAGCAAGTTGGCCGGTAATCGTATTTTTCGGAGACGAGACCGAGACGAGACTTAATTATACGAGATCGACTCGAGACCGAGACGAGACTGACAATTTTCGATTTTAACGAGACCGAGACGAGACGAGACTTACAAAAGTCTCGCAGAGTCTCGGCTCGTGGCCAGCCCTAATGGGCGAATATCCCACAAATGATGTGCTAAAAGTCTTATACGACCTTAAAAAAATAAATATTAAAAATTCAATTAAACAAAAACTATGGCTGACCAATTACTGAAATAAGTTGACCTTTTATAGGAGGTAGGTAACCTTTCAGGTTCTGTATATTTTTTTCGAATATCCCATAAACGAGGTCCTAAAAATAGTTTTGGCCTTGAAATTTAAAAAAAAAATTATTTAAAAAAATCTATGGCTGACCAATTACTAAAAGGAGCTGACCTTTTATGACCAATTACTGACCTTTTAGATGGCATTATCATTTTTTTTTTGTAAATTCTTTAAATGAGGTGCTAAAAGACTTATACTGTGACCTTAAAACAAACTTTAAAAATTTGTTAAAAAAACCTATGGCTGGCCAATTACTGAAACTAGCTGACCTTTTATCACAAGTCGTTGGCCTTTCGAATGGTACACTTTTTTTTGCCAGTATCCCATAAATGGGGTGCCAAAAATAGTTGGTGACCTTGAAAAATCTTAACCATTGATTAAAACTTTCCTATGGCTGATCAATTTCTGAAACTTGTTGACCTTTTTTGACCAATTACTGACCTTTTAGATGGCATACGTTTTTTGCGAATATCCCATATATGATGTGCTAAAGATTATAGGAGCCAAGGAACGGACCTATTGTACATAAATAAAAATACTTGTTTAAAGTAAACCACCCAAAAAATCTCAACTAGAAGGCTAAAAATATTATCATTTTTGTTTTGTAATGGCCGGCCCTCTATCAATGATACCTTATTCGGATGCTGGGTTTATTTTTTTTTTAACAAATCCATAACTGCGGCACACAGATGGTGTATATTTTCCGGTCCCCCCATCCCCTACCCCTATACACTTTGCACCAGCACCATCTTTTAAATATAAAAGATGCCGCAGTGATCATACCGATATCTTCCGATCTTTCGATGGCCCAATCTTACCAATCGATCGATCGATTTGAACTCCGCGTCCACAGTCTGGATATATAGGAGGTATTCGAAATAATCCCTTTTTCTTCTTATTTCTACATGATTTTTTTTTAAATTGTTTGTTTGTGGTTATTTTCAGTGTTTCCATTTTGTTGCAATTTATGAGGTTCGGTTGGTATGTTAAATGGGCAGAACATTTGACACGGCAGGGCGCCATGTTCAATCGAAGATATGTGTTAATAAATTTTGATTGAAAACAAAATAAACAAATAAAGGTACTCGTGTGCGTAGCGGCAGCGGTCGTTTTTTCGCTCTTGTTGATATTATGCCAGTTAAACCAACGGTACGTGGATTATTTCTGTTTTTTTTTTTCTTCTCATTTGAGTTTTTATGAATTTAATATTTATTTTTTAACATATCCGGAGCCCAGAGTGTTGTGTTATCAGTGGCCATTCAAATGAGGAATGAGGCAGTTTACTTGATTTTGGTTTTTCGTCGTAAATAAAGGTCTCTGAGTTGGATATAGCTTTTCGGAAGGCTCAATTTTATTGTGGAGGATATAGTACAGGATGATTTTAATATTTTTCTTTTATTGATGTTTGGAGATTAAAGATAAGGGTAGAAAAGATTAAGTATAGATAATACTGTGGCAGCTTGTAGCTGAAGGGGCGCTGCGATGTCCCGCGGGTCTTCTGAAGCAAGCTAGCTCCGATTAAGCTGAGTTGACTTTGATAGCCCATATTGTGTAGAATTCCCACAGATGTCGAATGTGTTCTTCTACTCTTCGGGCTGCAGTGACTGGGTACATGGAGTTGGCATAGGTTAGTGAGTCATCCGCATAAAGCAAATCCATTGCACTGTTGGGTTGAGGTTGGTCCGATGTGTATTAGGTTGAAGAGGTATGGTCCGAGTTTGGTGATGGCGACGGTGATGGCGACGGCGATGGCGATGGCGATGACGATGGCGATGACGATGACGATGGCGATGGCGACGGCGATGGCGACGGCGATGGCGGTGGCGATGGCGATGGCGATGGCGATGGCGATGGCGATGGCGATGGCGATGGCGATGGCGATGGCGATGGCGATGGCGATGGCGATGGCGATGGCGATGGCGATGGCGATGGCGACGGCGATGGCGATGGCGATGGCGATGACGATGACGATGACGATGACGATGACGATGGCGACGGCGATGGCGATGGCGATGGCGATGGCGATGGCGATGGCGATGGCGATGGCTATGGCGATGGCGATGGCGATGGCGATGGCGATGGCGATGGCGATGGCGATGGCGATGGCGATGGCGATGGCGATGGCGATGGCGATGGCGATGGCGATGGCGATGGCGATGGCGATGGCGATGGCGATGGCGATGGCGATGGCGATGGCGATGGCGATGGCGATGGCGATGGCGATGGCGATGGCGATGGCGATGGCGATGGCGATGGCGATGGCGATGGCGACGGCGACGGCGATGGCGATGGCGATGGCGATGGCGATGGCGACGTTGTTGGCGACGGCGATGACGATGGCGATGACGATGACGATGGCGATGGCGATGGCGACGGCGATGGCGACGGCGATGGCGATGGCGATGGCGATGGCGATGGCGATGGCGATGGCGATGGCGATGGCGATGGCGATGGCGATGTCGATGGCGATGGCGATGGCGATGGCGATGGCGATGGCGATGGCGATGGCGATGGCGATGGCGATGACGATGACGATGGCGATGGCGGTGGCGATGGCGATGGCGATGGCGATGGCGATGGCGATGGCGATGGCGATGGCGATGGCGATGGCGATGGCGATGGCGATGACGATGGCGATGGCGATGGCGATGGCGATGACGATGGCGATGGCGATGGCGATGGCGATGGCGATGGCGATGGCGATGGCGATGGCGATGGCGATGGCGATGGCGATGGCGATGGCGATGGCGATGGCGATGGCGATGGCGATGGCGATGGCGATGGCGATGGCGATGGCGATGGCGATGGCGATGGCGATGGCGATGGCGATGGCGATGGCGATGGCGATGGCGATGGCGATGGCGATGGCTATGGCGATGGCGATGGCGATGGCGATGGCGATGGCGATGGCGATGGCGACGGCGACGGCGATGGCGATGGCGATGGCGATGGCGATGGCGATGGCGATGGCGATGGCGATGGCGATGGCGATGGCGATGGCGATGGCGATGGCGATGGCGATGGCGATGGCGATGGCGATGGCGATGGCGACGGCGATGGCGATGGCGATGGCGATGGCGATGGCGATGGCGATGGCGATGGCGATGGCGATGGCGATGGCGATGGCGATGGCGATGGCGATGGCGATGGCGATGGCGATGGCGATGGCGATGGCGATGGCGATGGCGATGACGATGACGATGACGATGGCGACGGCGATGGCGATGGCGATGGCGATGACGATGGCGATGGCGATGGCGATGGCGATGGCGATGGCGATGGCGATGGCGATGGCGATGGCGATGGCGATGGCGATGGCGATGGCGATGGCGATGGCGATGGCGATGGCGATGGCGATGGCGATGGCGATGGCGATGGCGATGGCGATGGCGATGGCGATGGCGATGGCGATGGCGATGGCGATGGCGATGGCGATGGCGATGGCGATGGCGATGGCGATGGCGATGGCGATGGCGATGGCGATGGCGATGGCGATGGCGATGGCGATGGCGATGGCGATGGCGATGGCGATGGCGATGGCGATGGCGATGGCGATGGCGATGGCGATGGCGATGGCGATGGCGATGGCGATGGCGATGGCGATGGCGATGGCAATGGCGATGACGATGACGATGACGATGACGATGACGATGACGATGACGATGACGATGACGATGACGATGACGATGACGATGACGATGACGATGACGATGACGATGACGATGACGATGACGATGACGATGACGATGACGATGACGATGACGATGACGATGACGATGACGATGACGATGACGATGACGATGACGATGACGATGACGATGACGATGACGATGACGATGACGATGACGATGACGATGACGATGACGATGACGATGACGATGACGATGGCGATAGCGATGGCGATGGGTACGGCGATGGCGACGACGGCGAATATATTTTATTAAACTTTTTTGACATATTTTTGTCAATTTTCATGAGTGTAAGTGCCTTTTTCCGCAACCAAAATATTCCTCCTCTTAAGAAAATTTGGTTGAAATCAGTGAAGCCGTTTACGAGAACTTTTAAAATTAAAAAATCGGTTATATGGTAGCATGACAACTTTCGAAAAAGTAAATCTGCGTATGTCATTAATTGCCGAGTAATTCCCATAAATATGACGTGGAATAAAAAAAAATATTGCCGCGCTTATGGTTTGTGGTTTGCCCAATGGCCACAAAGGGCAATCCTGCTAACCATACGCGTAAAGTTAGCATGCCACCTTTTGTTTTTAGCCAAAAATAACTACTGAGTATGCCAATAACTGCCGAAAAATTGCTGTAAATATTCTGTAGAATTAAAACAATAATTGCCATGCCCATAAAGTCTTAAAAATGGTTGACGTGCTAACGGTATATGTACTTGTCCATATTCACATACGTTTGGCTTTAATTTGAAAATAATGTTATGATTGAAGTTGCCGAAATGTTGCTATAAATAAGAAATCTCCGAACATTAAGTTTTCCTAATAATAATAGCGCAAAATTTTAGTCGAGGTTAAAAATTGTATTTTGCTAATTTTAAACTAATTTAGTATCCAAACGGTTTTTTGCCCTTTTGGCATGCATGTGGGGTTACATGTAATGCTGTCGCATGCAAATGCGAATGAAAAACATGGCAAGTACGCGGAATGCGGCAAACTGCTTGTGTAGTGTATCCACATATGCGCCGCCAATGCCCATTCAACAAATGAGTGACAAAACATGTAAAGTGAAATCGAGTATGTTAGTCATAGCATAACATCAGCATTCTACTCGATTGCATTGATTGTCACTCAATAGTAATGAGATCCTTATTTAAATATTGTAGCCAATAAGAAAATAGTATAACGTTTGAATGTGAGATTGAATGTGTAGAAGTAAGATAGAAAAGTATTATAACAGTTAGACAAATTAGTATATAAGGAATGTTAAGATTCAATAAAGACACTTGTGTTTTGAACACGGAAACTATCACTTCTTAATTTGGCGGCGAGTAATCGCTCTATCCAATATAGCGTAGTACGCTTAAATTACTGATAGCATGGTACGCTTAAAATACCAAAAACTTAGGGACCACTTAACCAACAACATATAACACTACACTTGTATGCCACATGCATATTGGTACAATGCCGCCTATAAATGCGGCTTGTGAGTACATGACATGCGAGAAAACATTGGAATAGTTGATTTTTCGTTAACTTGTATTAAAATTATTATTAAAATGTCGAAAGAAATGTGAGCAAGTGAAAAAATACAAAACCAAGTGACATAATACAATGAAAAGTAGATTTCTGAATCGTAATGAGTTGAACTTATATAAGCTTAACTAAATTCACCTGCTTTTTGCAAAAAGTACAAAAGTGCGAAATAAACATGAATGCTTAAGATATCTGCCTCTGCCTGCAAGAAAACATCCATGGTGCACTTACGTGAAAGGTCATCTTTTTATTTTCTTAAGTTTCGTTAGTTTAATTGTCAAGGTAATAAAAGAAAATCATATAATATTGGATTTTTTGTATTTTGGATTTCATAAAGCTTTTTTTTTTTAATACATCGAAATTTGAATGTTACTGGCATTAGAGATGGAGGATGAACTATATTTTGACGTTGCTTCAATAGTTACTCTGAAATCGTATTTTTCCGGAGCAAAAATTAATATCAAAAAATTTCGGATTTCTTAGAGGTTTTTTAATCCATCGACATCGTAGCCATCCTTCAATGGAATTTAAATGCACATGGAATTACAGATTGTAGACAAACTATATTTTGACGTTTCGAGAATATTTCGTTTCAAAATAAAGAACGTTGCCCTAAAACCATATTTTTCCCGGAACAAACAAATAAAAAGCCAATATTTTCAAATTTCTACAGGGGTTTAATCCGCCTTCATCGCAAATTGTATTGAGAATATTTCGTTCTAAATGTCAGCAGATTGCCTTGAAATAACATTTACCAGTGCAAAAAATTAAATCTCAACAAATTTTGAATTATAAATTTCTAAATTTATCGAAATGGCAGCGCAATGAAAACTAACAATTTACAATTTAACAATCTCGAAATTGCGTTTCTTGAACTCCGGCTACAATTTTAGATCGACACCGACTCGAAATAAACAGTTATATGACAGAATTCCTGTCGCGTTTATGAAATAATGAGCCAGCAGAAATTCGAACTAGCTCATGCTTGGGACGATCGAGAAAATGTCCCATTTGAGCACATTCAGCATGCGCCGAGCGAGGACACGACTGCATGCGACATGATGCCGCATATGCATGTTCGCCACATGCAGCCGCAGCCGTGACAAAAATGCTTAGTACACGGCATGCAACTATTGGGACGCTTATCTGATTAGAGAAAATTAGATCGAAGGAAAAAAAAATCAAACCATCGATGACAAGTTTCATTTGCAAAGAAATAAGAAAGAAAAATATATACTACGCTCGTCATAAAAATAATCTCAGTTCCCATGAAATTAAAAACAAAAATATCGGGAAATGAGAGTTTACGTAAGTGAACTTATTGCTAATAAAAAAGTTAACTACTATAAAAACAAGTTTTTAGAGTATTGCTCAAACTCAAGGGAACAGTGGCGACTTGTCAACGACATACTAGGTACGAAAACAAAAGATACAGATAAAGGCTATACAAAAACAGGATTGCACTATAACAAAAGATAAAACAGAAATCAGCGAAGAATTTGATAAGACTTTTAAAGGCATTTCTAAACAAATTAACTGCACTTCATCTATAGAACAATTATGTAACAGTTCCATATTTGATACAATATCGTAATCGTCATCTTTCAACTTTCAACAGAAATCTTGTGGAGCAGGTGGTATTAATAGCCTTGTGGTTAAGCGAATTTCCAATAATAGGCGTTTTTCTTTTTTAGTTCAGAGCAGATCCTGAACTGCCAAACAAAAAATTGTGTTTTTTTTACCTCTGAACGTTCAGAACTTCAAATTTGTGTTTCTTTTTTCGTTCTGAACGTGTTCTGAGCTTGTTCAGAGCTCGCTCTATGAGCTCAGAATAAAATAACTGAACACAAGCATTTGATAGGTGAAATTGAAAAAAAAAGTGACAGCTTAGTGTTCAGGTGTGTTTTAAAAAATAATTCTGAGCGCTTAAAACCAAAACACGCTTTGTTCAGAGGATGTTCAGAGCATGCTCGATGTGCTCGGACTCTGTTCAGAACTCATTTCTGAGCTAAAAAAGAAAAACGCGTAATATATTCAAACCTTCAGCTTTTCTGACCAATATAAACTTCGAATATGGTGAGTTCCAGATTGCCTTAAAACAGCCATTAAAGTCCCTATATATAAACAAGATGATCCAAAAGACACAAACAATTACAGACCAATTTCACTTCTTTCAATTTGTTCTCTTTTTTAGAGAAATTCAATTTTTTTAGCAATCGACAATTTGGCTTTAAGAAAGGAAAAAGTACCGAGGATGCTATTAATAATAATTTTCTTGGTGAAATTTATGAGTCCCTTGATAAGGGCTTGAAAACAGCAGGAATATTTCTCGATTTGACTAAAGCTTAAGAAATTATTTCAAATTGGATTCAGGGAAACTTCCTGTCTTTGGTTAACTAGTTACTTAAGTGGTAGAAAACAACGTGTTCGAATCAATGGTGCTCTTAGTGAAATAGCAAATTCTCAAAACGTTGGTGTTCTGCAAGGATCTGTGCTTGGACCCATTCTCTTTTTCATATACATAAACTCAATTTTTCAACTGCAACTTAATGGAAAACTAACAGCGTATGCAGATGATCTAGCATTGTCATACAAGTCCAACTCCCATGAAGTTCTAACTGGCCCAATAGAAGATGATTTAATTGCCCTAAGAAATTGGTTAACATATGACAAAATGGTGCGTAGCAAAAAAATCAAAAGCTATCATGTTCTCTTTATCTCGTTCTTTAACAAGTGATCCTATAAAATATCATCACACATCATGCGACACAGTATCCTGCAACAACCTCTGCTTTCCCCTGGAGTTTTCAACAGAGTATAAATATCTTGGCGTGACTATTGATGACAGATTTACTTGGAAACCCCAAATAACATCCGTAAAACGAGTCCTATACTTTGCAATAAGTAAAATATATTTCTTGCGCAATCTAGTTCCACGAAAATTACTAACTTCCATCTATTACGCTTTGGTAGGTTCACGCCTTGAGTATGGGTTAGCATGCGCGGGTTACGCTTACAAAACTAATCTTCAGCCGCTAGTTACAGTACAGAAAAAGATAATTGGTTGATTACATTTAGCCGAAAGTTATGTCATACAATTTTTGTCACAGAGTGTGCGCTTTAAATATCACTTCGCTTAAAAAATTATTACATCAAAAATTATCAGTTCATGTTTGAAGAGATTCATTTCATGTCATATTAAATAAACCTGCATTCTGAATCCTATGTATACATGCTTAAAATTAAAAAACAAATCATTATAAAGAAATGTCACTTTTTCAAATGTATTCAATAGATTTTATTTTGTGTAAATATTAATCAATTAATAATAAATAAAAAATAATAATAAAAAAAAATTTGTGATGATAACTTTACGTGTAAATTTAGCAGGATTGGCCTTTGTGGGCAAACTAGTAGCTCGGCAATTATATTGATTCCACAGCATAAATACTGCAATTACTCGGCAATTAATGGCATACTCAGATTTTACTTTTTCGAAAGTTGCCATGCTAGCTTTACGCAGCTCCTAGAAACGGTAAGTCCAATATTTGAAGAAAATCGCTTCAGTGGTTTAGATTGCAGGTCGAGGTACACAGACAGACAGGCAGACAGAATTGCGGGACTTTTTTCGCGTTCTCTATAGTCTTACTGTCAGGGAAAATTATTATCCCGAACTTGCCCAATAGTACTTACCTATATCGCAAGTAAAAATCATGGGCCATATCAAAAAATGATGCACTATCTTTATGAGATCTGTTTCTATTAAAATTTTTTCACAGCATATCGACAGAAATGAAGTTCTTAAAACCTATTACTAACTGTTCTAACGGTGTGCGCAATAAAAGCTGTCCTATCACAATAGTCATTGGTCAAACACGAGTTTTCAATTTTATTGTTTACTTTGTTTGTTCATTATAGCTTAAGCAAGAGTGTAAACCAATATGGATTTGAAAAGAAATTCTATACGAAATACAATTAAAAAAATTATATGAGAGTCTAATAAATTTAACTGGAAGAAATCTTAACACCAAACGAAAATATAAATTTTCCAAGATTCTATTAAAGCTAATCGCTACCTTCTCCCCAAGATCTCTATTGTATGTTTTATAATAATTCTATGCCATCCTTTCGTTACCATCACTCTCACATATGATATGCTTGTTTCTTTTAATGAAAATTTATCACTTTATCGGTGGCAACAATTTGATATGCCTCTCGCTACACATTTGTATGCTGCCGCAGGTAATCAGTTGCCTAAACAAAGATAATAGAATGAAATAAGAAATCCCCAAATTTACACCTTTTGAGTGGGGGCTATACACTCTTGGACTACTATATATATTGCTAGCCGGTCATCAAAACTCTAATTCGAAACCAACGATCGATCTACAAATCAAAGAGCCATTAACATAGCCAGAAGCATCATTTTTTGACCAGAGCCCTGCTAGTGGATATCGTCTTGCAACAAAATTCATTGCACTACGCCATCAGAGATCAGCATCATCATCAACAGCCAACCGACTGTGTTAGCATCTTGAAAAATTGATCCCAATCAAAGGGTGTCTCTCAATCGGTACTTTACGTAAACGATCCATAAACTACTGTGTTAGTTTTTCACGTTATGCCTATTATACACTTCCACGCAGGTGAATAGGCTCACTTTGTTGTGGTTGAAAATGAAGACATGATGTATTAAGGTCTAACGATGAATTTAACTTATTTTAAGAGTTAGTTAATATGTTGGCTTTATTTTCATTTTCAAAATGCTCAAAAATAGTAGCCTCAGTTCTTGAAATCGAAACGCAAAGGTGTAACGGGATTTTTGTTTTTATAATAAAATCAAAATCACTTAACAATGCAGTAAGAACCTACATGATTTGTTCACCCAAAGGGGTTTAAAATAAATAAATCGGGTGGCACAACGGCCCATGAAGAACAAGGGCCTAGTGACTAACATCTCACAACCATTCCTGTGTGCGCCTTTCGACAGGAATGGAAGGGACCTAAAATTTTATGCCGAATCCGAACGGCTAGACGAGAAGCACTTATTCGTGACAAGTGACACTCTTGGAGAATTTGTCAATTCCTCGCAAGAGGCAGTAGCCCTGAAAAAAAAACTTTTTAGTTTTTAGGTGGACGACGCTGGGAAGCGATCCCAGACCTCCATCTTGAAAGTCGAACGCACTAACCATTACGCTACGGTCTACTACCCCCAAAGGGGTTTTGACCAAAGGCGTTTTGACTACCCTTAAATTAATAAGACACAGAGCGAGCATAAGAAAAAAAGGGGAGCAAAGCCACAAGGCATTTCACGTTGTTTGTCATCAAAAACCTTTCAAAAATGCTGTACCTATTCAATTGAAGCAGAGTGTATTACCTTTCAACACATTCCACGATCGATTAAAAAGATTTTCTTTTTATTAGACACCAGAGATCGCCAGATTTAATGATGCAAAATAAATTAAAACAAAGTCGAAGAATATATGCTTGGAAAAGAATTACTGTTTTTTTTTTTTTTTCTTTACCTAACAAAGAGATTAAGATTCTTGCATCTTTAAGTATGAAATTTGATCTGAAACAATTTTTGACGCGATCATCGAAGGTAAAGATCGGAGCTGGATGCTGGACGTGAAACGGCATAACGCCGCCGCGCGTTTGTGAGATGTCCATTTATTTTCCGGCAAATTGTCTCGATGACAGAATATACGGTTTTAAATATTGGTCTTCCCCTAATCCGCTTATACAAACTTGCCTCTCACTGGTTGACAACTCCAAACAACGCTTACTTATAAGCGAACAATGTGTTAGCAATTAATCATTGCGTTTGCTTCGCGTCGCTTCGTCGCACATTGAGAGAGTAAAATTGCGCCTAACAAGCAAACTTGCAATCGATCATTAATTAATGCCTTGACATGAGGATAAGACTTATTATGATGAGGTTACAACTTACAATGGGCCATGACCTTTTCTTTTGGTTAGTTCACGCGCGAGAGAGTAAGAGTATTTAAATGGTTAAGCAGTCGTTCTTCATCTCAACTCTAATGTATGAGAACTGTTGGCTATAACATCTTATAAAAGTAATGACAAAAGCCTTTCCGGTGTAAAGCAATAAAAGAAGTATCTTAACAGAGGTGACTGAACGGTAAGTCTCAGTGTGTTAGTGTCGTTCAAGCAAAATAATTTGTTAAAAGTATAAATAATAAAAACAATTTTAGTGGTTCGTTGAGTGTGAAAAATTTTAGCACTAAATTTTGATAATTCATATGTGCTCAGAAGAGCCTTCCGAATAATATTCTGGATGCTGCCAGAAGCTTTGTCAGTACCTTTTCAAGATATCCTCCCCCTCCTTTTCTCTATTTAAAAAGGTTAGGCCCATGATTTTTTTTTTAATTTAGCAAAATCACGTGGATGTTCATTTTCTGGAAAGGAGACTTTCCAAAAGTTTTTGGTAAACAACAGAAAGACATATCATACATATGTCATATGTTATACCATTTTTAAGCCCAAAAATCCCTTCATTTGTTTTCTTTTTAAATAAAATGGTTTTAGTGAACAGTCTTTGAAAAATTATTTATTTTTTCAAGAACGTGAAATTTTTGTTTCAAAATTTACCGTAATTAGGTAGTGTTTTTTTTTTTGAAAATTCAATGCTCAAAACAATTAACTTTTTCATAAAAGTAAAAATTCGGTTAAAAAAGTGATCATTTTCAGAACTTGTTTCTTCAATAGCCCAGGAAAAATGAACAAAAAAATGGGCAATCTGCCAAAAAACATCCTGACCTTGTAGCCCAGGCAAATTGTACTTTTTCTGGCAAGAAAATCGAAGTGAAGAATTTTAAACGCAATTTTCTTTATTTTGGTATAAGCCAGTGTTTTTCAAACTTTTTGAGTATGCGAACCCTTTGTTAGTTTAAATATTCTCGCGACCCTTTGTCGGGATAAAGCTTTGCTGTATTGCCAATAATTTAACAAAAATCGTAGCAGTCCTTGAAGTAATTTTAATTTTTTGAATGCTTATGAGTGTTTTTTAAGCTTAAACCACTTTGAGTGCTTGTGTTTATTTTTTCAATCAGAGCTAGCTAGCTAAAGAGACTGAGCCAATGGAGCAAAAGGCTGAGCGCAGCTTACTTCAGTCTCTTTCTTTTTCTCAAAACATTTCAACACAACACATTTCACTTCAGATTTTTGAATTTTTAAATTTTTTTTATTGGCCAACTGTCAGATGAAAAGTCAGCATAGTATGATATTTCAATTAAGATGTGTTTTAAAATTATATCGGAGAGCTCTCATTATACTATGATCAGGGCTAACTCTGATTACTCGAGCTCTACTCCATGCTCTGCTCGGGCTAAAAAAGGAAAACGCCTATTGATCATACAAATAAGTGTTGTGTAGGTATAACCTGGCGGGAAATATAAATATTTACGAGTGAACAAAAAATGGATTAGTTCCTAAAAAGATTGTCGCAGCCTTGTTCATTCGGTACAAGTGGAAGCGGCAGATGTAAGGCAAAACCGAAAAGGTGACAATTAGATACCTGTATCACCCCCGAGAAATTCTTTGCGACCCCCTAGTGAGTCGCGACCCACAGTTTGAAAAACACTGGTATAAACCCTCGGTTCCCAAACTGCGTTTCGCGGAACCCTGGGGTTCCTCCGAACAGTTTTCAGGGTTTCGCGAATTTCTCAAAGCACAAACATTAAAAACACAAAATATTTTTTTTAGTACCGTAAAACCGGGTAGTAGCCCGTAGTAGCCCGTAGCGTAATGGTTAGTGCGTTCGACTGTCACGCTGGAGGTCTGGGATCGCTTCCCAGCCTCGTCCACCTAAAGAACTAAAAAGTTTTTTTTCAGGGCTACTGCCTCTTGCGAGGAATTGACAAATCCTCACTTTGGTGACTTTGGCACATTTAAAAAAATGAATAACTTATGGAGATTTTTTTACAGAGTAAAGATTTGTTTGCACAAGTTTCGTTAATTTTAGACAAATCAGTTAGCTAGTTTAATTTTTGAAAATAAAAAATTGGGTGGAGTTTCGGGTGACTTTTTATTAAAAGCATTTACCTATAATTTTTGTTTTACTGTTACATTAATAAAATAAAACAAATTAAAATTGCATAATATTCCACATAACTGCGCAAAAATTATTTTGCTTTAGTATTTTCACAACATATTGTAACCTTTCAACATTTATTATTAAATTATACATTTTTAAAAAAAAAGCTGAAAAGGTTAGAAAAGTACTATTTGTTAAAAAAAAAAAAAATGTGCGTTCATTGCACAAATACACCCACCAACCAGGCCAATTTTTACCCAGCTCACGTTATGTAATCAATATCATAAAAATGTTTGACGAGCCACACTCACATGAAATATCGGGTTTTTCAATAAGAGCGCTACAAAAGTTTTTTTAAATTAAACAAAAACGGTTTTGGATATCAATGAAGATCTTTATTGTTGTGAAATAACGTTCAATGCCATTAAGTATGGAACTCGATTTCTTTTGCATGGCTACCACGGGCACGCTTGCAGAAGTCCAGACGCCGAACCCAATTTTCGACGGTTTTCAAGCATAAATCGGCCGATACTGCTGCAATTTCACGTTCGATATTCGTACGAAGTTCATCAATCGTCGCTGGCTTGTTGGCATAGACCATAGACTCGACGTAGCCCCACAGGAAATAGCCTAACGGCGTCAAATCGCACGACCGAGGCGGCCAAGCGACTGGACCATTTGGTGAGATAACACGTTCTCCAAACTTGGTTTCCAATAAATTGATTGTGATATTCGCTGTGTGGCTTGTGGCGCCGTCCTGTTGGAACCACATGTCCTCCAAATCCATATCATCCAATTGGTGCCAAAAATATTCGGTTATCATTGAAGGGTAGCGATCCCCATTCACAGTAACGTGCCGGTCTTGATCATCACGGAAGAAGTACGGCCCAATGACGCCGCCGGCCCATAAACCACACCAAACCGTAATTTTTTCGGGATGCAATGATGACTCATGGAGTACGTGTGGATTGCTGCCTGACCAATACCGCATATTTAGTTTTTCCACTAGACGCTCAATTGTTGATCTGCTAGGACGATTATGACGACCATAAATTGGACGTAGCGCTCTTAACGTTGAGGCCACTGACTCCGAATTTCGGTAGTAAATTTTAATAATTTCGATTCGTTGTTGGCTCGTATATCTTTCCATCATGAAATGGCAAACCTTATTGAAGAGAAATGTCAAAAGACCGGCAAGAAATATGACGTCGTTTGCTGTCCCTGTTGCTCTACTTTTGTAGCGTTGCTGTTGAAAAACATATATAAACAAAAAATTTATTTTGAAATCAATTATGTTGTTTTAAATCTTTTGCTATCGTTAAGAGTCGGGGTTCCGAAATATATTTTGACCTTGTTAAAGGTACAATACTGTCGCGAAAGTCCATTACCAGATCGTGTGTTTGTGAATAGTTATTTCAGTGGTGAGTGAGGTTAATAAGGTAAAAACATGTGTTTTCAACTTTTGGTGATTTTTTAAAATAATAGTATCATACAAAATTATGGTTCTTAGAATGAAAAAATTGTAAATAGACACATAAGCTGAGTTCATAATTGTAAAATATTTTCGGTATTTCTACCGTAAAGTTACTTCAAAATTTGTATAAACACAATGAGGCGTATTCATATTCGTTTTAGACCTGGGTCTAAGTTAAATATAGGTTTAGTTGAATTTTTGGACGTTGATTCTATTTATTTAAGTTTATCATTTCAAAATATTTGAAACTATTTGGGTAGTATACCAAGTAAATTATCTTATAAAAATATAAAAACAACAAATTGTAATTAAAATCGGTTTGTATTCATTGAGCCAAAATTGTCTTAAACTGTAGTTTAGTTAAACCTGGGTCTATCTGCGACTATGAATATGCCCCAATATATACAGTATCATTGCAGCATACAAACGACGGTATAATCCCCGTTCATAAATGTAGCTAGGTAGGTACACAATTATTGTATACAGATTAAAATGGAATGATAATTGAAATTTTTGACGGGATAGTGCGTTGATCACTAGCTGTTTTTTCTTTGCTTCGTCCTAAAACAAGGTCAACCAATGAAAGTAAAAATGGACAAATTTGTTATTATTTGCATACAAAAATAGAGATACAAAATCCCAATAATTGAACAACAAGATCTTCCTTCATTGCAAGACTTACGGATACCGAAATTTCCGGTCGCAATTATTTCATTATTTTAATTTAAAGATTGGTACCTACATATTAATTTATTATTTAAAAAAAAAAGTTGATAATAAAACACATTCAAAAATGTAAACAAACATTATAGTCTAGGCAAATTAGATTTTGGCATGTATGTAACATATATCATCTTAGATTTTTGTGGTATCCGATCAGAAATAATATAAACAAAGAGAATATGAGGTTGCTCCCACTCAAAACGGTGTGCTATTTGGAGGAAAAATCAAAACGTGCAAGAAATTGCATTATTCACTCCTTTTTTTGTTGTTGTTTTCCTATATAACTTTGGAAACATGCATCTAAGGAAAAAAACATCGAGACAAAATTTGTTTGTTATAAAATTCTCTACAGGATGACATATACATATAAAACTTTCTGGTGTTTTATTTTTGTTGCTATACAGCGTTGATAAAAAATGGTCCAATTCTACTATAAATGTGGACTCAGATACTCTAGGGAATTACAAAATGAAATGTTGAAACCCTATTCAAATCGGTTTGATAGGTTCGGCATGAGAGGAAATGTTAATTAAGTGCACCGCGAAATGTTTGCATCAATGCTCTGGTCAAAGTTAGACATTTAAGCTGGCGCAAATTTGAGTACACATACTTGAAATCCTTAACTATCATAAAGTATCGTTATAATATTTAGTTTATTTTTCACTTTTGTCACTTTTGTAGCGATTTTAAAAAAGCAAAAATTGTATTAAAAATTTTTTTTATTGAAAAAAGCATTTTTCATACGATTTTTGCTTTTTTAAAATCGTTACACCGATTTGAATAGGGTTTCAACATTTCATTTTGTAATTCCCTTGAGTATCTGACTCCACATTTATAGTAGAATTGGACCATTTGTATGTGTCAGTACAGCTCTTCACATCTACTCTGTTTTGTACAGCTTTTATCTGACGTCAACGCTGTATAGCAACACAAATGTAACACCGAAAAGTTTTTTGCCTGGACTATTATGCATTACTCACATTCTTGTTTTGTATAATTTTCTGCAACCAAAAATAGAATGATACAAGTTTTCTATATCTACTTTTAATTTAGAATAACAGTATAAATAGAATTTTTGTGCTGCATATGTCCATACTGTGAAAAACAGGCCAGCTGTTTTGGCACTAAGTAAAACCCAGGTAGGGGAAAATACCGATCACTCGGAATTCAGCCTACATGGTGGCTTAGTGCCTCTATTTTTTCCACATCATGGTCTCGCCGTGTATGTTTGCAGTGATGTTGCTTATCAGCTTCAACCACAATATGGTTCATGTTTGAATATAAACTTTAATTTCATGTGGTTTAAATTCACCATCCATAAGCGCATCATCCATACTTGTTTTGTTTATCGTAGTCCTAGTTTGGATGGTAATTCGACTTCCAATGAACTGGATGCACTATCTGACTCCATCCAGAGAATTACTTTCCATTTTCCGCACAGTGAAATCGTTGTTACGGGCGATTTCAATGTACATAATTCTTCGTGGCTACGCTATTCGGGTCAGACAACACCCGAAGGAAGGTATGTCGGGATTTTTGCTGAGATAAACAATCTAACTCAGCTGGTCGACGAGCCTACTCGGATTCCTGACTTTGCAGGTCAATCCGCCAACACTCTAGATTTGTTTCTTACCTCTGACCCTGATAAATACACTATAAGTGTATTATCGCCTCTTGGTACATCAGACCATTGTTTCATATCTGCGAATTTCTTGTGCCACCAAAACACAGTTAAAGAAAAAACTCCCAAGAGAACCGTTTGGCAGTACGAGAAAGCCAACTGGGACGGTCTCAATGTTTTCTTCAGGAACTTTAACTGGTCACTATGCTTCCTCGATAGTGACGTAGATTCCAGTGCAGATATGATTACAAACTTAATTCTTTGTGGAATGAGAAATTTTATCCCGAATAGGGTGAAATCTATCAAACCCAACGAAAACTCATGGTTTGATTCGAGCTGTAAGGAGGTTATTAGGGTTAGAGAAGTAAGCTTCCGAAGTTGTAAAGCCAACCCTACTGAGGAAAACCGGAAAAAGTTTCAACAAGCTAGAAAGACCTGTAAAGTTAATATTCGACGAACCAAATTTTTGCATGATCAAAAATGACGGCACAAAATTCTACAATGTCCCAAAGGTAGTTAACATTTTTGGCCATTTGTAAAAAACATACGAAATACCACCCCGTCCTCGGTTCCAACGCTCGTCTTCAACGATACTCCTTTTGTCAGGTCAATCGATAAAGCCAATTTGCTTGCAGCACAGTTTGCTGTTAATTCGTCGCTGCCTGAAAGTGTTATGACTCCTGCTGTACTTGAGAGCGCAAATGATTCTATGGGACAGATCTTCTTCCGCACTCGTGCAGTTGCTAGAGCTCTGAAAGATCTCGATATATACAAATCCACTGGCCCGGATATTATCCCTCCCATTGTTCTGAAGAGGTGTTCTTAAACGCTGGCAAAACCACTGCGTAAGCTTTTTCATCTGTCCTACTCTACTGGTCTCTTTCCGAGTGGATGGAAAACAGCATTTGTCCAGCCTCTCCCAAAAAAGGCGTGTCTTCTTCCCCCTCTAACTATCGACCAATTGCGCTTACGTCCCTTCTTTCTAAGGTCATGGAAACGCTGATTAACTTCCAGCTCAAGAAATATCTCGAAGAACGAAAGCTTCTTAATGACCGGCAGTACTGCTTTCGTAGCAATAGGTCCACTGGTGATCTGATGGTATATCTCACCGAACAGTGGCACAAATCTTTACATCGTTTTGGAGAAAGTAAGATTATTGCGCTTGATATTTCTAAAGCATTTGATAGAGTTTGGCATCAAGCTCTCTTATCGAAAATGCGTGCATTGGACAGCATTGTCCAATGGGGAATCAAAAATCGTGTTGAATTTAATGCTTCAAAAACTCAATGCTGTCTACTGTCGTTAAAACGAAACCCACCCCCCATGCAACTATCCATGAGTGGCACTTGCATTGAGGAAACCTAAAAGCTTTCAGTCCTCGGTATGTGTGTCACAGACCACCTTTTATGGAACGACCACATATTCGACATCGCCAAAAATGCTGCTAAGTGTTTAGGTTTTCTCCGTCGATGCAAGAAATTTGTCTCCCCTTCTGATACACTGTGATATACAGAGCATTTATTCGTCCAAAACTTGAGTATTACTCCCACATTTGGGCAGGTGCTCCAATAACCCACTTGAGTTTATTGGATAGAATTGAAAAGAGAGCTCTTAAAATGATAGGTGAAAGAACTATAACGGAAACATTCTCATCTCTTGAGCAAAAAAAATTTTAAAATATTGAAGAAAGGATAGAAAACTATCTTTTATATTTAATTTCAAGTTAAAATGGTGTCTGGAAACAGATCGACAGTAGCAGAAAGAGGATCAATAGATGCTTTAAAGGAACTGGGATTCTCAGGCCGAGAAATAGCTAGGAGGCCGAACAGAAGTAAGACCATTGTCAACAACTATCTAGCAGACACTGAAAACTATGGAAAAAAACGAAAAAGGACACACATCTCAAGCAACAACAATCCGAGGAAAGCGACTCATTCAGCGGTTAGTTTCCAATTCCACACTATCAGCGCCTAAAATAAGGTCAAAAAGTGGGGTATCAGCCAGTATTTCGACAGTTTTAAGGATTATTATAACCAGTGGTAACATCAAGAGTATGAAAATTAAAAAGAAACCGGTTCTACGGCAGCTACACAAGGAACTACGGATGAATTTCGCCAGGGAGCATGTTGCCTGTAGCAAAGCATGGAAAAGGTTGTCTTTTCAGATGAAAAAAAGTTTAATTTTGACGGACCCGATGGTTACAGCTTTTATTTTCACGATTAAAGAAAAGAAGAACTTATTTTGTCAAGACATCACAGTCATACATCAGGTGTTATGGTGTGGAGAGCTTTCACCTATTATGGAACAATTGAATTAGAGTTTATAACTACAACAATGAACGGAAATAGTTACAAATGCCTGCTGTAACGGATATTTTCAAAGCTAAAGAATATTCTTGAACCCCTACCTTGGATATTCCAACAAGACAACGCCCCTATCCATACTTCCAGGGTAGCTAGAAGCTGGATTCAGTCGGAAAACGTTGGACTACTACCATAGCCACCCTATTCACCGGACTCAAACATCATCGAAAACGTTTGGGCGTGGCTATCTCAAAAAGTTTCTGATACTGGTAGACAGTTTGGAGATAAGGACGTCTTGGTCGAAGCTAACTGCGTTGCCTGGAGCCAGATTTCACTGGATTTTTCCAAAAAACTGTATGATTAATTTCTCATAATTAATTGACAAAAACATATTACATTAATGTTTAAAAACAAAAAAAAAAAGTAAACATTTTTATAGTTTTGTTCTTTTTTATAAGATTTCTCAAGTGGCCTCAATCAAGAGACGCATTTTGTTATACCCATTTTTGCAGTCCATTCTTATAATTTGTGAAATTCTTATAGACTTTCCAAGTTACTCCTTTAAATTTATACTTTTTTATTGCAAAATATAATTACCTACTCACTAGTATCAAAAATTTCCAGGAAAAATATTTCCTACAGGTACTTATCTAGAAAAAACTTTTGTGAAAATAGTGGCCTCAAACAAGTGACAGGGAGTGTATATATCGTTAGTCCTAGTACATCATTTTTTTGTATGGACACAAAGCTGTAAACCATGGGGCTTAGGCAGTATATGGCAACAAAGACTGCAATTAGAGCAAAAATTAATTGCAATAGTGTTCCATTGAATTGACAGTATTGGTCACTTTCGATGACCGCAAAAAGAAGGAACTTTTATACCAATGGGTAATAAAAGCCATTATTCGCTTAACAATTCACTTAACAGTATGAAAATTCTACTTTTTTTATTCGATTTAGCAACATTAATGAATGGGAATAATTGTCCTTCTAGTGCCCACAATTGAGGTACACAACATTAGAAAGCTTAGTTCAAGAACATCATTTTTGTATACGGATACAGAACTGTAAACCATGTGGTTTAGGCAGTATATTACATTATATAAAACAATTCGTCTCTGTTAATTCGAATTTGCAAAGTGTTTTTCATATTTTTTTGGGCGCTTAATTAAGTCAACTCCCATTGTTTATGACAAAAAAAAAAATACTCGTACCTTGGTACACTCCATAGTTCCCAATCATTTTCATAGGTCTCGTTTCTGGGCACTAGGTAGACCAGGTCCCATATATTTTTGCCCATTCTCCTTTATCTGCGCATTGAGAATTCAGATAAAGTTATTCATAGGAATAAATATTTTCAAAGTCAAACATTACCGTTTGTCAGCATTGCTCAGATAGTACTTATTCTTCGAATAAAACAAAAAATTGTTCCTGTTGCTATAGCAAACATTCCTCTGATAGATTAACTGATGATTGAAAAATCGGCTCTAAATAATATTAAAATTACTTTGGAAATTTTCGATATACAAAAACAAAAATATCAAAATCATATATGTACAAACATAAATGAAAAAGACATTCAAATCATAATATTCTATAGATTATTTGTTCTCAATTGAAAAATTCAATTTTGCTATTCGATTGTTAAAGAGCCAAATAACTTTATCCTTCCAGTAAATAACTAACTCTTTAACTGACTATTGAAAAATCGGCTCTAAATAATATATTTATTTGATAATAAAGGATTTTTGGCCTTATAAATAAATTATAAATAAATTGGGTGGCGCAACAACTCGTGAAGAACCAGGGCCTAGTGACTAACAACTCCCAAATATTCCTGTGCGCGCGTGTCGACATGAATGGAAATTTTTGGCTTTACAAAAAAAAAAAATATGACATTTTTACCCGATTAAAATGCCAGGTTTCTGTCTAGTTTGGGCAAGGCCCTAGTTTTCACTAGGGAAAATCTTGACGAGGAACACTTGTCAGATAAATTCAGATAAGGGAAACTTTTCAAACACTCGTGAGGCCCTCTCTAGTAAAAAACTTGTTGGAAAAGTTTAGGTTCCCCATGAGGAATGTCTCTTATACACCAAAAACTAAAATTTTATAAACACCATGCAATTACAGTAAACATACGACACTTTTTTATATCTTTTCTTTGTCTCCTTTTTCATATCATACTTTCTTCTATAGGTCTGAGACATCTCTATAGTATATGTATTTGTTATGCAATATGGTATGAAACATAAGAGTATGAGATTTCGACATTGAAATTTTAAACAGCGAGTTAGCCCAGTGTGTGGCGAATTAGACTGACAAGCAGAAGATCGTGGGATCAAGTCCCTCATAAGCCAACTGTTTTCTCTGCTTGACAAGCCAAAAGGATTCATAATCGCCAAGGCCCTTGTTATAGCCTTTGCTAACCCTTGCTAGACCCTTGCCAGAATCTATGTAAAAGTCTCTAGTGCCCTGTCGAAAACTAGATTGTTTTTTTGCGCGGAGTGTTACCGTTGTTTTTTTTTTACTTTTTTTTGTTGTGTCATTTTTTTCAGAAAATTGCCCCTCCCGATCGAGGGAAATAGGCCCCTTTTTCAATGAGATTTTCATTACCTCGACCCTACCAACATGCTGTAGCAGGCTTCCTTTCATTATTAATGCCTTTTTATATTTTCCTATTTCAATAGTTCCTATTTGTATACCACATCATGACGTTTCCTCATCGCATTTCTGCATCGCATTAAACATTTTCGCAAGTTTTATTCTAAGCTCTAGTTTTAAAACACATGAAAACTTAAATATTTTCAAATTCTATAGTTTAATACTTTTTCAGGTTTACCTATGGCTATTGTAAAGGTGCATAAAAGCAAGTAAACCAAGAAACCAAAACTTCTAAATTGCATTACCATCATCATGACAAAAACTAATAAATTACACATTTAAAGATTAAAATGTGTCGCCATCATTCGTTTAATTACATCTACTTCTTTCGCCATTTAGTAAAGTATGTGTATAGTAAGTGTGCTTAAAACGCTTTCTTATCCATATCCTGGCATCAGCATTTAAGCCTGCCCAGCAATACCCTAACAAATCTTAAATTCTCCCCTGGAATCTCCATCTTTATTTAAGCCTCGTTATAAGTTCTAACCATACGTATAGATGAATATTGGCGGTGCGGTGGTGGTACCGGCACACACGGATGATTATTGTCTGCTTCGGTTAAACCGCCGAAAAATTTATTTTTCAAATCCTTGTGGCGAACACATGTTGCGTGTCACCCCATCATCTTATCGGCGAACCATTTCTTCGCTTGTCTCCTTACTGGTCCTCGCAGTCTAGAAACTACCTATATACGACGACGATAAAGCTATGGTCAGCTTGAAGCGCGTGTGTTTTAATTTAAGTGCACCTCCACCATATGATGATGGTAAACCGCTCGAGGATCTTATCAGTTTGCTTAATCGGAATACTAAGAGTCTGGTGTTTGCTTGGAGTTTTTGGAGTGCAGAACCTCATTCAGCGGCACCAATCTAATTTGCTTATCAGGAACTCACGCATATTTGGATTTTCTGATTACTTAACTGAGATATATGTACCAGTACCTATAGTCTATATAGTTGCCTAGCGAGAAGATGCATACCTATAAATATGCAGATAGTTCGTTTGTAATAAATGGGTTGACTATATAGGTACAGCTGGGCCACAAAGTGAAGATGTCCATGTGGGGTTGAAATATGGCACAAGCCTTAAATTGGCCAGTCAGCTTGAAAACCTGGAACGAGGATACTGCTGCACGATCTATAGGCATTAGCTACCTAGCTCGTTGATAGTGGCAACCTTTTTCTTTCATAGATCCTAATGCTACTGTGGATGCAGGTAAAAAGTGCATGCACGAATCCAATTGAGATAAGATTCGATTGATCGGATGTACACTTCTTAGAAGTACTTTTTAGAACTTCTTTTCATGCAAATGAAATGAATTATTGTATGCTATGTTGTGTGTGTAAGGTGCATTGCGCATGCGCTTTGCCGTATATCAGACAACGTTGGAAGATTATCGAGCCTGGAGACTAGAAGCGAAGGAAATCTTGGGAAGAAAGAAGGAGAGGATCTCCAAGCTAAAGTAGATGGAATGGAAGAGGAGGTTTTTATAAATATGCAAGTAACTCGCTGCTGATTTTAAAAACTGGAAAGCAGGTTTCTTGAAAGTGCAAAGTTAGCTCCGCTTCCGAAAAACAAAGAATAGGTGTATGAGATGTGTTATAGAAGCATTTCCATCAACAGTTTATTAGGTTAGGTTAGGTTAGATGTGGTGATGATGCGGCGAGCCATACTTCTCACTCGAATCTCAACGAATCCACTCCGTTCCTCGAAAGCAGGAAAGGAAGATATGAGGAGGGGTAGGGAGAGGAATGAGGTAAGTTTAGGTATGGTAGGCTTCCCTGAACCATCCTGAATTCTGAGTGAATTTCAGGATATTTTCCAGTGGCAAGATTGAGATGTCGCCCAGCTCATCGAAAAAGTATTCTCCGAGGGCTTCTTTTCTGGTTCTGGCTTAGCTGGGGCATTCACAAAGGAAGTGATATGAGAGCTCATTTCCGTATCTTTATCCTGGCACCCTCTACATAAGTCAGATGTTCTAATGCGCATTCTGCTCATGTGAGTTCCAATCAATTGTGGCCCGTAAGGATTCCAACTATTAGGGATAGATGAGGTCTCCCTATCATGAGTATGTATTCTGGTTTTTTTACGCGAAATATTTGGCCAATGATTTCTTGAAACGCGAAAATTGTCGATTCTTGACCATCTGACCTCTGCTGCCTCAAGAAAACTCTGGTGAATTCTGTTCTTTTATGACTCCAGTGATATAAATACCGAGTTATCGGTTCGTTTCGGTCTAGAGATGACCCGTTTTTGGCCAGTTCATCTGCTAATTCTTTTCGATAAATATCACCATGTCCTGCGACCCATCGAAGGGTAATTGTGTTTGTTGCGCTGAGTATTCTTAGCTAGTTATGGCAACGATCCACCAGTTTGGTGGACTAATTCATATGTGGAAAGATGTTTTGCTGCTTCGCAAACTGCAAGCACTTCGGCTTGGAAGACACTGCAGAACTTTGGAAACTTTATTGATGTGTTAAATGGTGGATTATCTGAATTGATGCCTGACCCAACACCCTCGTTTGTTTTGTAATCGTCCCTAAAAGACGAAACATGACTTGTATTTAGGACCCTGTTTTCTTTCCAGAGTTCCTTTGTTAGGATATCTATTAGAGCCACTAGATGGAAATCTATGTGTGATGTAAAAAAGTCCGTTTGAATGTCTATGTCAATGAAGTTCAATACAGTTCTATGATCATAGTGGCCCCTTTTCCCATTATTGCACTGTTTGAGTTTTATAGCACTTTTTGCTGATCTATAGGCCCCATCTATGAAAAAAGCGATTACTTGTCCAGCAAGAACTATCGAAAATTATCCCTCCTAAAGGTTGCTTGTAAAATTATATCCAACGTACTATGGAGCGTTTTAAACCGTTCGGCAACATTTGTTTTGGCAAGTATCAGTGAAGGCTTGCATTTCGACCAAGTAGATAATAGATAGAGCAAACGAAATTTCCAGCAAAGACCAACGAATTTCAAATCAAGACTCACAATTTTTTCATCGACTTGAAAGCTGCATATGATGCAATCAATCACCAGGAGCTCTGTATACATATGGCAATGACTAAATTCGGTACCTAGGGAAATCTGATCCAGCAGTTTTGGGTGACTTTTTCCAAACATACCCAGAATGTTGGCAAGAAAATGCACTTTCAACTGTCTATTTCAATCTATTCGTGTAACAGAGAGTGCGTTAGGGCAGGCGTCTTCATGGAAGGCACAATCTTCAACACATCCTTTGAAAAACTGAACATGTTAAATTGATGCGGACTCCTTTACTGCCGCCAAGAAGCTCAGTCAGTGCTGGCTGTCCTCACTTTCGTGAGTTAGTTTTTGAACCGTATTGGAACCGCGGCTTATGCTTTTAGGTGAAATGACTGCAAAATAACTGTTTATACCAATCGCACCATGGTTGCTTATCGGGCCGGAGTATAAACAACCCCAATAGTACTTCATTGCGATTTAAAAATAAACGAAACTTTTTGATCTACAATTAAGCGAGGACAAGACCAAGTTCTACTTTCTATTTACAAACAAAGAATCATCTGTTGATAATCTAGGACAAAACTATCGACAGCAATCTTTCGAGATTTAACATTGAGTAAAGATTAATTCCATGAAAGATTCATTACTCCATAGTGGAAATTCAATCTTTTCCTTGAAACCTCAGCTTCTTTAGTTTGCTTTTCAAAAGTCCTCACACTGAAGAAAAATTCAGCGGATATTTAGTCCTGTGTGTAGAACATATAACCGCAGGAACGCTACAAAGTACAAAGATGTGTATGCAGGTACTCAAAAAAAAAAAAAAGACACAGACTCCATTGGTTAAGTCGTTTAAGTGAATAGATAAGAATTCTTTAGCCAAGATAATATAGTATTCAAACCCCAAACCCCAGCCCTTCATGTCGGTGCGTCAAACCTTTGGTTAAGAGATCTGCGTCGCGGCGGGCGTATCCCTGATCCGTCTTCGGCCGCGGAAAATGCTATAATTGCTTGCAAAGAGAGGCAAATGTCAATTCTACTTTGACATTTGGTAAGTTAGCCAGATACAAAATACACGTCAGCAACACATAAATCGGTAGGTATTTGCCTATGGAAAGCGAAATAATGGAAAAAATCGTTGGTCGTTTTGTCAGAATAATTTGTTCAGCAGATTTCTCCGTCGTCCGACACCAACTGGGCAAACACATCAACACCAACGTTTAGCTGCTCATCTAGAAGAGTATGAAACAAACAACACGAAATGGATGCCAGGTCTTGCACCCCCCGAATTAGCGGTTCTCTTAAGAAAATCCGATAGATATATGTAGCTGTGCCTGAAGATATCGCAAACAATCCCGGAGTATCGACGCGACGCGACGCTTCGTGCCACATTATTGGTCATCTATGGGATTTCTTTACAGAGAATTTCGATGAGATAACCTTTGCACCACCTTATGCATGCAAACAAAATGGATACTGCTAAATTAATATCGTCTGTTCATTTACATTAAAAAACTGCTTATAACAATTCAAAATTGTACCAATTTTATTTTTCGTATGGAAACTTTGATAGAAATAGAATTAAGAACTTAAATAAACAGAAATTTAAATTTAGAGAATAGGACACAAGGGTGAGGATGCAGAGGAACGTCTAAGCCATGTAATTCGAATAGCTCCAAACCGAAAGCAACTGATGATTCGGTTCCAGTGTATAGTGTAAGCGAACGGAAAGCCTTCAGAGATGGCAGAGTGCCTTAAGCAAAGCTCCTGAGATTGTCCAGAATAGAAACCTGCCGTGTCTCAGACTGAGACCATTCACGGATAAGAAAGTAAATCCAAGCAAGTATGGTATGGCATGTTTTCTGGTGCAAAACATGGTCACTATATCGTGGTATACATTGTCCCTAAATGTTACTTTTTTTAATATCGACGAATTTATGATGAGTCGCAGGTACACTCCTCATATTCTGATAAACCTGAACTGTTGTCTACATATCCCATCTACAAAAAAAAAAATCTATAAACTCATTGCATTGCCCTAACCCATCTCATCTGGGTTATGGTGACCGACTATTTTTCTAGTGCGATCTATTTTGCTTCAAAAGACCGGTCAAGATTAAAAAACGCTAAATCTTCACTTCCCTTAGACACGTTTAAGTTACTCTGATATCGAAAAAGTAATCGCCCCATTAATTGATCGATAATTGAAAAAGTTAATTTGAAAACTTACACGCGTGCTATTTTCACAGATAAAAGTCGGAAGTCCTTCAGACTTCTGCTAGCCTAAGAAATCGTTTTGTGTGTACATTGAACTGAAGATTCTGTATAGTATAACATCTAGAGAATCATTTATATACTTAAGTTAAGAGTATGGCTACTGTCACTGTGTTGTATATCTATAAAAGATAGTGACCATTTTCATCTGATTTGAGTGACAAATGGCCGTATGGAATATGACAACATTTTATTTACACTCCCACTCCCTCTCTGTCGCACTCTCTTCCTTTTCGCATCATCAGAGTGAATCTTACACTTAAAACGAATTAAACATCGCGTTTTTCTTATCTCAATCGATGTAGGATTTCGATCAAATTTATCAATTAAAAATCAATCTTGCCGACGACGATCAGATCAATCGATATTTTTTTTCATACGTACCTATCTACACATTCAATAGTGCAAGGTTTTGTATTGTAAGGAGATTCCAGCTGTGGACGATCGATGGATTAGACTTTAAAGTAAAGGAGACATAGAGTGTTCGTTCTCGTTTTTATGGTTTATTAATAAAATTTTTGATTGATATGCAAATTATGCCGACTGACATCATATTGGCATAAAGCGATTGAATGGCTGTACCCTGGAGGAAAGGGGGAATGGAAGGAAGTGCAAAACATTTAATGACAAACTGATGCACTAAGTCATAATTTAAAGAAAACAACTTACTGTCAATCAAAGAATTGTCATTGAGTGCTGGGTGCTGCACGCAAGACGCAAGTGGTCCTCGGGATATAGACTATTTCCATATTATAACCTATATGTGAGTAGGTGCATGAAAAGTTTTTCCATCTCAGTTAAATTAAGTTCTTGATTACGATACGCTTGTTGAGCGAATAAAGAATACAGGAGGAGTAATTGTTGGAAGTTGGAAGAGTTTAACTCTATGCTGCTAATTGTTCTATACTTCTATTTGCATTTCGGCCATTGTGTACACAGCTGATTATCTTTGATTCATTATTTTGCAACTGCTATAAATCAACGAACGTGTGTTAACCAACATATTAGTCAAAAAATTCAAAGTTTGAGTTGTTATTTATCGAAATTGCTAATCAATCAGTCGATTTGTGTTTATTAGAGTCATCTAATTAGAACTCGTTAAAGTCAACTGACTGAATCACGTTAGCTGTGATCTTGATATTTGTCAATGTGACCCGAGGTTTGTGTGATCTCCTCAAGTCTTGCACTGTCTTTATCACTGCTAACCTGGACTTCGATGTTCAAGTTGTTTTCCGTACACGCCACCAAGATCAGGTTGATAGACTTTACGGCGGGGTGAAATGTCATCATCTCAAGCACATGTTTCCCACACCTCAATATATGTACACAAGGAGACTTGGTGGTGGCGTGATCAACTAACTGTCATCAAAATCGACCACTTTGCGATAGACGCGAGACAAGCTTCCAGTGTCTTAGATGTCCGAACGTTCCGAGGGGCCAAGATTGACTCGGATCACTACCTGATGGTGGTAGCTATACTACGTATGCGGATATCCATGATGCCACAATGCAAAGTTGATGCTGTGAAAAGGTTCGATATCGAGAAGCTAAAATCGCAAGATACCGCCAAAAACACTGTCAACAAGCCATCAGAAGTGCCGCCTCTGATGTGCTGGGTTTCACTAGGCAGGAACAACGAAACACCTTGTTCGATGAAGAGTCCCGGCTGGCGCATGCAGCTAAGGACGAGGCCTACCAGGCTATGCTGCAGACTCGAACAAGAGTAGCCCGGAAATCTACGGGCTGAAAGAAAAGAGGAACGCCAAATTTTCAGGTGGAAAAAGAGAGAGCAAGAGAAGCGGGCGGTCGAGTCTATTGAGGGTTGTAGAAGCTGGGGTGATGTTCGATAATTTTATCAGAGGGTAAAACGATCCACCCAAGGATACAAAGCTAGAACGGAAGCCTGCCGAGATAAGAGTGGGAATATGGATGGTAGTAGATACTCAGTCAGTGCTGAGGATCTGGAAAGAACACTTCTCTAGACTGCTTAACGGCGAAGACAGCCAAGATACCGCTAGTAGGCAGAACACTTCATTCAACTTGGACGATGATGGCCAAAAGTTCCGTCTACCCGACCTAACCGAATTAAGGCTGGCGATATCCCAACTTCAGAACGAAGCGAGCTGTTGAAGGCTAATGAGGACAAGACGAAGTATATGCTGTCTTCGAGAAAGGAATCTCAACATCGTCGACTCGGGAAAAATATCACGATGGACAGATACATATAATTTCGAAATTGTAAAGGAATTTGTCTACCTGGGCTCCACTATTACCTCGCAGAATGACATCAGTGATCAAACAAAGAATTACTCATGCCAACCGCGGTTTCTTCGATCTAAGAGGGCATTTAATGAGTAAGGCTCTCTCTCAGAGCACCAAGGAGGCTTTATAAAAGACCCTTAACATCCTAGTCCTGCTCTTTGGGGCAGAAACATGGACATTGAACAAATCGGATGAAAGTGTGCTAGGGAGCTTTGAAAGGAAGATGCTTCGGGTTATTTTCAGTCGGTGCCCAATGAGTGTTCCTGCCGAACAAGTCTTTGAATCCAACCCCGATGGTGAATGCAGCAGAGGAAGAACCCATAACAGGTGGCACGCACAAGTGGAAAATGACCTCAACCAACTTGGTGTGCGCAACTTGAGACAGCTAGAGACGGCTAGCTAGAGACAGAGTTGGCTGGAAGGGCTTGTTGCTTGAGGCCGTAGTCCATCCTGGGCTCTGAGCGCCATCTAAAGTAAAGTAAGTAAAAGTACCAGACTGCAAAAGAATGATAAATTCAACCGAGGCAATGACGAGATATGCGGGAATATAACTTAACAAGTAAATAAAAAGGCATTTTTTTTTTTTCAAAAAAACCCCATAACTTTATATCCATAGTATTTGAATCTTTTAGTAAAAATGTAGTATGCAGTATTATTAAAATGGTCTAGGGATGACATGTACGAATTTTAACCAAAATCGTTAAATCCGTTTTTGAGAAAACTTTATCAAACCAAAATCGTTGTATGCCAGTTTTGCGTTCTACTCGTAGATGAGGTAAAACAAAAATTCTAATTTCTCCTCCTAGTATGGAACCGACCGTAGGCTTAGGCTTAGTGGCGTCTTTAAGCACTGGGCGAAATCTGTTCGGAGTGTATTTTGGATCAAATTTTTTGTTCTGAGGACTTCTGATTTTTAAGGTCAGAAAGTTAATTTGGTGTTTGAAGCCCTTAAAACAAGAAATTGGATCCAAAATACACTATGAAAACGGTAAATAGTATAGGATAAAACTTAATTTAATTTGGAGTGTGTTCATTTGGCATATTATGGCCAATAAGTAAGATAAAAATGCTCGGACTAACCAGAAAGTTTATAAAGACATCGCCTAAAATATTATAGAGTCTTATTCATTCATGCCTATAACATTTGTTTTTTAAGCACGATAATGATCCAAAATGTCCCCCACGGATTGTTAAGCAGTTGTGTGCGTATACAAGAAATAAGTTTTTAGATTGAATCGTTAAAAGTTCGGGTCTTAATTCCATCGATAACTTGTGGAGAGACATCAAGGGATGGTTAGAGTTCAAAAGATTTTTAATGTTATGACAACTTTTTGTTTGTGTTCTTAATTATGTCGCCAGATGAAATTAGAGTTAAATTAATGATTATTTTGTTCCTACCAATATTCCTTTGCTATACAAATACTATACAAATAGCTCCAAATATTTTAAAATGATAAACTTAAAAAAATAGAATCAACGTCCGAAAATTCAAACAAAGCTATGTTTAACTTAGACCCAGGTCTAAAATGACTATGAATACGCCCCATTAACTTTACCATTTTTATAAAAATATCGTTCTATGATTATGTCGCCACCACTGCTAGTGGAGAGGAGCTTGAGATGGAATGCCTGCATTTAGTAGAGTGTTTAGAGAAAGTCCAGTTATATGATGGTGAAGATAATATAACTATTTCAGAAGTACCTATACATATACAATCTTATAACAGTAGATAAAATCGAAAACCCTGTTCCAAATGTTGAAACAGCGTGTAGAATCTTTCTATCAATGATGGTATCAAACTGGAGCTGGGAGCATTCCTTTTCTAAATTAAAAAGGATACAAATTGATCTAAGAAGTATAATACTTCAAGAGAGACTAAATAGCTTGTAGGTATTGTCAATTGAAAGTTATGTGCTGCAAGATATAGACTTCGATGAAATAATTCAAGATTTTCCAAATGAAAAAGCCATAAAAGTATCTCTTATTTAAAATCGAATCGACAACTACAAGTCTGGATTGGAAAATTAAAAAATCGAGTTTTAAGTGTGTGTGTATTTTAATTTGCCTTGTTTTGAATTCTTAAAAACATGAGCAATAAATCTTTTGTAGTGACCATATTCCAAAACTTAATTCCACACGCAAACAGAAAAACTTAAGTGTCAATTCAAGTCGAATCCTCTCATGTAGACGGAGTAACTGTTTACTATAGTTAATTGTTTAGTTTTCGACTATATAAAGAGTCCTAGGAATAAATTTGAATTATTAAATTCGGAGCAACGCAACGGTGAAAGACACTCTAAGATGCTATCTAGGAGGTCTTTTTCATTTGTTCTGAATGTAAAATGTCTATATTAAGGAACGATTTTGGAGTAGCTTTGGTCTTCCTTAATATTCAAATAACACTTTTGTCAATTTGTATTATTTTTTTTTTGTAAAATGTCCTTACTATTCAATTGTTCAATTAAATATTGTAACTACAACTACGAACATACCTTTTTGTTTTAAAAATACAAAAGAGAAGAAGAGAATCACGCTCTACAAAATTAATTTTAGGTATTCCTACTTCTTGAATAATATTCTTTTAATATAACTTGAGTACAGAGGCGTATACAGCTTTAGTTCTTGGGGGGGGCGTCATGCAAAAAAAAAATAACACAAACTAATATTTGTTAAAAGTCAAGTGCCTTATATTTTTTTTTTTTTATATTTTACTGTGCGAAGCTATATAAAATAAAAGCGAAAAAATCATAATTAACTATACTAAAGGGTTTTCCAATAGGGACGGATTGATTTTGGCAGCTCGTGGCGGCCATAATGTTTCTTTTACTTTCGGTCAAAATATCGTCTTTTAATCATTCACTACAGACAAATCATCATGGTGAGTTACAGCGTCGAGCAACACGTGCAAATGATGTTTTAGAGCAGTTAGAAGTTTATCCCAATTTTGGTCGAAAAATCATCTTTAGCGATGAGGCCCGTCTTTGGATGAATGGGTACGTGAGTAAGCAAAATTGCCGGACTTGGGACGACACTAATCAACGCGAAATTTACGAGGTGCCAATGCATCCAAATAAAGTAACTGTTTTGTGTGGATTTTGGATTGGATGCCTGGAGGCGTCATCGGTCCGTATTTCTTCGAAAATGATGCTGGCCAGGCCATCACCGTCAACGGCGATCGCTAAAGGTCGATGATCACCAACTTCTTGTGGCCTAAATTGGATGATAAGGACACTGAAGATATATGGTTTCAACAGGATGACGCTACGTGCCACACAGCTTAATACACAATCGATATTCTGCATGAGCGGTTTCATGGTGTGGTTATCTCGCGCCGAGGCAACGTGAATTGGCCACCAAGATCGTGTGATTTGACCCCTTTGGACTTTTTCTTGTGGGGCTTTTTTAAGTCGCAGTCTATGCGAATAAGTTGCAAACCACCTCGACCCTCAAAGACAACATAATCGATGCCATCGGTCAAATTCAGCCTGATTTATGCGCCAAAGTCATCGAAAACTACATTTTCACTAAGCCAATTTAGGCAATTTCGTTGAAAATATATATTTCGAACTGCCAAAGCCTATTCAAAATTGAATGAGCTACCTACATTTACAAAAAAATTAACAAATTTAAGACGAAAACACTTTTTTGGTATTTGCAAAATTACCTCATTTTCGGTTCCAAAGAAAATTAAAATAAACAACTGAGTCGAAAGAACCTTCATTAGCTGGACCAGTGAACACGCTATTCGTTTTTATTCCTGACTGTTACATTTTTTATTTCGGAAGGCCTCAGCAACAGCATACAGCAATCTCCAGTTGCCTGACCAAAGACAATCAGTTAAGCTAGCTGTGAAAATACTGAGGAAAAAAATTTTCTGGATTCGCTTGATCATTTGTTTTGAATTTTATTCAGAATTTATTTTAATCCTATCAAAGTTTTTATTTCAGCGAATTGAAGTTGCAGGAAAAATTAGTAAAATATCATAGGTACTGTGCACTGTTTTCTGTTTCTTAATTTTAGTAAATAGATATAAATATTCACTACTGAAAATGAAAACAATAGCTCTGATTTTCAAAAATGACCACTTGTGCAAATTGCTCTTTTTACAATAGTGGAAAAACTAAAATACATTACTTACTTACTTTACTTTTGATGGCACTCACAGCCCAGTATGGGCTTCGGCCTCAACTAACAAGCCCCTCCAGCCAGCTCTGTCCCTAGCTAGCCGCTTCCAGTTGCGCACACCGAGTGCTGTTACGGGTTCTTCCTCTGCTGTGTACCCTATCGGGGTTGGATTCGAAGACTCGTCGGGCAGGTGCGTTGCTGTCCATACGCTCCACGTGCCCCAGCCATCTCAGCCGCTGTATTTTCAGCTCTTTGACCAGGTCAACGTCGCTGTATAGCCCGTATAGCTCGTCGTTGAATCTTCTCCCCCATACTCCTTCGATACACACCGGACCGAAAATCACACGAAGAATCTTCCCCTCAAAGCACCCTAGCAGATTTTTATCCGAATCTTTCAGTGTCTATGCTTCTGACCCATAAAGCAGGACCGGGATGATTAGGGTTTTGTATAAAGTCTCCTTGGTTGTCTGAGAGAGGGCCTTACTACTTGAATGCCTTCTTAGACCAAAGAAACAGCGGTTGGCAAGAGTAATTCTTCGCTTGATCTCTGCACTGATGTCATTCTGCGATGTAATAATGCCCAGGTAGACAAAGTCCTTGACAACTTCGAAGTTATATCTGTCCATCGTGATATTTTGCCCGAGTCGACGATGTTGAGATTCCTCTCTCGATGACAGCATATACTTCGCCTTGTCCTCATTAACCGCCAATCCCATTCAAGCCGTCTCCGATTCAATGCTCTCAAATGCCCCTGCCACAGCTCGCTTCGTTCTGCCGACAATGTCTATGTCATTCGCATATGCAAGCATTTGAACGGACTTTTGATAGATTGTACCGCTGGTGTTGACATGTGCGTTGCGTACAATGGCTTCAAGAACGATGTTGAATAGGTTGCATGATAACGCGTCGCCTTGCCTCAATCCTTTCTCAACATCAAAGGAATCGGTGGTCTTCTTACCAATTTTGACGGAGCAGCGAGATTTCTCCATCGTCATCCTGCACAGGCGGACGAGTTTGGCAGGGATGCCGAGACTCGACATGGTTTTGTATAATTCGTCCCTTTTCACGCTATCATACGCGACTTTAAAATCGATAAAAAGGTGATGTGTATCGATCTGGAATTCCCGGGATTTTTCTAAAATCTGTCGGAGTGTGAACATTTGATCGACGGTTGACTTGCCTGGCCTTAAACCGCACTGATAGGGGCCGATCAGATCGTTGACAAAAGGTTTTAAGCGGTCACACAGGATGGCCGACAAGATTTTATAAGCGACGTTTAGGAGACTAATTCCTCTGTAGTTGGTACATTTCAGAACATCTCCCTTTTTATGGATGGGGCACACTATACCGAGGTTCCATTCATCGGGCATACTTTCCTCCGACCAAATTTTGCAGATGAGCTGGTGTATGCTCCTAGCCAATTTATCTCCCGCTGATGAAAATACATTACTTATTCGTATTATAATTGAATACAAAGATTCTTTTTCGTTGCGTTTCAAGAATAGTGTGAACAAAGTTCACGAGTGATTTCGATATGCCTCTGATTTGGAAAAAATGTATGTCACTAAGACTGCCACCGATGGAAAAGTGAAAGGCACCTTCCAAAATAAATATGTACATCAAATATACCTAATCTTTCTTACCAGCAAGCCTTTCTGATAAAAATAATGGGCAAAATTGTTAAATTCTACGAGCCTAGTCGCTTTTCGTCAATAATTCCATCCGACTGGTCAAACGGTTCACCGCAAGGAGTTCCAAAAAATCTCCTTTACCATAGCTATTGGCTTTTGCATTATGGGATTCATAGGTTACTTTGTAAAAGTAATCCACATCCAAATCAATAACAATATTTTTCGATCGTAAATATTGAATAAGAGCAAACAAAATCCTTTCGTAATAGGTTTTCATCATAGTTTTATATATTTATGTCTTTTATCGTTAACATTAATATTTTTTGGTTAGAATAACTATAAATCGAAAGTTATCACTTTTTTGCTTTTAAAAATAATTTGTCATACAGAAATCAAACAAAACAATTTCTGTATGTGTTCTATAATGTGTTTAAAGATTTTATTTTCAGAAAAAAAAATGTTCTTTTTTTGAAAATCCTATTAGTTTTTACTTTACTGAGTGAAAATTTGGTAATAACTCCGCACTTTGATTTCTGTTTGGTTTAACAGGTTTTGGCAGTCATCTCAAAACGGAAACTAGCCTATGCATATATTTTAAGATTTGAATGTATTATCATATGAGAAGTTTGTTGTTGTGTTAAATTTCTTATTGAATTGAAGTTACCAACATTCAAATTCTCTATTGAATTCTAAATTAACAATCAAAAATCCTACTAGCTTTCTAAGTAACCAACTTTCATTTTTTTTTCTATGTGGTTACTAAATAATTATTTCAGATCAACAAAATAATCTTGAGTTCTCGGGGGGGGACATGACCCCGTGACCCCCCCCCCTGTATACGCCGTTGCTTGAGTATAACTTTTGTTTGAATATGTTTGCACTTTTCCATTTTTTTTCAGGACAATGGAGTTATTAAAGCAGAATATTTACTTGTATGATTTTTGCACTAAAAACTTTTCATACAGCAACTTATAATTTCATTTTTGTTAGCTGAAATTAAAAAAACAAAAATTATAATTAGTAATGAATGATGATAAACTTAAAAACTTACAATATATTTTCTACAAAGGGCCCCATTTCCTAAAGGGCCCCATTTCCTAAAGGGCCCCCAATTGTCTAAAGACGCCTCTGTTTAGGCTAGGCGCATATTGAGACGCGTTCGGCACGACTGACGCGACATAGCACAGCACGAGTTTTTGTAAACAATATAAATCAATAGAACAACGCATATTGAAAGAGCGGCACGACATGACCTGACGCGTGTTCCGAAAATCGCTTGACACAGTGATCGAAACACAGTTTTCCTTGCGAGACCAGCGCGTGTTTGTGTTTTTCTGTCAAAAAATTAAATAATAAACTTTCGTTGGCTTTGAAAATAAAAAATCGTTTGCTTATTCTAGAAATTATACTTGTTCTTTTAAGTTTATTTCAATTATCAATATATTAGACGATTTTTGCATCAATTAATACATATGTATATGTATTTTGACACGAGACACGCGAATCAATATGCGGAGAACGGCATGACACGTTTTTATAATCATGTCATGTGACACTCGTCAGGTCTCGTTACACGCTTCGGACGCGGCTCAATATACGCCTAGCCTTACCTATCTTATCGCGGCTGTTGATTAAAATGATGGCAAGTTTTAGTTTTCGCACGTGTCTTGAATCCAAGAAGGATTCCACGTCATAATCCGGTATCTGGTTCTCGATTTATAGGCCAATATATGTATGTACGTGGAAATTCGTTGTTAGAACCGTGTAGGTAGGTAACCCTCTTATGTTTGTTCTGCCGGTGTTGCCACGGTGTAATACTTCTTAAAAGTAATTTTAGGACATGAAATATTAGTGTACCAAAGCTCATTCCGTTAAGATGATGTGCAAGGTTTGACCTTAAATGTGTCATTAAGGCCCTAACTAATGTACAATTATATCAAGTAATACTAAAATTGATTTTTGCTGGCTTTTTTACCTAAATGATCCACTGTGCGACGTAGAGGAAACATCATGCTCTCGCCAACAGACAGTGAGAAATCATATGATTTTCAAGCTCAATGAACTACTTGATCTCTTGTTCTTTTCCGTGTTCAATCGATCAGTCGAAACGTCACTTTTGTTTTCCTTGGAATGCTCCTGAGTTGTGTGGTAGACAGTCTTATAGATTTAAAAGGTTCAATATTTTTAATTTTTCAAAAAAGTTAGAAACAAATCGTTAAATACATTTTTGAAAAAATCACACAAAAATTCTTTTATACCAATTGAAGACAATTGATCTATCCGTTTAGTTTTCGAATGTATATAGATGCACTGAACGACGACCGTAACGACGCGACGCACGGTATCGGTGACAGACCGTATGGCGAAACCAATACTTGCCCTAAAGGATAGAGAAAGTAAACATGATCGTTAATAAATTCTGCAGAAGGGCAATATTGTTAAGTACAATAATTTGCAGAAATAACTAGCAACTAAAATATTCGTTAAAAAAAAGTCACCTCAAAACAATAACAACCTGCAATCTTGTTTAACGCTGACCGGATTATATTTACGTAGGAATAGGAACTATTCCCAGTATTGTATATAGGTACTCAAAGAATACCTATACTTATTGTTCCTGTCGATTTCAATATTCAACAAGGAGGAATGTCCAGAAGCTATAGGTACCGCATAACCAAATTTGATCTCACTTTACCCGCGATGAAAAATAGAATTTATGGTGTGGAATTTTTGTCGCCCGGTTCGGAAAAAACAAGGACAGTGCCTGCGCTGCAGCTGCTATACTGATGATGGTACAGCTTCCGTAGTAGCCACTGCCGTCCGAAGATATACACCACTGCCAGTGCATCTTATTTAGGTTCGATAAACACGTTTTTCTTGTGTTTGTTCCAAATGATGAATGGTCTTGAATGCGCTCGATCTTCACGCCATTCTTCATCCACAATCTTAGCATATAAACAAAAACGCGCCAGGAGCTCAAGAATCTCCAATTCATATGGGGATGACCCCAAATCTCCATGAACTGCATACGCTGACTTGTCACTGCACCGCCACCCGGCACCATTAGAGCTATAGCCACTGCAACCGCACCGGCCGACCGAAAAGACCCTCCTCTAAGTGCTCTGAGGACACAATACAAATTAGACCGCCTTTGCGGCCACAATTGTGATATCAGAAGAGAGGTGCCTTGAATGGTACCGCTTCTCCTGTGGCTATGCCCATATGATGGCTGCCTCATAGATTCGGTATGCAGAACACACATCACATGACTCTGGACTTCGATTAATCACAGATAAATCCGATCGAGATAAATGACCAGAGACCGTGTTCAATGCTGGGGCCCACCGACCGGCCGCCGTGGTCGGTGGCCACAGTGACCAAAACCGAAGCTCAAACCAGTAGCTGGCCGCAAAGTTGGTAAATGAAATGACCATAAAGTTAATTTTCCGCCCTGCATCCGACATTGGTTCAGATGAATAAGTGGATCCATTCATCTAGCTGCATCTTTTTCAGCAGCGAGCTAAGGTACCAGACTTTCCTGATCGGCAAGAGCATGAGAATAAGACCTGCTGCTCCAGCTCCAATCCAGTGCTTGGATGACCGGTGGACAATAATTGAAGACCAGATAATGGTTCGACAACTTTTGTGGCAAACATTCTGCCATTGTATCTGCTATATCTTTGTGGAAAAAAGTATCATCGTCTACGCGCACCCGATTAAACTCTGCTCAAGTTTGGTTATTTTTTGCAATTAATTGTCCTGATCCCGATCGGTTACCTCTATGTGTACTTATGTTTCTGGATGTGGGTCTTAAATTGGGAGGAATATCTTTATTTACCTGTGTTGTGTTGTCGCCTAGGGTACCTACTGTCACATGGCCGATTGGAATTTTTGTGTCGGGAGAGCATTGTAATACTAATCACTTGCCGACGATCTGGGCTATATTTTGTTGTTGTTTGTTGGAAAATGGGCATACACATAGGTATAGTTAAGGTGAAGTCGGATTATTGGCAATTGTTGTAACGGTTGTGATCAAGTTGTTAACTGTGAGCCTTAGCCTAATGACCAACGCGGAGGTGGTGAAAAAGTACTGGACACAAATGCTGGACAGACGTAATCTTAATTCGCTGCGTAATGGTATTTTAAAGCGGGATGGAAATTATTGCAATTATTGGAATTGGCGTTTAGAGTTTGAAGTTAAAAATTAAACACGTTTCTTGGTTGGAAATGTATGTACATACTTACCTACATAGTTAAGTAACGATTTCCTAATGTTGAAGTCAATTAGGGACAATTTTAATGTAATTTGAAAGGATTTACGTTGGACAGTGTCCAGTGGGTGTTTCTCTTTAATTTAATTGATTGAAATAAATTTGAAATTATTTATATATTTTATTTGTATATAAAATGCATTTTAAGTACAATTATTATGATATGAGCGGAGCATGGTTACCAGTGATGCCATTCTAATGCAATTTGAAAAGAGTTTATTCATTTGAAAGAAAACTTTTAATACAAAAATTTTTAAATAAATTATAGGTAAGTTATGACACCTGGACAGGTGTGTTTAATTTTTCTTGCCAAAAACAAAGAGAAGAATAAAAATCATATCTGCCCAGAAAAATACAATATGGAAAGTAATACACACAGATTCATAGATTTAAAGATTTCATTGAAACCCATCATTGAAACACAAATCAGTGAAACGGTGGAAGTTTCCTTGACAATTCAGTTATATGTAGCAATCATGAAAATTTACTTATACAAAAACCAACTTTGAAGTCAGAGTTGATCATTAACATAAATACTGACAGATGAGAACAGGAAGAGAAAATAATCATCGAATGGAACTATTGTATTCCAGGCCTAGAAACAAAATGTCAGGTGTTCATTGAAACCGATAAAGGAATTTTATAAGGAAGTGGTAAATAAAATAAATTTTTTTTTTGGCAAAACAAAATTATATGACTAATTAGGTAAGCTTCAACGAGACGAAATGGCTCTAGGACAAATTTCGGCTACTTCCGCATCACGACTTCCGTCAAATGCTTATGATTGCGAGATTGCAGACTGGGGTTCTGGCGGGGGTTCAAGGTGCACAGCGGTCGGATGATCTTTCGATCAGATCAGTGGGCGCTCCAATGTCAGCCAACAAACTGCCTAGTTGGGCAAACTGTGGATGGTGCGGCCGCTTTAGTGAGTGATCCGCTTTCTGATGATTGTGCTATAAGCTACTTTGTCATACCACAAACAACAAAATCCTTTCAATCCTATTCTAAATTCAAACCAAAATGGATCCTGAGGATATGCCTACAATCTCCAATTTCAATTTTAGGTATCCACAGGTTCTTACGAGTTATGGTATCAAAACGGCGCACTGAAGCGCTAATTGGGCTGTGGGCTAGGCAGCCCCTGGCCGCCATTTCTACATACCTACCCTAATTAGGTATACACTTCATTTTTGCACCGAAACTTTATCAGTTTTATTTGCTTAAGTGCAACAAAATTGAAAGATTAAATTTTCAATGATTGTATCCAATGAAATCTATAAATTTCGTCTTTGTGGTCTAAATTGGGTGGGCTCCCCTGCGTTGATCAGTTTTTCTAGGGAGGGGCCAGTTATAGCGATCAGTAAAAACCATCAGTAAAAGTTGAAACAGATGAAAACTGGATTTTTTTGCATACGGGCGCCTATAGCAATCAGCAAAGTTGTATCAGTAATTAAAAGTCAAATCACCTGTTACAACCTATTATTTTTTTTAATGATGCCAAATCTACCTGACCCAACGCCATTTGCAGTTCATAGAATTGATACTCGTGAGCATGAAGCAGTTGCAACAACTCCATACTGTCTTTCACCCACCAGAAAAACCCAATTAAAAACAGATGCCATCAACTATGCCATTAGAGCTGTTTTGGTCCAGGGGGAGAAATCAAATGAACATCCGATCGAATATGCATCCAGACAGATGTCAGTTATCAGTTATCAGCCTCTTAAACGGCTTAGTAAGAAATACGCAGACAAGAATAGACGACCACAAATACAATTTAAAGTTTGAGATTTAGGCCTTGTGAAGACGCATGTACCTAGTAAATCTTTAAAACAAATAACATCAAGGCTTGTACCAAGAAGAGATGGGCGATATACCATCATTCAACAACTTGGAAAGTCCACATTTCAAATTGCCGCAAGAGAAAATGTATCTTTTTCTTTAGGTACATACCGTGTTTCATCTCTAAGCAAGTTTACCAAGACAAACTATTCAATTAATGAAGCACCTGTTCGAGGAAGACCTTCTATCAATCCTGTCGCATCGTCGAGACGACTTCAGCTCCAGAGGGGGAGAATATAACAACCCGTTATTGTTATTTATTTATTATTTTAAGAACTTCAGAAATCTGCCTTTGACTATACTTGTATTTTACTTAGAAACAATCAGTTGTATACTTTGAATTATATAATTATTTTGTATGAGAGTTTGACTTTAAATCTTCCTTGACTATACTTTTGTAAATAATCAAATCTTCTTTGCATTTCTGTTTTTCCTAAAATATTTTTATAAATTTCAAAGCCTACTAGTTTTCAAATAATTTATTAATTTTTCTCACTATAAAAGGAGAATCAAATTCAGTATCAAATCACTTTCGACTTGACCAGGAAACTGACAGGTAATATTTCAGAGGTATCTTCATACCGCTTTTTATTACTTGTCTTTCTTTTGGGGATTTTGGTGATTATAAGTCTTTTCCTTCATCAATTACTTCCGACTTTTGCCCGCATAATAGAAAAGGAAACAGACATATAATCTATAAAATACTAAGACGAAGTTTTAAAGTTGTAAAGAATTTTGTATTACCTATTTCGTTTTGTCCTAATAAAATAAGTTTATTTAAAATTCTCCGGTGTCTAGAGTTTTCATTTTTGGAAGTTACCCTACAATTTTGCTCTACCGACTAACATCACGCTACATTGGCGCCCAATGTGGGACCCATCGAAAATTCATATACCACACTGGATTTACGGAGACAAAGCGAACGCTTAAAACAAAATAAGAAGCAACAACAACAATCCACGAGTACAAACAACATGGCACTCACAGCTGCCCAGCTACAAGTGCCTATTTTAGCAATTCAGACGCAGACGAAAACTTCACCCAATGGCAAAGGAACGTTTTCGTGGACAGCGAGACCCATCCATCGTAGAAGGTTTCATTACCACAACTGCTATCTACAAAGAGGTGGAACACATCAGTGACGCCGATGCCATAGAAGGTTTCCCTCTTCTATTTCAAGACAACGCTGTTCAATGGTGGCAAGGCATAAAGCACGAAGCAAAAGAATGGAAAGATGTCCCCTCGCTGTTGAGAAATGCGTACGCACCTGCTTAACCAGCGTATCGCATCTTCTTAGACATTTTTGAGCAGCGACAAAAACCGAATGAATCGACCGACGATTTTATTTGTGCCAAGCGAGCACTACTATCGCAACTTCCTCAGTCAATTCCAACCGAAGCAATGATGATTGACATGGTGTACGGGTTGCTGAGTCTGCAGATAAGAGACGGAGTACCAAGTTAGAGTGTTAAGATCTTTTCCGAGCTTACAGCATTGGAAAAGACTGCTACCCGGCGCGTTCATAACGTAGAGACAGATGTAGTTTCTGTAACTACACTGGCCATACAGTCGAGGAATGCCGAAAAAAAGAGAAAACAATCCCGCCCAGTTGAGCAAAAACTACACTGCTATAAGGTATGTCCGCTGGGACCAAAAGGTCCCAGAACCGTGTCTTTTAACAGCATTAAAACCACAATTGGTACTGACCTTCCTACCATACCAATATTCTCATATGGAGAAAAGGGTATAGCATACCTGGATACAGCCACCAGAACAAGTGTCGCTGGAAGAGAATTGTTTGTGCGCTTAATAAAGAACGGATCCAAGCTTATGCAAGTCAATGCTGAAGTCACCTTGGCGGATGGAAGTTTAACAACCCAGGAAGTTTTCATCACCGAAACAGCAATACAAATTGGCAACCGAACAAAACCTATTAAGTTCATTGCACTACCCAAGGAAATGGACAACAGAACTTTGATAGGAATTAATTTCCTCGATCAAAATGGGATGGTCTTAGATCTCGGACAGAGACTGTGGTACTTTGCCGACAACAAAAATAAAGTATTTGACTTTTTCGACACATCTCAGACTCTCGTTGTCAAAAAATCTCCACCAAAATCTAACGAAAACATGAAAATAACACCACTTCAGAGGACGCCTTCTAGGGAGAAAATCAACCACAATCTGTCAACTCCTGAAAGAAAAAGACCTGATCCTGTTTTCCAAGAGTCGCCACTTTTAAAAGCACTCAAAGAGCAGCATTCAAATTTCATCGCTCGGTTTGACAACATTCGAATTATATCTCCTATCGATGGAACGCCAAAGATGAAAGAAAATTTCGGACCTGCTTCACCTTTTAAGAGGAAACGAACAATCAACACTAAGACCAACAACAGCTATTCCCCGCACTCAATCTAACAAAATTTCAAAAGTGCTCTAAGAAGCGATGACGTCACACCTGATCGTAAACGTGGAAATGAAAACTTATTCCCAGCTCTCATTCGAACAACAGAAAAAGCTGAACCATGGTTCACAGAAATTCTCCTAGCTGATATTCAGTTACGAGACAATGAAGCACGTGAACTTACATCTGTTAGTAGAAATTGTTTGAATAAAATGCTAAAAAATTATGTAACTTGTTTTGATGAACTATCTGACCCAACGCCAATTGCAGTTCATTGAATTGATACTCGTAAGCATGAAGCAGTTGCAACAACTCCATACTGTCTTTCACCCACCAGAAAAAACCCAATTAAAAACAGATGCCATCAACTATGCCATTAGAGCTGTTTTGGTCCAGGGGGAGAAATCAAATGAACATCCGATCAAATATGCATCCAGACAGATAACTGACCATCAGCCTCTTAAACGGCTAAGTAAGAAATACGCAGACAAGAAAAGACGACCACAAATACAATTTAAAGTTGGAGATTAAGGCCTTGTGAAGACGCATGTACCTAGTAAATCTTTAAAACAAATAACATCAAAGCTTGTACCGAGAACAGATGGGCCATACACCATCGTTCAACAACTTAGAAAGTCCACATTCCAAATTGCCGCAAGAGAAAATGTATCTTTTCCATTAGGTACATACCGTGTTTCATCTCTAAGCAAGTTTACCCGGACAAACTATTCAATTAATGAAGCACCTGTTCGAACTTTAAAAAGACGAGGAAGACCTTCTATCAATTCTGTCGCATCGTCGAGACGACTTCAGCTCCAGAGGGGGAGAATATAACAACCCGCTATTGTTATTTATTTATTATTTTAAGAACTTCAGAAATCTGCCTTTGACTATACTTGTATTTTACTTAGCAACAATCAGTTTTATACTTTGAATTATATAATTATTTTGTATGAGAGTTTGACTTCAAATCTTCTTTGACTATACTTTTGTAAATAATCAAATCTTCTTTGCATTTCTATTTTTCCTAAAATATTTTTCTAAATTTCAAAGCCTACTAGTTTTCAAATAATTTATAAATTTTTCTCACTATAAAAGGAGAATCAAATTCAGTATCGAATCACTTTCGACTTGACCAGCAGGAAACTGACAGGTAATATTTCAGAGGTATCTTCATACCGCTTTTTATTACTTGCCTTTTTTTCTGGGATTTTGGTGATTATAAGTCTTTTCCTTCGTCAGTTACTGCCGACTTTTGCCCGCATAATAGAAAAGGAAAAAAACATATAATCTATAAAATACTAAGAAGAAGTTTTAAAGTTGTAAAGAATTTTGTATTACCCATTTCGTTTTGTTCTAATAAAATAAGTTTGTTAAAATTCTCCGGTGTTCAGAGTTCTCATTTTTGGAAGTTACCCTACAAATTTTGCTCTACCGACTAACATCAAGCTACAAATTTAATTTACAATGAATTATAAGTTTTTATTGGGTGTGGTAGGGGTATTACAGCGACTCGCCCTATATCTTTATGAAACTTTTTTTTTGAAATTCGCGCTGAACTTATGGGCCATTTCAGAACTTTTGGGTCTACAACTTCGTAGTCCTCTGCATTTATTTGGAGAATAAAGATTTGTCAAGAAATCCATTTTGTTGTACAATAAGAGGTGGTTATTGGCAATAACCATCTTTAGCTTCACTCCTGTTGAACAAATCGTAAAACAGTTATTGTGATTATTTTGTAGGGGATAATAGAAGCCTGTTTGTGTTTTTATTTTATTTTAATTTTTTTTAAGAACTTTTGAATCTAAAGCGTCAAAAATCGAATTGACTTCGCTCACTCAAATTTTAGGAGTGGATTGATAACCAAAATATGAGTTTGAGGGTTTGTAGGTACATATATCGTGGTGGATCAAAGTCTGACAGATTTTTTTTCGGCTTTTGATGGGGTGGGGGTAAGATTTTCAAAATAGCGATTTTTTTATTTTTTTCTCAGAGGTATTAGCACTTCAATAAAATTTAAAAAAATATATGTTATGATGCAAACCGACCAATAGAACTCAAGATAAACAGACTTTGTGTGCAACACAAATATTGTATATTCTGCAATTCTATATGAAAATGACGGCTTTTAATTATTAAAAGCCGTCATTAGATAACCATGATCCATTAAATCATTATGTGCACAATCTAGTTTTGGCAAAGGTATATTGAAAAATGATGAAGTAATATTCTTATATGCGTACTTTTTTGTTCTTAAAATTAATAGTTAAACAAAAGAAATAATTTTTCTTATAGCCGTGTTTTTCTTATAGTAGGGGAGGCGAGGCGACCGTAGGTTTGCCTATCTCATCGCGACTCCGGAAAAGAATGATGCCAATTCATAGCTTTAGTCTTAACATTATAACAAAACCCCTGGTCGGACAAGGTTTTTCAGGTGATAATGGGTAGAAAACGCGCTTTTTCGGTTACTTTTTTGGCTTAGGATACCTAAATCATGATGGATTTTTAAGAACGGGGTGTCAAAAAATGAAAGCTTGAGTTGCCCTCTTTCCAAAACCAGTGCAACTGGAAAAGTGCATTTTCTACCCATTGCCACCTGAAAAATCTTGTCCGAACAGTTTTGTTGATGTTAAGACTAAAACTATGAGTTGGCATCATTCTTCTCCCAAGCCGCGATGGGATAGGTAAACCTCCTGTCGCCTCCCGTACTATTATATGCGAGTTTCTTTATACGATCAACTTCAAAGGGAATTTAAAGAAAAAGACACGTTATTTTGGATAAGTGAATTTTTCTTATATGAGTGTTTCTAATATCCGTAAAATACTGTAAAACTATTATTCATTTAAAAGTCGAATTTGCCCAACTTTTCGAATTTGTCGGAAAAGGCTCTAAAGATTTTAATTAAACTTAAATCTTAGAAATATCATTGTTCGAACAGTCTTAACTGGAGAGCTCATGGATTACTCTTTTTTACTGTTGATCGGTCCATCAGCATAGAGGCTCGGGGTAGGGTTTCTGGTTTTCTATTGCAGGCTAAAACATGAAAAAAAACTTCGTTTAAAATATTACAGGTGTTAAACCCCTTTTCATACTCGTATCTATGTATAATAAGCATACATATTAGTATTGCATTTGGCTTCATCTCCACCTATAGTCTTATGTATAATTTATGTCACCTGTGATTTGTGATCAAATTTCCAAAACTCTTAACTTGTCCCTATTTATCGAGAGAATACAAAACCTGTCCCAAAGGGAATTCCCCACTTATCGTGCAACGGTCCGCTAGTTACAGGGTGTGTTTCCAATCTCATGCATAAACACAACACCAATCACCGATCAATTTGACATTTTTATGTTGCCTTTTGACAGTTGAATGGTTCGAACCTTTTTGTTCTGCGGTAGGTAACGATGATAGTGACCAATTCCCAGGCCCGTAACCTTTTAAAAAACAATTTTCCTATCATCCGAACAATCGGTGGTATCGGTTTAAGGTGTGTGTGGTCGACGGCGGCGGCACGGCGACCGCGACGGTGGCCATTCACAGTGCTCCAGTTAAATTTGTTGGTTTGAGCTTCCCCCGCGTGCGTGCATCCGAACCTTTTTGTACCTCATTCCCTGCTGCTATACCTACATAGAGACATTCTCATTGTTCTGTTGGCAATGTGAAAGGATTCCCAGGGCACACCAGCCAGCGACCAGCGATACCATCCAAGCGCATCCGAAAAAAGTCCAAATGAAACAGATGTTCCAAGTGTGCGGAGGTGGAACCGTTTATATCTTTAGTTAACACTGAGTCTGCAGAAAAATAGGCACGCGCCTAATGCACCCACGCGCGAATCCCTCTCTCTTGCTTCTTGAAGAAGGGTTCTTATTCTTTGGGTTGATTTTTGGTCTGTTTTGAAGTAGCTCTTGATGTTATTTGTATCTTCTTGTTCACGGAGATGTAACAAACAAATTGAATTGGACGACCAACCGACGACGGCGACGCGAGGTAGACGTAGATGATGATGATGCTGAAACAAAACTGTAAATCTATCTATCTGTGTGGGCTTTTGTTTAAGGCAAATCCAGCCAGCCAGCGCAGCGCAGCGGTGGCTGACATCATGAATCATGATGATGCGAAATGTGCGCTGTCAGAGACACTGCGCATCTATCAGATAGAAGTCCCATCTATCAGTCAAAAAATCAAATCTTTTGCTTTGGACAATCTTTCAAGAGGTCTTAGGTCTTAAGTCTTAAGACTTGGTCATTTGTTTTCGAAGGAGCATTGACTTAAATGGAAACATTATCTTGACTAACAGATCAGAGAAAAGAGAATTTCAAGAAAATGTTTTTGTTTAGAGTTTAAGTGATGGCTTTTGAAATATTGTTTCTTCGGATAAATAAACGTATGTACCTACAGTAGGTCTCGATAGAGGTACCTACCTAGAAACCTAAGCCTTGTTGGGTGAGAGCTACTGTGCAGAATTGACATTATCAGTTTTTAAGCATCTAGAAATGTACCTATAGTGGTTCAAATACTGCTCAAGAACTTTTGCTTATGAGAAAACTTTTTTTCATTATTCGAAATCAGTTGGGTATGTGTGTCAAGTGAACATTATAAAGAAATTTCAGAAAATAACTCATCATGGGAGCCCGAAATCTCACATTCTTCATAAAAAATTCTTAAGAAACCTTTTATATGTACCTATTATTGAGAGTCGTCAAATTACATACACTTTATGTAGGTACATACAGTTCAAGAGATTTGTTTTGTTGCGACGATGGGGTTGTTGTACCTCAACGTATTACGAACCCCGATTACGATAGTGAGGATAGTGTTTGAAAATAAATTTATTTTGATGAATCTCGATGATATAATTCCATGCGCTAAATTTCGAAATAGGGGATTATGACGGTTTTGCAAAATGACACATTCCATTATGACGCAATTATGTTTTTGTAGCATTAGGTAGGTTTATGTATGATAAATTATTTGATCAACACCTTACCAGAGCATCTTCATCGACGTCAAGAAATGTATACAGGAACCTTAATCATCATATGTTTACTGAAGAAAACTATTTCAATATATGATATTCATCGGAGGTTATAAGCACCATTTTCAGAGCAAGAGTTGAAATTCTCAACCCTAATTTCATTCCTCATAGACCAGATCTTCCGCAAATATGTAACCTGTGCCACAGAAGATATTTATATACAATTTTGTTGCAGTTTGTCCAATCTTTTTTTTTAAACATGCCGCGTACTAAAGGGGTTCTTACTACCCTTAATTATGACTAGCATAGTGCGAGCCTTAGGAAAATAAGGAAGGATTTAAAAGGAGATAACGATGCACATTGGTTTTGAAGTTCTGAATATCAAAATGGGGGGGACAAATAGGGTCAGGTAAAGCATTCCACATTCTTGTTGTGCGACTAAAGAAAGAATCCCTATACTTAACGGAACGTCTGAAATTAGGCTCAAGGGTAAACTGATGAGCATTCCTAAAAGCGCGAGTATTACGATTGATTTAAGGGGAGGAATGCAACTGGCTATTTCACTTGAACACTGTTTATAAAAATAGCGATAGAACAGTGAGCGCCAGGTGACATTGCGGCGGTGTTCGAGGGGTGCTATTGTTGACGTTATTGTTCGATCACCTATCATTTTTAAGGCCCTTCATTGTATTCAGTCCAACAAGCTTAGATGAGTTATAGGAGCACCTGCCCATATATTATTATATTATACTCAAGCTTTGGACGAATAAATGCTTTCTAGATCACAGCCAGATCAGAGGGGGTAAAGAGTTTCTTGCATCTTCGGAGAAAACCTAAGCACTTAGCAGCGTTTTTGGCGACGTCAAATATGTGGTCATTCCACATTAGGTGGTCTGCGACACACATACCGAGAACTGAGAGCTGTTCGGTTTCCACGATGCAAGTGCCGTCCATGAAAGCGGCATTGGAGGTGGGTTTCGCTTTAATGACAGGAGGCAGCATTGAGTTTTTGAAGCATTAAATTCTACGCGGTTTTTGTTTTCCCATTGGACAATGCTGTTTAGATCAGAATTTAACGCATTTTCGATAAGAGAGCTTGGTGCCAAACTCTATCAAATGCTTTTGAAATATCAAGTGCAATAATCTTACTTTCTCCAAAACGATGTAAAGATTTGTGCCACTGTTCGGTGAGATAAACCATCAGATCACCAGTGGACCTATTGCTACGAAAGCCGTACTGCCGGTCATTAAGAAGCTTTCGATCTTCGAGATATTTCTTGAGCTGGAAATTAATCAGCGTTTCCATGACCTTGAAAAGAAGGGACGTAAGTGCAATCGGTCGATAGTTGGAGGGTGAATAAGATACGCGTTTTTTAGGGACAGGCTGGACAAATGCTGTTTTCCACCCACTCGGAAAGAGACCAGTAGAGTAGGACAGATGGAAAAGTTTACGCAGTGGTTTTGCTAGCGTTGAAGAACACCTCTTCAGAACAATGGGAGGGATACTATCCGGGCCAGCGGATTTGTGTATATCAAGATCTTTCTTACGACGATTGTAATGCCAAGAAACTGTCTTGCCCGTTAATACTCTGTATAAAATTTTAAATGGCAGTAGGGGTTGGTATGTATGATATAAATTCTGCAATCATGCTTTAACATATCGTAATAGCTTTTGAAGCTCTATCAGTTATAGCCCAGTCAAATTCGACAATAAATTCGCAAAGTACGATGTAGTTTTGCATTTTTGATATGTTGTTGGAGCATGTTAGAGTAGTCTGTAGCTAAGTTTGCAACTTCGAAAAACCTGTGCTCGCTGCAGGAAAAATGCAACAGTGAAAAAAAAACCAAAAATCACCCCATTTTTTCCGACATTTTCCTTTATAACTTTGGAAATATGCAACTTAGGAAAAAACGATCCATTATATTCTTGTTTGTAATAAAATTTTATACAAGACCATAAAAGTTTAAAATTCATGTATGTTATATTTGAGTTGCCATGAGTAAAAACAAAAATTCTGAAAAATTAAGTAATTTTGAAGCGCTCAAGAAATGGGTCAAAAATTGTCCGATTCTGCTCAAAATTTCCAATCAAATAGCCTAGAGTATTATAAGACAAAATTTTAAAATTCGATCCAAATCGGCCAAACAGTTTTGGCAAAAAACATGATGCTAACTGAGTGCAACAAGCAATGTTTGCATCTTTACTGTAGTCTAAGTAGGACACCTTAGTTGGCACTGATTTTTGTATATGTACTTGTAACCCTTGGTATCATAAAATATCGTTATATTATTTATGTCTTTTTTTTTAACATACCTTTGTAGCGATTTTAAAAGTTGCGAACATTTTGCACTGTATGAATATAAAATGATTTCGTGAAGTATTTTTGCGAATTTAAAATCGCTACCAAAATTACAACAAAAAAAGAAATAAATATTATAATGATATTTTATGATAGTGTCAAGGGTTGCAAGTACGTGTACAAAAATCAGTACTACCTTTATTGTCCTACTTTAACCACAGCAATGATGCAAACATTGCCTGTTGCACTCAGTTAACATCATGTTTCTTGCCAAAACTATTTGATCAATTTAGGTGGAATTTGGTGGAAATTTTGTCTAATAATACTCTAGGCTATTTGATTGCAAGTTTTGAGCAGAATCGGACAATTTTTGACCTATTTTTTGAGCGTTTCAAAATTACTTAGTTTTTCAGAATTTTTGTTTTTACTCATGGTTAGGTAGCAACTCGAATATAACATACATGAATTTTAAACTAATATGATCTTGTATAAAATTTTATAACAAACAAGAATTTGTTGGATGGTTTTTTCCTAAGATGCATATTTCTAAAGTTATAAAGGAAAATGTCGGAAAAAATGGGGTGATTTTTGCGTTTTTTTCACTGTTGCATTTTTCCTGCAGCGAGCACAGGTTTTTCGAAGTTGCAAAATTTGACTTTACAAAAATGCAGATAAATTAAATGGGGCAGTAGAAAAATAATTTAAATGGTGAAATATATTGTAAGTTAGATGTTCTTTTTATCTATAAAATTTAAACGGGAAATTGATTTTTTTTCCATATAAAAAACCGGAAGTTAATATTTCAACTGAGATTTTAGCCAATTTATCCACTTTTTAAATGTATTCTGTTGGTCTCATTTTTAAGCTTATACACTAGGGATAGTACGTGCAAAGTTTGAAAGTGAGATCTTGATTCGTTTAGAAGATACACAATTTTTTGTGCGTTGCTCTAGTCCAAAAAACAGATTTTTGTATAGAAAACCGGATGATAGCAATTTAATTAAAATTTAAATTAATTAAAATTTTAAGTACTCTAGCCCATTTTTATATTTTCTCTTTGTTTTTTCTTAATGTTCCTTATATAACAGAGATACCAAATATCAAGTTTGAAGATGGCATGGTAAATAATTTATTATTCAACCAGAATACCCGTGCGAAAATTTCGCAATTTTAATAAGGCTTTAAATTTTCAAATAGAATGTTTGAACAAAATAAATAAATTCTTTTTATTATTGATATAAACATATTAGAAGAATTTAATTTAAATATTATAGATATTATGCATTAAGTGATCATAATATTTTTTCTAATAAAATTTGATGCAATAAAAAAATTTCTTTGATTATTTTCATTCTAAATGTATTTGGTTTTTTTTTTTCAAACCCTTTCGATTGGCATACCAACAATATTTTTAACATTGATCGTTCCTAAGGGAAATGTTACACAGTGTAACAATGACATTTTAATTTTTTATTTTGATACAACATAATACATAATAGTTTACATTTTATAGAAAAAGAACGCAGATTTCAAAATGTTAAAATTTTGAAAACACTTAATAGAAAAGTGAAATAAAAGTTAACATAGTGAATATTTGTAATACTTTATTAAAAAAATATGCGTTAAATCGTGTAAAAACACCTATAATATGAAGTTTACAATTTTTGCATCACACGGACTGATTGTGTCTCATATTCCACATGATGTGTTTACAGGATTTAACGCAGCACCTTATATGAATATATTTTTTTTTGTCAATGAAGTATTGCATGTTTTCACTATATTTACATTTATTTCACATTTTTATTTAGTTTAATAAGTTTTTTTTTACTTTAAACTTAAATCTCATAAACACATCTCTCAAAAACACAGCTAAAAATTCTTTTAGGGGCCCCAGCATTTAGTTACCTATTTCACTGCATTCCGACCGTGTGTTAATGCATTTGTGTTTGTGTAACTCACACTATTTTGAAAAAAAGCCTCACTTTTTCATCGATATGCCCTTTCTTTTATTTCTTCTTCTAAGCTTTTAAATTAATGCATTAATAAAAATGTTTCTTTCATTCATGCAATCTAGTGATACCTAATAAATGCATTCGGCTTTTTATAATGCGAAAAAATATTACCTACAAACATCAGAAGTAGGTAACAAATATGTTTCTCCACCACTCACTCAATGTGCAAGCGAAAAAAGAGGATTATACATTACAAAAGTAATAAATTATGTTTCTGTCATTCATGCATGGTCTAACTAAAGAATGTTTCTCCCCCACTCACTCAAGGTGCAGCGAAAAAAAAAAGAATTTTAAATTACAGAAGTAATACATATTTTTCTCTTTCACTCATGCTATGGATTAAAAGTGAGGTATTCTTTATGTCAAATTTTTCATTTATTGAATTATTTGAAATTTCGAAAATTTATAGAAAATAGTGTGGTATAACAAAAAGTTTTTGTACAATGTCATGAGTATTTGTAAATTCCTATTCAGTGATACCTATTTTAGTGGATTTGACTATTTTATAAATGAGAAAAAAGGAGTCCCAACTAACAATTTTTTCTCTTTAAGGTTCATTTTTTGAATTTCTATAAGTTATTATTTCTACAAGGTTTGTATTTAGTTTGGACATCGAAGTTGCATATTTTCAAAGGTATATTTTTGAAAACAGCTTCCTACAAACCTATTGCAAGCAGAATCTTTACAATATTTACAATTTGGTGATAGTTTTCGTAAGGCTTCCCAGAAATTAGTTTTGAAAGGCATGCCAAATAAAAGCAAAGAAAAAGCTTTAATTAGGAAGCACTGCCAAGAGATCTGGAAGGGTCTGCTTACAAAGGCCTGAAAAAAGCTATTATGTGTACAAAAGTTTGTGTAAGCCCCCTGAGGAAAAGCCCGATACAAGCATTATCTTGTGTACTGTTCGGCGCATGTGTGTTTCTACTGCCGAGAGAGGGCTACCACAGGTCAAATTATTTATGAAATTAAAAATAGGAAAATTTGTATCAATGAACCGATTTGTATAAATTAAACCGATTCATTGAGTAAAGGTAAAGCTTTTAAATTTTGCAAAACAAAAATGGAACAAACATTTATTTTCTGCATTGAGATACATATGGAAAAAGAAAACAACTTAAATTCACTTTAAAAAAAAAGAAAAAAAAATATATTTATTTTTTTTACATGGAACTTTAATTATGTAATTTACATATATTTAGAATTGCAGTACAAATACAAATTATTTAATCATTTTTTATTAGAAATGATTTAACAAAAACAGATAAACTTTATTCATATTCGTTGTTTGCCTTTTTTTTTTAATTTCTATAAAAAAAATAATACCCGGATCCCACCAATAAAAATGATTTCCTTAGAATTAAATTTGATCGCAGGGGTAACTCTGATTAATCATGACATCTAATTTTGGTTCTATAATCCATCAAACACAAGCCCGATACAAGCATAATAATTGTGTGAACTCTGTCAGACGCATGCGCGAGAAGCATTTATTTCGATGAATTTGCCTCAGCGAAGAGGTGTCAGCCTAATATGTTTCTATAAGACCTGTGAAGAGTTGGTTATGCAAACATAATTTTAATCATCCTCTCGGGCGCATGCGCGGGAAGTAATAATTCCGATTATTTGGTCCTAGCGAAGTGTTGCACACTCAACATGAAAGCATTAAAAGCTGGTACTTCGCGTGGAAAGCAGTATTGATGTGAAAATAAACTACTGCTGGCTGAATTATTCTCAAACAAGGTGACCATAGAAAAGTTTCTGTTTTATCGTTAAAAAATATTGTACGTTAAGAAATTCGAATATTTTCAAAAATTATCTTAATATAAAGCTTTCATTTCTCAGTAGTTTTTTAATTACATTTGAAACTTTTTTAATATCTTTACTACATAGCTACTTTCAGTTGAAAAAACTTAATGATGGTCGTTATTGTTTATGTTTTTTATTTTAGCAAATTAGTGTTTTTAAAAAAGATACAAATTAAAATTGTCAGTAAATGGTTTGTGTACAAAATGAAAAGTACAAATTTTATGGAGCATAAAAGAGTTTTTATATTTTGTCTCAAATCAAAGCCTTTCGTTCTTATAAACAATCGATTTCAATGAAAAAGGAAATTACATATATTTTAATTGTTGTCTCTTAAAATGGATGTTTGTCTGACCACTTCCATGTTTTCTCTGATGAGTAATCATGGAAACATTAAAAATTAAAAAAAAAAAATAACATTAAGTAAAAAAACTCCCTTGCAAGCAACAGACGAATGGTCACCTGTATTTTTGAAATTAGTTCAATTCATCAGGAAGTCCCAAGGAAGTTTTTAGGAAGCTAATTTTGGTTTCAAGTGGTTCCAATTTGACACTCATTTTTCATATGCCAGGCTAGCTCAATACCTAAGGTGCTCGACTCTCAACCCAACCATCCTCGGTTCAAATTCCGCAAAATCCATCAAGTAAGTAATGTGTTTTTTTCAGATATCAATAATTACTGTGCATTAAATTTCAGAAGCAAATCATTACTTGCATGAAAATAAAGGAGAAAATGTAGAAATAAAAATTAAAAATTTGTCTTTATTTTGTTTTGCATTGTGCTTCGAAAAGGCTTCTCCTTACTTATTTTTATCGAAACACTTGAACAAAACTACACTACTACATTTGCAATGTTTGAATGTAGTTTTGTTCTCTTAGGCCTTAGCGAAATAAATTGAGTACTTCCAATAAATCTGTAAATGATTGCTTAAAAGCCTTTCGAGCTTCTCAATGTGGGCCAAATGTGTTTCTCTAAGGCCTTATAGAGTCAAATTTGCTGATTAGGAAATAACTTCGATAGACCCTTACAGAAATTAAATTGTTAGTTGGGGTTTGACAACAGAAATAATATATATGATTAAAAGTCCAGAGAGAACTTAATAAAAGTATAGTGTTCAATTAGAGAAAGAAATTAATTAAACAAAAATAACGGTGCACAAAACGTCATTTTCGTAAATAAAAAGTCACGTGGCGTCATATTATATTGATCTATTTCTATCATTGTAGTAGTTTACAATAATAAAAGATGGCGTCTCTTCGCGAATCGCGAGAAGGCTAGTCCAAGTGGGACTTTTCGCACGACACGAAGTTCCCACCTCAACACTAAAAAATATGTTATGTATCTCTATTATCTCTATTATATAAGGAACATTAAGAAAAAATAAAAAAAAAAAATATAAAAATGGCCTAGAGTACTTAAAATTTTAATTAAATTGCTATCATCCGGTTTTCTATACAAAAATCTGTTTTTTGGACTAGAGGAACGCACAAAAAATGTGTATCTTCTAAACGAATGAAGATCCCACTCTCAAACTTTGCACGTAGTATCCTTAGTGTATAAGCTTAAAAATGAGACCAACAGAAAAAATATAAAAAGTGACTAAGTTGGCTAAAATCTCATTTGAAATCATAACTTCCGGTTTTCTATAAGAAAAAAAATCAATTTTCAAAAATTATTTTTCTACTGCTTCATTTAATTTTTCAGCATTTTCTTAAAGAACCCTTGCACATAGCATGCCTAAACTTTAAAAGCCCCTAACACCCGCACCAGACCTCAAAATTCAAATTCCTTCCGCATTTAGGGTAAGAACCAAAATGATAATAAATAACACAAATATGGACAAATTTCAATACCCACCACTTTTTTTGCTGTCCGCTTCACGTGAAATGCCCCATGTGTTAACCATCTTGTAACCTTAGTTACATTCTCCTTATTTTTTAATCTTTATTTAATTTTTACTTCAAATGCCATATCCGACAGAAACCATGTCCGTATTCTTAAGTAAAAATGTATAAATCTGATGAAAGAAAAAAAATAAAGAATCTATCTATCTGTATGTTAATGGTTTCATGGCACTTATGTACGTTAATTTACATAAGACAATATTTCAACAATTTAGAGTTTTACATACATAGTTATCATTTCAATTTTTACATCTCCCTAGTTGCTAAATAAAATTGATATTAATGTTTAAAAATACAAATTTTAAAGTATTACAATTAACAAGATTACAACACAAATTATCCTTCGTATTTTAGTTCGCTTAAATTGCGAAATTATAAATTTGCTCGTAATTTCTGCCGCTATACCTCGAGCGAATTCTTTATTTCAATTTTTTGTTTTCAATTATTCAATGAAGAATTTTAACTCCATAGGATATATGTAAGGATGGTATGTAAACATTTATAGAGGAACCCTGAAAGAATAATGCATAGGTAGTTTGCGTCAAAACTGATGGTGTGAACATTTTAAATCTAAAAATTCGTGCAAAGTGCAGTGGAAAAAAGATGTTAAAATTTTTAGTTACCATATCGTCCAAGAATAGTTTTGTCGTATATGGAATTTGAGCTATTCACCCCTATTGCTATTGTCAATTACTTTTTGATAGTTGATAAATATTGAAATTTTGCATTTTTAAACTCAATTTATTAAAAATCTGACAAACTTTTTATATATGTTTGTCAATATTCTTATAATTCACAACGGCCTGCATTTTTCTCAATAACCAAAACTTTTGTTTGCTGAGTGGTTTAATATCGAATCATTGTATATGAAAACTATAGTAATATCATCAGAAGCGCCGACTACTGAGTCACGTAGTGTCGAAATCCACCAACTTCTCTCAACACTTTTTGCTGAGGAAACAAATTTGAAAGTCGAGATCTAACTCCCTTACAATATAACAAGACTTACTCTTTCTAAAAATTAATGTCTACGCTGTCAAAATCATAGAACATGTTGCAAACACATGCGCCACCAGCCGTACAAATCCAGCGAAAATAAAAACGACTCCATGAGAATACTATAGTTTTCATATACAATGATCGAATTGTAATACTCATCAACTATCAATCAATGATTGACAATCACAAAAGGAGCGATTTTGATTGGAAATCGAACTTGCTTTCTTGCTCTCGTAGCTAACAACTAGAATGTAGCTAGGCATTGACGGTATAGATATATTACGGGTTTGCTAATATTTTAATTTCGTAAATGATCAAGTAATAAAAACATGTTAAAATAGCAGTTTTGATTTAATACTAACAAAATTTGGAAAAAAAAAGTTGAAAATAAAAAAAAAATAATTTCGATTTTATTCTTTCGTAAAAAAGAAAAAATATTCAAAGAAATTTTAAATGCGATATTTGTTGACTAACTTAGAAGCACAAAATTGCAAAATAATGATAAAATCAGCTAAGCCAATGACGATATACCTAAATAAGTATAAAAAAAGGAAATTAAAAAAAAAAACCCACCACTTTATTTCCATTATTCGAATTTTTTGGTAAAAACGTTGTATGCAGTATTATCAAAACTGGTCTAGAGCTCACATTTACAAAGTTTAATCAAAATCGTTAAAGCCGTTTTTGAGAAAACTTGATAAGACCCAAATCATTGTATGGCCGCTACCCGTTCTAGTTGAGCTAAAACAAACAATTCAAATTTCTCCTCTCGGAAATCACATAAAAATTCTTCACACTAAATTTCAAGCAAATCTGTGAAACCGTTTAGGCGGACAGACTGAAGGACGTCTTGACGAAAATCACTTCTCCATCATCATCGTAATGTTAGTTTTGATTAAAATCTCGAAATTTTGTTTGACCAATCCTTCCCCTATAGAGCAAGTTAAAAACTCACCGATGAAGTTTCCAAATATTTGATAGATTATTCTATATATAGAAAATCTTGTTTATAGATTTGAGGGACTCTTAAGGTACCCCAGTCGCATACATAGGCGCCCGCAGTATTTTTTCCAGGGGGGTGGTATGAATATGCAATTTTTGAATTCCATATTTTTTTTTTTATTAAAAGTTTATTTATTTTGTCTAGGCATAGGTCAGTTGTAAGTGATTTTATTTTAGTTCTAGAAAATGTGACATTTTATTCGTGTTGACGTTAAATAATTATTAAAGGACGCAAATATATGATTTTTCTTCAACATTTGTTACTTAATGAATAGCAACTGCAACCGCCTGGGCTCTTTTCAAAAACGGTCAATTATTTCGTTGTACAAGTTTGTTTGTTCTTTGACAATATTTCGATGAATATACATCATGCACAACGAATCAAGTCGTTTGTCGGTCATTGTGAATCTAAGCCAAGTTTTTACTTTGCTTAAGCTGCTGAACGATGCTCAGCGGTGCAAGTAGTTGCTGGAATTGAGAGCCCTATACAAAGAGCTGAAAAAATCGATGGATAAAACTCCTCTACACTGTTCAATAAATCAGAGATTTGACTGATGGATTTGATTTTGAATTATTCTTGGACAGCTTAAAACTTTGCCTGATTCACTCAAGCATTCTTTCATTACCTCCCATACAGATTTAAAGCAATTGTCAGCATCCTCTCGATTTTGTTGAAACAATTTATTCAAAACATTGACCTGATCTTTTACTATTGACAGATTTTGGTCAACGCCCTGTAAAATATTAGCAACAGGTTCTGGTATCGATGAGTAATGGGACATCACAAACAAACAAACCAAAAAGGTCGAATATGTGCAAGAGTAATAAAGTTGGAGGGCACGATGCTTTGTTATTCTATTACCCTCTTCCGAAAGCTTTTGCTATGACTAAATTACAACAACGATATGCTCTCTCAGAACTGGAATGCTTTTGTATTTTGCCGGCAACTATTTTTCACAAAACAGAGGAATACTGGGTATGCATTTTCACCGTAAAAAAAGTTCGCGAAGAAAAGTTATAACCTCCCTAATCGTCCCGACAGCATTTCTGATTTCAGAAACTTCGCTTACGTCGTTAATAACCAGATTTAATTATGTGATAAAGATGTGATAAATAAGAAAATAATTACATTTCCGAACAAAACAAAGAGTAAACTGAAAGCGGCTATACACGGCTTGGCTCAGAGTCAGGGAGGGGGGGGCAAACCATGGACTTTGACAAAAAAGTACATTTAAACAGTCGTTTTTGTGAAAATTTCCTAGTTAATAATAAAGATAGAACTAGTATGATTGTTCGACCGGAGCCAGGGGTGGCAAGTGTCCCCCTTGCCTCCCCCCCTCCGGGCGCCTATGGTCGCATACATACACATACAACAAAATAAATACACATACGCCATTTGCAATGTAAGAGGAATGCGAAAATTCAATAACATCCGTATTCATAAAAAAACGCTAGCTGCTTTTAAGCTCAAGTGGTAACTGACACACGGAACGGACAGAGAACTTATCCGTTTGATAATAACTCTTATTCATAAAACTATTTGTGCTGTATGATATCTTTCCAGTCTTAATCATTAAATCCTGGAAGTAATCTAATACTACGTTTTCACCTACCACTTAATCCACATTTAAGTGATTTGCCATAAATCTTCTTTGAAATCTTCTGGAATCTTGAAGATTTCCCATACAAATTTTAATCTCCTCATACAAAGATAAGAAATTAATCTCATTAAAATCTTCTTGGAAGTAGGAGAATGTCAAAACAAGCAAACCTTATTCCGTGGAACGCACCTATCCAAATGTCATTTTCTCCATTGACAATAAACTTTGTTTTGATGATGCCGGTTTTGGAGATGGGAACTTAGAATTTTAAAACTTTTTCGGGAAGTTCTAAAATTTTCCTTAAACAAAATCGTCGTCATTTTTCAGAACATCCTTTTCCCAAAAAGTGCTCGTTCGTGTCTGTGGAATTGTAAGTTTAATAAAAGTAATGAATCTGGGTAGTTGTACTTACCCTAATCCAGACTGTTCTTATTGTTTTTCAAGTTTTTTTCTTGCTACCAAAATGTTTATTAGTCATTGCTGGCGTTTTTTTTTCTGTGAATACGTACCTATTCTTCTATCCAACGGTCCAATTATCATCTTCAAATTATTTTGAAGGATACAATGTTGGGATAAAAATATTTTTAAGTTATTACTCATTTTTATTTATTGAAATTCTTCACTGCACCAAAATTATTATCCTCGTTTGCAATTATTGTCCTCGTTTGAATAGCAATTCAGAGTGTAAACGTCAAACCACCCTTTTTAATGCGGATTAACTTTAGGTGAAAACGTAGTAATACAACATGTGTCACACACAAGCGCTAATTCCTGACAAGTTAGCATGTGTTGGAACGGTTCTTATGAAAATGTATGTGTTAAGAAGTTATCCCTTCCCTAAACGCGAAATTTGGCTAGTTAAAAGTTATCCGTTGAGTATGACTGCAGTATTGAATACAAATTATAATTTAAAGTACGAACAAATGAGAGCGACCAACTACTGACGAATTAATGAACAAATGGGATTTAAAACATTAACGGCCAATTTCTTCACAAAGTTCTAACCCTTAAAACTCAGTTTATCGAGAAATTAGAACTCATTTGAGTTCTAACTCATTTCTTCACCAAGTTCTAAGGCAAAATAATTCCGATTTAAATCTTAATTTGAGTTAGAACTTTGTTATATTTGGACCCTCAAATTTGAGGGTTTAGGAACTTAGAACTCGGTTTAAAAATATTTTAATTTCTTCAAAACACTTGATATTGTTCGAAATTTAAGCTTGCAACATTAAAAAGGAATGCAATTAAAATCAATAAGGGACAAATTGGCAAGTACCTACACAAGTACCATTATCGTGCAATGTTCAATGTTAAATTCCAAGAAAATAAATCGCGTGAATTTAAGGTGAATACATTCATTAGTTTGTGTTGTACAGTTCGAAGTTGATAAAATAGATGTAATTTTTAAACATATCCAAAGATTGCGCAGCAGTGTATGGTTTATGCAAAACTCATTGCAAAACCAGCACCTGTGCAATGCAATTACATATTATGTTTATTTATGCGAGCTCGCAGAATATCAGTGCTGCTGGTATCCTACTGAAGGTGGCGAAGCATATTTGACATCGCACCTACTATAAGTTGCATACACAAGAAGTGCATCTACTAGGTATATTTTAAAAATTTAATTTGTTTTTTAATGCGTTGACAAACTTTTGTTTTTCAGCGCTTGATAAGATATTGCAAATGGTTGCATCTCGCGACACACTAAACTTGCATCTGAGACACGCACACGATTTGTTGAAGGATGCTTCATCTAACGAAACATTGTTTATTTAATTGAAATAAAAAGATGCCAAATTTTGTTGCATCTCATTGGTGTTATGTTTTTTATTTGAGTGGTGGTTTTAAATTTTCATTTGGTGGTTTTTGCATGTTTTGATTTTTGAGCTTATTTTTTTACTTAAAAGGAAAGGAAGCCGAAACATAAAGGTTGCATGTGCAAACTGCATCAAAATGAAAGGTACTATTTTTACTTATATCCATGTTCCAAAAAGATTTCCGCAAAATCATGCATTACCCATCACACACTTATTTTTGTCCCAAAAATGTTAACTTTGATGCCATTGCATATGTTCACTTAATATATGGAGCTCCCGGCCCTAATAACATTTTAGTACACCATACTCAAAAATCATAACACGAATAGTAACGCAGAATCACACAAATCCAATTTTAAAATACCGAAAATAAAAAAAATGTCACAAAATTCAAAAATGTGGTATTTATTTCAAATGAATAGACAGCATAACAGAAATATAAAATGCCAAAAAACGTTACCGCCAAAGCAAAACTGATAGATATTGTTAAATTTGTCAATAGAATGTCAGAAAATTGTGTCAAAACAATCTACCGGGTGCTACGAAAAATTTAAAAAACACGTTAGAACTCAGTTTCACTAAACCGAGATCTATAGTTCTAAAACTCAATAATGATTTTAGACCGAGTTTTAGGGAAATGATTTGAAGTGAAGAAATGCTCGAGTTCTAAATAATTTAAAAACTGAGTTTCAAAAATAAACCGAGAATTACTAGATCGAGTTTTAAATTGATTTTAGAACTTTGTCAAGAAATTGGCCGTAATAATCCTAAATTCTTTAAAAAATCTAGACAAAATGGATGAAATATAATTGAGGATTATTTTAAGATACTAAAATTATCATTTTAATTGCCAAAACAAGAGAATTTTAAGGAAATAATTTGTTCGTCGCGAATAGTCGCAATTCGTCACGACCAATTTATTTTCTCAAAATTGTCTCAAAATTCTAAAATTAATCTTAAATCGAATTCTGTCATTTTGACTAGATTTTGTTATAAGGTTTATTAATTTTTCAATTCCCATTTGTTTGTTCATTCGTCGGTTGTTGGTCGCTCTCATGTGAATGGTCCTTACGAATAGGGCTGTAAGAATATGATTATCAAATTTATGTTTAACAAAAATGAAATGACCCATATTTAAGAAATTTTTGATTTAAGCTTTCGTTTTCACCGAGATAATTTTAAAACAATACATTTTTCTTTATCAATTTTGGTGGTTTTCGATTTTTGTCATTTTACCTCCATTGGTATATTCATTAAAAATACAACTACTCTAATTAAAATTTGATTTTTGCATAAACAAAATTATAACTTCTAAGGTCATCGTTTTATTAAACTTAAAAAAAATTGTTGTGTTCATCGAACAATAAAATTTGCGTTAAAAGTCCTAAAAGTAAAAGCAAACAACAATCTCCCAAATAAAATTATATTTAACGATCTCAAAATAAAGTAGCTTGGATTTCCAGTCGAGTCTTCTCAAATACTACATCAACAAAATAATTTTTTAATTAAAACTAAAAAAAAAAAATATCATCTTTTGCAGTGGATTGGGTTCTACAAATAATTACCTTATTCATTAACGAATCATAAACCTAAGTGAAATAATAATAAAAATAAAAAAATCAAATCACGGATATACTTACACAGGTAACTACATACATACCAGTGGCGTGGCGTGAATTATTTGAATTGGGAAGACGAAGCTAAATCAATCAAATTAGTCACAAATTTAAGAGCCTTAATTTTCTGGCCATGTTCTTATGCGTTTATTTTCAATACTAATTTTGTAAAGTTCCAACCATCACATTAAGTAAATATATTTTTGTACATCATCCGAAATTTTGTTGAATATATGGAAATATCAATAGTTTGATAGGTATGCGTTTAATCTGATTTCAAACATCTTATATGTTAGATTTGTCAGTATAAAATTTTTCTCTTAAAAACTTTTGTCAATAAATTTGTTTAAGGTATAAAATTCGAATTAAATTTTTTTTTTCTCTAAATTTTCTCTAATTTGTAGATTATTATGACGATAAAATAGTAGGCTACATTCCAGTTTAAATTGAAGCAGTATTATGGCATTTGACGGACATTTTGAAAGGGAAGACGGTAGGAATCGTGTTATATGGACTCCACGCCACTGATACATACATAAATAAAAACACGCGTGTTGAGTTCTTTCTGCAACAACGGAAGCATGGATATCTGGAGATGAACCACAGTGGAGCCGCGGTGGCGGTCTTCATTAATGTGTCCCAATCTAAAGATGCGAGGGTAAAATTGACACAATCGGCTATACAAATACAACAAATACAACAAATACAGGGTGATTAAGAATAAATAATGTAAGCGAATTGGCCAAGAAAAAACCCAGATTCGACAAGAAAATTGTATACAATGGTTCCTGATGGCTTAATTAGTAATTAACCAACACAGCTTAACGCAGCAATACCCAATTATACTCTCTACAAAATGGCACATAGCTCCTATATCCCATGGCTTTTGGGGGTTGCCCTTTTGATGACGTTATATGCTTATTAGCATTTTGTTCTTGTTGATTAGCGTTTATTTTTTCATACATTTTTGGCCATTTCCTTACGAGTATACCTATGTATATGTATTTTGATATGTTTTTCAAACTGTACTAAAGAGACTGGGTAGGGTCATCTGAACCTACCCAGTCTCTTTAGTACAGTACAGGCCTAATTTATTCAGTCGAAGTTAAACATAACTCTGGGATTTTTACAGTCAACTTGAGAATTAGTTTTTATTCACTCAAAGTTGACGTTTTCAACTTTTTATTTTCAACTCTAGAGTTGATCAACTTTGGATTTTCTCAACTCCCCGAAATAGTAGAAATTTGTTTATAAAAATGGTGCCTTTCCCCCACCAAAAAATATAGAACAAGTGTACAATTTCAATGAATTGTGTTCCATGTTATATATGGAATGATTTTCTGGCTTTGTGATGTTTAAGTAGTGGGCGACGATTTCGCCGGGCAAGTTTAAAAACATACTCATGAACATCGATCCATTCATGACTCCATTTCACAACAACAGTTTTCACTTTTCATGGAGTTGTTGATCTTTGTTTGGCATTTCCTGTTTGACCCTACATTATTCTTCTCTCTGAAAATTTCTGTTTCTTCCTTTATAATTATTTCATTTAAGGAAAACAAAATAGTTATAGGAACAAATTATAGTATGTGAAAACTCACCTCTTATTGCTAGACATATGTATATTATTTTCTTTAAAAATAAAAGTTGTACCTAACCCGTTTTGTATAGCTTTCAGTTTAGCTTGGTATTTTTTTGATTCCGAGTTTCACACGGAATGAAAAATCCATTGCAATTATTCGGAAAAATTATTCAAAATGCAAAATTAATTCTAATGCAAAACAAAAGTTGAAAATGACGTCTTGTGCGTCATGTGTCACAAATATCCCAAGGATATTTTAGAAACTGCAGGTTGGTCAACTTTTGAATTTCAACTCTGGAGTTAAGATTCGAAGAAGTGAATAAAAGCATTTTTCAACTTGCAGTTCAACTACGGATTTGAAGTCAACTTGTAAGTTGGCCAACTTTAGAGTTTTCAGCAAGTTGAACAATAGTGAATAAATTGGCTCTAAGGGGACTTGCAGGTAAGGCAAGTTTATACTCTGTGATTTACTAAATTTCAAAAAATTAGCTAAAAATTACAAAAAGGACATTTTATTGGAAAATGAATGGAAAACTAGGCAAGAAATATCTAGCTTAATTTCAGTTTAGTGTGTTCTTGACAAAATTGTCAACTATGAAATTATAAATCAGTTAAATTATTTATGAGTTGTTTGTGCAGCCACGGTGAAGAGAATTGGAAATAAAATTTTCCATACATTACGATAACGACGGAATTTCGTATGATATCGAGGATTCTCAAGAAATCTTAGAGCTTGTATAGAACGGTAGAGTACTTTCTTAACTACTTACTCAGGTAAAGTACTGAAGAAAGTTTGACATTATGACAAGTCAAAAAAAAGTTAGTTACTTTGAGTCAAACTTGCGTTCAATGGATGAAGGTGACTGAAAAAGTTGACGGGTGGACAAAAAAGTTAAATTTGTATGAATTCACGACATGATTCAAATGTTTGTACTGGGCTTTAATAAGACTATTTCTTTCATTCAACTTTGACGACAATGGCCTGAATGTCCATCTACCTTACCTGCTGATCAACAAAAAGTGTGTATAGCGATATCGCTATCCTTATTACAGTCGAACAAAGCTGTTTGGCCTTACCGTCCAAATTATTCAAATTCAAATCATTCTATCATGATTTGGTAAGCAGCATAATTGGGCGGAAGAAAGAGTATGACCGATGAGAGAAACCAATCTGAGTAGTAAAGCATTTCCTTTTTTGAAGACGAGCTCGATTAAAAAGAAAAGAACAACGGATCCCGTACACCTAATCCACCATTTCTTGAAGGCTGTGTGTCGTCGAAACTTTTGTACAACAAAGAAAGCACGTAGGCCGTTTCAATCGACACCGCTCGATGACACCAGATTTAACAATTATCGAACCTATCCGATTTTATTTGAATTTCTGTCAGTTTTTTGGTTACTTGTTGCAAATTCTGAAAAAATGGATATAGCATATTTTTTTTATCGATTTTAAAGTCGCACACCATCGCTCTTGAAGCAATTGTTCTCAACATGCAATTCATCAATTGTTTAAAATTATGTTTATTAACTTGCTTGTGTTGATGATATTAACACTATTGTGAGAATAAAGCGATCTCCAATTCAAGAGCTTTGTCTAACTTGGCTCTAGACAGTTTTTGTGTATAAAATGACACCAATATAGAGTACAAAAGTCAAATAAGGAATCACTCTCACTCATACCAATCGCTGAGGTAAGAGACATTTAATATATTAAGTTTTTCAGTTAGACTGCTTTCACACATGGAAACTGAGTTGCCGGCAACTGGGGACTTGTAGGCGAGAAGGGCGTAAGAGGAATGAAAACAGAATTCTCCTCACACCCTTCTCGCCTACAAACCAGCTAGTTTCCGGCAACTCAGTTTCCTTGAGTGAAAGCGGTCTTACTAGATTAAACAAGAGTTAGCACACCAAAGGAGAAAGGGTATAAATGTATGCTGGTCTACCTACACAACACCAATGTGTCATACATCGTTGAAAAGTTAATGACGTGTACATCAATTAATTATATGGGCGTAAAGCTCTAAACCATGGGGTTCGAAAGATATTGCCCTTCAAAGCACCGAATGGGACAGTAATGCAACTCTTCATTTGCAGTTTGTCTTACCACCCACAGTAGAGTGTCATACATCGTTGAAAAGATTATTACGTGTACTTCATTTTTTAAAGAGCCGTTAAGATGTAGACCATGGGGTTCGGCAAATACACGTTGAATAAGTGCAATTCTTCATTGGAAATGGTCTATCGACTCAACAATAATGTGTCATACGTTTTGTAAAAGGTAATTGCAATTGCATAATTACATTATATGGCCGATAACCTCTAAGTCATGGGGTTCAAGAGATATTCGGCTTCAAAGAAGCAACAACTTCCATAATGCATTTCCTCATTGTGTACTCTTCTAACTACTCAACAGCAATAAGCCATACATTTTTGAATGGGTTATCGCGTTCTCTTTATTTTATTATGCAGTCATTAAGCTGTAAACCATGGTGTTCAAAAGATATTTGAAAAAAAAAACGCAGAATAGCGCAATAACGCATTTCCGTGTATTTTTGTTTCTGATACATCCAAAATGTGCCATCATGTGATTTCCTCAATCATGTTCAGAAATAGATGACGCTCAGGACACGCGTACACTTGGAAAGCATCACTATCATCGACATTTTAACTCTACGAATGATAGCATCGTCGAAATGCATCGTCTAACGTGAAAGACACAGTGTTTGATCTGCAAGAAAACCCTTAATACTTCCAGACCCCTGCTTTTCGGTGCAAGTAAAAAAGATGTGAAAGAACTGATAGTGGACTCCTTACTAAGACTAATTACTAAATCACCTGATAAATGTTTAAGGAAGACGAATGGAGGAAAAGCTACAACCTACAACCGCGAAGTTTTTGGGCTGTGGCCTGATTTGAATGTTGTCCAACTACTATCTACTACAATAGGCGGCCTAGTAAAACTTAGGAAGTTCATAAGTAATCTTTTTCAAAACGTTTTTGATAAAAAAGTGTGATTTGTTTTACGAAACAAAACAAAATATTACAAACTTTTAGATAGGGGGATGTAAATGTAAAGTCAGTAAAACGCAATAGTAGGTATATAGAATAAACAATATATCAATACAAAAAAAAATTGGTCTGTTCAGGAAAAGGAGATTTCGGAGGGCCTCAGCAAATAATTTAAGTTTGGCTGTCAAAATACTGAGTAAAATAATTTTGACGGACCAAAATCCCCGATATCTCTGTTTTCTGAACGCGCCTAATCCCAATCGACAGATTTAATAGTTTAGAAAATTTTAGTTCATATTTTATTTGATTTTATATTTTTTTGTTTTACTTTTTTTTTAAATGTCACCCTGTTCTGAAGTCTACACTCCATTGTACAGATGGAAAATTTCAATTTTTCATCTTGAAAATTTATTACATCAATAAAATTTCATTTGGATCGCAGGAAAGAGAATCATTGCATATACATACATACATACGATCCTCTTCTGTTTCGTCACACCGCGTCGGTCGCTTGCTTCCCCGCATCAGCATGATCTCAGGCGACAGTGCAACCAAATCTCGATCATTTCGTCGAATGGAATTAATGAGTAATTGCTACCATCTACGCAATACGTTATCAGCACCATAATTAAATAACGTCAGGTGGCCCCGAACCACGAGGATGCGGCTGGCATGCCGGCCATGTCGTTCGCAGAGATGCGGACGTGGAGTATCATCCGAAAGATCGGGAGCAGGATTATCTGAAATTAAAATATCACCCCACCGTATGAAATCGATTGCCAGGCGATTATTTATCTTTTAAAATCTGGTTGGATGACCCCCCCTTTGCATCCGAGAGGCTTTCGACTACTGGATATGCGTCGTCGCTTCGTCGTCGCTGCATACCTTCATGTGACTGATGTTATGATAGATCAAAAGAATTCACTATATGCAGAATGCAGCATGCGCGAAGATGCAAGATACAGAATTTTTAAATCCGCAAAATTACTATAGTAGTGCGGTGGCGGTGGTGTTGGCCGGTTAGTTGGCACCATATAGTGATGCTGGCGACTGATGGTCATCACTTTAAAGTGTGACTTTTCGCTATTGGCATTGCCTGATGCTGGTTGGAATCCCCAAGGGCATATTTTGCACCGCACTCGAACATGGTAAAAAAAATAATCAAGAAAGCCTCCAGAGCTTCCGTTTGGCGTCAAATGATTGTATAGCGTGTACAATAATTTGGAGGTGGTGACGTAGACCATCAACGATATTGATCTACCAAGAGATTGTTCATCGATGTCTTGGATGAGGTAAGTCATCATGATGTGATGATTTTCAGTTTTGTCTGTTAAACATTGAGGATTTTGAAGGTGATGTGAACTGTATCAAATTTGAACTTGTTTTTGTACTAACGGAGTTTAATAAGCTTTGTAAAGATAGGATTAATAAAAAAAAATAGGATTAATAAAAGAATTTCCTTCAAGGATTATATTGCTTTAAGGCTACGTTGATCAACTGAACTTTATCACCACTCAACGTGGTTTATTTTTCGATGAACGGGAACGGGTACTTCAACCAGCTAAACTCCCGCATTTAGGACAATGTTAATCCACAAAAGGACCATCAAGAGGAAGCAATGCGTGTTCCGTTCTTGGTCTATTAAGAAAACAAGCGACCCATTAACTTACAAACCTCACTTCGTAAAAGGTTGAAACTTCGGTCACAGAAAGTTTTATGACCATCAAATACAAAAACAATAGTCTCTCACTGCGGTTCGATCGATTAGTACGTATTTTTTAATGTAATACAAATATAAGACCAAAGCCTCTGACCCGGAGTGTAAAAGTGACGTTTTTGTATTTGACGGCCCTCAATCTATCTGTGACCAAACTTTTCACCCATTTACCGATAAGGTCGAAAAATATGTTGCCAGCTCTTCTGCTTCCAGCTTCGTTGGAAGTGCTTTAAGCGGTTTGTCCAATTTTTGATGAATCGGTGCAATATTTGCGGGGTTATTCCGATGATAGCGTCTCGAATGGCTAGCCTCGAGCTTGTCCAAAGTGGTAAGCCTGTTAGTGTAGACGTAGCCACAGAGAAAATAATCAAGTGGTGACAAGTCGCATGATCGTGGCGGCTAATTTATGAACGCTCGCGGTGAGATGGCCCAGTCGCTTCGTTTTTCCTTCTTAACTTCGAGCGTTGCGTCTCTTGTAAAGCGTGTAGCGCTATCTTGTTGAAACCACGGCTTGTATATATGGATATTGTCAATCTCTCGCATAAAACAGTCTTTTTGGATGCATTGATAATTGGTCGTGATGGTCGAACACTTGTGGATTGTGTTCGCCAATGGGCCTCGGATTTCCAGCGCCTAATTAGCGAACTTACGGCGGCGGCACGCGGCGGCGTTGTCTATGGTCGTTTGTCTTTCGTGAGCAGAATCTTTTACGGATGGAGGCCTAAATACAACCGCAAATGAGCCGGGTTTGACACTCTGGCAATGGCAATGCCTAATTTAGCCTATCGGCGCCGAATCGACATTTCTGGGTCAAACACAATACTGGCCACTACGGGGCGTGCGCGTGACTGTTTTTATTTGTACGCACCAATCTCTGTGTGATTGGTGGCTTAAGGTACAAAAGAGTGTACTCGGGCTCAAACTTTTCACCTCCTATAGTGGTGAACATCGGGTGTCTAGTACCTCAGCTGGAAATAGGGTTTTAATCTTTGTGGAAAGCTGTTGGGGACAGCCAACGAGATTGGGGAGGGGGACAGTGTTACCACTAAGGCACTTCTCCTTTTATCCAGGCGGCAGCGGAAGAATTCTCCAGATGGAATAAACGGTGGCGGCTACAGTTCCAGTAAGGTTGAGCTGCTTAGTAAAAACCTTATATGGGCTACTACGACATATTCGTAACTCAGGCCTATAAGGAGCGGTTTATCCGGCTACCTACCCTTGGAGTTATCCTAATGGGTCTGGCCCTCCAGGTCGGGGGTTGTGCGTCGGGGTAACTTCCCTACCACTGAAAAAAGCTGTGTTCCGAAACAAAATGTCATCATCTCAAGCTGTTTCACACAATGGGACTTGGCGGTCGCGTGGTCAACTAACCGTCAACCAAATCGACCGCGTTGCGGTAGACGCGAGTCATGCTTCCAGTATCTTGGACGTCCGAACGTTCCGAGGAGCCAACATTGACTTGGATCACTACCTGGTGGTAGCTAGACTACGTATGCAGGTATCCATGACTCCACAATGCAGAGTAGATGCAAGATGCTGTGAAAAGGTACGATGTCGAGAAGCTTAAACCGCAAGAAACCGCCACACGTTCGGCAACCGTGAAACGATGCATGATAAACTGGCAAATCTAACTGAATTTTTGGACAGCTTTATAGCTAATCAGGCAGAAGTTGGAAGCTTCAGTTATATTGGTTATATAGTTCCACAGTCCGGATCGCACACATAAGCCCTTTCCCACTTGAACTTAATGACGAATATCAGCTTGACGTTAAACAACTATAAGCTAATTGCCCCCTAACTTCTTATTTACCATAAGTTTTTGTACTTCCCGTTGTTACGACCTGATGAGTTTATTTGAACAGGAGTGTTGCCGCAAGCTGAAATGAGAAGTCGCTAGACGAAATTAGGGGGCCAAAAAGTCGCTAGAAGTCGCTAGACAAAAATTGGTAAATAGATGTTAAGAAAAATTCTCTTTGAATAACTTAAATTAACCTTAGCCTTAAATTTACAAAAAAAAATTAGGAATATAATAAATTTAAAACAGATGAATTGCTTATAGCAGTCTACTGCGGTCACTCGCCTTACACTTTGCATATGTTTTGATGTGTGTGTGCCTGTGTGTAGTGAATTTCAGTATCCAATTAATGGAAATAGAAAATTTCAAATGAACTTAAATGCCTGGAATGAAAAATCACGAGGGCGTTTCATAATAAAAAGTAGTATTTGCGTGTCAAAATTCACAAATTCTTACCTTCAAAAGTCGCTAGAAATAATCTAGCGACATAAAAATATTTTTTGTCGCGGAAGAAATTGAAATGTCGCTAGATCTAGCGACAAAGTCGCTAGAACGGCAACCCTGGGTGTAAGCACTATCCACGTTCACGAAGGAAATCAAAAAATCTTATGTCGCAGAAGTTAAGGGGCTATAGTTACATATATTGCTAATTTTTGTTCCACAGTCCGGACTACGCAGATAAGCCCTTTCTCCTTCAAACTTGTGAACGACTCAACTTGACGTCAAGCAACTAACTAGCCTCTAAGCCTAACTTCTGCCTCATTAGATTTTTTGCCGTTGACGGCTTAGCTTCGAGGAATTTATTGAACTAAAAATTCAATATTTCTTTCAAGTTAGCATATTTTAACTGAGAAGTGTATAACCACTATCTGCGTCAGTTTCATCTGGCCAATTCATTTAAGCGGCTGTTAGATTATATACCTACATAGGTATACATTTTTTTTTTGTTCAAGTCCTCACATTCAATATCGATTCTTCTGTCTCTCTACGCGCAGGGATAATAATAAATGATCCTTGGGCGCGCGAAAATGCCCTCAAACTCTGACACGTTGCTGGCTGGCTGGTACTTGCTCGTGGAGATATAGTGAGTGGTGCATAGCGAGATTTTGATTCATTGCGCGATTATGTGCGCACACGCAGTTTATCTTTTCCACAAAAATGGAGAGGAAACCATTTGACAGTTCCACCGAAAAAAAATGGTAGCCATATTATATAGGATTATGGTAAGAAGGAAAATGCCCTGGACAAGATGCTTCTGAGGTAGTGTACTACATAGTATGATTTTATATTCATTGAAAAGACTTAAACAAAAATAGAACGGCCTGTGCCCTAAACTGCTTCTGCTTTTTTCGATTGCTGGATGGTCAAGAGTGAGTTCCCGCAGTGTTCTTTTTGAAAAGGCGCAAGTTACGCGCGACGAATGCAGATATTGAGATTTGTAATTTTTGTTCATTATTTTAGCTGGAATGTTGCGTGACATATCCTCGTACATTAAATAGCCACCATTGAACATTTAGCACACCCGACCTTATAATATTATAATTGCTGGCTTTCAGTAGGAAACCAAATAAATTTGAGCGTAATTTAAGATGTGTAGTAGCTTCGAACGCACAACGAACCCAGTGGGAGATCGTTGAAGCAGATGAACAAAACTGAAAATTAAGTAGAGAACTTGTTATTTCGTTAGTATTAAATGACAATGGGCAAATTGGGACCAGCACCAATAAAAACGGCCTTCATATCGTATATAGGTACATGTTTATGCATTCATTATCCGTTAACCATTTGTCCAAATTCGCTGTGTGACAAAGTTATTTAATTTTGAATAAAATGAGTTTTAGGGTCACAATTCTTTTTTTTCCATAGTTTTTCTTTAATATTTTGTGTATTTTTCGCTCGATTTAAGCCATTTTTTTGAATTAAGTTTTTTGATTCCATGATACAATACCTGAATTTTTTCAGATTTTTAAAGTTATGTTTAGGGGTCGCAAGCATCAAATTTGTAAAAAATTAAAATATTGTTTCTTAAATAATATTTTTGATGTCAAAATCATCTCTGGATAAAAGAAAAAAAAAATATTAAGTTTTATCTCATTTATCAAAATAAAAATAGGTATTGTTTTTAAGGCTCGTTTGCAATTCGTAAAAGTAAGACAAAACAACTCACAAAACGACCCTCAAACCACCCTTATATATTATAATAAGGAGTTGAAATGTTTTTAGCTTATTCCTTTTTTAGTAACGAAAAAATATGGTATTAGATTTATTACGGGCTGATCACAAAATAGATCAAACAAAAAAAAAATATAAACAAAAAATATAATATTGCGTGTGCTTTTTATGGTACTAAAAGATTTTTAACTCAGTCAGTTCCTTACCGATTTTAAGTTTCTTTGCGGTTTTTAAAAGAAGAATGTTAGGCTCTTTTTTATCATATACAAAAACCCAGGTCCTTGTTTTACACAAAAAATCACTAAATGTGAGAATCAAAGCCAGGTCGTCGTTTTTGAACAAGTAGCTAAAAAAAACAGGAATTTACACTAAAGCTTCGTTTTCATTATTGTTATTTTAGATAAACTGTTAAACTTGAACTTGATTTTGTAGATTGAGCAAAAAGTGTAGGTACATATATAATTAAAAAAGGTCTAACATTCTTCTTTGAAAAGCCATAAAGATATTTAAAAGCGGTAAGAAACTGACTGAGTTAAAATTCTTTTAGTACCATAAAAAGGAAAAAAAATATTCTATTTTTTGTTAAATTTTTTTTTTTAGGATTCATTTCGTAAAAAATGTACAACCATTTTCTTCGTTACTAAAAAAGGAATAAGTTAAAAAAAATTAAACCCCTAATTGGGTGGTTTTGTAGGTTGTTTTGTCCAATTTTTACGTATAGCTATTTAAAACCTTCAAAATAATAACCATTTTTATTACGATAAATGAGATACAAATTGATGTTTGTTTGTTGTTTTCCAGACATGATTTTGACATCAGAAATATTATTTAAAAACCAATATTTGTTTTTTTTTACAAATTAATACTCCATAAACTGTATTTTTGCATAAAATTGATGCTTGCGACCCCTAAACATAATTTTAAAAATCTGAAAAAAATCAGGTAGTGTGTCATGGGTTCAAAGAACTTTATTCCAAAAAATGGCTTAGATCGAACGAAAAATACACAATACAAAATATTAAAGAAAAAGTATGGAAAAAAGGAATTGTGACCCTAAAACTCAATTTATTCAAAATTAAATAACTTTGTCACATACCGAATTTAGACAAACGGTTAACGGATAATGAATGAATAAACATGTACATACCTATATACGATATGAAGGCCGTTCTTATTGGTGCTGGGCAGTGGCGGATCCAAGGGGGTGGCTATAGGGGCTAAAGGCCCCCCCCACAACTGATTCCGTAAATTAGTTGAAATATAGAAAGCAATTCATTACAACGTGTAGAATTTTATATTCAGTTATTGTTAAGCTGTACAATTTACATGTTATGTAATTTATTTCCTAAGCCCCAAAAGAATTTGGTTGGGAGAAAAACCCTTAAGAGAATTGGTGAAAAAGCTAGTTAGGGGCTTAGAATAACAAACGTGTTTAATGCAAAGACAATTGTTCCCTGAAAATAAAGCCCAACAAATTGAAACAAAAAACAAGCTCGGGACTGAGGCCTGACATTTGAATTGGACAAATTGGAATTTGTCGGGGTTAAACCACCAATTTCCTAAAATCTTAACTTATTCCACAGAGTTTTTGGGGCTTAACTTTAGGGACTGTCCAAAAGTTGGGTCTAAAGCTTGAAGTGATAATTGAAAAAAACGTGGTCGGGGCTGAACAATAAACATGTCAAATGCAGCAACAATTTACCCTAAAAACTTAGCTTATTCAACATAAAAATGCTGTTGGGGCTAAGACCCGATTAGAATTTGAGAAAAACCAGATGCCAGTTTTAGTGTAACTGTTCAATACAAGACAGAAATTGTTTTTTAAGGTTAGACCGCACTAGGCGGAACTGCACTACAACAGAACTGCGATTCAAAATAAAGGTAAGACCGCACTAGGCGAAACTGCACTGCAGCGGAACTGCGACTCACATTAATTGGTATGTAATTTTATGGAGTTCAGTTGCCACTTATTGCGACATAGCTCATACAATTTCATACAAATAATGTTTTGCCGCGTTGTCGTGAAGTGTAGTTCCAGTGCAGTTAGGTGCGGCCTAACCTCTACGGCTAGCCAAGGCTTAGAGAATCTTGGGGCTTATATTTCCAAGGTCGAAGTCAATTTTACTTACAAAACATATTTGGACTAAGCAATTATGTTATGCTGTTAAGATCTCCAGCCAAGGAGCCAAATTCCGTGAGTTTTTTCTGTGCACTCAGAAAATCATGCAAAATCAAATGAATTTTTTCTTTAGAAATTTATGGACATATTTTTTGTACAGGAACATAAAGTGTATACAGCGTATATACGAAAATTTATTCAGGTTTGCAGAATAAGCCGCATGCTATTTTTTAGAGCAGCTTTGTCTTACTAAAAGTCTTGAAGGTTCGACTTTTTATTTTTCAATCGCAAAAAAAATTGTTTTCTGTGCTTTCCAGTGACAGTTCGAACAAACCAAAACTTTGAAAACATATACACATATATAAGATTTTGCCAATGATACCTCTTAGATATCATTTTCATTTTTATCTTAAACTGGATATGCAAGCCCCCCCCCCCCACAGCCAAATCCTAGATCCGCTACTGGTGCTGGGCCCACGCTCCATACATCTTTGCCCATTGTCCTTTATAAAGTTCAATCAAATTCAATAGTAGTGGAAGAAATTGTAATACTTGCAATTTTTTAATCTGTGAATAGAACTAATGAAAATTTGGAACTGCTCCAGTCATATAAAAAAAAAAGATTAGAAGATCATAAAATGTATTTTGAATTATCACAATTAATCAATGTCCTATCATATAATTACCCTGACCTAAATAAAAAAAGCTTTAAAAATAAAACTCCAAACACTGCCTTGCCTATGCTTGACTTCTCTTATCCTACCTATCCTATTCCTATCACCAATAGATACTCCGATATCCGATGTCAACATAACCAATCTTTGCTAATTAATTGATTGTAATTTCGATCGAACGTTTAAAATTGAAATTACGTTAATTGCAAAATTTAAGTATCGATTGCATCGATTTCGAGGTCCATTGCCTGTGGTTGTTGGCAGGCCCAGGCACCACCAGTCAGTAGCAGTAGGTGGAATGAAATTCCGGAATTGCCTACAAATGGTTCTTGTGTTGCCTTAAGAGTAGTTAGGTATGTATGTTTGCAATGTCGTTGAAAGAAACGTTTATGAGCTGCCGGCCGCCAGCCGACCGCGCCGAAGTGAGGACGCGGAAGTATAACTGTGTCGCGTGTCCAATAACAAAAAAAAAAAAATAAGGTGGCACATTGCAATAGCTATATACTTTTTGATATATTTTATTGGAACTACACGAGTATTAATTTGTATGCAGAGGGAATTAAATTTTCATTATTATTTCATTAGTTTCGTTGCCACACACAACATAGGCGGATTAACAAAAATATGGATATTGGGAAAATTCTTGGGGATTCCTTTTATTCATCTAGTAATATTGTTATGAACAGAAAGAACGATGAAATTGATTTGATAGGTACCTAACACGCAAATGGCTGGAAGAGTTTTTATAAAATTTTGCATAAAATGTAAATTATGAGTATGTTTTGTATATCGCCAAGGGGTTGTTGGGCGGTTGATGGTAGATATGTGTATTAACAAAATCAATTATGTTGGGTCTAGACAAGAAAAAGTAAATACTATATTTCCAACTTAAAGGTGGGAAGGGTATAATTTTATAAATAAAAATACTAAAGTAAAAAAAAAAATTAAAATACAACGGCAACGCTTAAACTTTCATTAGACAGCTTTTTTAAGACCTATGCATTTTGAATTTTAGATATTTTTCTTAAATTACTTCTTTCGCCCAAGCAGGGGAAAATAGACCATACCATACCTACCATACCATACATACCATTTTTTTTTGTCTCAAACAAACTTACAGGCTCTAGCTTTCCAGCACATCTTATACGAATCACCCTGTATTTTATTCAGAATTCTCAGAGAAATCCTATTTTTTTTATTAATTATACCTACATAGGCACAAAATTGTATAGAGAAGTTAACTTGACGCTAACTAAATCCAACTTCTTAGGTATAGTATGTCAGAAGAAGAAATTGACATTTCTGTAATTTTTAGACGAATTAATCTCATTTTATTTTATTTAAACTCTTGAATTTAAGTTAAAAACATCGGTGTCTGATTATTTATTTTAGTGTTGCACTAGCGCGTATGATTGACATATTTTTTTCGCAAGATCTGTCATCAATTAAGGCATGTTCATTGTTTAACATGAATTCCTTAATCCTTTCGGGACGGAATGGTATAAGACAAAGAATATTTATATGGAATTGTACCACATCCGTACCGAAAGGGTTAAAGCAATGAATTTAGGGCGACATTTAATGTGAAGTGTTTCTAAAATACATAAAATGATAGATAATACGGAAAAATCTCTGCCGCTATGCTTAAAGGCTAAATCCGCTACTTTTTTTTTGATTTACACTCTCAGACAAACTCGATTGAAATATAGCATTGCAATAAACTTTACTCAAGTTAAGTGTTTTTTTTTTTTTTTCTTCAACGGAATTTTTGTCAGCGACACTTTTATCCTGATTGCAGTATAACAACAAATTAAATGGATTCAAATGATTTTAGATTTTAATAATCCTGAAAACAGTATTTGAAGTTTAGATTATTTGTTAGATTTTCTACAAAATTAATAACAGTTCGTAGAGCTTGTGGGGTAGAATTTAATCAGATAAAATATTGATTGTATTTTTTACGCTTAAATACGAATGGCAAATCGCTCGGAATAAGCGGAATTTTCGCGTCAAAATCGTCACTTGAATGAACAATTTCGTGAGATAGTTTGTGGTTTCGTTTTCATCCATCAATGAGTCGATAAATTTGTATAAATGTAACTCTTCGGCGATTTAATTTTAAATTACGAAATTCAAGTGATCGACACGAGCGTTTAATTATCAATATTCGGGAAAACATTCGTGGTGTTGGCAAAAATTCGGTGGAAATTCAAACAGGCCGGTGAATAATAAGTCCTTCCCATCGCAAACAGTTGGCTGGAGAACTCTGCAGCGGACTGATTATTTAGTAAAGCAACTTGCGTGTTCGTTTGCAATTGCAATTTTTCTAATATATCCATAAGGCCGACGCCGACGTGACGCAAGCCATCAGGCAAGTGTACAATTCATCTGGCGGAGCTGATATTGGAATGACAGACAGCGTATGAAGCATAATCATTGCGCCACCAAACGTCTTTTATCATTTCGTATATCCTTCAACGTGTGATTTAGGGCTTCCAAAGCGCGTTTGTCCTACGTCCTAGGTTACATTGCTGCAATACTTTCGACACCGCAGACTTCTTTGAAATGTTGCATGTAGGTTCTTCATCCACTTGGAGATGGTATGGCGCTTTCAATGCAGAATGGTTTGACGGCCTTCTAACAACGTAGTCGAAATCCCCTAAGTAGCGAGTACTAAAGCAATCTCAGATATCGTAAGAATCGTAGCCAAAATAAGTGAAAACGAATTTTTTTCTTCAATCTCACTGACGCATCAAGGTAGAAAATGCCACTTTTTCCGTTATCAACTGCTTGCATCAATTCATCAAACATCTTGACTCAATGTGACTCGATCTAAATCCATTTCACACTCCAATTCTCGATTAAATGCGAAGAAATGTATTAAAAACAGGATTTTCCCGGAATTTCCTGGAAATTTCCGGAATATTTCTCCATAATGTCCTTCCTTGTACCAGTACAAGTCCATCAAACCCAATATCGTTAAAATTGAACGATCCGTTCTCGAGTTATCCTACTGAAAAACGAAATTTGCACCTTTAGCGCCACCTGTTGAGAATTTTTCTTTTTTCCTAAACCTTCGCATAGTAATTTCAAACAAACCAGCAGAATGAAGTATCCAATTTGGTCCAGTCGTTTTCAAGTTTAAAGCATCCGCACTAACCACAATCCATTTTTATAGATAACCGTAAGCTAAACGGGCATAATTTTTGTTTCCTTTTGTTTTGATTCGTTTATCTTTTTTTTTTTCGAAAAAGTACACAATAATAGTAGCTGAAAAATTAAATTCACTACAAATTCAACGAGCGGCAAATACCAAAGCAAGCGGCTACAGAAGTGATAGCTATAGAGTACAGTACACAAATTTAAAGTTTATTATACTTCGCAGGTAGGTTGTCAAAATTGAAAGTGTTAGAAATTAAAAATGGCACTTCGGGTGGCCACCGTCACAGACTCACGGTAAAAAAACACTTGAATATAGAACAAAACTATTGACATTTTTGATAAATAATACCTTGACCATGGAATCCGCTATTAACACAGACACTGATTCCAATGACGAGACCCATTGAAAAATAACACTTCTCACTTCTCATTGATAATAGTATCCCGTCCTGGAATGTCTTTGAATTCAAATTTAAGGGATGGCGCGGTGGTGGAATAAGTGACACATCACGCAAGTGGAAGAACCTCAACTATATACAAGGCGTCTAAAACCAGACCGAGCTGTCTATAGAAGATTGATGGTTAAGAAGAATGGTTCACTCTGGACTGTAGTGCTTCCAAGTAAGTTAGGTATAGTAGTGGCATGCAGAAAGTGGCAGTGGCAAACAACGGGTGGCAGTTAGAGCAAAAAGTGGCAGCGGCAAATGGCAAACATCTGCTTCAGAACGAGAATGAAGAAATCTAGGACTTTTCTGGCTGAACACATCAATGCAGTTAAGAGTCTCGTAGTACTTTTAAAGTAGAAAGATATCAACATTTCTTCCAATCATCTTGTTATCTGATACTCGAGGCTAATACGCATCTCTACGTTATTTTACCAAAGAAAATAAATAACGTTTATTTTTGTTTTAAAGAGAGCTGTGTGGTAGATCACATCTATAGTCAAAGATAGAGAGAGAAATCCTCAAAACGGCAATCAGCATGTTTGAAAATAAAGAATCAACTATCACTACTATCACCTTAGCCGGTTCCACCCCTGGAAATTATAAAATGGCTGATGGCCGCCCTGTGATATTGGACTATTACTAACTATTAACTATTCTGTTTTAGTTTTGTTTGAGTGTTTGGATGAAAATCACTAGATTGTAGATTCTTCATTTGAAATCAATTTCCGTAGCTAAAAGTTAATAGTCATCTTAAGGCAACAAGATCTAGCATCTTGTTAACTTAATCCCATCATATTTTTCACCAACAACTGTAATTAGGTCATCCATTTCCAACATTTCATCTAATCTATGTCTTATTAATCACCTTAACCTAAAGCTTCGATCACAAAAACATTATAAAAATTTCTTCTAATAACTACAATTTTAACATCTTTTACTCAAAACTAACGGGTGCCACCACTTGTCAGTAATCAGCACAAAATACTTGTATCTAAATTGACATAATTTCTGGCAAACGTAGTCTTTAAGATAAAAAATTCCAATCACAAACTTGACAACAAAATACCATCAATTTATAGTCCATTATACTTACACCGACTACTGACCATAAATAATGAAATATCAACGATTCTCTATGAAGAACTCCACAAACGATCATAAAGGACGTGACTTAATTTCCAAGATTGCTCTAAATTTTTACACTGCGTTCTTACGGCTCAACAGCAATTATAATTTATTACTTCAAACACCTTGAAAAAATCAAATCAATGAAAAGAGGAAGTTATTTTCATTAGGAAGAAAATAGAAGATTTTGACGATTAGCAAGAAAATAAAGCTGAAGAAATTTTACCAGGAAAGTTGTTGCTGAATTTTAAGCAGTAGGCATCTATTTTTGAACGCGAATGGTAAGTTAGTTATTTGTTGATGTTTAAGTTAATGCAAATTGTACTTTTAATTATATTCTACAAGTAGTCAAATTATTTCAACAATTTTGGTAAAGTAGAAGGTAACCATTTGGGCCCTGTCCTCTTTATATAGCAGTATCAAACAATTTTTAAAACAGAATCTTAGCAGCTTATGGGTGATGGTAAATTAGCTCCACTAAAATAAAAACGCGGGGTGATTAATCAAACATATACATAAATAGGGAACATTTGATTGTTCCAGATAAACAGGAAGTAAGGAGGGTAGGAGAACCAAAAGGTATGTTTAAGGGTTAAATTGTTTTTACGATTTCTGACCTTCTATGTCCTATAGAAGAAAATAATTTCAAAAAGTTATGGTTTATAGATAATAAATCCCCAGTTTCACAGTGGAAGTTTAAACTCTAAATTTGGTTTAAACTTCAGTTCAACACTTTAGTAGCCCGTAGCGTAATGGTTAGCGCGTTCAACTGTCACGCTTCCCAGCCTCGTCCACCTAAAAACTAAAAAGTTTTTTTCAGGGCTACTGCCTCTTGCGAGGAATTGACAAATCCTCCAAGAGTATCACTTGTCACGAATAAGTGCTTCTCGTCTAGCCGTTCGGATTCGGCATAAAATTGTAGGTCCCTTCCATTCCTGTCGATAAGCGCACACAGGAATGGTTGCGAGTTGTTAGACACTAGGCCCTGGTTCTTCATAAGCCGTTGTGCCACCCGATTTATTTTGTTTCAACAATTTATTCAGTTTCACAGTTTCGTTTAAACCTTGAACTGAGTTCAATTTGTAGTTTAAGTTAATCGAGATCATTATATACCACTATACATAATACATTATGGAATGTATTTACTTATTTTTCATAACCAATTCCATCAGCAAATCTATGTCTGCTGCTGAAAAGTTGTTATTTATCTTTTTTTTTGCACAGTAATTGGCTTGTTTTCCATTTTTTTTTTAAATTAAGTTCGTGTCACTTGAAAAAAAAAAAAATGTCGACAGATAATCAACAACCCAAAATAATTGTTGCCGTTTCACGTATTCTTTGCTTCAGAAAGAGAAAGAAGAGACAAGGAAAGCTACGTACTGTTTGCAATGCGTCACTTGGTGAGGCAAAAACAAACAATGCTGCCAACTTTTTTTCATAAAATCTAGTTAAACGAAGTCCAACTGATCTGAAGATCAGATTTCACTGTGAAACCGGAAGAGTTAAACCAAAAATTTGAACTCAGTTCAAGGTTCAGCTGATCTTAAGTTTAAACTCCCACTGTGAAACTGGGGGTAAGACTTAAGAGTCCATCCTTTGGCTACCCTCTTTCCCCTTGCCAGGCCAAATTAAATTCGAGAATTTTCTAATTTCCTGAATTTTTTTTGCTTTAGTAGGAATATATTATTGAAGAAAGCAAAAAGCTATTTTAGAAATGTTCGCTTTCATTGGAAATGAAAATGAAAAAATTAGCAAATTAAAATTACTTCTGTTTAAGGTGGAGTGTCCGAATATAATCCAATTAAAAGTACAAGTAACTCTTGTGATCGCTTTGATATTAAAGTGGGCCCTTCACTTAGATGCTGTCATAATTTTCTTATACGAACATTTTGGTCGATGATGGCATCTAACGAAATAGCACGCGGAATAGCAGATCTATGAATCAAGAACATATAATAAGAAAAACGGTCTTCGAAGGCTTAAAATTTGTCAATAAAAGACATTACCTCTGCAAAAACTTAACTTTATTAAGCGTGCGCAAAGTAATTTATATTTTCTAAATTTTCTTCTTTAACGGTAAGTATTCTGTAAATATTCTTTAAATCGGTTACAATAATTATTACTCAGTTTAAAATCGGTCGGTATTCGTCAAATTGAAAAGGAAATATTTTGGCTTCGATTTATTCTTCCGACAAAATCAATCAATACTTTTCGCAACCGGGTAGCGTTTGGCCGAGGATTTTTAAAGTACATTTTCTACCTCAATCCCTCGAAACGTGATATAGGGAGTGCCACCTTTCAATCGATGTATCGGAATATATGAAAACTCATTTTTTAAAAATCGACATATTTTTCTCTAGTGAAAAGTCTAGTAGTGACTTCAAAAATGAATTTCGTGATCTAGGAAGTATCTACCACCTTTCAATCGATTTATCGCACGATACGGAAAACGAACTTTTATCTTTAAACTCATTTTGCGGCCAAACTGGCCACGAGACGAGAAAAGTCTCGGTCTCGCAGAACGAGACCGAGACGAGACTACCTTTTCAGCAACCGAGATGTGACCAAGGCGAGACTGTATATTTGGACCGAAATTTAAAGAGAGTCTAATAAATTACAAAATCCAATTTGAGTTACATATTTATTTTCTTCTGCACATATTCAAACGATAATCGAAAATATTCCGTTCCAATAATCAACAGTTTGTCCGATAATTGTATTTTTCGGAGACGAGACCGAGACAATACTTAATTATACGAGAACGACACGAGACCGATACGAGACTGAACATTTTCGATTTTAACGAGACCGAGACGAGACTTACAAAGATCTCGCAGAGTCACGTCTCGTGGCCAGCCCTAGTCCTAGACCTTCCAAAGTTAACACCTTTTTTGTTTAAACGCGATTTCCAGCTAGGTTAGGTTAGAAGGGGTGATGAAGTGGCAAGCCGAATCATCTCACTCGGATCTCAGTGGATCCATTGTGCTCCCCGGGAGCTGACTTGGGTAGGAGAAAGGATGGGTGAGAAGAGGACATTGTGGGTATCAGGTAAGGGTTATGGTAGAACGAGCCTCCCTGAACCATCCTGAAATTTGAATGAATTTCATGATGCTTGCAGGTGGCAAAATAGAGACATTATCTAATTCGTCGAAGAAGTATTCTCCGAGAGTTGCTCTTCTATTTCTAGCTAGGCTGGGGCATTCGCAAAGGAAGTGGTATGAGCCCTCCACCGCCTCCTCGTCTTGACACCCTCTACATAGATCAGTTGAGCTGATGCCCATTCTGCTCAAGTGGGTTCCCATGGAGCTGTGACCCGTGAGTACACCGGTCGTTTGTGGCTTTTAAGAAACTATGGTGAATTCTATATTTTTCTTGTTTTATAGGCCTAAGTACCCAGGGTGTGACTTGGCTCGGTTCAAGTGTTGCCCCGTTTTTGGCCAGTTCGTCTGCCCTTTTATTACCAAAAATGTCACGATGTCCTGGGACCCAACGAAAGGTAACTGTGTTTGCTGCGCCCAACGATGTTAGTTCGCCGCCACAGCAATCTATCAGTTTGGATTTTGTGACAATTGATGATATGTCTTTGATTGCAGCCTGACTATCTATGAATAAAACAATGTACTTACCCGTCAATTCAAGCGTGGAGAGATGCTTTGCAGCTTCACATACTGCAAGGACCTCTGCTTGAAAAACGCTACAGAAGTTCGGAAGTTTTATCGACTTGTTTATGGGTGGGTTTTCTGAAAAGATGCCAGACCCTACCCCATCGTCTGATTTGGACCCGTCAGTAAATACCGAGACTTGATCTACGTTTGTGACCCGGTTTTCCTTCCAGAGTTCTCTTGATGGGAAGTCTGTAAGTGCAACTGGGTTGAAATCAATGTGCGGTAAGACGTAGTCAGTTTGTATATTGATGTCAGTTATCGTCTTGTGACCATAGTGGCCCTTTTACCAATGTTTGCACTCTTTTAACCGAAGCGCACTATTGGCCGCCAGCTCTTCTGTAAAAAGGTCAAGTGGGGCAAGTGAAACGAAAGTTTCAAGGGCTGCGGTTGGTGTAGTTCTCATGGCACTTGTTGTACCTATACATGCTAGTCGTTGTATTTTTGTCATGGTCTTGAGATTGGTGGCTTTCTCAAGTGCTGGCCACTAGACCAAACATGCGAACGTTAATATTGGCCGTATGATGGCAGTATACATCCAATGGATGGTTTTAGGGCTGGGCCCCCATCTCCTACCAAAAATTGTATTGCGAGTATAGAATGCTATCGACGCCTTTTTCTCACGTTCCTTAATGTTTTCTCTCCAGTTTAGTTTACGATCAATTATCAGTCCAAGATATTTTGCCGTGCCCGTGATATGGAGCGGTGTCCAGCTAAACTAAGTATCTTTGAGGATTAAAAATTGCGTATTCGTGATCTACGGTTTTCCACCTGTTAATAGATGTATCACAAGATACGAATCTATTTTATACACACATACACATATAATTTTTATATTTTTATTTTCAGAAAGCATTTTCGGAAAACGCTTTTGCTTTCATAATGTGACAACCCGAAAAGTGCTTTCAGAAAATTTGTTTTCTTGAAAGTAAAAAGTCGCTTTTAGAAAGCACATTTCGTTAATTTTGTGACTACTCTCTGAAAGTACTTTCAGGAAAATTTCAAAATCGAAATTTTCGAAACGCTTTCTTAAAGCATTTTCTTTCAGTGTGTGACGGGACCTTTAAAGCTTAAGAACAAAAAAAAAACTATATACGAAATTGTATTGTATATACAATACATGTAAAATTGACAGTAGGTAGGTATATTTTGAAAACAAAACCCAAATTCTAATAAAAAAGATTTTATCGTGTTTGTTGACTTGCCAACTATAGACAAAAAAAATAATATTAAATAAAAAAAAAATACTAATAACTTTTTGTCTTCCCTCCTGGAAAAACACTAAGCAGATACCACAAATAATTCAATGCTAGTCAACAAAAAATTTCAGAATTCTATGCTAAATTGTTTTGATCTTAAAGGTACAAATGGGAGAGAGGGTGTTTTAGTCCACTTAAACGTACACAAAAATGCAATATATATAGCAATAGTTTTTAGAAATCAAATCAGCGAAATACAAATATATCTTTCTGGTGAAATTCTTCCTCCACTATACCTGACTGACAATCACTGACTTGAACCTTCTTCTGAGTAGCACATCATCTTTGCACAGTCAGTCACGATTTCCTTTTGAAGTCAGTCAATTTATTCCATGAAGTGCACAGCAGTACACCGCTACTGTAATTAAATTATTTCACCTTTGTGATTGACGATGCAGACAGCATCGACACAATTCTCTGATCATCGAGTTGTCGTCGCGGTCTTCGTTCGGTCGATCGCTGCGCTCTCACTATTGCGATTGATCATACTGATGCTGATGAAGATCATGCTATAATCGATTTGTCTAAACAAGTGACGAAGATGGCTAAGATGCGACGTCGAAGACATCGAATAGGGAATGCCGGGCGCGGGCCTGACGCTGACATGGATCAACTCAATCGGAAAATAAATTCAATGAGCAAAGTCTTCTCGTTCAATTCTCTCCCAATCGATGGATGATTGTAGCGAAAGTGTTTGTCGTGACGATCGAATTAATTGATCAATCAAATGAAGTAAAAATAAAAAAAAAATAATAATGATCGCTATCAAAGTGTTGATAGTTTAGCAAAAAGAGACGCAAAAAAACAGAAAGCCTATTAATGGCATACATTTATTGATCACTGTTGCTATTCACGGAGAGTTAACCAAAAATCGGGAACAGCTCTTATATTTTGTATGTATTTAAAAGTAATGACTCAAGATTGGTTTGTCATATCAACACGACATGACTTTTAACACTTTACCTTACAGCTAGCTCTCTAATGACTGTGCGCGATTTAGTTTGGGTCCACTGATATTTTTGACAGTTTACCAACAAAATTTACGCCATCAAAAGAGAACGCAAGCCAAACAGACGATTTTTCAATTTAACTTAAATAAAATTAATGATCGTATAAAAATCGCGCTTTGCATTAATGATCAAAGATCGATCGACTGATTATCCTAATGGAAAGCAAGTGATTAAAATTTTTGTATTCTATATAGTTAGATAGGTGTATCTATATTTAAAGTGGTGGCTGTATGCATATAATAAAAATGCAAGTGTTTTATACTTTTGATTGAGTTGTTTAAAAAGAAATATAAATATTTAATTATGGTCGAACGAAACATCATTTAGACAACCTGATGGGCGCCAAATTGGTTTTGATATATGTAGTTTGACAGAACGAGTTACCTATTTATTTAAATATTTAATTTGAAGAAGAACATGACGGAAGATAGGTATTATGATGAATCGGTTTATGGAATTGAAAAAAAAAACACTTATTCAATATTTTCAGAGAAAATATTTATAATACTCGTAGAGAAAAAAAAGAGGCAATAACATATTAAATAAGACAGACAATTTTGCATGTGGTTTCGATACTTTCACTATAGAGAGTATAGGAAAAATTTAGTTTCCAGGAAGCCTGTGATAAAAAATATATAAATCGGGTGGTACAACGGCTCATGAAGAACCAGGGCCTAGTGACTAACAACTCGCAACCATTCCTGTGTGCGCCTTTCGACAGGAATGGAAGGGACCTTCAATTTTATGCCGAATCCGAACGGCTAGACGAGAAGCACTTATTCGTGACAAGTAATACTCTTGGAGGATTTGTCATTTTTTCGCAAGAGGCAGTAGCCCTGAAAAAAAACTTTTTAGTTTTTAGGTGGACCAGGCTGGGAAGCGATCCCAGACCTCCAGCATGACAGTCGAACGCACTAACCATTACACTACGGGCTACTAAGCCTGTGATGCAAAACTTTTTATTCCAGTGGAATTACAAAATATATTTGTAGGTCTTGATCTAGTACCTTATCGAAACATTTATTTCATCCGGAGCAATAGTTTTGTTATCTGTAGAGCCAGTTAATGAAGGTTAATTTTGTTTACGTTGTGCATAAAAAGAGCCATTTTTACATAATTTGCCGCCCTGGGCACTTTTTTTTCTGCCGCCCCTAAAATGTTTGTTTGGTCACCGTTAAAAAAAAGTAGTTTGCCAAGTGCCGCAGCAACTAAACAAGTAAACAATGATTATAATGATAGCACCTAAATTTGTGAAGAAAAATTAAAAAATAAGAAATAGTTGGTAATTAAATATCTTTCATTAAAGCTTCATTCACATTTTTGTAGTATTCAATTTAACTCGGCATTTTTAAAAGCAACAAGATTATCTGTATTTTTTATAGCTACGTCTACGAGGAAATTTTTTTTTTTTTTATATATATAATTTTACGGCGTGCTTTTAAAGATGAAAATCCCTGCCTATGGATCAACATCGATGGTTTTTGCAATATAATTCACAATTCCAATAACAGCTAGGCTATTGAGCGTCCATTGTCTCAAAGAACTGCGCATATAATTTCTAATGCGTTTTAAGGCAGAAAAACTACGTTCTCCTGTTTCATTTGAGACAGATATGGATAAGAAAATTTTCAATGCGGTGTAAATATTTGGAAATGTGGAAATTTGATTTATGGCAACAATTAATTCCTTCAAAATAATTTTAGCAGACATGGTTGTTTTTGTTTTAATATTGTTGATGTGCAAACATTTCTTGAACTGAAGACATTCTTCTCCAAGTTGTTCATCCAAGTCGTTACGATAGCTAATTGACAACACGAGTGCTGATTCGATTATTCGTTTACTATTGGTATCCCCCAACTGGAGCAATTTATATCACATTATTTATTATTGTATTGAAACAATCATACTCCATTTTCTGTCTAATATTGAATTGAATTTCAGGATTAAGCTGACCATAAACGACGAACATGCTCCCGGAACGTGCTCGTTTGCTTTACCTCATAGACGACGAACATATTTGGCGAACATTCATTTCTTGTTGATCTTCAAAGCGTTAACATCTGCGTTAACATCCGCGATGTGAATCCGGTGATATACGCAGAAAAAAATGAGAATTGCTCGCGAACATCCCATACACGACGAACATCGAAGGAAACGAACACGAGAAAATCGAATTTTTTTCCCAACGGCGAGCGGTTCGCGAACCACCCCACAGACGACGAAAATATGTCGAGCACGAGCATGTTCGGCGAGCATGTTCGTCGTTTATGGCCAGTTTTAGTGCCCTCATCGAATTGCCTTTTCCTCATTCTTAGTCTCTGGGACTAGTCTTCATCCTCCCAATTTTTACCCGTCAATTTAGGCACTGCTATATAAATATTAGAACCACCATTGACTGTAAATATTTTTCCAATGGTAAGTATAAATAAGCAGCTGTTATGAGATCGAAAGAAATTAGATTAAGGGCTTATAGATAATTAGGCTACTTAGAACATATACGTTAATAAACAGCCTAATTTACGTTTCATATTATCTGAATAGGTCTAACTAGTAATTAAAGTTCTGAGTACTTTAATGACCGAATAAAGTCCCGACTAGCAAATTTAACTGGCGAGTAAAATACTCTGTCACAGTGCGACCGCTTAGAAAGAAAAAAACATGGGGAGGTATTTCAAAGCTTAGAAGAATAATTTAATACATTTTCTGCTTAAAAAGGAAATTACGAGTATGTTTAGGTTTTATTTTAAACAATTTAAATTAACGTATTTTTAATATAACCGCTTACCTCTTATGCACTCTTGGCTTCAATAAATTTATATCCTTTGTCTGACTATTAGGCGGCAAATGAGATTTCGGAGAGCCTCAGCAATCTCAGATGCCTGAACAGAATTCCTCAGCAAAAAATCTCAGTTTCGCTGTCAAAATACTGAGGAAAAATGTTTGGATTCGCTTGCTCAGCTTTTGACGGAGCAAAATCTCCGATATCTCTCTTTCCTGAACGCGCCTATTCAATTCACATTATTTGCTATTTGAAAAGAAACTTATGTATGCAGCAAATTTAAATTATTTAAAGGTCCAAAGCTCACATGTAGCACGGCGAATTCACAGATTCGGTTATCGTAAGTATGTTTACAAACAAAAATTAAATTGCACTCTTGAATTTTGAGAAAACGGGTGTTCTTCTAACTTGGCCTCGGATATAGATGATTTTAAATTTGACGACCCCAGCAAACGAAACAAGGACAATGAATTTCGGATCTGCACGTGGAACGTCCTGTCCTTATACAGAACACGTGCAGCCGAACAATTAGTGGAGATCTTGAACAGGCTAAAGGCTGACGTAACAGCCATCCAGGAAGTGCGATGGGATGGAGAGGGCATACGGAGACTGAAATCGTGTGACATCTACTACGGCGGGTGCCTTAAGGAGCAGGGTCAGCGACTTTTTGGTTGCGGTTTCTTGATAGGGGGATACTTAGGCAAGAAGTCTTGGGCTTCCGAAGTGTAAGCGAGCGCCTGGTCACAATCCGTATCAAAGGCAAATTTAAAAACATTACGCTGATCTGTGTTCACGCCCTCCATGAAGAGAGAGATGACTCAACCAAAGAAGCATTCTACGATCTCCTGGAGACAACGTATGATATGTGCCCGAAGTACGACGTGAGGATCATTCTTGGTGACTTCAACGCAAGATTCGGAAAGGAGGGTATCTTTGGTTCTATATCCGGAGGACACAGCCTCCACGACGAAACTTCCGGCAACGGACACAGGATGGCAGGCTTTGCGGCAGGGCGAAATGTCATCATCTGAAGTACCTGTTTCCCTCACCTCAATACACACAAAGGGACTTGGCGGTCGCGGGATCAACGTACCGTCAACAGGTTGAGTCGATTGAGGGTTGTAGCGGCAGGGGAGATGTTCGAAAATGTTATAAGAGGGTGAAACAATCCACCCAAGGATACAAAGCTAGACCGGAAGCCTGCCGAGATGAGAGTGGGAATAAGGTAGTAGACACACGGTCAGTTCTGAGGATCTGGAAAGACACTTCTCTAGACTGCTTAACGGCGAAGACAGCCAAGATTCCACTAGTAGGCACAACGCTCCATTCAACTTGTATGATGATGGCCAAGAGTTCCGTCCACCCGACCTAACCGCAGTGCGGCTGGCGTCCGTTTGTGCAGGATGAAGATGGAGAAATCTCGCTGCTCCGCCAAAATTGGTAGGAACACCACCGAATCCTTTGATGTTGAGAAATGATTGAGGCAAGGCGACGAGTGATCATGCAACCTATTCAACATCGTTCTTGAAGCCATTGTACGCAACGCACATGTCAACACCAGCGGAACAATCTATCGAAAGTCCGTTCAATTGCTTGCGTATGCAGATGACATAGACATTGTCGGCAGAACGAAGTGAGCTTTGCGCATTTGAGAGCATTGAATCGGAGGCGGCTAAAACAGGATTGGCGGTAAATGAGGACAAGGAATCTCAACAGCTTCGACTTGGGCAAAATGTCACGATGGACAGATATAACTTCGAAGTTGTCAAGGACTTTGTCTACCTGGGCTCCACTATTACCTCGTAAAATGACATCAGTGCAGAGATCAATCGAAGAATTACTCTCGCCAACCGCTGTTTCTTCGGTCTAAGAAGGCATTTAAGTAGTAAGGCCCTCTCTCAGAGAACCAAGGAGACTTTATACAAGACCCTAATTATCCCGGGACACTGAGAAAATCGGATAAAAATCTGCTAGGGTGCCTTGAAAGGAAGATTCTTCGTGTGATTTTCGGTCCGGTGTGTATCGAAGGAGCGTGGAGGAGAAGCTTCAACGATGAGCTATACGGGCTATACAGCGACGTTGACCTGATCAAAAAGCTGAAAATACAGCGGCTGAGATGGCTGGGGCACGTGGAGCGTATGGGCAGCAACGCACCTGCCCGACGAGTCTTCGAATCCAACCCCGATGGGGTACGCAGCAGAGGAAGAACCCGTAACAGGTGGCGCAAACAAGTGGATGACGACATCAAAGCACTCGGTGTGCGCAACTCGAAGCGGCTAGCTAGGGACAGAGCTGGCTGGAGGGGCTTGTTAGTTGAGGTCGAATCCCATCCTGGGCTGTGAGCGCCATCTAAATTAAAGTAAAGTTAATAAGTAAAGTAACTTTGCTTCATCTTCTAACTCTAATAACTTAACCTCAACTAAATTTATTTTTAAAAAAGTTGGCCTGCTAAGTTGATGTCAAATAGCATGACGCGCGTGTTCACAGAATACTAAAGAGATGTACTCAATTTGTTTGTATAATTACCTTTCACATAATTTCACATAATGTATGTTATGTACTACATAATGTAATATATTTTAATCTGAACTATCGATAATGACCTGCTTACTTTTTTTTAGGTAAAGGGTTGAATGCGCTTAACTGAGACAATATAATAGTATTTAATTTGATTCAGTTCAGTGTACTTTCCAGTTAACCGAACTATAGATAACTAAAGTTTAGGATTTGGTACGATATACTATGTCGACTTTCAAAACATCGACTCCATAAAATCGACTTTTATAATGTCGACAAAAAAATGTCGACTGGTTAAAACACCTACCAATCAAAATATCCAAAAAAAAACTGGATCGATTGTTTAAAATACCGATTTTCAAAACGTCTTCTTATATTTTGATATTTTGGTAGTCGTCACCAGTAACCTAACCCACCTAATGACCAAGTTTTTCTGCATTAAGTCGAGGCATCCCTTCAGAAAACCCAACAGCCAAGTCCGGAAGAAGTCGTTTTTGGTGACTCCAACCCAGTAAGTGACCCAACTGTATCAAACATCTCTGCAATCTGGAGAAGGTAGCTGATATCATCAGAAATTCAAAGCCGAAAAAGTCAACAGGACCAGACGGAGTCTATTATTACATTCTGAAAAGGTTGCCACAAGCAGTGATGATCTTTTTTACAATCAACTGCATCAACACCTGCTACTTCCTCCAAACGTGAAAAACATCTAAGATCGTGGAACAAGCATTACTTCGGAGACTAAAAAGTTTCTATAGTGAAAACGCCATCATACCGGACATCTAGTTTGGCTTTAGGGAAAGTAAGTTTCCTCTGGAACGACAAAAATGTGTAGATGTAAAAAAAAAACACAAAAACAAACGACATAACCTTGAAAGATGGTTTAATTGCCTACAACCTTGGCCTTCAATACTTTCGGAGATGTAGATCGATTCGCATTTTCCAAAATGGCGGATTTTGCCAGGGCCATGGATGGCGTCCCGGAAGCCCAGAAATAAGTTTTTCTAACAGGTCTCTTTCATGCACAAAAAAAAAACAGCCAAATTTCGAAAAGCTTTTACTTTGGACTGGGATATCTCATCATCTTCAAAAATATATCAAAATTTGTTAAACTTTGTGCTCTACAATTTTATCATAACAACAATTTACATACGTTTCTTAGAAAATGAGAAAAATGCGAAAAAGGAAAAAAAAAATACAACGACGTAACCTCAAAAATATTGTCCACACAGAAAAAAGTTTTGATAGAAAAAAAAAAAACAATTTATTTTATTCCAACAAATTTAGTTATTTTAGCTTTCCACCTCGATGGTTTCGGAGATACAGATCAATTCGCGTTTTCCAAAATGGCGCGCGTACCGAAAAACAGGACATGAGCTTTTCTAAGAGTCTTCTTTCAGCTATAAAAAAAAATTAGCCGTCCTATATTTCGTTCCATACAACGATTGTTTTTTGACTAATTTTCATGTAGGTACTATTGAGTAAAATTAAGAAAAATATTTCGTTCCATACAACGATTGTTTTTTGACTAATTTTCATGTAGGTACTATTGAGTAAAATTAAGAAAAATATTTTCTTCTCTCAAAAAACGGTTCCTAAACGAAATAAAACTGAACTCTTTTAGGATAATTTTTTTTATTTCAAAAAAAAGATGGTTAATGTTCATTGGTATGTCTCTGTTAGAACCATTTTGTTTTGTCTTTTTGTTTTCCTCGAAAAGGGTTGTTTTTTTTTAATTTATAGATCACCCTTATAAGTTAATATAGGGTGTTCTGTTTTGCACAAGGTGTGACAAAATTTTACTGAATTTATCTTGGTTCGAAACAAGAAACAAAAATCGTATAGGAAGTGGAGAGGGTTCTATAGCCCACAGTTAAGGTGGCAGGATAAATAATTACAGTATTCCCCGCTTAATTGCACTGACCATTTTTTCAGACTTTTGGGTCAATTATCCGGGTGGTTCAATTAACGGAACCCCGCTTTGTTGACCGACCTGTTCAATTAAGCAAAACCCGTATAATTGCATGAGTCGGTCAATTAAAAGATAAAATATTCATCTAATGAACTCACTATAAAAATTTCAGTGCCAATTTTTGTCCTTCGAAGTAACTATAATTTATTTTTAGGTTCGTTTTATAATAATTTCTTTTGGTCATTCAATTAAACGAAAAATTTACATGATTTAAGTTTTTCATCTGCATTTTTTTTTAAGATAAATTAAGCGAGTAATTCAATTAGGCAGGGTTCAATTAACCATTTGAAAAGCTACTCCACTTATACGGGAAATTCTCAAACGCAATTTGTTCGGTCAATTAAGCGGGATGTTCAATTAAGAGAGGTGCAATTAAACGGAGATTACTGTATATGCAAAATTAGTGTTAGATATACAAAATTGTCTTAAAATAGATAAAAGGACAACTTTTCTTAAAGCCAGAAATGCCTTCTTTAATTTTCGTTTTAATTCTTAATATACCCATCGTAATTTCAATTTTTATTAAAACCTAGAAATTTGTTTTTGACCTACAAATTCGAAAAAAGCATTTGTTTTTAATCACTCTAATGTTTACAGTACGTAACATACATATGTATATAGGTGCAGGTGGTAGGTACTTAAAATATCTATTAAAAACGTTCTTCGAATAATGCCTTAGACTTCCAACAAGCTTTCCTATCTTGTCAGCTTCCGTTGCCTGTAGTAATTGTTGCACCACCATGCCACCCCGGGATAATTGCTTATACTATACTCAACCATCAACTATACCTTTAAACTATGTATAGCTAAAATAACATTAATTTCATTTCCCATTGGGGGCAAAAACCACGTCACAGTTGGTGTTGGAACCTCCTCATACACACACTATTAGCTCCGCACTCATCCCTGTTTACGATGTGTAAATTGGTTATAGGATTTCAATTCAATCTGCGGAACGCTGGCTGCAAGCCAAGAAGCAGCATAACCTACCTCTCTCTGCATCCATCTGAATCTGACAAAATTGACTGACAGCTGGACTCCATTAGAGCCGTGGGGCATACTCGTATAGATAGTTTTTTTTTGCATTTTTGTTTTTTTTTTTTCTACCGGTTTCTACACTGTGCTCTCTGCTCGTTGATTGATTGAACACTCTATTCTGCTCACCTCGAATCATGCCACTTGTCTCAACGAATCCGCAGCTGCCGATGCAATTTTGATGAACTCATTTGCATCTCAGACCAGAACCGGAGTCAGTGGCCAATTCCCATATGATGATTTCGTCACTACAGTCTTCGGAGTCCCGGCGATCACTGAAAATGGAAACTACGATCGTTTCTCTCTCACATAAGTAAGTAGGTATCTGGCTCGCTGGGAGATTAACGTCAGCTCGAATGTGTGAAATCTTGGAATTCCATATAATATGCAGCGTATCGGGGTATTTCGATTTGTTTGCTGTTGGGTTTCTCCCCCAAACCCATTTTGATATCTGATGGTCTTATACGGGGAGAAAAAAAAAAAAGAATGAAAGATTAACAGATCTCTCACTCAAAGACTCAGGGTATCATGAGGGAGATTATGTCACTTCGAACGTGAGCTCAGCTTAGTTTCAATTGGCTGCTGTTCGGTCAATCTTCTTATTAACAGTCTTTTGTTCCATCAGGAATTGTTCTTAGACCAAAACTTACAGAGTTTCACTGAGAGGATTGAAAATGCCGTCCAGGAAGTAATTATTGTCTCGAAGATTTTTTTGATGGAAATAAGTACAGGAAAGATTAGTTTGTGACATTTGTATGATTTGATGGAATCTTTTTCACAAAAAAATAATAGGTAATTAGAACCAGATCAATATTTTTTTTTTTTCACACAACATTGAATGAATTCTATCAGACAGAATGGCTATAGACTATTATATTCCAAGTATTTATGGTAATACCAAACTTGATAATGGTTTCATTATTCTTATGCTTAACACATTTTCAAGCTAGTATCAACCATCACTCAATCAATCCCACAAACAACTAAATTGGCAAACGGTAGCTCCATTATTCGATTTGATTGTGATCAATTTGAATGAAATCATTTTGACCCGTAGATATTGGGCATTGAGATCGAGATGATGGCGCGGTAGCACAACAATTTACCTATAAAAATGCTACAACAACTTCAACTATATAGCAAACAAATGAAAAAATATCCTTTATTGATCTTTGATCTCTCGCTATATCGCTGGCACAATCCGGCATTTTGCTCCCCAGTGAGTGCGCGAGTTCAGTGAATCACATTAATCCCGAAGAAAATCGATAAGTTTCAATGTTAAAGTCGTGACTTGGTTTCTTAGTCCAATTCTGAAGGTACCTACTTCCAGACACAGCCATCAAGTCAATTGTTTGCACTACTTTAGCGCGCGGGGGAGACTGAATGAACTCATATAGGAAGGAACAGGTAAGCTGGTCGTATCGGTAGGTACCTATTGCTTTTGGACGTCATAAATAAAAGCCATAGAAAATATTTACTAGAAAAATGCTTATTGCGCGCATGTGCTTCTCGAGGTGTGTTATTTCTTGAGGCGCCCTGCCTGATGTGCGTGCATGACAGTGTGTATATAGCAAAGATATCAATTTATAAATCCTTTTGGTAGAAGTGAACAGAGTCGTTGCGATATAATTATACAAAATAGGGACTTTTTAAAATTTAAATAAAGCATCAATAATTTTGTATGTTATGAGATTTCTTCGGAAATGTTCAGCCTCTGAAATTGGGGAAGACATTTTGTTTGTCCTCGTTAGCCTAGTAAAAAAAACTTAAGTCACAGTTTTCGAAAATAAAACGCATGCAAGTTTCCACCATCTTGATTTATTAAGGATGTGGATTTTTTGCAATGTTAAAAGTTGCACTAGGATAATTAATATTATTTTAAATGAAAAGAATATTATTTTTGTTCTTTCGCTGTGCATGAGATTTGGTGTTGCAAGTAAAATAAAGCTGTATGGAAAAATATAAGGCTATAATAACGGTTCGCACTTAAAAAAAAAAGAAAGTTTTTAAAAATCGCAAGAGACCGCCAGAACTTTTGCTGACAACGTTACTCTAAATTTCTCAGAAGATCCGCCACCAGCATTAAGTGCAGAGGACCAGTGAAAACACTGTCAACAAGCCATCAGAAGTGCCGCCTCTGTTGTGCTGGGTTTCACTAGGCGACCACAACGAAACCCCTGGTTCAATGAAGAGTGCTGGCTGGCGCATGCAGCTAATGTAAAGACGAGGCCTACCAGGCAATGCTGCAGACTCGAACAAGAGCTGCTGAGAGAGTAGCCCCGGGAGCTCTACGGACTGAAAAGAAAAGAGGGACGCCGACTTCTCAGGAGGAAAAAAAAGGACTCGAAGCGGGCGGTTGAGTTTATTGAGGGTTGTAGCAGCAGGGGTGATGTTCGAAAATTGTATCAAAAGGTGAAACGATCCACCCAGGGATACAAAGCTAGAACAGAAGCCTGCCGAGATGAGAGTGGGAATATGGTAGTAGATACACAGTCAGTGCTGAAGATCTGGAAAGAACACTTCTCTAGACTACTAAACGGCGAAGACAGCCAAGATACCGCTAGTTCACAGAACACTCCATTCAGCTTGGACGATGATGGCCAACAGATCCGTCCACCCGACCTAATCGAAGTGCGGCTGGCGATATCCAAACAAACTTAAGTCGTACAAGGCTGCTGGTGCGGATGGCCTACCAGCTGAACTATTCAAATCAGCGGCAGATGATTTGGTAAAGGAGCACACACCATCTCATTCGCAAAATTTTGGCGCATGAAAGTATGCCCGATGAAAAGAATATCAGTATTGTGTGCCCAATCCCCAAAAGGTGATGCTCTGAAATGCATCAACTACAGAGGAATTAGTCTCCTTAACGTCGCTTATAAAATCTTGTCGGCTTTCCTGTGTGATCGCTTAAAAGTTAAAACCTTTTGTCAACGATCTGATCCGCCCTTATTAGTGTGGTTTTAGCCCAGGCAAGTCAACCGTCGTCGATCAAATGTTCACACTTCGACAGATTTTAGAAAAAACCCTGGAATTCCAAATCGATACTCACCACCTCTTTATCGATTATAAAGTCGCGTATGATAGCGTGTAAAGGGACGAATTATACAGAATGCCAAATTCGTCGGCTGGTGCAGGATGACGATGAAGAAATCTCGCTGCTCCGTCAAAATCGGTAAGAACACCACCGAATCATTTGATGTTGAGAAAGGATTGAGTCAAGGCGACGCGTTATCATGCAACCTATTCAACATCGTTCTTGAAGCAATTGTACGCAACGCACATGTAGACACCAGCGGTACAATCTATCAAAAGTCCGTTTAATTGCTTGCGTATGCAGGTAACAAAACCAAGTATACGCTGTCATCGAGAGAGGAATCTCAACATCTTCGACTCGGGCAAAATGTGACGATGGACAGATATAACTTCGAATTTGTCAAGGACTTTGTCTACCTGGGCTCCACTATTACCTCGCAAAATGACATCAGTGCAGAGATCAAGCGAAGAATTACGCTTGCCAACCGCTGTTTCTTCGGTCTAATAAGGTATTTAAGTTATAAGGCCCTCTCTCAGATAACCAGAAGACTTTATACAAGACCCTAATCATCCCAGTCCTGCTCTATGGGTCAGAAGCATGGACATTGAAAAAAATCGGATGAAAGTCTGCTAGGTGGGTGCTTTGAGAGGAAGATACTTCGTGTGATTTTCGGTCCGGTGTGTATCGAAGGAGTGTGGGGGAGAAGATTCAACGACGACCTATACGGGTTATACAGCGACGTTGACCTGGTCAAAAAGCTAAAAATACAGCCACTGAGATGGCCCGTAGCGTTTTGGTTAGTGCGTTGGACTGTCACTCATCTCGTTCACCTAAAAACTAAACAAAAGTTTTTCAGGGCTACTGCCTCTTGCGAGGAATTGACAAATCCCCCTAGAGTATCACTTGTCATTAATAAGTGCTTCTCGTCTAGCCGTTCGGATTCGGCATAAAATTGTAGGTCTCTCGCATTCATGTCGACACGCGCACACAGGAATGGTTTGCGAGTCGTTAGTCACTAGGCCCTGGTTCTTCACGAGCTGTTGCGCCACCCAATTTATTAATTTATTTATAGATTTTGCATTGACTAAGACTTTTTACAGAAAAATGTATGTTCGTAGAACTGGGCCCATTTCAATGAATTGTCTAGCAACCGGTCCTGCTCTTAAATTTCAGTTCAGACAAATTGGATTTCTATTGACAGGCTAAAAAGATGAACATGATTTTCAATTATTCCTCCAATCGTTGCCTCAAGGCTTATTCGCATTTTAAAATTTTCTCTGTCTATATCTATGTCTGTCTCTCTCTCGTTCACAAAATCTCCTTCTGTCTTCGATATCTTAGACACTCCATCTAATTTCATATCGATCACGATTTGTCATTTGGACTGTATAATGGATTTATGATCTCCAAGAGCATTCTCCATGGAGAATGCATTTTGCCTTTTGACATTCGATTTGACACTTGTGTATGGAATTATACCTTTTACCAGTAGTGCATTTTTATATGCCAGGTAAATATATCTATAGGACTGTGCGTGGAATGCAATTAAAAACCTTTTAGAGGTGAATTTGTGGAATGCATTGCGCTGCTGGGTTAGGTATTTGGCAATATTGGTAGCAGGTGGCTTCGATCAAGAGATTTTTGCGCGTAGATATGATGCCACATTATTATAGACCGTATAACTGACAGATGAGAAACGTAATTGAATGCAATCAAATCAAATTGACTGACTGGACTACCACAAAATGTTTTGTTGCAAATTGTTGTTTTGAATTTGCTTTTTCTGTTTTATAGTACGAGTTCAGACATGTAATGATATGAATCGTAATTGTTGACCAATTTGTAGAGATTTTCAGTTGCAGAGCTACCAAAGTCTCCCGTATTTGGTTTGGATTTTGTCTAAACAGGAAATGGCTCTCAATCAAGCCATATGGTGTAGTTGGATTTGCATAATTGTTTGGTGTGTATGCTGGATAATGCCTTAGGGACCGGACTTGTTAGTATGGAGATATCAGTAATAAATGAAGTAAGGAATTCGCAAGTTGATGAATAGTGAATTGCAATTAGCTGGATGTTCATTTGAAAAACATTCAAAAATAAGGAGAAACTTTATTGTGATTATAGTTGTTGCGGTAAGCCATGATATTTCTGTAACCGCAAGCCTTTTGGAAGAGGATGCGATTTTCTTTTTCAGTGCTGTCTAGAACATTTCCATCGATTAAGAAATCTTTAAAATCGTGACAATTTTTGTTAGCAATTTTGTTGTTGCAAAAAAAAAACATTTTTGTTTTTTTAATATGAAAATGAGAAAGAAATCACGATTTCTTACTGGAGTTAAAATAATTTAAAAAAATACACAAATTACGCAAAGATAAAAATAGTTAGGTACCACCGCCGCCGTTTCTTAGATCTGTATCGATTTATATTTGTATGGGGGTAACCGTATGGGTTATTGACCGAATGCACGACTGTATAGCACAAACTCCTCTTATTTTCAAGTGCTCATATAAAATATCAAAAACTGTGTGTTCTGGTATCATTTAAAAACATGAAAACACTATCGAAACCAGGCAATTTGCTTTTTAATTGCCTAAATTCCTAAGCTATATAAGTTATGCTAAACAAAAAAAAAATGCCAAATGATTTCTTGAACAAATAGGAATTTATGCAAAATTTCAAAATCGTTGGAGCAGTTTTTTTTTAAATTATTTTCTTATAAATATAAAATGTTGATCACAATTTTAGGAAAAACAAATTCAAACGCCAATTATTACTGCGCAGATTTTGATATATCTAATTTAAAAAAAAATCATAAAAACGTTTACGAAAATTCAATTTTCAAATTTAAAAAAAAAATGCCAACTAAATTCTATTCCTCCCAAAATTTCATGAAAATGTTTTTGAAAAATCAAACTCTATTCCTATTAAATAATTTTGATTTTTTTTTTCAAAAATTTGATGTGCAATATTATTTAAACTTTTTAGAAGCTTACTGTGTAAGAATATAATTATTTGAACTGTTCATTTCATAATGAGAAAGTCGAAAATATGATCAATGGTTCTATGGGAATGTCCTACTGTTAATAACAATGCAAAATAAAATAATTTAGTTGTCAAAAGAAATTTACAATAAGTAATGAATATGTACTTACAAACATACATTATTTTAAATATTATTTGAGCTGTTTTCGAGAAAAATAAGTTTTTCTTAATTTTGTTTTTAACATTTGTATGGAAGGGGTATCATTATTTTTAGTTCTAGGAACATTATTTTTTCAAGAATTCTTGAAACTGTTACGAAATCACTTGTTTCTGCGTTTTAAGAAAATTGACTGAGTAGTTTTCGAAACATAATGTATCTATACTTTTTTTCTTAAATCAACTGAATACCTAAGTGTACACTAGACTATTTGGTATTTCCACAACTTGCAAGTTTCTGCAAGGTCTGGTTTTCGAAATGTTTACATCCAAATTGATTTTACTGTATATTTTTAACCAAAAGAGACAACACCGTAAGTCGTTACGTCGTTAGTTCCAACACCAAACCTTTTTAGAGTTTGTAGTTTTCAAAATTCCAAATTAAATTTTCATGGTTTTAGTATCACTATCCACGTCGTGAAAACAGAATTTTTTAATAGATCTGGAGGTCAATTCTCGATCTGTGAAGCTGTGAAGTGATAAATTTTCTAAAACTTCACACGTTAATAATTCGATTCTGGAGGAGTGTGTAAAAGTGATATTAACTGTCCAAAATTGATAAAAAATTACTAAGTTTTGACATTTTATTTCACTTTTTCACACTCATCCAGAATCGAAATATTAACCTTTGAAGTTTTGGAAAATTTATCACTTCACAGCTTCACAGATCGAGAATTGACCTCCTGGTTCTCGCAATATTTGTTGATACTCTTTTTTTTTTTGTTTATTTTGATGGGCCTTAGGTCAAATGAAACAAATTTATTTATTTTGATATCACGATGTTTCGTCCATGACTATGGACATCATCAGGTGAAAACAATGAGTTTCTATATTTGCATTGATAAATATAAAGATTACAAGAATTGTTTACAAATTTTTACACAAACAATATATAAACTTACATTTGTTACATTTATATTGCACTTTAAAACAAAAATTAATTTCAATTCAGTATGAAGTGGAATTGACAAGTAACAGCCATATAGATTTTAATTTATATAAACATGATCTTGGTAGTAGATCATTTCTCAAAGCTTTTTCCTCCCCTTCCTCTCCAGCAGGTGTTTATATTGCGGGCTTACGTCTTCCATGTCAGTTCGTCGGTTCATCGTATTGTCAGCGTTGATGATATGCAGGGTTTCAATAATCGTTCTCTTGGTGTAGTGTGGTTCCCTTTGTCCCGGTCGACATTGAACGATTTTTTCAGTGCCGACAAAAATTGTTGGACAAGGACATGATCCTTCCAGTTTCGGCCGATTTTTCCATTCAACACGGGAAAAATCGTTCAATGTAGACCGGGACTTTGCAATATTTTGACATCTTCGAAGTTAGGAAAGTGTTTGTGGTTAATACAGTGTGATGTCAGTGCTGTCTTCTGTACTGCATTACTTTTTAAGTCCGATTTATGTCCGGAAAGTCTGTTTTTTTAATTTTTGTTTCGTCGTTCCTATATAAGTTTGTTGGCATTCTTCGTCCGTATTTCCATTACAATTTATTATGTAGATTAAGTCCGAATGTTTCATTTTGTCTGTTTTTGTTTTTAGGTTTGTGTATAGTTGTGAAGTTGTGTAAGTTGATTTCATCGCCATTGTGTATTTGTATGTATCCAATAGTTTGGCATTTTTGAAACGTTCCGCTATTTCTTTGATGTAGGTGAATGATTTGTAGACTATATTTTGTTGATCTGTTGATGTTTCTATTTCTGGTGGCTTTGTTTTTCTATTTTCATATTGTGTTATAAGTGTTTTTATTATTTGTAGTGGAAAGGCGTTTTTCCGTAATATGTTTTCTATTTTTGTTTTGTTGTTTTTGTGAAACTCACTTATTGTGAGAACTCTTTTTATCATGTTATTGACTGTGTTGAAAATCGTCTGTTTAGGGTATTGAGACAGGTAGTTTATGAGCCTCCCGGATGAGATGGGTTTTTGGAACCAATCCATTTTGAGTCTTTCCTCTTCCTTAATGACAACTGTGTCCAACTGAGACAATCTATTTTTATTTTCCACTTCAACGGTAAATTGTATTTTCTTATGGAAACTATTAAGGCAGGTGAGGGTTGCTTGGATGTCTTCCGCTTTTATTACTGCAAATATATCATCCACATATTTGGTCAACACTTTTGGTTTGTTTGACAATTTTTGCAGGCAGTTGTCCAAAAGGTCTTCAAGGAAAATATCTGCTATTATGGGGGAAGCTGGGTTCCACATATGCATACCATCTCTCTGTTGGTAAGTTTTACTACCGTAAACCAAATAATTATTATCGATTATGCAAAACCTGACTAATTCGATAAATTTGGTTTTCTTGATGAGTGTATGTTCCTTTACCTTGTCCCAATTCTTATTTATTAGTTCTAGTGCCATTTTTAGCGGAATGTTCGTACAGAAAGAAATTACATCAAAGGACACTAGAACTTCGATCTTTTCAATTTTTAATCCACATATTTTGGATTTGAATTCGAGAGAGTCCTTGACATTGTATTTTGAATTAAAAGTCAGGTTTTTCAAAATACTGATCAGGTATTGTGGCCAAAGCTCAATTGTTCTCCATCTGTCATAGTCAATGCTATGGAACTTTCAATGTTTTTTGTTCGGGTTACCGTAAAGCTTAAGTTTTTATATTTCGCGAAGATGAATAAGTTTAAAATTTTGCAATAGAAATTGAACCTTGTTTTTTGGAAAGACATTAATAAAGAATCATTATTACCAATATCCTGTTTGAATAAATCTTCTAAGTGTGCTGTTTCATTTGTGATGAAGTTTGGTGTAAATCCATGTTTCCTGCAATTTTGAAGAAAATTTTTGCTTGCTGTTTGATTCTCTTCGTGCTCAGTTTCCTATATTGTTTGAGTGTGTTGCAGAATTTGTTCCCATATTTATCCCTCATACTGTTGTAGAAAGCCATTTTTATTTTTAATAATTTCCATAAGAAACTACAATTTACCGTTGAGGTGGAAAATAACAATAGATTGTCTTACTTGGACACAATTGTCATTCGGAAAGAGGAAAGACTCAAAATGGATTGGTTCCAAAAACCCACCTCATACGGAAGGCTCATAAAGTACCTGTCTCAAAACCCTAAACAGACGATTTTCAACACAGCCAGTAACATGATAAACAGAGTTGTCACAAAAAGTGATATCGAGTTTCACAAAAACAACAAAATAAAAATAGAAAACATATTACGGAAAAACGCCTTTCCGCTACAAATAATAAAAACACTTATAACACAATATGAAAATAGAAAAACAAAGCCACCAGAAATAGAAACAGCAACAGAACAACAAAATATAGTCTACAAATCATTCACCTACATCAAAGAAATAGCGGAACGTTTCAAAAATGCCAAACTATTGGATACAGACAAATACACAATGGCGATGAAATCAACTTACACAACTTAACAACTATACACAAACCTAAAAACAAAAACAGACAAAATGGAACATTCGGACTTAATCTACATAATAAATTGTAATGGAAATACGGACGAAGAATGCCAACAAACTTATATAGGAACGACGAAACAAAAATTAAAAAAACAGACTTTCCGGACATAAATCGGACTTAAAAAGTAATGCAGTACAGAAGACAGCACTGACATCACACTGTATTAACCACAAACACTTTCCTAACTTCGAAGATGTCAAAATATTGCAAAGTCCCGGTCTACATTGAACGATTTTTCCCGTGTTGAATGGAAAAATCGGCCGAAACTGGAAGGATCATGTCCTTGTCCAACAATTTTTGTCGGCACTGAAAAAATCGTTCAATGTCGACCGGGACAAAGGGAACCACACTACACCAAGAGAACGATTATTGAAACCCTGCATATCATCAACGCTGACAATACGATGAACCGACGATCTGACATGGAAGACGTAAGCCCGCAATATAAACACCTGCTGGAGAGGAAGGGGAGGAAAAAGCTTTGAGAAATGATCTACTACCAAGATCATGTTTATATAAATTAAAATCTATATGGCTGTTACTTGTCAATTCCACTTCATACTGAATTGAAATTAATTTTTGTTTTAAAGTGCAATATAAATGTAACAAATGTAAGTTTATATATTGTTTGTGTAAAAATTTGTAAACAATTTTTGTTATCTTTATATTTATCAATGCAAATATAGAAACTCATTGTTTTCACCTGATGATGTCCATAGTCATGGACGAAACATCGTGACATCAAAATAAATTAATTTGTTGATTTTGACCTAAATCCCATCAAAATAAACAAAACTTATCAACATAAAAGGTCATAACAATATAACAAAGTACTTTTTTTTTTATTAAGCGCGCACTTAAAGTATTTTTACTACCCTTTAAATTTTTAAACACAGTGCGAGTGTTAGGATGCACATTGGTTTTGAACCTCTAAATATCGAAATGGCAGGGAAATATAGTGCCGGGTAAAGCATTCACATTCTTGTAGTGCGACTAATACCTTTCTCCACATAAAAGTCGATTCATTCCTGTTGCAAATTGCAGTGAAATATTAATTTCCCAAAATTATCTGACTTAATATAGGTAGGTACAGGACAGCAATACAACGTGTCCTTCAAAAGATAATAAATAAATTAACTTTTATTGGTGTCTTTAATATTTTTTTAATTTATTGAACTGTTTTTTTATCCTTTAACAAATATTTACTTAATATTCACACTTTCAACTTTTATTAATTCAATTTAATTTAAATCGGAAAACAAAATCAGTTCCGTGTTTTAAATTTTATACACTAATCTTTGTTACCGAAGAGATGAACAAAATACAACAAAAAACAGAAAACTCAAAGTAAAAATAAAAATGAGACCACCCGCACCTTGGTGTCATAATATATGAAACTATTAAACCTTCAGCTTCATTCGAATCTGATGTTTATATGATAATCCATGCTATTCATTCCCATACAGGAGAAAGAAGTTGAAAAAAGACACAACGACCGACGATGACGACGACGACGACGAACGATGGACGATGACCATTGACCATCATGGACGATGGACGTTCCAGAAAAGGATACATCACCAGAAAACCCATACACACAATATATATGTATAACAAAACAAAAACCTGACGATTTATGCACAACAAACAGCTACAACAACAAAAACATTTTGGTTAACAACTATAAATTACCCGCCGTGCTCCGATCCATTAGAGGTTATTAATTAGCCATAAATAACACCGTGCATGCCGCCACCATCACCGCTGCCGCGCGGCCACGCTAACTCAAATTGTACCCTTGTTAAGGTTTTGTTCTGTACCGAAGACATTCGTTCAGTCGGAAACAAAAAGTGTCACAGGTTTTGTTTTTTTTCTTTTTGTAGAAGGTGTTATGTGAAACACTCTTAAATCTAATCCCGGTATGTGATGAGAAAAGAATTTCATTGCTTAAGAGTTAAAATAAAGTAATTAGGTCTGGGTAAGGACTTACTGTACCAAAAACATTGGAAAAATATATTAGTTAAAATTTTGAAGAATTTTGTTTTTCAAAAATAAACGTTTTCATACGTATTGGTTTCAATCAAAGAATTATTATTATTCAAAACTTTCATTTTGTATAAAATGTATCATGTTCTCATGGCTAATGTTATGTTATGTTATCATAAAGAAATCATTTTTAATTTTTTTAAAGTCATTCTTGGTTATGTAAAATATTTTTTTCAATTTTTGTTGCAGGATTCAAGAGGAAGGCGTTTTATTTATTCAGGAAAGATAGATTTTTTGTGGAACGAAATATAGGACGGCTGATTTTTTTATAGCTGAAAGAGGGCTATTAGAAAAGCTTATGTCCAGTTTTTCGGGACGCCATCGCCATGCCATCCCCCTGGGCATATCCGCGATTAAAAAATTTTAAAGTTTGGCATCAGCTCTTATTTATACAGTGCCTACAACCAATCACCGATTCAGTCGAAAACCATGAATTGCTGAGGTTGTTTTAAGTAGACAAACTTATGTGGCAATTCTCTCGTTATCGATTTCCTTTTCGATTTATAACGTTTTAATGATTTTCAGTCTCGATTCCATTAATTGGCATTTGCTTTGACGCAACCGTTTCTTGAATTTATTTTAACTTTAACTATAAAGCCCAGGCAAATTGTACTTTTTCTGCCAAAAAAAATCCAAGTGAAGGTTTTTAAACACAAGTGTCTTTATTTTTGCATAAGAAATACTGCCACGAAAGTCTATTACCAAATCGTGGGCGCATCAAAAGTTATTCAAAATTAACTGTCGAAAATATCAGTTTTGCGCATAAAACTCGGAAACGGTAAATTATATCGAGATGCGTTTCATACAAAACTTGTAGATTATGTCATTTGATAAGAAAAAAGTTATGACAATTTTTTTCTTACGACCCACCGTTAAGCAGATATCGACATTTAAAAAAAACGTAAAATGTCGAAAATGGTGGGTTTCCACGTATAACTCCTAAACGGTTAAAATTTTTGATAACATTTGAATATCTCAGTATAAAGACCATAATAAAAAGATGAAGAAATTTAAATATTAAAATATTGAAATTACTTTTGTTTTAAGGTTAGACCGCACTTAGGCGGAACTGCACTGCAGCGGAACTGCGATTCACAATAATTTGTATGAAATTTTATGAAGTTCAGTTGCCGCTTAGTGCGATATTGCTCATACTATTTCATACAAATAATATTTTGCCGCGTCGTGAAGTGCAGTTCCGCTGCAGTTGTGTGCGGTCTAACCTTTAAGTGGAGTGAATGAATAAAATTCAACTAAAAAGTACAAGTGACCTCAACTCCAGAAATAATTGTGTTTCGCCCAAGGTATAACAGTGGGCTCTTCAGTCAGTTAGGAGTTGAGGTCACTTGTACTTTTTAGTTGAATTTTAAAGACCATAATATTCTCTTCAGAAAAATATGAAAATTTTTTCCATACGAGTCATAAGTCGAGAGATATTATGTTTAAATAGACAGTAATAACCGTTTGAAACCAATCAAACAGGTTCAAAATCAAACAAAAATCAAACATTTTTGTTCAAATATTTCGATAAAATTAGAATTTCACTACTGAACCACAACAACTTGCGACTTATGACTCGTTTGGAAAAAAATTTCATATTTTTTTGAAGTGAATATTATGGTCTTTATACTGAGATTAAGATTTTTTTCGACAACTTGGTGGTTTTAAGAGTAAAAAGCAAAATACAAGAAATTTGAACTTTTTGTCAAACTTTTAAAAAAATTATATCCTTAAAACGGTGTTTTTAAGAAAAAAATATAAATTTTTTCTTGTAGGGATTCACATAGTGTACAAACTGTATATTCAGATGTTATCAAAAATTTTAACCGTTTAGGAGTTATACGTGAAAAACCACCATTATCGACATTTTACGTTTTTTTGAAATGTCGATATCTTCTTAAAGGTGGGTCGTAAGAAAAAAAATTGTCATAACTATTTTTTTTAGAAAAAGACATAATCTACAAGTTTTGTATGAAACACTCTTCGATATCATTAACCGTTTCCGAGTTTTATGCGACAAACTGATATAACTATTTATGCGCACACGATTTGGCAATAGACTTTCGTGACAGTATTTCTTATGCAAAAATAAAGACAATTTTGTTTAAAAAGCTTCATTTGGAATTTTTAGGCAGATTGGCCATTTTTCTGTACATTTTGCCTGAGCTAATAAGCCAAGTCTTGGGTAATGTACAGAAGAAAATTTTATTTTCAATTTAGTTAACCGTGACCCCACCAACAATTTATAAAAAGTTTAACTGATTTATAATTTCACAACTACTGACAATTTTTACAAGAACATATTTGATTTGAAATTTAGGAAAATATTTCTTGGCTCATTTTATTCAGTGTTGCTCAACTTGCTGAAAACTCCAAGGTTATGGCCAACATACAAGTTGATTTAAAATCCGTAGTTGAACTGAAAGTTCAAAAATACTTTTATTCACTACTTTAAATCTGAACTCCAGAGTTGTAATTCAAAAGTTGACCAACCTGCAGTTTTCTTGGGTTATTTGTGCCAAATGACACACAAGACGTCGTTTTCAGCTTTTGGTTTGCATTAGAATAATTTTGCATTTGTGCGTGTGTGAACAAATTTCTTTTTTCATTTTTACTATTAAAAATGTTTGAAATAAGAATTTCGTGTTTCCTTATTCAATAAAAGTTTCGTATTAAACCATTACGGTTCGCGTACACTGAATCCGAATAATCTGCCGATTTCGGGTAGGAGCTATTCGGACGAATGTCTCGGATGTTCGTCTGCATACACTCCTGCCGTTCTCGGCCGATGCTGACGTAACTTCCAAACAAGTTCGGATTTGTCGGTTGATCGGTTATTATCGGGCGACATCGGACGATGTCGGTTGTAGCGGTGTACGCATCGCTCTAATCCATTTACATACATTTGATTCGATCGGCTTAATTCGACCGACAACGGCGGGGCATAATTCGGCCGATGACGGTTTATGCGTACTCCAGCCGTTATGGTTGATTTTTATTTATTTCGAATTGCAGCCTGTTTGCGTTTCCAGCATAGGAATAAATCGTGGTGCAATGTTGGCAACCGCTTTCGATATCAGTTTCAATACATGATGCACGGTTGCATTTGCTCAATGCTCACCCCAATGAAATCTTCAACCGTCAATTGAACTGATCGATGCGCTATTTACGTGATCTAAAAGAACAAATCACCAGAAATTTATAAAAAAACAAAAAATTTCTAACCAATTCACAATGTGCAGAACCATTTTCCATCACCACGGCAATGAATGCTTTATTAAATTTAGAGAGGCGTCACAACACGTGAAAGCATTTTACATTGCCGCCTTTCAAGGGATACAATTTCCTCTTCAGCATCATTTTCGCTGCTCGAAAAAGTAATTTCCACGAAATATTTTTAATTTTATTAATTTAATTAAAACTGATGGCCTTATTTTTGTTTATTTATTATTTAATTTAAGGTTTTTTCTTGTCAAGAGTGAGAGTCACCAACACTGAATGGCATGAATGAATAAACAGAAACGAAGAAAAATCCAAATTTCGCTCAATAACGTCTACTATTTCGGGGAATTGAGAAAATCCAAAGTTGATCAAATCTAGAGTTGGGTAAAATTTAGTATGTGACTTTCATAAGCTTTAATTAAACAACGCTAATCAACCAAAATTGGCTGATTAGTGAAATACATGATTAGCAACTGATACTTTGAATTAGAAAAAAAAAATCGATTAACGAACACATTTGAGGATTTCCCAGCTCCACTAATCACGGATTAAAGATGAATAGCTGTGAACAAACTGGCCCTTAGTCATCTGAACGTATACCCAGCTTACAAATTTATTCGGGGTTGGTTTACCCATAAAGCAGCGTCCGCTTTATGTTCATTTGTGTATATTAACAGTGCTGAACAAAAATGATGAGTATATGCGGACGTGTAGATCAACAGAGTTGATAAACTTTTGTTGACCCGAACGCAACCCGATTCAAATGGATAGAAATCAAAAATGTTGAGTCGACTGGACAATCATTTTTAAGTCTGGACGTGTTCATCTACACACCTATCAATTTTATTGCGGTCTGTGTCTGTGTCTGTGTTTCGTTGTTTTGATTTCTTTAATTAATTATTAATATCTAAAATGTTGATTGTTGTGATTAAAATGAACTGTTCAGATGATAAAACTTTGCTTTTTATAAAAATGCATAAAGAACGCCAGATGCTGTGGGCTCAAACGATGCCTGGTTATAAAAATAAAAACAGCAGGCATGATTTGATAATGGAACTCATGGTGTAAAAACTATTATTGGCTAGTAACCCAGTCAAATTAGACATTGACCCGGACAAAATTTTGCACATGTATATTTTTTAGTGGAAATGTTCAGAACAGTGTCCTTAATAAACTGTTAAAAGTCCCAAGCAATCCGCGTTGGCGTACGACCACAATCTTGAAAAAATTCAGCCAGCTTGCACTCTTTGTTTGTGGCTATATCTCTGGAACTTGTTGCCCTAAAAAGACCATTCAAAAGTCAAATGGACAGGCTTAGATTGACAAAGTCAGGGAAGTAAATACAAATTAGTTACTGGTATTGCATGGCTACTGTTTTGAAATAAATGAATTTAACAAAGTAAATTGCAGTGCAAATTCGAAAAAAATACCCATATCCCATAAATATATATTAAGAAGCTGAAATTAAGTGAACATGTTCACAACAGTACCAACAATCATTTGTGGTAATAAGTTACCAAAAAATCCCTGATAAGACCATCATTTAAATAAATAGTACCATCATATGGAATTTGTCGGCTTTTTGCTATTCTGGCTAATTATTTTAGAAAGACCATGCAGGTTTAAAATGGACAGACTTTGACTTCAAAATCAGTGAACCATAACACAAAATTAGAAACAGGCTACACTGTTTTGAATGAAGCTACAAAAAAAGTAAATAATCGCAGTGCAATGCAAAATCGAAAAAAATGCCCATGTCCAAGAAATATTTATTAAAAAGCTGCAATTTTGTGGACTTGTCCAGAACAGTACCAATAAAACAAATCCCAAATACAAAATGCTAGGTGCAGTTTTTTAAAGTATATTAATTATGACAAACAAAAATAATGGACCCCTAGAACATGTTATTATAAAAACGATAACAGAGAAAAATACAACGTTCGTCTAAAGAAGGAAAAATGAGTGTTTTATTGTGTGTTTTATAAGTGTTTTATTTATCCATAGTACAGTACGATTTTACACGCATACAAAATACAATATCTCTAAGTAGCTCTACGCCCAATAAGAAACTAAAGTAGAATTCTGCTGTGGATGAATTTTTAACATATTCGAGTCTCGAATTGGATATTTAGGAGGAATATTGTGAAAAGAACTTTTTAAATTTTTTCAGCAGCTTCGATTGATCTCCGCAATATCTGGAGACATAAAAGGGAACTCTCAAACACTTAATTTGCGCAAACATGTATCATTACCTTCGTATTGAACAATATCTTCGCAGTCGTTTTCAACGATGTCTTCTGGTCAATTAGAACAACCATGACCGGACGGCGCAATAACCACAGATTGCCATGCAGCTAAGACCACTTTGTAGGCAAACACAGCTACGCTCGCATTAACATTCGCAGTAGGATCAGCTATTAAGAGTCTATTCCTTAATGCCCATCCCCACAGCATGTCCATTTTACGTTTGAATGATCTTTCTAGGACAAAAATATACCCCAGGTATAGCCAAAAGCCGATAAATTTAAATGATGGTACTCTTTTATAAATGGCAGTTTAACCACAAAAGGGATTTTTTGGGAACTTACACATATGATTATTGGTACTGTGTGAACATGTCCTCTTTAATTTCAGCTTTTTAGTAAATATTTATGGGACATTCTAAATTTGTTCGAATTTGCACTGTAATTTACTCTATTAAATTAATTTAATTCAAAACAGTAGCCATGCAATACCATTAACTAATTTGTATTTAATTCCCTGAATTTGTCAATCTAAGCTTGTCCATTTGACATTTGAATGGTCTCTTTAGGGCAACAAGCTCCAGAGATATAGCCACAAACAAAGAGTGCAAGATGGCTGCATTTTTTCAAGATTGTAGTCGCACGCCAAGGCGGATTGCTTGGGACTTTTAACAGTTGATTAAGGACACTGTTCTGAACATTTCCAATAAAAATATACCTGTAAAAAAATTTGTCCGGGTTAGGGATTTTTTTTGTCTAATTTGACTGGATACACAATTTAATTATTTTATTTTATTTATTTTTTTATTTTGCCAAGGAAAAGCTAATTTATAAGAAATTAAATTTAAAAAAAAAAATAATTATTTATAACCCACTCAATTTCAATATAACGATATTTTATGATAGCTAAGGGTTTCAAGTACGTGTACAAAAATCAGTGCCAACTTAAGTATCCTACTTTGACCACAGCAATAATGCAAACATTGCTTGTTGCACTCAGTTAACATCAGGTTTCTTGCCAAAACTATTTCACCGGTTTGGACCGAATTTTGTCTTATAATACTCAAGGCGATTTGATTGCAAATTTTGAGCATAATTGGACAGTTTTTGACCTATTTTTTCAGCGCTTCAAATTACTTAGTTTTTCAGATTTTTTGTTTTCACTCATGGTTAGATAGCAACTCAAATATAACATACATGAATTTGAGACTATTGTGGTTTCGTAGAAAATTGTATAACAAACAAGAATATATTGGATCGTTTTTTTCCTAAGTTGCATATTTGCAAAGTTATAAAGGAAAATGTCGGAAAAAATGGGGTGATTTTAGTGTTTTTTTCACTGTTGCATTTTTCTTGCAGCGAGCACAGGTTTTTCGAAGTTGCAAACTTAGCTACAGACTACTCTAACATGCCCAACAACTTGTCAAAAATGCAGAACTATATCGCACTTTGCGAATTTATTGTCGAATTTGACTGGGCTATTATGTCATACATAACCAATTAAGTAAATAGTTCGATTTTCGAATATGAATGATTTCTTCAAAAGTGACAATACATGTACGAATAACTTTAAATACAAAAAATAAATAAATAAATTGGATGACGCAACGGCTCGTGAAGAACCAGGGCCTAGTGACTAACAACTCGCAACCATTCTTGTGTGTGAGTGTCGACAGGAATGGAAGGGACCTACAATTTTATGCCGATTCCAAACGGCTAGACAAGAAGCACTAATTCATGACAATTGATACTTTTGGAGGATTTGTCAATTCCTCGCAAGAGGCAGAAGCACTGAAAAAAACTTTTTAGTTTTTAGGTGGACGAGGCTGGGAAGCGAACCCAAACCTTCAGCGTGACAGTCCAACGTACTATCCAATACGCTACGGGATACTACAACTTTATATAAACTCAAAATGAACTTACAAAAATGAAAATGACTGCATTAACCCTTTAATATCTTAACGCCCCACATGTTCTTCATCGTTTTTACAAAATTTTCTTCCATCGTTTCACTAACGACAAACACACACAATCTGACAGTAGGCGGTTAGGTCTTCAATCATCTAAAACTGACTTGAAATTCACGCCATTTATTTTCAAGTAGCCAAAGATGGGCATTTATCGCATCAAAACAAACGTCCAGCCAATTACCTTATTGGCCAAGATAACCTTTGACATCAAACTAGACAGGATATGTGTGTATAACTAAACGTGCGACCACCAAACGGATAATATACTGACTCCATGTTTCTATCCTAACCAGAAGGCAAATTTTTTGATGCTGGCTATCTGCTGATGCTCTTTCTCATTGCAATAAGCCCGAAAGACAAACGAAAGCCGCTGGATTTCAAATTTGAAAAATGACAAATCGCATCCGCGATATGTGTATACTCGTACTCTTACAAGCGGAGGAGGCTGATAGCGATGCTTAAATCTGCCCATTACATCCAGCCCACTGGGATGAGCGCAACAGGTTGTTGTGCCTGTCCATTAACCATATGGCACACACTACTCTACGCCGGCCGTCGCGTCGCGTCTCCTTTTCAAAGTTTAAATTTATGAAATGTGAACATATCTGACAGCCGGCCATATAGCCACACAGAGTTCATAAATCGACGACGACGGACTCGCATGCACATGCGCAACTCCTCCACCATCGAAATTGCTCGATGCAGCAAAGCAAAATAGCATTGCAAAGCGAACGAATGTTCATTTTGCAACTTAGCCACTGGCGTTTTGTTTTTTTGAAGAATTGGAAAGATTTCAACTCCTCCACTCGATTCATTTCTTTACTCTTAACACCTCTGGAGAGGATGAATAAATCCAAGGAATAAAGGCGTATTGGATTGTACCGAAAAATAAAAGAAACATTTTATTGCCCATTTAATAAGACGAATGTGATGTTCGCACGCGGAAGTAATCACAACATAACACACTTTGCACACCCTAAAGTCTTCAAGTGCACGACCCTATAGAATACAAAATTGCCACACAGTTATAGGGGCGCTATAATAATCCGCAGTTAGATAATCAAACACAAGGTATTGAACCATAAAACCGATTTTAATAAAGTTATTTTATCTGTTCATTATACAGCCAGCATAACTTCCAAGCTAGTTAAAAGCTCGTTAAATTCTAAATGTCAGTCGGAATAGAAAGCCTGATATAAAAATTGTCCACATTTAAGTGCTTTTAATTTGTCCAATCTCAAAACAAACGGTATACCTACCTAGTAAAATGACAACTTAATTGAATGTTTTGTTTTATATTGCTATAAAATGTGGTCCAATAAACGAAACCTGCGGTACGTCAAACTGTGTTGGGAGCAGATGGGTGCACTGTTGAAGCACCACACCACCAACCATTATGCTTTGTTGTGCTGAGATGTTGCGATGCTTATATGCATACATAGATTGACATTCGACGAAATTTTTTAAACGGTTATGTTTGACGTGTTATGACATTTTTACTGTTCACAGCGGCGGCGGCAGTTCGTAAATTCTTGTCTCCCGATCGGTGACAGTGGTCATCAAAACTATGCTTATGCGCTCTCTACTCGGTTTTTGTCATAAAAAAAATTACAAACAAAAAATACACACACTTAGCGGCATTATTCTCCGGCTTAACGGACGGCATCAACACTATAAATTTATATTGCAACCCCAACAGCATTATCGGTGGCGGCGGCAGGCGGGCGAAGGAAATGTTTATGAGTATTTCGTGTGTTCATCATCATCATTTGGTCGGTCATTCAAATCCATTAGATGCATTCACATCAATTTTGATTGTTTTAGTATGATTCTAAGATTGTAGAGCAAACACTGATGTGGGGGATGGGGGAAAAGAAAAACAGTAATACGTTAAAGAGAGAGAGCAGTAGTTATACAGCACATTTACGATAGTCTTGTTATCGGATTTAGAATAAATTTATGATCAATAACCTTTATGGTGGCTGGCCATTTCAAAAGATCAAAAGCTGCTTCAAGAATGATGAATTAACAAATCGAGCCTATCATAAAATAATAATCTATCTTAATTGGATTGATTTATAAAGAAATGAATGATGTAGACTCAAACAACGTTTCGGTTATTATTTAGCTTTTTTTGTTGCGACTTCATTGATTTTCTAAACCAGCGCTACGGGGTTTATTCGCACCAGAGATTAATGGTAAAACCGAAGTGAAGTCGGCAGAGCAACTTTCACCTAGAGTAAGAATTCAAGAATTGGCTAGATCAAAATTTTGAAGTCCTTAATTTAAAATAAAAATCATAGATACTGCCCCGCTAACTTCACAGTAAAGTGCTAACTTCAGTAGGCCGATTCTGGAAAGCGCAGCAGATCGTATTGAAAGCGATATCTCAAGCGAAAGTGAAAGAAAGCTATCCTTCGAGTTTTCTCATTTAAATGTCAAATATTTCCAGCGCACTTCGATTTTTACTTCCACTTCCTCAATTTTTTCCAAAAATAAAAATGGCAGGCCACTTCAATTTTTACTTCCACTCATCAATTTTTCCAAACAAAAACTTCCAGTTATTTTCCTTGTCCGTCGAAGCAATTTTTTATATCTTGTGACAAAAGAATAATTGTAGGGTCAGTTTGTTCACAGCTGATTATCTTTAATCCATGATTAGTGAAGCTGGGAAATCCTCAAATGCTTTTGTTGATCAAATTTTGTTTAAAAAATTCACAGCCGTATTTAATAGAATTCGCTAAACAGCTATAAATGGGTGAATAGTTATGCAGTGTTGCATAAATAGTGATTTATAAATCATTTCCCCACCCATTATAGTTATACAGGCTTTGTGTCAAATAAAGTACCAAAAAGTAGAAATCTATTACTATTTGCTTCTTAAACTGACAACGAGACTGAGCAAAAGAAAAAGACTGTGGATTTGCTAATTTTTTGAATGAATTATTCCATTCCCTCACAGCGTGATGTTTTTGTTGAGAAAAATACAAGTGTGCCTCTTACTTGGCAATGCTTAAATTTCATTTGTATTTCTCCGTAATTGATCAACTTGATTTTGTGTAAAATGTTATTGAAACTGGTTCACGTTAACATATAAGCCATATCAAATGAAGAGTTGTAAAATTTTGATAGAAGTTCTTCAAATTTTGTACGTATATTATGCAGAATATATAAAATTCAGAGTGTACAAAAGATATTCCATGTCTTTTTAAACAAATATCCTAATAAAATTAACAATAAAAACTCAAAAACATATTTATCTATTGTTATATTGATTTATATTAAGATTATAAGAGATTTCAACACAATGCACAAATAAGCACCCCCTAATATCTATCTACATTATTGATGTTGTGTGTAAGTCAAAATGACATTTCGATACTAAACAGCCTTTATGTAGGCTCTAAACAACCTCCAAACGCATTTAGCTTTATATTGCCTCTATACAACGTTGCATAAGTTTTATAAATCACGTTTTTGCGTTCAGAGGCATTTTAAAGCGTGCATAGCCCTATGCAAGCGTTGAACTGCGTTTATAAATAACACTGTCAAAGTATGAGTTGCTAGTCCCCTTAGGGCCAGTTTGTTCACAGTGGGTTAAATTTAGTATGTGACTTTCGTAGGCTTTAATTAAACAACGCTTATCAACCAAAATTAGCTGATTAGTGAAATCAATGATTAGCAACTCATACTTTGAATTTAAAAAAAAAAAATTGAACACCGAACATTTGAGGATTTCCCAGCTCCACTAATCATGGATTAAAGATTATTAGCTGTGAACAAACTGGCCCTTAGTGTAGGTATTCGATCTTGTTGTTATTATTAAAATAAAATAAAACATTTCAATGAACTAAATAAGTGGGTTTTAAAATGATAACGTTTAGAAGGAAGAGAAGAAGGGATATATTTGCAAATTCATGCAAATTATCATTTTTTCTCCAATTTGCCAACAATCGTCCATCTTATCGCTTTAAAAGAGAACATGTTCTTTATTCCTATAATTTGTATTTCAATGTTAATTATTAGATTTAAAAGTTCATTGTTCCTAGGAACCTATCGCTTTCAAACAAAATATGGAAAGCGAAACCCTTTACGAGAATAAGAAAATACAAATCCGCCAATGAAAGCGATCCGCCGCGCTTTCCAGAATCGAACTACAATATACTAGTACATACAGTATGCCAGGAAGTATACATCTTTTTTCATATTAAACACTTCAAAATTTTGACCAAGCCTATTCTTGAAATGCAAAAAAAACTGCATTTGGAGCCTTACTGCTATTTCATAGCAGCATAGCTACTTAGTTCTCAAGTACACTTTGTTTGAAGCTAGCTTTTTCTTATATTTTAAAATGACATATCACAATTTCAATGGAGACCTAAAAATTCAAATAAATTACGTCCGCCCATTTTCCAGCTGTCCGTCCATTTTCCAGCCGTGCTTCGCGTCGTTTCATTTTCCGGCCATCCGTTAATTTTCCGGCCGTCCGTCCATCCATTTTCCATTTTCCAGCAGTCCTTTTTTTCCGGCCGTCTCGTCGTCCATTTTTCTTATCAGCCGTTTTCGGCCGTCCGTCCATTTTTCGTCCGGCTTATGAATTCGGGGTGTGATTCTTGAATAGTTGATGCAAAACAATAACAATGGGACATATTCAAAGTCACCGATAAACCCCAGGTTTTACTTAACTACAATTTAAGCTGAAAACTCAAAAATTAAGAGTGAAATTGTATGGCGAGGAAGTTAAATTCATACATGTTGTGTTGAACCCCCAAACCACCCCCTGCGTTCGCGCCTGCTAGTACCTAATTTCACAATTTTGAAACAAAAAAATTTGTTCACATTTTCGTGTTTTTCTTTTTAAGTTTAAGTTGCGCAAATTATTTGCGAGAAATAATATTATATAAAATTTAATCTAAAGATCAGGCTTCTGGGTTTCAAAACAAGTATGTATGTATCATATTCTATCGTCAGTCTTTCCGTACTTTTTTGATAATTTCTTTTTATTTTTAATTATTATTTAAGATTTTTTTTTTTTAATAATCAACGTGCACTCAATGGATTTGTGGTACCCTTATATTGATTTATCATAGTGCGATCAGTTAGGATAGTTATAGAAATATAGAGGATTAAGGAGGAGAAACCGATGAACATCGATCTTGAATGCTTTGAGGTTATAATGATTGGGAAATATCGAGTTTGGTAAATTATTCCACACACGTGTCGTGCGGCTAAAGAAAGAGTCCCTATATTTTACCGTACGTGCGAAGTTGGGCTCAAGGGTAAACTGGGGAACATTCCTGGCTTGACGGGTGTTGCGTGAAAATTGTTTCAGAGGAGGAATACAACTGGCTACTTCACGAGAACAATTGTTGTAAAAAAAGCGATAGAAAAGGAAAAAGCACGAAACTTTTCGGCGATGCTCAAGGGTGTCTATGGCTGCGTTGATAGTGTCATTCCCTTTTAATCTTAACGCTTTGTTTTGGATCCGATCAAGGAGAAGTAAAGAAGTTTGCGAAGCACCTGCCCAAATGTGGGAGTTGTACTCTAGCTTTGGTCGGATGAATGATTTGTTGTTTTTTTTCAACGTCCGAGAAAACCCAAACACTTTGCAGCATTTTTGGCAGTTTCATGTATGTGATCATTCCATAGTAAAACACATACCGAGTATAGAAAGCTTTGGGTTTCCTCAATGCAAGTGCCGTTCATAGATAGAGGCAATGGGGATAGGTTTTTCTTAAGTGAAAGCATGCAGCATTGCGTTTTGGAGGCATTAAATTCCACGCGGTCAATAATACCCCACCGAAGAATTGTTTTGTTAAAATCAGATTTTAAAGACGTTAACATATGCTGACGCTGCAGCTCAACATCTGAAGAACGGGGAATTGAGTCTTGAGAAATTTAAATTACTGTCATCAGCAAAACAATGAAGTGGATTATAAGTTTTAGCTAAAACTTCATTAATAAAAGTAAGAAAAAGGGTCGGAGATAAAACGGAGCCTTGTGGCACGCCAGCTTTTATATTGTGAATGTCAGACTGGAACCCATCTAATACCACTTGTATCCAACGGTCCGAAAGATAGTTTCTAATCCATCGAAGTAAGGGGTCTTCGAAACTAAAAGCACTAATTTTTGATAAAAGAGCATGGTGCCAAACTCTATCAAATGTTTTAGATAATATATCGAGCGCAATAATTTTGCTTTCACCAAAACGATGCAAGGATTGGTTCCACCTTTCGGTGAGATAAGCCATCAGGTCACCAGACGACCTTCTGCTACGAAAACCATTTTGGCAGTCGTTAAGAAGATTTTGTTCTTCAAGGTATTTCATGATCTGGCGATTACCAACGTTTCCATGACCTTAGAAAGCAAAGATGTACGTGCAATTGGTCGATAGTTCAAGGGGGAAGATGATACACCTTTTTTGGGATTGGCTGAACAAATGCAGTTTTCCATCTATTCGGAAAAATTCCAGAAGAATAGGATAAATAGAAAAGCTTACGCAAGGGTTTTGCCAATGAGGAAGAACACCTCTTCAAAACTATAGGGGAAATAGAATCTGGACAGCGGATTTGTTTACGTTAAGATCTCTTAGTACTGTTTTATTCTTGCATTGTTGGGACCGGTCTCAAGCACAGGAGGTACCATATTAGGCCCGTCGAATTGTAATTTGAAATGCAAAAAATTAAATAGTGGATTTTTTTCTTTTAATCATTAGAGGGGTTTATAAGGAGTGTTCAGAACGGTTTTCGACCGCCTAGCTCTTTTGCGTTAGCCGCCATTTTGAATTTTCGGAAAATCGGTTTTTGTTAAATTACTCGTTAATTTTCAACTTTTCACTTAAAATGCCCTTAACAAAAGTTGTTTAAAATTTAATTATCTACAACTTTGGTGAAAATAATTTTTTGTTTAAGATTGATAGTTATCGATATAATCCGGAAATTTTGATTTCGATCGGTTATTTGTAAGTTAGACGCAATAAAGGATACTTTTGTATAAAAACAAAAGTTTTTTTATTTAAATCATTAAGGGGGCCATAAGGAGTCTAAATAAACAAATTCGACCTCCTGTCTCATCAACTTTGGCCACCATCTTGAATTTAAAGCAAGTTGGTTTTTGTTAAAGAAATCATTCACGAACTAGCTACTTTTGATTAAAACTGATAATTTTCGATTTCAGTCTGAAAATCAAGTTATCCGAACTAAATTCTTATCCACATAGATGTTAAGGCGCGTTTTTTTAACGTGGTTTCGTCAGTTTCTTGTTTTGTTTTTTGACTATTTTTAATTTTGTTTTTAGTTTTTTTTTTTTTTTTGAAGATAGACCTACACTTAATTCAAAATGTTCGTTTAAGTTGGTACGGGTGTTATAAGTTGATTTCATAAGGGAGTTGTCATCATCTTCATCACAAACATTATCAATTTCATCGAGTATTAGATCTCGAATTTCCATTATGTTTTCACAAGTCTCTCCACTGCAGTTTTGGCATAAAACGGAACATTTTAGCCCGGATTTTCGACATCCACACATTTTCACAATCTGCCTTACATTTGCACGAAATCGTTTTTAGCAACGATTCCGGGGCAGGCTTTGCAGTGGTAGTTATCGGCTCTAACCCACGATGAGATTTTATCCACCCCCACTGCGTGGCATTCATCTCGATTCCAAGTCACATTTGTACCTGCAAGTAGGTCCGCTATGTGTGTTGTTCTGCGGCTGCTGAAGTTGGTGGAAGTATTGGCAGATTGAACTTTGTTTTAGGCACTTCAAACGAAGTTTGTTAAGCGACATGACGTCTCGCCCTCCACCGAACAAAGCGATCAAAAGGCTTTCTGCAGCTATCATTAGGGTATGCTTTTTGACTCCTTGCTCTTGAAACACGCTCAGATACGCTGCTAACTCCGAGTTATTTTGAAGGGTATTAAACATTTTTAACTGTCCGATGTTGAAAATTGAAGAGGTAGTGTCGCAGTCGCATCAACTGGGTTCATGAAGGAACAAAATGTCAAAAACCAACACTTCCAGAACCGTTTCAAGATTGCGCCGTGAAAAGGCTTCGTTAACGAACTTTCGCAAGCCTTTGATTTGCGTAACTTTTATAACACGCGGGTGCATAGTAATACTTTCCCCATTTCGCAGTATTGCCTTATTTTTACATCCCGACACACACTAGCCGATAAAAGCGACTGAACTCCACGAGTTCAGTCCAACACATATTGTTCGTAGGAAAAAATATAACTTTTGAATGAATATACAAATGTAATATGTAAAAGTAAAATTTTGTTTGCAGTGAAAATGTTTAGGGGTTTAACTTAATATAACGATGGTGGAGCAGCTCATTTCGTCCGTTGGTTTATGGAGAAAAGCAAGTGCAAGTGCACGATCTTATGGAATCAACTACTGACACACATACCAGACTGTAGACATCCAAAGTCATGCAAACTTTCAAAACTAAAAAAAATCGATTTTAATGGATTTACTTTGAATTAAGATATCTCCGCAACCAGACCTCATAGAAAGTTCTAATGAAGCGTTTTTCCAGCGAAAATGACGTCACAGCCTTATTTGCGGAACTGTAGGCATCCAAAGTCATACAAGCATTCATAACTCGAAAAAATAACTTTGAATGCAAATATCTCGAAAACTATACCTTATAAAAGGGTTTGCTTTGGATGTGCTGGTTGCATTTGACAAAACCTTTCTATATATGTACGTTTGAATGGGTTCCAGAGACTTTCGTAAAAAAATGCATTTTTAGTGATAAGGGGGTAGTCCATGCTTTTTTTCGAAAATCGATTGGAAAAAAAAAGGTTGAGTTTTGATCGGAAATGCAAAGGCCTGACCGTTAGCTGTTCAACAATGCTAACCGCAACCTCTTACGAGCCTTATTTTGGAAGTTATGGCCATATTAAGATTTTTAGTTTTTGGGTTGAAACAAGAAAGATTAACTTTGAATCAAAATTTCTCTGCAACCAGAGCCCATACAATGCTCTAGTTTTCAGCAATGGATAGCTCCCCAAAAAGCGGTTAATAAACCGCAAGGCCTTCCGAGCAAGCAAAGTCATGCAACCTTTCAAAACTCAAAAAATCGATTTTAATGGATTTACTTTGAATTAAGATATCTCCGCAACCAGACCTCATAGAAAGTTCTAGTTTTCAGCTATGGATAGCTCTTGAAAAACTAATAAGCGTTTTTCAAGCAAAAGTGACGTCACAACCTTATTTGCGGAACTGTAGGCATCCAAATTCATACAAGCATTCATAACTCGGAAAAATAACTTTGAATGCAAATATCTCGAAAAATATACCTTATAAAAGGGTTTGCTTTGGATATGCTGGTTGCATTTGACAAAACCTTTCTATATATGTACGTTTCAATGGGTTCCAGAGACTTTCGTAAAAAAATGCATTTTTAGTGATAAGGGGGTAGTCCATGCTTTTTTTCGGAAATCGATTGGAAAAAAAAAGTTGAGTTTTGATCGGAAATGCAAAGGCCTGACCGTTAGCTGTTCAACAATGCTAACCGCAACCTCTTACGAGCCTTATTTTGGAAGTTATGGCCATATTAAGATTTTTAGTTTTTGGGTTGAAACAAGAAAGATTAACTTTGAATCAAAATTTCTCTGCAACCAGAGCCCATACAATGCTCTAGTTTTCAGCAATGGATAGCTCCCCAAAAACTGATTAAGCAGTTAATAAACCGCAAGGCCTTCCGAGCCTTATTTGTGGAACTGTAGACATCCAAATTCATGCAAGCTTTCAAAACTCAAAAAAATCGATTTTAATGGATTTACTTTGAATTAAGATATCTCCGCAACCAGACCTCATAGAAAGTTCTAGTTTTCAGCTATGGATAGCTCTTGAAAAACTAATAAGCGTTTTTCAAGCAAAAGTGACGTCACAACCTTATTTGCGGAACTGTAGGCATCCAAATTCATACAAGCATTCATAACTCGGAAAAATAACTTTGAATGCAAATATTTCGAAAAATATACCTTATAAAAGGGTTTGCTTTGGATATGCTGGTTGCATTTGACAAAACCTTTCTATATATGTACGTTTCAATGGGTTCCAGAGACTTTCGTAAAAAAATGCATTTTTAGTGATAAGGGGGTAGTCCATGCTTTTTTTTCGAAAATCGATTGGAAAAAAAAAAGTTGAGTTTTGATCGGAAATGCAAAGGCCTGACCGTTAGCTGTTCAACAATGCTAACCGCAACCTCTTACGAGCCTTATTTCGGAAGTTATGGCCATATTAAGATTTTTAGTTTTTGGGTTGAAACAAGAAAGATTAACTTTGAATCAAAATTTCTCTGCAACCAGAGCCCACACAATGCTCTAGTTTTCAGCAGTGGATAGCTTTACAAAAACTGATTAAGCGGTTAATAAACCGCAAGGCCTTCAGAGCCTTATTTGTGGAACTGTAGACATCCAAAGTCATGCAAACTTTCAAAACTCAAAAAAATCGATTTTAATGGATTTACTTTGAATTAAGATATCTCCGCAACCAGACCTCATAGAAAGTTCTAGTTTTCAGCTATGGATAGCTCTTGAAAAATTAATAAAGCGTTTTTCAAGCAAAAATGACGTCACAACCTTAATTGTGGAACTGTAGGCATCCAAATTCATACAAGCATTCATAACTCGAAAAAATAACTTTTAATGCAAATATCTCGAAAACTATACCTTATAAAAGGGTTTGCTTTGGATGTGCTGGTTGCATTTGACAAAACCTTTCTATATATGTACGTTTCAATGGGTTCCAGAGACTTTCGTAAGCGTTTTTCAAGCAAAAATGACGTCACAACCTTATTTGTGGAACTGTAGGCATCCAAATTCATACAAGCATTCATAACTCGAAAAAACAACTTTGAATGCAAATATCTCGAAAACTATACCTTATAAAAGGGTTTGCTTTGGATGTGCTGGTTGCATTTGACAAAACCTTTCTATATATGTACGTTTCAATGGGTTCCAGAGACTTTCGTAAAAAAATGCACTTTTAGTGATAAGCGGGTAGTCCATGCTTTTTTTTTCGAAAATCGATTGGAAAAAAAAAGTTGAGTTTTGATCGGAAATGCAAAGGCCTGACCGTTAGCTGTTCAACAATGCTAACCGCAACCTCTTACGAGCCTTATTTCGGAAGTTATGGCCATATTAAGATTTTTAGTTTTTGGGTTGAAACAAGAAAGATTAACTTTGAATCAAAATTTCTCTGCAACCAGAGCCCACACAATGCTCTAGTTTTCAGCAGTGGATAGCTTTCCAAAAACTGATTAAGCGGTTTATAAACCGCAAGGCCTTCAGAGCCTTATTTGTGGAACTGTAGACATCCAAAGTCATGCAAACTTTCAAAACTCAAAAAAATCGATTTTAATGGATTTACTTTGAATTAAGATATCTCCGCAACCAGACCTCATAGAAAGTTCTAGTTTTCAGCTATGGATAGCTCTTGAAAAACTAATGAAGCGTTTTTCAAGCAAAAATGACGTCACAGCCTTATTTGTGGAACTGTAGGCATCCAAATTCATACAAGCATTCATAACTCGAAAAAATAACTTTGAATGCAAATATCTTGAAAACTATACCTTATAAAAGGGTTTGCTTTGGATGTGCTGGTTGCATTTGACAAAACCTTTCTAAATATGTACGTTTCAATGGGTTAAAGAGACTTTCGTAAAAAAATGCATTTTTAGTGATAAGGGGGTAGTCCATGCTTTTTTTCGAAAATCGATTGGAAAAAAAAAAGTTGAGTTTTGATCGGAAATGCAAAGGCCTGACGTTAGCTGTTCAACAATGCTAACCGCAACCTCTTGCGAGCCCTATTTTGGAAGTTATGGCCATATTAAGATTTTTAGTTTTTGGGTTGAAACAAGAAAGATTTACTTTGAATCAAAATTTCTCTGCAACCAGAGCCCACACAATGCTCTAGTTTTCAGCAATGGATAGCTCTCCAAAAACTGATTAAGCGGTTAATAAACCGCAAGGCCTTCCGAGCCTTATTTGTGGAACTGTAGACATCCAAATTCATGCAAACTTTCAAAACTCAAAAAAATCGATTTTATTGGATTTACTTTGAATTAAGATATCTCTGCAACCAGACCTCATAGAAAGTTCTAGTTTTCAGCTATGGATAGCTCTTGAAAAACTAATGAAGCGTTTTTCAAGCAAAAATGACGTCACAGCCTTATTTGTGGAACTGTAGGCATCCAAATTCATACAAGCATTCATAACTCGAAAAAATAACTTTGAATGCAAATATCTTGAAAACTATACCTTATAAAAGGGTTTGCTTTGGATGTGCTGGTTGCATTTGACAAAACCTTTCTATATATGTACGTTTCAATGGGTTCCAGAGACTTTCGTAAAAAAATGCATTTTTAGTGATAAGGGGTAGTCCATGCTTTTTTTCGAAAATCGATTGGAAAAAAAAAGTTGAGTTTTGATCGGAAATGCAAAGGCCTGGCCGTTAGCTGTTCAACAATGCTAACCGCAACCTTTCTTTGTATGTACGTTTCAATGGGTTCCAGAGACTTTCGTAAAAAAATGCATTTTTAGTGATAAGGGGTCCATGCTTTTTTTTTGAAAATCGATTGAAAAAAAAAGTTGAGTTTTGGTCGGAAATGCTAACCGCAACCTCTTACGAGCCTTATTTTGGAAGTTATGGCCATATTAAGATTTTTAGTTTTTGGGTTGAAACAAGAAAGATTAACCTTGAATCAAAATTTCTCTGCAACCAGAGCCCACACAATGCTCTAGTTTTCAGCAATGGATAGCTCTCCAAAAACTGATTAAGCGGTTAATAAACCGCAAGCCTTCCCAATCCTTATTTTGGGAACTGTAGCACTAGCGGATCCAGGGGGGTGGCTTTAGGGGCTAAAGCCCCCCCCCACGTTTCCGTCTAAAATATTGTTAAGATATGAGATTTGATGGACAAAATAACGTGGTTGGGGTTGAACTATTTGCATACATGTTATGTAATTTTTTTTCTAAACCCTAAGATTGGGGCTAAACTCTGAAGCGAATTGGACAAAAACTAAGTTGGGGGCTATGAAGATGGACATGTTTCATGCAACGACAATTTTTCCCTAAAAATAAAACCCAGAAAATTTCGAAGAAAAAAACAGTTTTGGAGCAATAACGTCTGCGAATATTGGACAAAAAACCTAGCCAGGGTTAAGCAACTTACTTCCGAAAAACTAACCTTATTCCAGAGAGTTTTGGGGGCTCAAGAGATAAGTAAAAAGAGATAAAAATAGCCGGGGCTTAACATTAACGAAAGAAACGCATTTGAGGCTGAACAACGGGATGTCAAGTTTAGTGTAAATGTTTAATACAAAAGGAATTGTTTCTCACGGCTTATTTCTTAGAGCAGCTTTGTCTTATGATTTGGCTAATTCAGGAAAAATGAGATCTCAGAGGACTGGTACCGTGTCAAAGCACATTTATGATCTTTTGTCAGTTCGAACACTTAAATATATTTTTTCTGAACTAGCCAATAATAAACAGTTCTCAAATCTTGTCAAAAATGAGAATTTCAAAACTTACCAACAGCTTATTTAAAAATATAACTACATAAGGCTCGTTTCACACACATTCGTTTTCATTCGGTTCGGTCTCTATTCGGTTTGTATTCGGCTGTGCCTGATATGTGTGAAACGATAAAACGGTGCTCTACGGTTTCTATTAGGTTTTTATTTTTGCCGTTTTATCGTTTCACACATATCAGGCACAGCCGAATACAAACCGAATATAGGTCGAACCGAATGAAACCGAATGTGTGTGAAACGAGCCTAAGGTAGGTACCTAACCAATTTTTAAATAATATAAATAAACGAATTTGTACGCGTGGTTCAAGCATATATGGCTCAAATTATTATTTTGGTACTCCTTTGAATTTGCTTCTATCTCCGCTACAGCAATTATGTATGAATAATTGTTATTGTACTTTGTAGATATTGAAAACATTTTAAAGCGTGACAGGAGCGGATATAAAGGCACACAAAAAACGGATATCATTAAAATGAAAGTGGAAATGTCAAAATTCTATGTCTTTTATAGAACTACACATGTATCCCCATATATATTTTTCACAAAAAAAAAATACTTGAACCTTAAAAGTTAGACCGCACTCGCCGGAACTGCACTGCATCGGAACTACACTCCACACGAATTCGTATAAATTTGTGCCGCTTAGTGCGATATAGCTCCTAAAATTTCATAAAAAATAATGTTTTGCCGCGTTGTCCTGAAGTGTAGTTCGAATAAAGTTGGTACGGTCATGCATTAAACCTAAACTGTCTATTATTTGTTATAAATTATGAAATGTATCTTAGGACAAGCAAATTTTATTACTTAAGGTCTCAAACTGGATCTCAAAAAAATAACAACAAAAAAAAAACTAAAACTAAAACCAGGAATATCACCTTAAAAACCCATCGGTGATGCGGAAAAGAATTTTAGTCTTAGGGCCAGTTTGTTCACAGTGGGTTAAATTTAGTATGTGACTTTCATAGGCTTTAATTAAACAACGCTAATCAACCAAAATTGGCTGATTAAAAAAATTGATCAACGAACACATTTGAGGATTTCCCAGCTCCACTTATCATGGATTAAAGATGATTAGCTGTGAACAAACTGGCCCTTAGTTCGGATAACTTGATTTTCAGAATGAAGTCGATAATTATCAATTTTAATCAAAAGTAATTACGCCTATAGCCACAAAAAGCTAGTTCGTGAATGAATTGTGTAACAAAAACCAACTTGCTTTAAATTCAATGAATGAATTGTGTAACAAAAACCAACTTGCTTTAAATTCAAGATGGCGGCCAAAGTTGAAGAGATAGGAGGTCGAATGTTTTTGCTTAGGCTCCTTACGGCCCCCTAATGATTGAAAAAAAAAATACTTTATTCTTTTGTTTTTAAACAAAAATATCCTTTATTGCGTTTAACCTATAAATAACCGATCGAAATCATAATTTCCGGATTATATCGAAAACTATCAATCTTGCAGATAATTAAATTTTAAACAACTTTTGTTAAGGGCATTTTAAGTGAAAAGTTGAAAATAAACGAGTTATTTAACAATGTTTTTGGCAAATGACCAAAAATGTTTGCTCCCTTTTGGACATTTTTAAGTATTTTTTGCCTTACTTTTTTGTCATACAGGAATTTTTCCCACCGAATCACAACATTACACGAATTCCTAACGACGACGGCGGTTTTCCTCAGAACGGTCTGCCTTGAACCGACGAAAACTTAACTCTCTTAACCTGATAGCCTCTTTCCAGCTCGAATGGTATCATGATTTCTCCTTGGGTGTAATGCTCTTCTTTCTATTCGGGATGAAAGTCTTCATACCAAGGAGAATAACATTTGTAACCATGTCAGCAGCAGCGTCAATATTGTCATCGAGATAGCAAAGCGACCAGTTAAAATTTCTAAAAAAAATGTAAAGATCATCCCAATTTGCATAAAGCCAAGCGGTTCTTTTAGGCTGTTTTTCATTAGGCTGATGGTTGGCTTGTGTAAAATTGGCTGAAATGACGCAGTGATCGGATTTCCCCAAAGGGGATGAAACATTTAAAGAGTATTTTTCAAGGGTGAGAGGTGAGAAACAGGTCAAGGGTGTTAGCATTTTGACCTTCAATGCCTCGAATTCTAGTGGGCTCATCGACTAACTGGGTAAGATGGTTATAATCTGCAAAGATCTCAACGTACCTGCCCTCGGGTGTTGTTAGTCCAGAAAAACGAAGCCAAGAGGAATTTTGCATATTAAAATCGCCCGCAATGACGATTTCAGTGAGAGGGTAGTTAGAAATGATTCGAGAAATAGACTCAGACAATGAGTCGAAATTGGTATAGGTTGGTATAAAAGACAATAATGAATAATATGCCTACGGACGTGGAATTTTATCCACATAAAGTTAAATTCCGAGTTGGAGCAATTGTTATATTGTGGAAGAAGCTGGTAGGCAATATCATTCCGAATATAAATGGCAAGACCGTGATGGGAAAAGAACATTGGCACAAAACTATATCCAGGTAGGTAAAATTCTGAAGGGTCAGAGTTTGGGCCTATTTGGGTTCCGCTTAGAGCCAGGACAGCTGGCTTGAATTTGACAATGTGGATACATATAAGCAAAAAAGAAATTTGATCTAAGCCCACGTAATATTACTAAAGTCCACACGAAAATCTTCACCCATTATAAGAACACACAAAATACAACTCCGAGGCAACAAAGTAGAGTTCCTTGGACCACCATGGCAATCCTATACTAAGGGTTGCCCATGGTAGTCCAAGCGAACCTATGACAAGGTGTATTCAATCCCAGGACTTTAGAGGACAAAAAGCCGAAACAAAATCAGTTCATGAAATTCAATAAAATAAAACTAAAAAACGACGCTATTCCAAAAACAGTTTGAACAAGAATAGGATTTGCAACCATGTTATCGAACATCGTTCAAGGGGACTATCAACGGGTATGATATTGATAGATATTGAAAAAGCCTTTGATTCTGTCTGGCACAATGGAATAATTTATAAAATGATAAAATTTGAATTTCCTGTATACTTATGTAAAATTATCCAGAGTTTTTTGTCCAATCGATGTTTTCAAGTTCATGTTAATTATGGTGTGTCTAACATTTTCTTTTATGGTTCTGGCGTGCCACAAGGCTCAGTACTTGGTCCAGCCTTATACAATCTCTACACTTCTGATTTTCCGAGTCTACCGCATTGTGAAGCAGCTATTTTTGCTGGCGACACTGCAGTATTTGCGTCGCATGAATTCGCTCTCAACATTGAGACGAATCTTAAAAATGCGATTGCGATACTTGAAAAATACTATAGAAAATGGAAAACTAAGTTGAATGTTGGGAAAACGCAAGCCATCTTTTTTACACGAAAAAAAAGCTTGCTTTCTTCCCAACAGTCAACTTCAAGTTAATGGTAACGCTATAGCATGGGAGCAATCCGATAAGTATCTTGGAGTCCATCTTGACACAAAACTTACATTTAACCAACATATTCAAAAAACGTTACAGAAAGTTAGTATAGCAATTAAGATGCTTTACCCTTTTATTAATCGAAAGTCTTCGCTCACGAATGAAAATAAGACAATCATTCACAAAGTTATTTTTCAAGCAATACATTTATATGGATGTCCAATAAGGGGTAAGGCAGCTATGTGCCATCTTAAGAAGTTGCAAGTATTACAAAACAAAATTTTGACAATGATGCTAAATGTTCCTTGGCAAACTTCAACCTTAGATCTACACAGAAAAGCGGATGTTGAGTTGATTTTTGAAAGGATTCGTAAACGTTCAACTAATTTTAATAATAGCTGTGATAGTTCTGAGAACTCTCTAATAAACCAGCTCAATACTTAATCTGTGTTATTAATTTCCTATAAATATTTATTACGTTTGCAAAGGTGTTATATTTCTAATTTAAAGATGTACATATTTATAGAATATATTTATTAATTATTTAATTTATTTATTCATTTATTATTTAATGTATATATTTATTTATTTATTTGTTTATTTATTTATTTATTTTTTTATTTATTTATACAATTATTTATTCATTTATCTACTCATTCATTTATTTATTAATTAATTTATTTATTTTTTTATTTATTTATTTATTTTTTTTAATTTATTTATTTACCTATTTATTTATTTATTATTTTCTTATTTATTTATTTATTTATTGTTTTTACATTGATTAATTTATTTTTTATAAACTCATTTGTTATTTTATTTATTCATTTAATCTTTATCCATTTAGTTGTTTGTTCATTTCCTGGTTCTACATTTATTTATTTACTCTTTTGTTCATTTAATAAATCATCTAGTTAAGATGTTTTATTTTGATATTTATTTGTTAATTTATTCATATTTTTTTTTTATTTTATTTATTGATCACTATATTAAATCTACAAAACTATAAATTGCTTATTTAATTGTCTTTTTTGTTTTATCTATACAATGTGTTAAATTGAATAAATTTAATTAATTATTAATTTCTTTAAATTATGCACTTATTTATTTTGTTTGTTATAAAGGAAAATGTTTCAGTTGTAAGATAAATGTATCAAATCTCTGAATTGTAAAATGTGCGGTCACAGACTTTTTTGAAAATATTTTTACGAAATAAACAGTAAGCTAAATAATGAATCAAAGTATGTGTACGCGCATAATAATTTTTGTCATAATGTTTCTACAATACGCACGAAACAAAATTGTATGGGGCCCCCAAACCGTTAAGCTAAATGTTAATGAAGGGAACGTTTTTTCGTTTTTAATTTGTATTTTTTGAAGACCTATAACTCTGTGAAAAATGGTCGTATTGAGATGAAACAAAAAGCAATCTTAAGATTCATAGTTTAAGTTTTCATTTTTATTTATTATTATTTTTTTTAATTTGCCGCTACTACGCTATCATAAAAAATAACACGAGCCAAAATTTAAAAACAAAAACTAAAGGGCTGCATTTTCTTCAAACAAATTTGTTGAGTTAGGTAATCAAATATACTTGTTGGACAAATTGTTTATTGAGCCATAACCTCACAATTTTTCGTTGTCCAACAATTGTTTGTTACAGGTTGTTGGTCTTGAATTAAAAAAGCCGTTTTTTCTTTGATAAACAATAATTTCACAAATAATGATGGTGATGTGATGACACATACAATTTAAGGACAGTTTAAAAAACAAGACCTAAATTACTACAAGATTCTTTTAAAATTATATGAAGAACATTTTTTTTGATTATAAACATTTGTTATGAATTATGATTATAAACATTTTCCATCATCAAAAGAAAACGAAAATGACAATTCTTGCCAATTCGCCTTGAAAACTAGCTTTTTTTATAAAAATTCTTATGAATTGATGGTAAAAATTTTCGTTTTCTTTTGATGATGAAAAAACAATGTTTAAAATCAATGAAATTTATTCCTTTATAATTGTTTTTTAAGACTTTGATCATTCATTACAAAAGGTCGGTTTGACGAATCAATTTCAAAATTTCCAAGAATTGTTTTGGTCTATTTTGCTGTAAAATCTTGTACTAAGATAAAGATTGTGATCGATATTTGCAAATAAAAAAAGGATTGAATAAAAAAATAATAAAAATAAAGAAAAAGACTAAACAACTTGTTTTTTGTACTTTTTTTTAAAGTTACGTTGCGGCGATCTGTCAAATAAAATGTTCACCTTAAAATTTTAAAAGAATTTTTGAGTCATTTAGCTCTTGTTTTTGAAACGGTGTCATCATTATTTGTCAAGTTATTGGTGATCAAAGAGGAAACGGTGTTCTTTCATTAAAGATCAAAAATCTGTATGGAACATAAACTTGAGACTCAAAACATTTTCTGCAAAGAATTCCCAAGTACAAGACATGTTTCCAAATGACTATGTTTGAAGTAACAAAATTGGCCGCAATGCAGGTTTCATGCCACCATCAAAGTGCAAGGGCAAGTCGACCATAGCATCGGTTCACTGCTACCTCTGTCTGATGAAGACGCCAACTTTTTGTATTTTAAGTGAAGGCGATACAACGTTCGCTGCGAACTTACTTACTTACTTAAGATGGCGTTCCAGCCAGCTCTGTCCCTAGCTAGGCGCTTCCAGTTGCGCACACCGAGTTGGTTATGTCGTCCTCCCCTTGTGCACGCCAACTGTTACGGGTTCTTGCTCTGCTGCGTACATAGGGTTACTATTCGTCCCCCTTTTGGGGGGACAGTCCCACGTTTTCATCGCATTAAGAAATTTGTCCTCCAATAATATCTGAGCTTTTGTTCCTTTTTTAAATCATTTATTTTTTTTTCTTTATTTTTTTTTAAATAAGTAGGTGCATGTATGTATGTGGGAGGTGTGCGCCGACAAAAGAAAGTTTTGTTCAGTAAAACTGATTTAAAAGTTTTATTTTAAATAGTAAAATAAAATAATTGTAGAAATTATAGTTAATTCGAAATATTAAATTTAAGTTAAACTTCAAACAAGATTAGCAAATAATAAAAAAAGGTCGATGCGTGAGGGCTGGCCACGAGACGAGAAAAGTCTCGGTCTCGATCTCGGTCTCGCATGACGAGACCGAGACGAGACTGCCTTTTAAGCAACCGATACGAGACCGAGACAAGACTGTATATTTGGACCGAAATTTACAGAGAGTCTAATAAATTAAAAAATCCAATTTCAGTTAAATATTTATTTTCTTCTACACATATTCAAACTATAATCGAAAATATTTTGTTCCAATAATCAACAGAGACCGAGACGTGACTTAATGATACGAGAACGAAACGAGACCGAGACGAGACTGAAAGTTTTCGATTTTAACGAGACGAGACTTACAAAAGTCTCGCAGAGTCTCGTCTCGTGGCCAGCCTTAGATGCGTCGCGATGATGTCGTAACCGTTGCGTGTTCGTAATTGTTCTTCTTTCTGGTCGTGTGTGATTTTGTCTAGCTGATGTTATTTTGACAATCGAATGATTTATCAACGCTAACAAAGATTAACAGATGATGATGGGATGATATGGTATTGGCACATCGTTTTCCGGCGTACTGACTAGGGGAATTGACAGTAAGGCACATCCTTCTTAAAAAGAATTAATATTTTTATAAAAAATCAAGTTGGTTTTGTATTTATTTCTTAAATTAAAAGTAGAGGATTTTGAAATTTTGTCCCTCCTGAAAACCAGCTGTCCCGCTAAAGAAAACTCAAAATCCTCCCTTTGTCATTTTCTGAAATGGTAACCCTATGCTTACACCATCGGGGTTGGATTCGAAGACTCGTCGGGCAGATGCTTTGCTGTCAATACGCTCCACGTGCCCCAGCCATCTCAGCCGCTTTATATTCAAACCAGTTCAGCGTCGCTATATGGCCCGTATAGCTCGTCGTTAAATCTTTTCCTCCACACTCCTTCGATAGACACCGGACCACACACGAAGAATCTTCCTCTCAAAGCACCCTAGCAGATTTTCATCCGATTTTGGCATAAGAGTATAGCTTCGTTTGATCTCTGCACTGATGTCATTTTGCGAAGTAATAGTGGAGCCCAGGTAGACAAAGTCCTTGACAAACTCGAAGTTATATCTGTCCATTGTGATATTTTGCCCGAGTCGACGATGTTGAGATTCCTTTCTCTATGACAGCATACACTTCGTCTTGTCCTCATTAACCGCGCTTGCAAATGCGCTTGTCACAGCTCGCTTCGTTCTGCCGAAAATATCTATTTCGTCTGCATACGCAAGCAATTAGACGGACTTTTGATAAATTGTACCGCTGGTGTTGACTTGTGTGTTGCGTACATTTGTTTCAAGAACAATGTTTAATAGGTTGCATGATAACGCGCCGCCGCTTTGCCTCAATTCTTTCTCATCATCATAGGATTCGGTGGTGTTCTTACCGATTTTGATAGAGCAGCGAGATTTCTCCATCGTCATCCTGCACAAGAAGACGAGTTTGGCAGGGATGCCGATATGATATGGCTCTGTATAATTCGTCCCTTTTCACGCTATCAAACGTGACTTTAAAATCGATAAAGAGGTGGTGTGTATCGATCTGGAATTCCTGGTTTTGTTCTTAAATCTGCCGGAGTGTGAACATTTGATCGACGCGACGGTTGACTCGCCTGACCTAAAACCAGACTGACAGGGGCCGATCTGATCGTTGACGAAAGGTTTAAGGTGGTCACACAGGATAGCCGACAAGACTTTATAAGCGACGTTTAGGAGACGAATTCCTCTCTAGTAAGTGCATTTAAAAGCATCTTATTTTTTATGGAAGGGAAACACTATACCGAGGTTCCGTTCACCGGGCAAACTTTCCTCCGACCAAATTTTGCAGATGAGTTGGTGTATGCTTCTTACCAATTTATCTCCCGCTGATTTGAATAGTTCGGCTGGAAGGCCATCCGCACCAGCAGTCTTGGACGACTTTAGTTTGGATATCGCCAGTCGCACTTCGGTTATGTCGGGTGGACGGAACTGTTGGCCGTTATCGTTCAAGTTGAATGGAATGTTCTGCCTACTAGCGTTAACTTGGCTGTCTTCGCTGTTAATCAGTCTAGAGAAGTGTTCTTGCCTCAGCACTGACTGTGTATCTACTACCATTTTTCCACTCTCATCTGGGCCGGCTTCCGTTCGAGCTTTGTATGCTTGGGTGGATAGTTTCATCCTCTGATAAAATTTTCGAACATATCCCCTTCCACTACAACCCTGAATCGACTCGACCACCCGCTTCTCGTGCTCCCTCTTTTTCCTCCTGAGAAGTCGGCGTTCCTCTTTTCGTTTCATCCCGTAGAGCTCCCGGGCAACTCTCTCAGCAGCTCTTGTTCGAGTCTGCAGCATTGCCTGGTAGGCCTCGTCCTTATAGCTGCATGCGCGAGCCGGAACTTTTCATCGAATCAGGGATTTTGTGGTGGTCGCCTAGTAAAACCCAGCACATCAGAGGCGTCACTTCTGATGGCTTGTTGACAGTGTTTCCACTGGTCCTCTGCACTTGATGTTGGTGGTGGACCTCCTGAGAGATTAAGAGTGGTCTGCAAAAGTTCTGGCGGTCTCTTGCGATTTAAGCTTCTCGACATCGTACCTTTTCACATCATCTGCACATACGTAGTCTACCTACCACCAGGTAGTGATCGGAGTCAATGTTGGCCCCTCGGAACGTTCGGACGTCCAAGATACTGCAAGCATGTCTCACGTCTATCGCAATGTGGTCGATTTGGTTGACGGTTCCTTGATCACGTGACCGCCAAGTCCCCTTGTGTATATTGAGGTGTGGGAAACAGGTGCTTGAGATAATGACATTTCGCCCCGCCGCAAAGTCTGCCATCCTGTGTCCGTTGCCGGAAGTTTCGTCATGAAGGCTGTGTCCTCCGACTATCGAACCAAAGATGCCCTCCTTTTCGAATCTTGCGTTGAAGTCACCAAGAATGATCTCCACGTCGTACTTCGGGCACATATCATACGGTGTCTCCAGGAGATCGTAGAATGGTTCTTTGGTGAGTCATCTCTCTCTTCAAGGGGGGGCGTGAACACAGGTCAGCATAATGTTCTTAAATTTGGCTTTGATGCGGATTGTGACCAGGCGCTCGCTTACACTTCGGAAGCCCAAGACTTCTTGCCTAAGTCTTCCCCTTATCACAAAACCGCAACCAAAAAGTCGCTGGCCATGCTCCTTGAAGCACTTGCCGTAGTAGATGTCACACGATTTCAATCTTCGTATGCCATCTCCATACCTTAGCCTGTTCAGGTTCTGCGCTAGTTGCTCGACTGCACGTGTTCTGCATAAGGACAGGACGTTCCACGTGCAGATCCGAAATTCATTGTCCTTGTTTCATTTTCTGGGGTCGTTAACTTTTAAATCATCCATATTGTTGTTGTTTCGGAACAAGGTATTTTTGCGTGATAGGGTGGTTACCCCGACGCACAACCCCCGACCTGGAGGACCAGACCCTTAGTAAAACTCCAAGGGTGGGTAGCCGGATAAACCGCTCCTTATAGGCCTTAGCTACGAATATGTTGTAGTAGCCCATATAAGGTTTTCACTAAGTAGTTCAACCTAACTGGAACTGTAGACGCCACCGTTGATTCCATCTGGAGAATTCGTCAATTCTACAAAGTGCTTGATGTACGCGGATGATCTAAAAGTCTTTCGTTGTATGAAATCTGAATATGATTGTTTTATTTTGCAAGAAGATCTTGATCTTTTGTCGAACTGGTGTATAACTTGCTCTTTAAATTTAAACATTTCTAAATGCCAAAGCCTAACGTTCTGTCGCAACCGTTGTCCAATTAATTTTATCTATAAAATAAATCATATGCCACTGTCAGTTATAAACTTTAAAAAAGATCTTGGTGTGATTTTTGACAAAAAACTTGACTTTTTGAAGCATATAGATTTTTTGGTTGCTAAAGGCAGTTCAATGTTAGGTTTTATCTTGCGTAACTCTAAGGAGTTCTCCGACCCACACACCTTAAAGTGTTAATATTTTGCGTTTGTAAGGTCTAACCTTGAATACTGTAGTGTTATCTGAAATCCTTCGTATTTTGTTCATTCATTTAGAATCGAGAAAATCCAAAAACGTTTTACGAGAATTGTAGTGAGAAGACTTCAATGGGACATCGATCTTCCTTACTATGAAACGAGATGTAAGTTACTTGGTATTTTGCCTCTAAACATTCGTAGGAAGTTCACCGAGATTATGTTCATTTCGCAACATATTAGCGGACCATGTTCACTTTGCATAAATTTTAGCTTTAATTGGGATTAATGTTCCTGCGAGAATGCTTAGAAACCAATCTTTTTTTAATGTTCCATACCACAGAACTGTGTATGCTGCCAATGAACCATTATCAAGGTGTTTAAGAGAAACAAATACTGTTTTGCGATATGATTGATTTCAATCTTAGTAGATATTTATTTAAATCAAATTTATTGTTAATTTTAAATGACTTTGCTGGTGGTAATGTTTAAAATTAAAAAAAAAAAAAATGTATATAATTTAATATCAAGGAATCACTAAAGTACCTATTGTAACTTTGTTTGATGAATAAACTAAACTAAACTAAACTAACTCAGCTTATTGACGAGCCCACTCGAATACCGGACGTTGCAGGTCAATCCGCCAACACCCTAGACTTGTTTCTCACCTCTGATCCTAATAAAAACTCAATTAGCCTACAAAACACAGTTAAAGAGAAAGCACCAACGAGAACCGTTTGGCAGTACGAGAAAGCCAATTGGGGCGGTCTCAACGGTTTCTTCAGTAACTTTAACTGGTCACTATGCTTCCTCGATAGTGACGTAAACTCCAGCGCAGATATGATCACAAACTTAATTCTTTGTGGAATGAGAAATTTTATCCCGAATAGGGTAAAATCTATCAAACCCAAAGAAAACTCATGGTTTGATTCGAGCTGTAAAGAGGTTATTAGGGTTAGAGAAGTAAGCTTCCGATGTTATAAAGCCAACCCTACTGAGGAAAACCGGAAAAAGTTTCAACAAGCTAGAAAGACCTGTAACGTTCATATTCGACGAACCAAATTTTTACATGATCCAAAAATTACGGCAAAAAATACTACAATGTCCCAAAGGTAGTAAAATTTTTTGGTCATTTGTAAAAAACATACGAAATACCACCTCGTCCTCGGTTCCAACGCTCGTCTTCAATGATAATCCTTTTGTCAGCTCGCAAGATAAAACCAATTTGCTTGCAGCACAGTTTGCTGTTAATTCGACGCTGCCAGAAAGTGTTATGAAACCTCCTGTACTTGAGAGCGTAAATGATTTTATGGGACAAATCTTCTTTCGCACTCGTGCAGTTGCCAGAGTCCTGAAAGATCTTGATATACACAAATCCGCTGGCCCGGATAGTATCCCTTCCATTGTTCTGAAGAGGTGTTCTTCAACGCTGGCTTTTCCATCTGACCTACTCTACTGGTCTCTTTCCAAGTGGATGGACAACAGCATTCGTCCAGCCTGTCCCTAAAAAAGGCGTATCTTCTTCACCCTTCAACTATCGACCGATTGCACTTACGTCCCTTCTTTCCAAAGTCATGGAAACGCTGATTAATTTCCAGCTCAAGAAATATCTCGAAGATCGAAAGCTTCTTAATGACCGGCAGTACGGCTTTCGCATCAATAGGTCCACCGGTGATCTGATGGTTTATCTCACCGAACAGTGGAACAAATCTTTACATCGTTTTGGAGAAAGTAGGGTTATTGCACTTGACATTTCAAAAGCATTTGAAAGAGTTTGGCACCAAGCTCTCTTATCGAAAATGCGTGCATTTGGTATCGCCGAATCTCTACTTTGCTGGATTAGAATCTACCTTTCGGACCGTTCAATTCAAGTTCTATTGGATGGTTTCAAGTCTGAAATCCATAAAATAAATGCTGGTGTGCCCCAGGGCTCCGTTTTGTCTCCGACTCTCTTCCTTATATTCATAAACGATCTTTTATCTGAAACTTCTAATCTATTAAACTGTTTCGCCGATGACAGTACCCTCAGCTTCTCATATTCGTTTACAGATTCACACCCATGTCCTTCGGATGTGGAACTTGAACGGCAGCGTATGATAAGCTCATTAAATTCTGATCTAAACAGCATTGTCCAATGGGGAATTAAAAACCGCGTAGAATTTAATGCTTCAAAAACTCAATGCTGCCTCCTGTCGTTAAAGCGAAACCCACCTCCAATGCCGCTTTCCATGGATGGCACTTGCATCGAGGAAAACGAACAGCTCTCAGTTCTCGGTATGTGTGTCGCTGACCACCTAATGTGGAATGACCACATATTTGACGTCGCCAAAAACGCTGCTAAGGTTTTCTCCGAAGATGCAAGAAACTCTTTACCCCCTCTGATCTGGCTGTGATCTACAAAGCATTTATTCGTCCAAAGCTTGAGTAAAATTCACATTTTTGGGCAGGTGCTCCTATAACTCATCTAAGCTTGTTGGACCGAATACAAAAAAGGGCCCTTAAAATGATAGGTGATCGAACAATAACGCCAACAATAGCACCCCTCGAACACCGCCGCAATGTCGCCTGTCTCTCACTGTTCTATCGCTATTTTTATAAACAGTGTTCAAGTGAAATAGCCAGTTGCATTCCTCCCCTTAAACAATTCAACCGTAATACTCGCGCTTTTAGGAATGCCCATCAGTTTACCCTTGAGCCCAATTTCGGACGTAACGTTAAGTATAGGGATTCTTTCTTTAGTCGCACAACAAGAATGTGCAATGCTTTACCTGACCCTATTTTTCCCCCCCGTTTTGATATTCCGAACTTCAAAACCAATATGCATCGGTATCTCATTTTAAATCCTTCCTTATTTTCCTAGGGCTCGCACTGTGCTAGTCATAATTAAGGGTAGTAAGAACCCCTTTAGTGCGCGGCATGTTTTAAAAAAAAGCTGCATGCAAAAGGCAACTGCTGGTAGAACATTTGGATTTATTTTTTTTCGCATATTTACCACTTAATTTATACTCAAATTATAACAAAAAATAGCTATTTTTAAATTGAACTACAAAAATGAACAAAAATGTAATAGAAGGTAATCTATATGCTGTATATCACCCGAACCGACCTTACACTACCCACTGATGTAAGGAGTTCTTGTGAACAGTTATGATTTTATTTTACGAATTTGTCAAGATAATTTAATTTAAAAGTTCTTATAACATTATGAAACTTTTCAAGCCAAGAACAGGTACAAAATTTACTAGAAACATAATGTTATTTATTTTGAGTTTATCAATTGATCAATTTTCCAGCACATAGGTACCTAGAATATCTAAGTTTTGTTGGCTCATCAAAAAACCGACTCTCAATCGTTTCTCGTATTTCATTTGCTATCAGTAAATTAAAATTGGCACTTAATACGTTCCAAATCAGGTACTTCGCACCAACGAAAGATCATGAGATGTCATGCACATAATCCCACACGCCACCTCACAAAATGAACAAATCGAAGCCAATAACAACAATAACGACTGGCCGGCTGGCCAGCCCCTATGGAGCATTATTCCTTCATAAAATGAACAAAAAAAAAAAATTAATACCATAGGATTTCTTCTTCTTCGGTAACACTAAGGACACGATAAGCGAGTCTCAACTTGATAACGTCCTGATCATGTAAGTACATTAAATTAATACAGCCCAGGTCTCTTTGGTAAGTTGGTTGATGGTTGGTTGGTCCGAGTCCGAGTCCGAGGGTCCTCTTTGAAACTTTGACAAAACCTTATCAGCTTGTGTGCCAAATGACTGTGTGTGTTGATATGACCACGGTGTATATAACACATTAAAACTCTCAATTTTACAAAATGAAAACAAGTTAATAAATAATCGCTCACAAAAAAATACCTCAGATTGCATTCATAGTTGGTTGCTTGGTTGGATTGCTGGGTTGGTAGAAGTTTGGTTCGTAAACAAGAAGACTTATCCTATACCAGGAAAAAATGACTTTGTCCTCAATGCAAACTGCAATTATTGACAGCGATTTGCGGCCTGGAATGGTATTATCACTGTGATTCCCAAGGCGTTAAGTTAAAAAAAAAATGATCAAAAAATATTAAAGTAGCTCTCGCACGCTGATGATGATGAAGGGACACACTATAGCTAAAAGTCAGCTTGTAAAACTGGATACACGACTCTGTATGTCTCCTGAAGTGTGTCGTCGGACATTATTTGAACAAAAATGAAATATTATCATGTGATAAATTGCCACAGCTAGTCTGCTTGAATGGGTTGGCTGGACTGGGGCTGCAGCATCAGCCTTCAGTTTGTTTTAATGAAGAGCAAATATGATGCACAGATTGCTTGGTTCAGTCACTATCGGTTTCGGGTTTCGGCTGTGGAGTCTTCTTTGGTTCGTTATCATTTTTAATAAAAAGCCTTCTCAAAGGATTTTTTTTTATTGAATGGGACCCATAGTAATGGACAGTGTGAATGATGAAATTGAAATATCTTTCCATACTGATTCAGGTACCAGTAGGTACTGTTAGTTGTTTTTTTATATATTTTTTTTAATTTACAAGAAAGAGCCTCAACATGGACTTTCATATTTGAGTCAAACATGAAACATACGCACATAATTTATATATTTTGAATCAGTTTTAATATTTTATAGATATATGTATGTATGTTTTGTTTACCTATCCATACACTCGTAGGAAGTGAATTAAACCGGATAAAATGTCTGAATTTTGAATGATAAAAAGTACAAAAAATATTATGTTCAGCTTCAGCTATATTAAATAGCAATTTCATGTGGGCCTGGTCTTCATCAATTTCGGCTTACATCTTCTGTATAGGATAGGAATATTATGTATTGACGCTAGATTTTAGGGCCAGTTGTCCGCAAATTTTAATTCGCATGATAGAGTATTTCTTTAACAAGTTTTCTATGAATCCTTGGAAAACAAGGAGCCCCTTCGAATTTAATATGTATTTTTATGTGGTCTATAGAAATAGATGTGATAGATATACTGCTATCTACAAAACTATAATAAACACTATTGATAATCAACTATAAGCTTATCCACGGCAGTATTTTTAGATTCTCAACCGATTTTGACATCAGGGTCCATGCTTCAGGACCGGGATGTTTAGGGTCTTATATAAGGTCTCCTTGGTTCTTTGAGTTAAGAGAGGGCTTAACTACTCAAATGCCTTCTTAGCCCGAAGAATCAGCGGTTGGCAAGAGCAATTCTTCGTTTGTTCTCTGCACTGATGTCATTTTGCGATGCAATAGTGGAGCCCAGATAGACAAAGTCCTTAACGACCTCGAAGTTGTACTTATCCGTCGTGACGTTTTGCCCGAATCGACAATGTTGAGATTCCTTTTTCGATGATAACAATTACTTTATCTTGTCGTCATTAACAGCGAAACCCAATTTCGCCGCCTCCTATTCAATACTTGCAAACGTGCCGGTAACAGCTCGCTTCGTTCTTCCAATGATGTCAATATCATCTGCATAAGCAAGTAGTTGAACAGACTTTTAAGAAATTGTACCTCTGTTGTTGACTTGCAAATAGAGTACAATTACTTCAAGAATGATGTTAAACATGTTGCATAAAAACGTGTTCCTTGCCTCAAACCTTTTTCGACATCAAAGGGTTCGGTGGTGTTCTTACCAACTTCGACAGCGCAGCGACATTGTCATCTTGCACAGGCGGAGGAGCTTATCAGGGATGCAGAGATGCGACATGGCTCTATATAGTTTTTCTCTATCTGCGCTTTCATATGCGACTTTAAAATAGATAAATAACAAGCTGACCCGGCGAACTTCGTACCGCCTTACAGTCAACAATTGTTGTATAAACTTTAAGTAACCAATTTATTTATGATTTTATTAATGTAATACAAAAAATTCAAACAATTTATTAACTTAAATAGTTTTTAAGCATAAAATAAAAATTTAGTAAAAGTAAAATAATTAATTATTTTATTGACGTGTCAGCAAGACATTTGGACACTCTGTGATACACGATATTCTTGGTTTTGTTATCAGGCGCAAGAACAAATAAAGCGGATGGTTTGCCGACACTTGAACATGCCACATACATTTAACCATGAGAAAAACATGCATTTTCCAGATTTACACCACAAACACTCAAGAACTGACTTTGTGAATTGTTAATTGTCATGGCAATTGAATTCTTTTAAACTCAAATGGCATATCGGTTGGGATCATAGCAATCCTTGGAATGAGAATTTCGTTACCTTTAAATTTTCCTTTTAGTATCGTCGCGTGAATTACATTTATCATCAGTTTTCTAATTACCAAACGCGTTCCATTGCACAGTTTTGGTTGGTTGAGATCTCGTAGCATGATGACTACCGAGCCAACCTTCAATTGCAAATTATGCAGTGGTAAGCCAGGCACATCCAAAGAGTTCAAAAATTCAGTTGGATAGTTTGTGGCTTCGTCTTCGTTTGTTACAGTGTAGATAGACTTATATGATTGCAGAGTAACGACGATTCGATCCTGAATTATGAAATTCAAGTCATCCACGTCTTTGTTTTTAGCCGCCAAAATTGCACGCTCACTCAACAATTTGTTAATTTTGTAGTTAACAATGATGTCTGGGAAAACTTTATTAATAAGATCGTCTTTCAATGAGACGAAATTACAAAAATTCGGAGGGAATGAAATAAATGCGCTCGATTTGCCGACAGGAACACGTCCATTAGCGATAGTCAGCAATTGCTTGGAGAATTCTTTAGCAGATGGATCGTTCATCAATGCAACTCTCATATTTGTTGCCAAATCACGTTTTTTCACATAGCGCCACAGATTTGATGATTTGAGGCAAGCGTTTATTTCATCGGTAGCAGTCGATTTTGGAATTATTGGCAGTGTTTGGCGGAAATCGCAAGACAGCAAGGTCATTGCACTCCCAAAACATCTCGAGTCATTGCGCTGATCTTTTAAAGTTCGGTCAAGTGCTTCACAAACGCGTTTATGCGCAAAGTGCACGCATCACGTGGATATTAAAAATGCAATAACAGTTGTAGTAACAGTTGCAGGTTCATATGAAAACAAAATAAAAAAATATCTTTCAAAGAATTTCTCCAAAGGTGAACATAGATTCGCAGGATGCACGCAATTGCAGTTGCATTTTCTCTTAAAATAAATAAAAATTAAAAATATTTGTATATCCTCCTTACAACTTCCTGAACATTTGTACCATTATTCCTTATGGCCCGGGAAAAATCATTGGATTCAAGAAAAGTGGATGATAATTTTAGTTTTATTTTAAAATTACTAACATAAGTTTAACAAAAAGGTGGTAGTTGGTTCCCACAGCTATGTGGGCAAACGCGGAAAACAATCGAACATACTGCTGTTTTAGAAAACATCTTTGAAAAAAAGAAAACAATTCAGTTTAACATCAATAAATAATAATTTTTTGAATTTTATTGTTCGTTTCATTGTTTTGGCCCACAGTTTTGCAAAAAAGCGAATAAAGACCATTGTCGTGCCTTTCTTCGCTTTGTTTTGCCAAACTGGTGGCTCAACAATTATTTGTAAGAGTAGGAAAATCGCAGAATAAACACGTATAATTTTGTGTTTTTAAATGTTTTTATCCATATTTGCACTAGTTACTGGAAAAGGGCAGAACAACGTCTGCCAGGACAGCTATTATATATACAGGGTGTCCAGTAAATAATGCATAACCATGGAATGCCTCATAGTAGACTATATGACCGTCCTGAAAACTAATAAGAAAAAAGTCCATCCCAACCACAAAAAAATATATGTGCATTTTTTGTTCAGTGCATTATTTTTTGCGTTACTTTATGTTTTTGAATACCACGACTACAAGTGAATGAATTCTACCGTTTTTTTTTCGTAGCAATATTTAACATTGTTTGTGCCAAAACATAAGAAGACAAAAATTATAATAACTGTTGTAATTCTTAAAGAAAAAAATTTAAATGCGTTAAATGTGGACTTCAAAATGGTATAATTTATTATTGCATCTTGAACCAATATTAAGTTATTGGTAAAAATCAGCAACAAGAGAGTCAATTTAGCAAAAACAAATGTTTTAAAAATGAGCAAATTAAGCGTGAAAATAATATTATGCGTCCAACATGGTAGATTTTTGATTGATTGCCTGTTTTTATGATATTATCCTAGTGGTAAATCCAAGCTTTTCACTTCTAAGGCCGTTTGCAACATTACCAAAAATGTCAACAAAGTGCAAAAAACGTCTACATTTTCAAGCTTGTTTTGAATTATACCTGGTCTATTGGGCCCTAACAAAACCATACAAATTTTTCGCAGTTGCTTTAAGTTTATTTATTTGTTACTTTCTTCAAACAAATAGCTAGGCTTTTGAGTTTTGAGCCAACTTTCAATCACTTGATCACTTAGTTAGAAAAGAAAAACACAAGTATATATTTTTTTTTTAATTTAAAGCAAATGCTCAAACTGCTTTCCACCCAAGCTCAAGCTTGAACAAGCTCGAAAATGTAGGCGTTTTTTTGCACTTTGTTAACATTTTTGGTAATGTTACATTCGGCCCTAGAAGTTAAAAGCTTGTATTTATCATTAGGACAACATTATTAACACATGCAGTCAATCAAAAATCTACCGTGTTCATCGCATAGTATTATTTTCACGTTTACTGTGCTAATTTTTAAAACTTTTGTTTTTGCTAAATTGCCTCTAGTATTGCACATTTTTACAAATAACTTGCTATTGGTTCTAGATACAATAATAAACTATACCATTTTGAAATCCGCATTCGACACGTATGTTTTAAAAAAAGTTGTCCACTTAGGTATTCATGCATTTTTGTATACCACAGATGATTTAACTTTTTCAAAAATTATTTTCTTTCAAATTTTGCATCGAAAATCAAAGTTCAATAATTTTTTTCTCTAAGAATTCCAACAGGGTACATTTATCGAACAAAACAAAAAATTATTCGCCTTTTTTGTTGATTTCAAGGCAGCCTTCGACAATATCGATCGAAAAGCTTTAATATATAAGCTATATAATGCTGGAATGAGCCAAAAGTTTGGAAGGGTTCTCGAAAACATCTATCAGGCTAATCAATCGGCTGTGGGGAGTGGAATTGAAATTTCAGAATGGTTTGAGTCAACAATTCGGCAAGGTTGCACTCTAAGCCCATATCTCTTTGCCATGTACATCGATGACCTTACCGAATTTCTACCAGGTGGTATAGAGATAGACGGAGTTCTTATAAAGGCACTTTTATTTGCAGATGATGTAGTTTTATTTTCATATTCACCAGATTCTCTGCAACTTATGTTTAACCGTCTTGATTCGTACTGCCAACTATGGAATCTTACGGTGAATCTAACGAAGTCAAAAATAATGATTTTTAAAAAGGGATCTGGCAGAGCTTGCAGAAACGAAAAATGGTATCTTAATGGACTTCCCATTGAAATTGTTAAAACATACAGGTATCTTGGAGTCACATTTACGAGCAATCTCAGTATAGAACCTCACTTAAAAGAAAAATTAGTTAAAGCGAAAAGTGCCATATCGGCAACCTGGAGAAGATGTTTTTCAAATAACATAGTTGATCACAGTGTAAAATATAAAGTATTTCAAGCTGTATCTGAGTCTGTGATGTTGTATGCAGCACAATCTTGGGGGTATTATCAGTATGAAACCGTAGAGAAACTGCTAAGGTACAACGTCAAAAGATGTTTCAATCTGCCAAATACAACGCCCAACTACATGATAAATATAGAAACAGGATTATCAACGCTTTTTATTAAAACCTTAAAACAGCATGTTGATTATGTAACGAAAGTGCTGGAAATGCCAAATGATAGACTTCCAAAAATAATTGCTAAGAAGATAATAGAAAGAAAACTCTTTGGTTTAAAAAATTAGAAGAGCTTGCAACGTATTCCGGAATAGAATTCTATCTCGTGAATGCAAATGGAAGGTACTGCAAAGATGTTTTTCAAAACCTTATCTCAAAAGTCGATGCAAAATACAGAGCTAACTGTATAAGCTTAGCTACTGCGTCAGTCCACAGATCAACATATAGCATTTTAAACCATAATTTGCTTGAAAGGAATTATTTTCACAACGAAAACATGAATGAAATTATATCGTCTATTTTTAAAATGAGAGTAGAGCTTATTCGGCTTAATTATATCCCCCACCGTCCTGACTTAGCAATTTACTGTAACCTTTGCAACCTATCGGAGAGAGAAGATGTCAAGCATTTTATTGGCAGATGTCCTATTTCGAAAGAAATCCGAAGAAATTTTCTTGGAAGCAATACGTTATCGGCAGAAGAAGTCTTAGCCCATCTCAACTGTGAAACCGATATAAAACAACTTTTTTATTCTTATAAGCATGCTACGAGCTATCGCAATCAAATTATAAATGAAGAGTCTTAACAACAAAACAAAATTGTATTTTTTTTTATCACAATTATATTTGTTCATACATTATGTTCTAACAAAACAAACTTAATATTAAATGTTTAATTTAATGTCAATCAGGCAGACGGCAAAGAGATGCTTATCGAATAAAGTATTTTCTATATATAAGATTTCATCATGCTATTTTACCACTATTTCCGTTTATTTTTTTCGGTATTTTAATAGTTATTCTGTTATTCGGGACGAAGGCGAATCCAACAAAAAAGAAATCATTAAAATCTGTCCAGCAGTTCTTGAGTTATAAGTGTTGTAACTAACACGACTTTGTTTTATATACATAGATAATAACCAAGCGCAAAATCCCCAAATCCTAAAATCTCCATGTTTTGAAAAATTTCCAAATTTAAAATCTCTAAGCCCAAAATGATTGTTTTCTAAATTCTCAAATCCAAAATCCCCAAAAAAAAAATCGCCAACAATAAAATTTAAAAAAAGGACAAAAAACTTTGATAACAGGCCGACTGACAACAAAGGGGCCTGCCAGACGACTGAGCATACCTTAAGCGGAGCGACGGAGTCGCATGAGCGAGAAATAGGCCCCGAAAAGGGAGTTAAAATTGTTGAACCCGAGATGCGGGCCACCCAAAGTAGTGTTTAGTACAAAAAACTGACAATATAGGCGCGCGAAATAATTTTTAAATTCAAAATATGGGGATTCTGGTGCTTGGAAGTTTTGGTTTAAGTATTTAGTTTTCGTAGATTATAAATTTGGAGATTTCGGTTTTAGGGATTTTAATTTGGGGATTTTGGTTTGGAGATTATGATTTTGGAACTCGTGTACCTAACCCATAAAGAGGTGGTGTGTATCGATTTGAAACTACTGTTTTTTTTTTCCAAAATCCGTCGAAAGTGTGAACATTTGATCGTTGGTTGATTTGCCTAAACCACACTAATAGGGGCCGATTAGATCGTTGACAAACGGTTTTAAGCGGTCATACAGTAAAGATGACAAGATTTCAGGACATCTCCTTTCTTGTGGATGGGGCACATAATACCAAGGTTCCATTCACGGGGCATACTTTCATCTGACCAAATTTCGGAGATAAGTTGGTGTACACTCCCTACCAAGTCATCTCCCACTGATTTGAATAGCTTGGCTGGCAGGCCATCCGCACCAGCAGCCTTGTACGCTTTAAGCTTGGCAATCGCTAACCGCACTTCATTAAGGTCTGATGGATGGAAATTTTGACCATAATCGTCCAGGTAGAATGGATGGTTCTGTCTAATTTTCGATGCATATCAGTCCAGAAAAGTGTTGTTTCCAGATCCTTAGCACGGACTGTGTGTCTACCACCAAGTTCCCACTCCAGGCTTCCGTTCTGGTCTTGTAACCCTGGGTAGATACCCTTCGGTAAATCTTTCGAACATCGCCCCTGCCGCTATAGTCCTCAATAGACTCGACCGCCCGCCATGCATGCTCTGTCTTTTTCCTCCTGCGAAGTCGGCGTTCCTCCCTTGGTTTTTTCCCGTAGAGCTACCGGGCTGCTCTCTCAGCAGCTCTGGTTCTAGTTTGCAGCATTGATTGATAGGCCTCATTCTTTGATACATGCGCCAGCCTGCATCATTCTTCATCAAACCAGGGATTTTGTTGTGGCGGCCTAGTGAAACCCAGCACATCACTGGTGGCACTCCTGATGGTTAAAAGAGACGTGGTCTATACCCTTTCTAGATGAGATTAAACAAACAATTGAATTTATCCTCTAGGGAATAACATAAAAATTCTTCACACCAAATTTGAAGAAAATCCATCTCTTAAGACTATAGCTCCATATACAACAGGACTTAGGTACAGGCGCAAAGACAAACATAGACAACACGCGACGGACCTCTTTTTTTGGACTTCAAATTAAATTAAATTCATTTAACTTCCTCGCCATACAAATTCACTATTAACTTTTCAGTTTTCAGTTTAAACCCCCCCCCCCCCCCGAAATTTGTAAACCCCCCCCCCCGAAATTTTTTCCTGGGTTCGCGCCTGATAGTTTGCTTAAAACTTTGACATTTTTGTCCTCATGACACACGAAACCAATTAGTCTAAGAGCCGACAACAAATTTTGGGAGTGGATGTATAACCAAAATCTTAGTATGAGGGTTTAAAGGGGTATATTTTGTGATATCGAAATCAAAAGTCTGGCAGGTTTTTTTCTCAGCCTTAAGAGGGGGCGGGATGTTAAAAATAGAAATTTTACAAATTTCTGATCAGGGATATTATCCTTTCAATTATTTTTTTAAAAATACATTATGATGCTCTGTCATTTTCCCTAAGTCCAAAGACCTTAATCTTTGTGATCCGACTAATAGAACTTCGAACGACCAATCGAACCTCATACGTTTTTTCTTGGAGATTTATGAAACGCAAAAAATCAACAAAATAAAGTCTCCAAGAAAAGACGATTAAGGTTCGCTTTAAATGCTTATATCTTGAGTTCTATTAATTGGATCACCAAGATTAAGGCCTTTGCACTTAAGGAAAATGACAGAGCAACATGATGTGTTTTAAAAAAATAATTGAAGTGATAAAATCCTTGAAAAGAAATTTAGAAAATCTCTATTTTCATTACCCCGCCCCAGCCAATACTGAGACAAAAACCTGGCAGACTTTTGATTTCGATATCACAAAATATGCTCCTTTAAACCCTCATACTTAGATTTTGGTTATACATCCACTCCCAAAATTTGCTGTCGGCTCTTGTACTAAATACTTGCCCTATAGAAGAGCAAGTAAGAAAGTGTAAGGTATATGAGCTTTTTACGAATCTATGAAACACCCAAAAGTGACAGCTAGCACTTTGTGGGATCTGTCAATTGCACAGGAATATTTTGGATATACCTATGTTTTTGAACTCTTGACTTTCTTGCATCTAATATTTTTATGGCCACGCAAATTACATAATATCGTATATGCATCTTACTATACGATACATGTTGAAAACTAACCATTAAATCGGCCGATGATCGGTTCGGAGCGAGATGGACAGAGGCCACATTTTCTTTTATTTTTTTTTTTATGAAAGATCTACGATATGTATAAGTGCGTTGCGTTGTGCGGCCTAAAGACCTTCACTTCATAAAATCGAGTGTGTGTTGCAATAAAATTCCTTCTACTCTGTCCGCCTGACCCGGTTTGTGTTGTTAAGTTTTCCTATGTACTACCCCCTAGGATGGCTTTCATTTATGGTCAGAAGAACGCAATAATAATTTGCATGTTATGTGTAAAAAGCTGCATTATTGCTGTCATGTGTTTTTGCAACCAGCCAAAAGGACTCCGCTGAGTCGAATGATTGCACGAGCGCCAACAACCGCCACCGCCGCGCCGCCGCTGTCCAACAACAAAATAAAAATGAAAACAAAACTCTTAAAAGATACTTAGATACATTTAGCAAAGAGATTCCTATCTATCTATGGCAATGGCCAAAGTGTTCGTATAGTTTCTCTATCCATAGGCTTAAACCAGTGATGCGCACCAAATGACCGGCTATTACACGGAGTTCGGAGTGTGTAATCGTGGTCCAGACCGCACAACGGACGCGAAAGATAGATCTGCAAATACATATAGATACATTGAGAGATACATGATGTGTGTGATCCCGATGATAATGCAATTAAGAGATCATGTTTTGCAAACATGATGCTTCTTTGCTATATTCCCTGAGCTCGATCTGAGCTCTGAGCTGCACTATGATCAAGTTTTGCATTTGATTTGGTTACACTAAACCAAATTGGCATTCAATTTGCGGTGAAAATTATTCATTTCAATGAATGACTGTTTAGTTTGCATACATTAGGTTAGGCATAGTATAGAATTTTCTCAAGAATGGATAAGTTGAGTAAATCTACCTAAGCGGATGCGGGCGATTTCTATATGGATGAGGAATCTTTGATGGTGGTCGTTGGGATGCTTTCGTAAAATCATACAACTGATGGTATAACCAGGAAGTCTTTTAATTCAGATGGTGATGCCGGTAACTACTATGATTCAACTTGTATTTCTTACGGAGTGTTAATGTACGGAAACTATTTATGCGTAAAATACTTCGGGCAATTGATATTTTGTCGTCTGATTATTTTGTGTAACAATTACCTGAAGGTCTTGAAGGTATATATTCTTCTTAATCTTGTCATAACTGAAAAACTCAATTAATAATCGCTATTTTAAAATTCTTTGGCAGGCTATTGTTCATTGCTTTATAATCTTATTGTTTCCTTCTGCTGTACAAAATTAAGAGAACCTCGAACTGCCGTCAACCACAGGATTCTGTGATCAAGGTGAATATCTTTGCAAACATTACTGCTGGAAGGATCTCTCAAGTACAATTGTACAACATACCTTTTTTTTGGACTAGAAAATTAGAAGGAAAGAGGGTGCAGAGTCTCAGGGGTCTGGATGACGTCCGCTTGTCCGTACGAGCCACATGTTTGCATTTCATGGGTTTCAGTAGCATTTTTGGCGACAATTTAATTGACTGTTTTGGTAATTACAGTCGCAGTGTCAGCGATTTTTTTCCAATTGCTTTCGAGGCGGTTCCAGTGGCAGCAGTTTTGTCGGCAATTACAGGATCTTTTCCCGCCGTGTCAGTCACTTCTGCAGTTTTGGTAGCAGTTTCGGCGGCAGTTTCAAAGGGAGTTTCAGCTTCAGAAATGTGCAGCAGTTGCGGTGGCGCGGCGCCAGTTTTGACGGCAAATTTTGGTGAAAGTCTTAGAAATTCCGTCGGTAGCATTGAAATGCCAGCGGTAGTATAGGTGACTTTTTCGGTGGTTATTTTAGCGCCGATTTCGACCCAGTTTACAATGACACTTTTGGAGGCAATCTAGGTGACAGTTTTGGGAGCTCTGGCTCAGTTTCAGCAAATTTTTCGGTGGCAGTTTCGGCAGAAGTCTTAAGGGCAATTTCAATGGCTATGGCACTTTTGGTGGCAATTTTTAGCGGCAGTTTTGACCTCATTTACAGGGGCAATTTTGATGACAGTTTCGGCGGCAGTTTCTGTAGCTGTTGTGGTTACTTCTTATAACAAATGCATAAGACCTTGATTTTTAACTCTCGGTATTTTCCTGCTAGCTGCCGTCAAAATTGCTAAAAACCCTTTTTTAACTCAGTTAATGTGCTAACAAAAGATCATGAGAAATTTCTTGAAAACGTGGTGGGGCCCAATACAATAAAATTAACTTAATTAAATTTTGTTCATGTATTATGGCTTTATAAGTAAGAGCAAACATACCCATTAATTATGAAAGACAACGTCGCGTCGTTCAAGTGGCTGCCTCGGCTGGCTTCGCAGTACAGTGTTGCCAGAAACACCGATTTATTGTAATTCTCCCGATTTTTAGACCTATTTCTGATACACCGATTTTTGATCTTAATATGACACTTTTCACCCATTTCAAACTCTGCAATTTACTTTATTTATAATTTTACTAAAAATTTGGACACTTTTTAATCTGGCTTTGTCTAACTTAAAATATCAGATCATCCCAGATAGCCATTCCAATTTTTAAAAACTCAAATTTTTGAATTTTTTTTTGTGCCAATCGTTTGTGATTCGTTTGTGACTGTTTGTGACAGCAATAAAAAGTGTTGTGACTCGCTTGTTATTTAGTTATTAACAACTAAAAAAAATGTACCAGTTAGCCATTTCTTTTTTTTTGAAAACTGTAGTAGTATAGACTTTTTTACACTCAATCGATCAGAAATCGTTTGTGACTTCTGAATATATCAATAAAATCGTTTGTGACAACGTAGTTTTCGAGAAAAATTAGAAAAACTGATTTCAGTTCACCTAACTTTCATCTTGTTTATTGCTATGGGCGGAGATATGCATAGGTTAGTGCTGGTGTATGTGTACCGTGATTCATGATGCTGAGGTAAGCTATTATGCTTTGAGGTGAGCAACATGCTGCAATGATAACTAAACATAAGAGATTAATTTTAAAAATAAAACTTCAAAGATGGGAAATGGATTTTGAATTATGAATTTATTAACAAAAAAAAAGGTCATGGCTAGAGCTTGTATAATGTTTTACTTCATTCGATTGAAATTTTTTTAACAAATTTCGAATTTACCAATAAAATCGTTTGTGGCTACCTAGTTTGTTTGTAACAGCCTATTTTCCGAAAACTCGATTTTCAATGGAATTAGTATAAATTTAAACCAGCCATTACGAGTTTTTGGAAAACAGTCTGTCACAAACAAACTTGGTTGTCCCAAACGATTTTCTTGCTAAATTCCAATTTAATAAACAATTTTTTAGATAATGATTACAAATTTAAACCAGCCATTGCACGCAAACGTAAGCGTGCACGCAAACGTTTCCGTGCGCGCAAACGTATGCGTGCACGCAAATGTATGCGTACACGCAAACGTAGGCGTGCACGCAAACGTCCCAACTAACAATTTAGCTTGTAGTAGGTCCGATTTTCATAATTTCGGAAGCTATTGCTTGTATATAATTTGCACAAGGCTAAGTTATGCAAATCAAACATTTCTGTTGCTATTTTTACCCAAAACAATTTCCTTAAGGCCTTTTAGAAGTTATATAGCAGTCAATGAGGTTTAACTTTCGTAAGGCCTTTTTAAGACCTGCCAACATTGGTAAGATAAAGCGCGAAAATAAATAGTTTGTATATAGCATTCTGCTGCAAGCCTAATACAAATCATGCCACGTGGATTTGCATATAGCGAACTAACACAAGCTATAGCTTTTGCTTTGCGGTTTGTATATAGCCAACTAAAACAAATCAAGCCACATGGGTTTGTATATACTATGTAGCAAGTTACTACAAGCTATTTTTTTTGCATTTTTGTTTATAGCCGTCTTATATATGTTTATGGAACTACAACAGCATTTGTACGTTTTGAATTTGCTGAACAAAATATACACAGTATGTATGTATATGTATATATAGGTTCATATTATGTACCTATCATACTTTTTGTGCGTTGGGAATTAATAAGGGTATTCATGTAACGTGATAATTTTTCGCTTTGTAGAAAAATATAATTTTATGCAAAAGGTTACATGAACACCCCATTAGAAATGTTTGCGTAAACGATAGAAACAAACAGCTAAGTTGAGTCAAATGTAAAATTAAACGTCACAAAGTTTCTAAGGGTTTTTTTCTACGCTTTCCGCTTCAAATTTGTGAGATAAAATTCTATGTTTTGCAGAAAATTTTTCCCATACAAATTTTGACAGTTCGTTTCTACCGATAGAAAATTCTATCGTTTTTAAGCTTTGTTGCACTTTTTCCGACGGGCCGAACCGACGATTAGTTAATATTTAATTAAAAAACAATCAAAACACGGATTTATCAATCACGACCGGCAAGATTAACTAACGACGAATTATGTATTTTGCTTGTTACCCGAATGTAAAGCAAAGAGGAAAATGAAAAAAACTATGTTCGAGGTCGAGTGTTATGGAAATGCAACACAAGGTAGTGTTTACAATGCTACCTCCACAGCTATGCTCAGTAAAGGGGTGGGTTCACCAAGTAACTTTTTTTTTATCGTTTATAAAAAAATATAATTAAATGAATACAAAATAAATATTTTCGTTGATGCTGCCGCAGGGGCGTAGTCGCTGAAAATAAAAGGGCGCCAGTAATTTTTTGTTTAATAAGGAAATTACAAACCTTTGAAGCGGAAAGCGACGGTGAAAGAATTTTTAATATACAAATAAGATAAATTATGAAATTTAAAGTTTGCAATAAGATTTTAATGAATATTAATTTGCTTGGGAAACCTTTTAAGGAATAAAACCCAAGATCTTTTCGGTACTTTAACAATAGATAGAGGTTAAGCAAATTAAAATGGACCGTTATCACTCTGTCCCGAAAGAACAAAAGAATAATTAAACGGGTCGCGCGTCTCGCAATTTCAAGAAAATTACCGGAACGAAAGCCAAACGAATTTAACGATTTTCAAAAATATGATATGACAAAAGACGAATTTAAGTTCCCTAAGAACAATCACAACTTTACTTATCATTTTTTCTCTTGCCTCCAACGATTCCTTCCTGTTTCTTTTTCGTTCCTTCTATGCTCCTTCACAATTTTTCCCTCCTTTATACTACCCCAAATTTCTCCTTATTTATATCCTTTTTTTCTCACAGCTTTTCTTTTCCACAATTTTTTTTTTCTTACACAACAACTATTTCTCTATATACTGATTTCGATTTCGAAATTGATTTCTAAAGATTCTTTGTAAATTTGCTATCACGTTTTGCTTATTCTCAAAATTTTTCGACTCGATCCAATGCTCTTCAGACAAGAAGTGAATGTCCGGATTTTTCGATGTCCATTCGACCCAGTTTTTGCGCTGAACTCCCCGGCTTTCGGCCAATCGGAATCCGCGGATTTCGATCACGTCATTTGTAAGCCACTCTCAGCTAACTTGCTGAAGAGCGCTACTGTTGACGAAATCCAGCGGTCCTGCTTACTCGCACCTACATCTCCCTGACTATGCTTCGTCATCGTGGAAATCGCCGACCGCTGGTGGCAACTTCCAGGAGCGGCGAAACCGATGAACGCATTCCCCCCTATTATTTTCTTGAGAAAAAGCCTGACTGACAACAAAATATCAAAAACTCAAGAACTCAATTTCGACTTACAAAATTCATTAGTCCCCTCCAAATACCGTTTCTAAAACCCCAAAACAAAAGAAAATAAACTGAACTTTTGAAAATTTCGAAGGAAAAGTTGTAAACTATTTTCAAATGAACGCGATTTACAAAAAAAAAATTTGGATGGGCTTTCGTTAGATATTGCAGATTAGGGATAAGTTGATAACGTTCCATTTTTAACAAATTAAGATTTAAAGAATTTAACAGCATGAAATGACGTTGGGCCTTCGGCCATTCTCACAAAGAGTTACTTCTGGCAACTGGGGAGCAACTGTCACCCGCGCTTTGTTTTTGGGTTTCTTTTCCAAGCAGACAACCCGTCTGTTGGTGATGATTCATATAAGACTTCCTTCTACGACAGACCACCTGTCTGTCAATTATCCATTTTAAGATAGCGATTTCATCGATATTGTTTCTTCAAGATACTGAGAGAGTATCTTGGACTGATGGACTGATGGACCATGGCTGCCCTACGCTCTCATAGTATATTGAAGGAAATACCTGTATGGAAAGGAAAACGTATGCGTGCACGCAAACGTATGCGTGCACGCAAACGTATGCGTGCACGCAAACGTATGCGTGCACGCAAACGTATGCGTATGCGCAATTGTATGCGTGCACGCAAACGTATGCGTGCACGCAAACGTATGCGTGCACGCAAAGGTATGCGTGCACGCAAACGTGTGCGTGCACGCAAACGTATGCGTGCACGCAAAGGTATGCGTGCACGCAAACGTATGCGTGCACGCAAACGTATGCGTGCACGCAAACGTATGCGTGCACGCAAACGTATGCGTGCACGCAAACGTGTGCGTGCACGCAAAGGTATGCGTGCACGCAAACGTATGCGTGCACGCAAAGGTATGCATGCACGCAAACGTATGCGTGCACGCAAACGTATGCGTGCACGCAAACGTGTGCGTACACGCAAACGTATGCGTGCACGCAAAGGTATGCGTGCACGCAAACGTATGCGTGCACGCAAACGTGTGCGTACACGCAAACGTATGCGTGCACGCTAACGTATGCGTGCACGCAAACGTATGCGTGCACGCAAACGTGTGCGTGCAAGCAAACGTATGCGTGCACGCAAACGTATGCGTGCACGCAAACGTATGCGTGCACGCAAACGTATGCGTGCACGCAAACGTATGCGTGCACGCAAAGGTATGCGTGCACGCAAACGTATGCGTGCACGCAAACGTATGCGTGCACGCAAACGTATGCGTGCACGCAAACGTATGCGTGCACGCTAACGTATACGTGCACGCAAATGTATGCGTGCACGCAAACGTATGCGTGCACGCAAACGTATGCGTGCACGCAAACGTATGCGTGCACGCTAACGTATGCGTGCACGCAAACGTATGCGTGCACGCAAACGTGTGCGTGCACGCAAACGTATGCGTGCACGCAAACGTATGCGTGCACGCTAACGTATACGTGCACGCAAATGTATGTGTTCATGCGTGTTGCAAAGTGTTGTGCCTTTTTGCGCAAGTCCGCGTTGCAAGGACCGTGCGCGGAGGGCCAACATTGGCAATGCGCATGAACAGTCCCAAAAAGTTGTGTTTGTCGGTTGCACCAACTGAACGCACCCCAAACCCAATATTATTATAAATACTGGGTTGTGGATCGTGCTTTTAGTTGGTGGAACCTAACCAACTTCGCTCATATACTTCCTTGTGAGCACAACCTAGATCATTCCTTTTCTTGCATTTGGCCCTTTCGGCAACTAAAAATATTTCGTTCTTAAAATTTAATGATGTTTTACTTAAAAATTACTTAAATTACCTTAAAATATATTAAACCTAACGTAAAACTAATGTGCCTAGGATAATTAAATAAAACGAAAAGAAAAACCAAAAAGAAAAAGGACACGAAGTTTTTTTTTTTTATACATAAAGTTGCTGTGCTGTGCTGTGGCTGGTATATTGTTGCGCTGTTGCCGTCCCGTATGGGAGTTGCTGGTTGCACCAGGGCATAATTCTTTTGGCCATATTTTGTGCCGAAACATTGGTCCATACGAGCCAGGATTCTGACCACCAGTTCCTAAACCGCCTCACGTGGAAATTTTGTACGCCGACGCCAGTGTTGCTCGACGACGCCGTTATTGCTGGACATTTCCTCAGCATTTTGAAGCGCCGTTATCCAGCCGACAACGCCGTTATTGCTGGACAATTCGCAAGGCATTTGTGAGCCGTTATCCAGCCACGCTGTTTTTACCATCGTGCTACCACGTTTTTTAACGCTACATTCCTCAACTATAAAGAAGAGTTCCTGACCAGTGGTAGTATTGTGACACCACCACACCATTTTGCCGAGATTGCTGAAGTAAAAAGGAATCAAGCACTAGATTCACAAAAAAGTGCTCCTCTACCACCAGCTATACATTGCTGCTGAGAGCACCACTCCAAAAGGTGCTTCTCCAACAAGGGTGATTGCACTACGCAAAAAAGTGCTCACCACCTTGCCGCTGCTGCCGAAAGCATCCCGATACAGGGTGCTCCACCGATCAAAATTCAACCGCTTCCACATTCAAGTGGAAGAATTTTTGAAAAGCCTTTTGGGCATATAACTTTTGCTAAGCAAAAATAAAATTATTGTCGACCATTGCCTCGATTGGTGCGACGGATATCCACCATTGCTTCGATTGGTGAGAGAGAAGGACGAAGAAGTCAACGAAGTTTCAACGCCCCAAGCTGCCTATGAAGACATCATTGCTGAAAATAAATTAAAATTGTACAGGTTAGTATAAAGTTTTTAGTAATTGAAGGCATTTCTTTTTTAACTATTAAATACATATGTACATTCAATATATACCTTTTTGTATTTCAACGGCAAACGTGGCGTCACGCTCTCACTCTTTCTTTTCTTTTTTTTTCTCTCGCGTATCGCTTCGTGCTCTCTTATCCTAGTCACTTATATCGATATTTTCTTGCGATAAAAATTTTAAGCCATTTTTTTTTCAGTGATTCCAAACAGAGATTCTATGAGAATCCATAATTCCTTAAAGTAGTGAACAAAGATCTTTTATCTGTTCGTGCTTCCATACATCGCGGTATTGCTCAACATTTCGTCATTAAGTTTTCTAAATTACATTTCTTGTGGGTACTTTAATTAACCATTTGATTTTCATAGTTTTTAATCGGTACAAATTCAAAGAATTAGGTGGATCCTTCGATTCTTTTTGATACTGGCCCACAGTGACTCAAAGCTAAAAACCTCTTTTCAAATCTTTGGAAACTTGTTACGTTTTCAATCACCTCTCTCATTTCATTCGGTATTACAGCTGCGCTTTGGAAAAGTTGTTGAATTTTCCAACTTTTTTCAAACTCTTTTGAAAACAATTCTCGTTTTCAATTATTCTCAAGATTCTTTTTCGAATCATATAAAGTTGTTGCTGTGTCCAACTTTTTTCAACTCTTTTGAAAACAACTCTCGTTTTCAATTATTCTCAATATTCTTTTTCGAATCCTAAAGTTGTCGAATTTTTCAACTTTTTCAAACTCTTTTGAAAACAATTCCCGTTTTCAATTATTCTCAAGATTCTTTTTCGAATCATATAAAGTTTTTGCTTTTTTCAACTTTTTTCAACGCTTTTGAAAACAACTCTCGTTTTCAATTATTCTCAATATTCTTTTTCGAATCCTAAAGTTGTCGAATTTTTCAACTTTTTCAAACTCTTTTGAAAACAATTCCCGTTTTCAATTATTCTCAAGATTCTTTTTCGAATAATATAAAGTTTATGCTTTTTTCAACTTTTTCAACCTCTATTGAAAACAATTCTCGTTTTCAATTATTTTCCAATACGAGTCTCTTGTGAATCGTAAAGTTGTTGATTTTTTTCCAACTTTTTTCAAACTTTTTGAAAACAACTCTCGTTTTCAATTATTCTCAATATTCTTTTTCGAATCCTAAAGTTGTCGAATTTTTCAACTTTTTCAAACTCTTTTGAAAACAATTCCCGTTTTCAATTATTCTCAATATTCTTTTTCGAATCATATAAAGTTTTGTTTTTTTTTTCAACTTTTTCAAACTCTTTTGAAAACAATTCCCGTTTTCAATTATTCTCAAGATTCTTTTTCGAGTCATATAAAGTTGTTGCCTTGTCCAACTCTTTTGAAAACATTTCTCGTTTTCAATTATTCTCAAGATTCCTTTCCGAATCATATAAAGTTGTTGCTGTGTCCAACTTTTTTCAACTCTTTTGAAAACAATTCCCGTTTTCAATTATTCTCAAGATTCTTTTTCGAATCATATAAAGTTTTTGCTTTTTCCAACTTTTTTCAACGCTTTTGAAAACAACTCTCGTTTTCAATTATTCTCAATATTCTTTTTCGAATCCTAAAGTTGTCGAATTTTTCAACTTTTTCAAACTCTTTTGAAAACAATTCCCGTTTTCAATTATTCTCAAGATTCTTTTTCGAATCATATAAAGTTTTTGCTTTTTCCAACTTTTTTCAACTCTTTTGAAAACAATTCTCGTTTTCAATTATTCTCAATATTCTTTTCGAATCATATAAAGTTTTTGCTTTTTTCAACTTTTTTCAAACTCTTTTGAAAACAATTCCCGTTTTCAATTATTCTCAAGATTCTTTTTCGAATCATATAAAGTTGTTGCTGTGTTCATCTTTTTTTTTCAACTCTTTTGAAAACCATTCTCGTTTTCAATTATTTTTTTTAATATTTTCGATTCTTTTGTCAATCGGAAAGTGTTGATTTTTTTAAACTTTTCAAACTCTTTTGAAAACATTTCTCGTTTTCAATTTATTATCAATACAATTCTTTCGCTATTTTTATCTCATGAATTTCTTTTGAATCTTTATTCAGTGCATCCAAGACTATCTATTAACTAGAATTGAAAGGTTTTTCCCTTATTCACCAATTTCCGTCAATTTTCAGATACCCGAACGCGTTTGTTGTTCGGTATTTCTCTTTATTTCTTGACTGCTTTCTCCTTCTGCACGCCTAGTTTATAACAGTTCTCCCTCAACTACTTGCAACTTGCCTTATCATGTCAGTTTTGGATGATTTAATCTTTGCAGCGGACTTGCTTGTGAAATTCCACGCATCCGCCAAAGAGGTTCCCGAACAGAACCACACAATTGCATCTTTGGAAGCAAGAAAAACAGAACTTAAAGACTTATGGCAAGAAGTGAAAGAAAAGTATGCAGAATGCGCTCGTTTTCGACCGACAGGAAAAGAGAAACCCTTAGACATGGATGCAATAGAATCCAAATATAAGAATAGCAATGAGACATATGTAAGTTGCTTAGCTCTGTTTTTTGAGCTTCAGACTAAATTAAAACCTGACCCATTGTTGGATCATAGTTCCCCTCGGAAATCAATTGGTAATAATTCCCAACAACAACCTTTATCTTCAGCTTCTCATTGTATTAAATTACCACCATGCGATACTGATACGTTTCATGGCGATTATCTCTCTTGGCCGGCATTTCGTGACATGTTCGATGCGGTTTATATACAGCATCCCAAGTTAAGTGAGGTTGAAAAACTGTTTCACCTTCGTTGCAAGACTAGGGGCGACGCCAGTAGGACTGTCAATCAGTTTCCATTAACTCATGCTAGTTTTTCTCTAGCATGGGAAGCACTACGGGCAGCCTATGAAAATACCCGCATTCTGGTTAACAACCAAGTCAAAAATATATTTAATTTGCCGACGGCTCAAGAAGAATCCGCAAGGTGTATTCGCACACTTCAAAGCAAAGTTAATGATTCTCTCTCAGCACTCAAAGCACATCATATTAGTACTGATAATTGGGATCCAATACTTGTTTTCGCGTGTTCTAATAAATTACCCAAAACTACTCTAGCTCTCTGGGAGCAATCCTTAGAAGATCCCACTAAAGTTCCAACATGGAAACAATTAGATAAATTCCTTATTTCTCGATTTCAAACTCTAGAGTCTATTTCGGACACAACTTCCACAAAACCAATAGTCAGCCAACAATTCAATCGAAAAAACATCACGCAAAAGCCTTACAAAGTCAATACGTTTCTTGCAAAGGCGGGAGGATCCAAATGTAAAATCTGCTCGGCAAATCATTCCATATATGAATGCCCAAAGTTTTCTGCAATGTCTATTGCATCTCGAATTGAAACCGTTCGTAAACACAAAATGTGTAACAATTGCTTAGGCACCAGTCATACAAAATCTTCTTGCACTAGCAAGTACTCTTGCTCTTATTGCAAGAAACGGCATCACACACTTTTGCACTTAGCAACCAATTCTTCAATCGAAAAATCTAATAGTATACAGTCCACTCCTCAAAACTCAGTTGCTCATGATTCCCAAATGACTGCTTCTTCACAGCCATTTGTTCCTCAATCATCCCACCAAAACTTTATGGTGGTTTCTCAAAAAAGAATTCTGTTGGCTACTGCTTTAGTTGGTTTGATAGGAACGGAAACAGTACATGTGTTAAGGGCACTTATTGACCCTGGTTCTGAAATATCCTTCATTTCAGAATCCGTACAAAGGCGTCTAAATCTACCATTCGTAGAGAAGAACACTACGGTTTCAGGTATAAGTGGAAACTTATCAGTCACTTCTAAAAAGCTGTGCTCATTTTCTCTCACGTCCTTTGAAGCTCCTCAAATAACACTTTCAGCTGAAGCTATTGTGCTTAAGACACTCACTAATAATTTACCAAGTTCATCCTTTTCTATCATAGACTCCAACCTCTTTGTTGGTCTCAAACTAGCTGATCCTTCCTTTAACAAATCTGCTCATGTAGACCTTTTGATAGGCGCTGACCTTTATCCCTCTATAATCCGTAACGGTGTTAAAGTTATATCCAATTCACTAGTGGCACAAAATACCATTTTTGGATGGATTTTATCCGGACCACTTCCAGAGTCTTTTCAGTCGTTCAACACGACAATAACATCTGAGTGCACTCCGAATGATTTAGATGCTCAGATACGAAAATTCTGGGAGTTAGAAGAACTACCTTCTACTGTAATTCGGTCAAAGGAGGATTGCTATTGTGATGAACTTTATAAAAGAACCACCTTCAGACGCGCTGATGGTAGGTTCGTAGTGCGTCTCCCATTTAAACCTCAAACCTCAAAGAACCACCTAGGTTATTCGAGATTTATAGCTCTTAAGCAATTCTCGAGAAATGAAAAATCTTTATCCTCAAAACCAGATCTCAAATCTCAGTACTCAAAAGTTATATCAGAGTATTTATCCCTTAATCATATGCGAAAGGTAACTCCATCAGAAAAAGTTGAAAATGGCCAAGTAAAGTCATTCTATCTTCCGCATCACGCGGTCATAAAACCCGAGAGCACTTCAACGAAAGTACGGGTGGTTTTTAACGCCTCCAATTCCTCCTCCAGTGGTGCAAGTTTAAATGATTTACTTTACCCTGGGCCGACCTTACAACAAGATTTATCCTCTTTGATAATTCGATGGAGATTTTATAAGTACGTATTCAATGCGGATATAGAGAAAATGTACCGCCAAATTCTGATCGATTCTCGAGACACTTCCTTTCAACGAATTCTTTTTCGTACCTCTCCCCATTTAGAAATTGAAGATTTTGAACTTTTAACCGTCACTTTTGGCGTTAATTGCGCTCCTTATTTGGCCATCCGTACACTACTCGAATTAGCACAAATTGCTAAGGCTGAATTTCCATTTGCTTCAAAAATTATCCAATCCGAAATTTACGTTGATGATGTATTGTCAGGGGCTCATAGTATCGATTCCGCCCAAAGGGCTCAATCAGAACTTATTAAGCTCCTCGATTCAGCGGGGTTTCCACTTCGCAAGTGGACCTCCAATACTCCTCGTTTACTTGAACATTTACCTCGAGAACACATGTTGAATGAAAGTTTTCTAAAACTGGATGCGGATAGTAACACGAAAACATTAGGTATACGGTGGAATGCCAAAGGTGATAATTTTTACTTCACCACTCAAAAAATCCTTCTTTCGGAAAGGCCCACTAAACGAGAAGTTTTTTCTCAAATTGCTCGGATTTTCGATCCTGCGGGTTGGTTGGCACCCGTTGTCATAGTTGCAAAAATGTTAATGCAACAAGTTTGGGCGGAAAAAACTACATGGGACGAACCCATTCAATCCGATACCTTCAGTACATGGAAAAACTTTGCGGAATCCTTACCTGAGATTCAACGTATTGAAATACCTCGTTGGGTAGAATATTCTCCCTCAGCCGAAGTCCAATTTCATGGATTTTGTGACGCCTCTGAAAAGGCCTATGCTGCGGCGTTATATATACGCGTGCGTCATTCAGACGGAACACTATCTTCTCACCTGCTCTGTGCAAAATCGAAAGTTGCACCCATCAAATCTGTGTCATTACCACGCCTGGAGTTGTGTGGGGCACTTCTTCTTTCTAAACTGATAAAATTTTATGTTTCAAATTTCCCAGTTCACTCTTATAATATTTTTCTCTGGACTGACTCATCCATCGTTTTGGCTTGGCTTAAAAAACCACCAAACGTATGGAAAACTTTCGTTGCTAATCGCACCAGTGAAATCCTAGACAATGTGGGTAACGTCCTATGGAGGCATGTTAAGTCCGCTGAAAATCCAGCAGATTTAGCCACTCGTGGTTTAATGCCTTCCGATTTGAGGCTGAACACATTTTGGTGGAAAGGGCCGACTTGGCTTTGTCAACCCACAGCTCAGTGGCCAGAAACTCCCCCAACAGCCCCATGCGTCGAAGATCTCGAACAAAAAGCAATTGTCTCATTAGTAGTCCAAAAAGACCCCGAAGATATACTGGATCGTTTCTCATCTTTACCTCGTGCAATGCGCGTTATCAGCTACATATTTCGTTTTTATTTCAAATTGTCAAAAAGTGAAAATCATCACTACGATTCGCCCAATATCTCGTCTCAAGAAATAGAATTTGTCAAAATTCGCCTGACACTTTTGTCTCAAACACTGTATTATCCTAATGAACACACTCTTCTAATGGAAGGCAAAACCGTTCACTCAAAAAGCTCAATCATCTCTTTCAACCCATTTTTAGACTCTCACTATCTTATTAGGGTCAACGGTCGATTATCTCAGTCGAATCTTTCCTATAACGAGCGACACCCTCTTATTCTACCATATAACTCACGATTTTCGTATCTCCTTATACAATTTATCCATGATATATCATTGCATGGTGGCAATTCCTTAATGCTTCGGCTCGTCCGACAAAGTTATTGGATTCCAAAGCTTAAAAACCTAATAAAATCGTGCATACGAAATTGCAAAACCTGTACTATTGCTCAAAAGGTATTAAGCAAGCAGTTTATGGCTGCTTTACCTCCTGAGAGATGCACATTTTCTCCCCCCTTCACTTTTACAGGAATTGATTTTGCTGGCCCATTCGTACTTAGAAGTCTTTATACTCGAAATTGTCGTATGACCAAAGGTTATGCCTGCGTGTTCGTTTGTTTCTCCACAAAGGCAATTCACCTCGAAGCGGTAACTGATCTATCTTCCCAGGCTTTTCTTGCCGCGTTTGCAAGATTTACGGCACGCCGCGGATTACCTAAAGAAGTGTATTCTGATAATGGTACAAATTTCGTAGGGGCTGATGCTTTATTACGTAAGGATTTTAAAAAATGTCTAGCTTCTATCCCTCAGGAAGTTAGAGCCACTTATGGCTTTCAAGGTTTGAAATGGAATTTTATTCCAGCTGGTGCACCTCATATGGGTGGCCTTTGGGAGGCTGGTGTCAAAAGTTGTAAAAGTCACTTGAGAAAACTGGGGGCCAGTTCAAAGTTCACTTTTGAGGAATTCTCTACTGTTTTAGCCCGCATTGAAGCGTGCTTAAATTCACGACCCATCTCTTCAATGTCAAATAGCCCCTCTGACTGTTTGGCTTTAACCCCCGGACATTTTCTTCGTGGAGGTCCACTCTTAGCTTTCCCAGAGCCAAATTTGGCTGATGCCAATTTATCTTTACTCAATCGGTGGGAAAAGGTGAAATATTTGCAACAACAATTCTGCCGACGATGGAAGGACGAGTACCTAAAGGAACTTCATCAAAGACATAAATGGCAATCGCCACAAGAAAATGTCAAGATAAATGACTTAGTCGCTATCAAAAGTGAAAATTTGCCATCTACAGAATGGCGCATAGGGCGTGTTGTCAATGTACACCCCGGCGCTGATGGGAGAGTGAGGGTGGCGACGTTGCGAACCCAAAATGGTGAAATCAGCCGTCCCATAGTCAAACTTTGCTTATTACCCTTTAAATGATCTTAATTATATTCATTTATATGTAAATATTGCCTTTCAATTATTATAAAACTTTATACATAACTTTCTTTTTCAAGGGTTTTGTTTTTTATTATCACTTTTTCTCGAATTCAAATAATCTTTTAAAAAATTTTAATTCAAAATTTTTCTCATTTTTTTCAATTTCATCTCACTTAATTTCATTCATAATCATTTTGGAATGTTCTCTTGGCGCGTATCGCCAAGGGGGGGCAGAATGTTCATGCGTGTTGCAAAGTGTTGTGCCTTTTTGCGCAAGTCCGCGTTGCAAGGACCGTGCGCGGAGGGCCAACATTGGCAATGCGCATGAACAGTCCCAAAAAGTTGTGTTTGTCGGTTGCACCAACTGAACGCACCCCAAACCCAATATTATTATAAATACTGGGTTGTGGATCGTGCTTTTAGTTGGTGGAACCTAACCAACTTCGCTCATATACTTCCTTGTGAGCACAACCTAGATCATTCCTTTTCTTGCATTTGGCCCTTTCGGCAACTAAAAATATTTCGTTCTTAAAATTTAATGATGTTTTACTTAAAAATTACTTAAATTACCTTAAAATATATTAAACCTAACGTAAAACTAATGTGCCTAGGATAATTAAATAAAACGAAAAGAAAAACCAAAAAGAAAAAGGACACGAAGTTTTTTTTTTTTTTATACATAAAGTTGCTGTGCTGTGCTGTGGCTGGTATATTGTTGCGCTGTTGCCGTCCCGTATGGGAGTTGCTGGTTGCACCAGGGCATAATTCTTTTGGCCATATTTTGTGCCGAAACAGTATGCGTGCACGCAAACGTATGCGTGCACGCAAACGTATGCGTGCACGCAAACGTATGCGTGCACGCAAAGGTGTGCGTGCACGCAAACGTATGCGTGCACGCAAACGTATGCGTGCACGCAAACGTATGCGTGCACGCAAAGGTATGCGTTCACGCAAACGTGTGCGTGCACGCAAACGTATGCGTGCACGCAATCGTATGCGTGCACGCAAACGTATGCGTGCACGCAAACGTGTGCGTGCACGCAAACGTATGCGTGCACGCAAACGTGTGCGTGCACGCAAACGTATGCGTGCACGCTAACGTATGCGTGCACGCAAACGTATACGTGCACGCAAATGTATGCGTGCACGCAAACGTATGCGTACACGCAAACGTATGCGTGCACGCAAACGTATGCGTGCACGCAAACGTATGCGTGCACGCAAACGTATGCGTGCACGCAAACGTATGCGTGCACGCAAACGTATGCGTGCACGCAAACGTATGCGTGCACGCAAACGTATGCGTGCACGCAAACGTATGCGTGCACGCAAACGTATGCGTGCACGCTAACGTATGCGTGCACGCAAACGTATGCGTGCACGCAAACGTATGCGTGCACGCAAACGTATGCGTGCACGCAAAGGTATGCGTGCACGCTAACGTATGCGTGCACGCAAACGTATGCGTGCACGCAAACGTATGCGTGCACGCAAAGGTATGCGTGCACGCAAACGTATGCGTGCACGCAAACGTATGCGTGCACGCAAACGTATGCGTGCACGCAAAGGTATGCGTGCACGCAAACGTATAGGTTAGGTTAGGTTAAAGTGGCTGTCAGGAAAACGGCTGACACGCTGACAGGTATGCGTGCACGCATACGTTAGCGTGCACGCATACGTTTGCGTGCACGCATACGTTTGCGTGCACGCATACGTTTGCGTGCACGCATACGTTTGCGTGCACGCATACGTTTGCGTGCACGCATACGTTTGCGTGCACGCATACGTTTGCGTGCACGCATACCTTTGCGTGCACGCATACCTTTGCGTGCACGCATACGTTTGCGTGCACGCATACGTTTGCGTGCACGCATACGTTTGCGTGCACGCATACGTTAGCGTGCACGCATACCTTTGCGTGCACGCATACCTTTGCGTGCACGCATACGTTTGCGTGCACGCATACGTTTGCGTGCACGCACACGTTTGCGTGCACGCATACGTTTGCGTGCACGCATACCTTTGCGTGCACGCATACGTTAGCGTGCACGCATACCTTTGCGTGCACGCATACCTTTGCGTGCACGCATACGTTTGCGTGCACGCATACGTTTGCGTGCACGCATACGTTTGCGTGCACGCATACTTTGCGTGCACGCATACGTTAGCGTGCACGCATACCTTTGGGTGCACGCATACGTTAGCGTGCACGCATACGTTTGCGTGCACGCATACGTTTGCGTGCACGCATACGTTTGCGTGCACGCATACGTTTGCGTGCACGCATACGTTTGCGTGCACGCACACGTTTGCGTGAACGCATACCTTTGCGAGCACGCATACGTTTGCGTGCACGCATACGTTTGCGTGCACGCACACGTTTGCGTGCACGCATACGTTTGCGTGCACGCACACGTTTGCGTGCACGCACACCTTTGCGTGCACGCATACGTTTGCGTGCACGCACACGTTTGCGTGCACGCATACGTTTGCGTGCACGCATACGTTAGCGTGCACGCATACGTTTGCGTGCACGCATACCTTTGCGTGCAAGCATACGTTTGCGTGCAGGCATACGTTTGCGTGCACGCATACCTTTGCGTGCACGCATACGTTTGCGTGCACGCATACGTTTGCGTGCACGCATACGTTTGCGTGCACGCATACGTTAGCGTGCACGCATACGTTTGCGTGCACGCATACGTTTGCGTGCACGCATACGTTTGCGTGCACGCACACGTTTGCGTGCACGCATACGTTTGCGTGCACGCATACGTTAGCGTGCACGCATACGTTTGCGTGCACGCATACCTTTGCGTGCACGCATACGTTTGCGTGCACGCACACCTTTGCGTGCACGCATACGTGTGCGTGCACGCAAACGTATGCGTGCACGCACACCTTTGCGTGCACGCATACGTTTGCGTGCACGCACACGTTTGCGTGCACGCATACGTTTGCGTGCACGCATACGTTAGCGTGCACGCATACGTTTGCGTGCACGCATACCTTTGCGTGCAAGCATACGTTTGCGTGCAGGCATACGTTTGCGTGCACGCATACCTTTGCGTGCACGCATACGTTTGCGTGCACGCATACGTTTGCGTGCACGCATACGTTTGCGTGCACGCATACGTTAGCGTGCACGCATACGTTTGCGTGCACGCATACGTTTGCGTGCACGCATACGTTTGCGTGCACGCACACGTTTGCGTGCACGCATACGTTTGCGTGCACGCATACGTTAGCGTGCACGCATACGTTTGCGTGCACGCATACCTTTGCGTGCACGCATACGTTTGCGTGCACGCACACCTTTGCGTGCACGCATACGTTTGCGTGCACGCATACGTTTGCGTGCACGCATACGTTTGCGTGCACGCACACGTTTGCGTGAACGCATACCTTTGCGTGCACGCATACGTTTGGGTGCACGCATACGTTTGCGTGCACGCATACGTTAGCGTGCACGCATACGTTTGCGTCCACGCATACGTTTGCGTGCACGCACACGTTTGCGTGCACGCATACCTTTGGGTGCACGCATACGTTAGCGTGCACGCATACGTTTGCGTGCACGCATACCTTTGCGTGCACGCATAGGTTTGCGTGCACGCATACCTTTGCGTGCACGCATACGTTTGCGTGCACGCATACGTTTGCGTGCACGCATACGTTTGCGTGCACGCATACCTTTGCGTGCACGCATACGTTTGCGTGCACGCACACGTTTGCGTGAACGCATACCTTTGCGTGCACGCATACGTTTGCGTGCACGCATACGTTTGCGTGAACGCATACGTTTGCGTGCACTCATACCTTTGCGTGCACGCATACGTTTGCGTGCACGCATACGTTTGCGTGCACGCATACGTTTGCGTGAACGCATACGTTTGCGTGCACGCATACCTTTGCGTGCACGCATACGTTTGCGTGCACGCATACGTTTGCGTGCACGCACACGTTTGCGTGAACGCATACGTTTGCGTGCACGCATACCTTTGCGTGCACGCATACGTTTGCGTGCACGCATACGTTTGCGTGCACGCATACGTTTGCGTGCACGCATACGTTTGCGTGCACGCATACCTTTGCGTGCACGCATACCTTTGCGTGCACGCACACGTTTGCATACGTTTGCGTGCACGCATACCTTTGCGTGCACGCATACGTTTGCGTGCACGCACACGTTTGCGTGCACGCATACGTTTGCGTGCACGCACACCTTTGCGTGCACGCATACGTTTGCGTGCACGCATACCTTTGCGTGCACGCATGCACGCTTACGTTTGCATGCAATCGCTGGTTTAAATTTGTAATCTTTATCTTAAAAATTGTTTATTAAATTGGAATTTAGCAAGGAAATCGTTTGGGACAACCGAGTTTGTTTGTGACAGACTGTTTTCCAAAAACTCATAATGGCTGGTTTAAATTTATACTAATTCCATTGAAAAACGAGTTTTCGGAAAATAGGCTGTCACAAACAAACTAGGTAGCCACAAACGATTTTATTGGTAAATTCGAAATTTTTTAAAAAAATTTCAATCGAATGAAGTAAAACATTATACAAGCTCTAGCCATGACCTTTTTCTTTTTTTTGTTAATAAATTCATAATTCAAAATCCATTTCCCATCTTTGAAGTTTTATTTTTAAAATTAATCTTTTATACTTAGTTATCATTGCAGCATGTTGCTCACCTCAAAGCATAATAGCTTACCTCAGCATCATGAATCACGGTACACATACACCAGCACTTCCTATGCATATCTCCGCCCATAGCAATAAACAAAATGAAAGTTAGGTGAACTGAAATCAGTTTTTCTAATTTTTCTCGAAAACAACGTTGTCACAAACGATTTTATTGATATATTCAGAAGTCACAAGCGATTTCTCATCGATTGAGTGTAGAAAAGTCTACATATACTACTACAGTTTTCAAAAAAAAAAAAAATGTCTAACTGGTAAATTTTTTTTAATTTCTTAATAACTTAATAACTAGCGAGTCACAAAACTTTTTATTGCTGTCACAAACAGTCACAAACGAATCACAAACGATTGGCATAAAAAAAAAATCAAAAATTTGAGTTTTTAAAAATTAGAATGGCTATCTGGGATGATCTTAAAATATCCCATTTGAAATTTCCCATCGTCATAATCCATAACATCGGTAATCAATGCAATGTCTGCTTTTTGTTTGTTGAACACTCCCAAAGTCGCCTTGTTTGTGTCATGTTAATGGCAAAAAGTGTCTGATTATTGTTAAAAGTAATTAGTTATTTTAAAAGTAATTAAAATTAAGATGCTTTTTTACATAGCCGTTGCGGTTTATAAGAAATTTGAATCTTTGGAGTATTTGTTAGCTTATGTTTTACTTATTCATTTCTAAGCTAGCTAGGTGCAATAATCCATAAATAATTAAGTTTCTTGTAAGCAAATGCCCCATTTGTTATTAATTATTAAGTTTTACTTAATGTGTGCAAACAATATGAATTTAAATTAAAAGCCATAATGAAACAAATAAATATCAATTTTTATTTATTAACTTCCTTGTTCATAAAGAAAAAATAGTTATTTTAGCTCCCGTGTTTAGAGAAACTACACCATAGAATAAGAATGTTCCGGACTCAAATAAAGCAGTAAGCAATTGCCTTTATTCTGAGCCCAGAAAATTCTTATTCCGTGGTGTAGTTTTCTTAAAGCTCGTGAGCTAAAATAACTAGTTTTTCTTTATGAATATGGGTGTAAATGTAATAAGTACCTCCGAATGAAAATTATTTAATTTTAACATTACAATTTGTGTTCAAGCAATATTACTTTTAAAAATGAATTTAAATGAAATAAAGTAAGTAATAATACAAATGAAACACTGTTCTTTTTTTTTTTTTTTTTTTTTTTTGTCTAGGAAATCTGATGAAAAACACAATCGGTTAACATGGCTCTGTAACACCCACCGTTAGCCGAAATGTTGTTACCAGTCTCATTTTCGAACAAAAATGGTCCAATGATGCTACCACTCCACTATCCACACAAAACTGTCACTTAGTAGATGCATGGGCTTCTCATCAATCAAAAGCGGGTTTTCTGATCCCCAGATGCGCCAATTTCGTTAATATTGCAGGCACGCGGTGAGTGCTTCATTTGGACCAACACTTCTTTAAAAAAAACGCACTGTTTGGGCTACACAGTACTCACTTTGGAAATAAGTTTTCAATATACGTTCTTCAAGCGTTAAGCGATTCATTTCATTCCGCGGATGTATGATACTGACTTTCTGTCAAGATTGCGAGCGGGAAACAGCTGTCAGTGTCAAAATGACCCATGATTTAAGAAGAAATGACCAGATGGCCCATCCTTTTTATTTTTATGCTTTAGATTTCTCAGATTACCCGCACCAGACGGACCCAGGGTGATCGAAAATCCCCTTCCATTATGAGTGACAATTGGTTGCACTTTTTTTTTTAGTTCCAATTAAAAACAAAATTATTATAAAATCCATTTAGTAACACTTCTTTTACTTTATAATGTTTGTTTTGTTCTTCGCAGTGTTTTTTTGTTTTTTCTCCAAAACCATAACTTTATTCATTGAAGCAAGAAGCTTGAAGAGGTGGTAAATGATTTAAACCCTGTCTTTCAAAACTCATTAAGACAAATTCCTACCATGTCAGTTCAATTTATATAAGTCGAATTCCCTCTCGTTGATCCTTAACATGCCAATTCAATTTCATCGCACAAATAATGCTTTTTTGCTCCCCCAAAATTGCATGACCTGCGGCAACAATTTCTTCGTGCACAGCACAGCAGTAAAACCAAAACGAAAAATTCCGCATATTTCCAGCTCAATTGCGCTATTCATTGAACAATTTTCTCAAAGTGCAGTGTTACCACTGACCGCATGCCGCCGCCACACGACACGAACCAAAATTCACGCGAACGCTCGTTCCACACACCATCTTGCCGCGCACCGCGCGCCGGCCACGCCGCCGCCGCCGCCACCACTACCATAACACTCCGATTGACCACACGCTTCTATGGCAAAACATAAAAAACAAAGTCTAACTATACTATATGTAGCAACCGAATAAAAAATACATGTCTTGACTATTTCCGTTGGCAGTGAACATATGTTCAACAAAACTGTGCAACGACCACGTCGGACGCAGAATCCCAAACACTGTTCCTCCTGCAAGCTTGCGCTCGCAACGCCATTGCTATAGCCATCTCCAGCGCCGCCGAAGCCGCTGCGCGCGCCGCCCTGCCCGCCCGTCATATACGCGTGCATTCGCGCTCGGCATCTCTTCGACAGACTTACAGATATATTCTGACCAGCACAATCCATAAATCATAGATCAGTACAGTGCAGCACTGCACTGGTGCAGTAGACTGCGCGCACACCAACAATGCAAGTAGGACCATGGCGCATGTGCAGCACGCCAGCTAAGGCCACTTAAGTTATGCAAATTAACCGTTAGATTGCAGCACATTTGTATGTAGCGAGGTCCGAATTAGCTTCCCTGTTTATGCAAATATTTTATGGCAGGCTCTTCCCGCAGGAGGGTTATCTTTATCTTGGTCAGTTTTTATAATCTTTTCCAGCCAAAAGCAAAGCTTATACTTGCTTTCCATAGATCCAAGATATTCCCATCGTTATAAGGACGGAGAAGCCAACATGCAACTGGATGGCGCTGGCCCTGGGTCTCTAGGTACTTACTATACCATGTTGATGGTGGTATTAGTGGTGGTGGTGGTGGTGATCTGCTTTCATTGAATGGGATTATTGATTACTGTCGATCGTGTAACAAAATCAATGGGAACATCAACTTCAGCTGAACTATGCCAGAGCAGAAAAAAAAACGGGGAACTTGTCTTCATGCTTTACTACGGCAAGCACTGTTTTGTAAAGGATTAAGGTTGCCATTATTTTTTTTTTAATTTTAGTTTTTACTTTTAGGCCCCCTAGTCATGCGAAATGTGTGTTCAGAGACGAATTTAATTGCCCAGATGATTAATTGGCCATTAACATGCATTTTATAGCCAATTACCGGGGCCAAGTAGATGTTAAATCTCATGGATGGTATAGGTATCATCTTAGGGTTGGATTGTAGTTGCAGGGACAAGGTATATTTTGTGGATTTCACTATGATCTTTCTGACGAGGTGTTATCGTTATTGGTTGTATATATAAAGGGGTGGTTCTTATATGGTGCCGATGAAAGAAAAATAATTATACAGGAACACACAAAAGGTTTGTAAATAGTGGCGATTCCTCTGAGTTCAGCTTAAATATACATAAGTACTACAAACAAATTGCCTGTATTAAAACTTGAATACATATAATATCCATTTAAATACAAAAAACTTAACATCCCAATAAGGTGTGTCCACGAAACGACAGAAGTCTCGACGAGACGAGACTGCCTTTTAAGCGGGGGGGGGAGGCCGAAATGTTATCATCTCAAGCACCTGTTTCCCACACCTCAATATATACACAAGGGGACTTGGCGGTCGTATGATCAACGAACCGTCAACCAAATCGACTACGTTGCGATTGCGATAGACGCGAGACCTGCTTCCAGTATATTGGACGTCCGAACTTTCCGAGGGGCCAACATTGACACGGATCACTACTGGTGGTAGCTAGACTATACGTATGCGGATATCCATGACGCCACAACGCAGAGCAGACGGTGTGAAAAAGTACGATTTCGAGAAGCTTAAACCGCAAGAGACCGCCAGAACTTTTGCGGACCACGTAACTCCTTATCTCTCAGGAAGTCCGCCACTAGCATCCAGTGCGGAAGACCAGTGGAAATACTGTCAACAAGCCATCAGAAGTGCCGCCTCTGACGTGTTGGGTTTCACCACAACGAAAGCCCTGGTTCGATGAAGAGTGCCGTCTGGCGCATGCAGCTAAGGACGAAGCCTACCAGGCAATTCTGCAGACTCGAACAGGAGGTGCTGAGAGAGTAGCCCGGGAGCTCTACGGGCTGAAAAGAAAAGAGGAACGCAGACTTCTCAGAAGGATATGAAAAAAAACAAGGGAAGCGGGTGGTTGAGTCGATTGAGGGTTGTAGCGGCAGGGGAGATGTTCGAAAATATTATGCAAGGTGAAACGATCCACCCAAGGATACAAAGCTAGAACGGAGATGATAGTGGGAATATGGTAGTAGATACACAGTCCATGCTGAGGATCTGGAAAGAACACTTCTCTAGACTGCTTAACGGCGAAGACAGCCAAGATACAGCTAGGAAGTAGAACACTCCATTCAACTTGGACGATGATAGCCAACAGTTCTGTTCACCCGACCTAGCCGAAGTGCGGCTGGCGATATCCAAACTTAAGTCGTACAAGGCTGCTGGTTCGGATGGCCTACCAGGACCAGCCAAACTATTCAAATCAGCGGGAGATGAATTGGTTTGGAGCATACACCAACTCATCTGCAAAATTTGGTCGGAGGAAAGTATGCCCGATGAATGGAACCTCGGAATAGTGTTCCCCATCCATAAAAAAGGATATAATCTGAAATGCACCAACTACATAGGAATTAGTCTCCTAAACATCGCTTATAAAATCTTGTAGGCTATCCTGTGTGACCGCCTAAAACCTTTTGTCAACGATCTGATCGGCTCCTATCAGTGTGGTTTCAGGCCAGGCAAAATAACCGCCACGCCGTTCAAATGTCCACACTGCGACAGATTTTAGAAAAAACTTAGAAATTCCAGATCGATACACACCACCTCTTTATCGATCGGGTATGATAGCGTGAAAAGGGACGAATTATACAGAGCCATGTCATATCTCGGAATCCCTGCCGAACTCGTCCGCTTGTGCAGGATGACGATGGAGAAATCTCGCTGCTCCGTCAAAATCGGTAAGAACACCACCAATTCCTTTTATGTTGAGAAATGATTGAGGCAAGGCGACGAGTGATCATGCAACCTATTCAACATCGTTCTTGAAGCAATTGTACGCAACGCACACGTCAACACCAGCGTTGCAATTTATCAAAAGTTTGTTCAATTGCTTGCGTATGCAGATTACATAGACACTCACCCTTATTATGCTTGTCGTTTCACTAAAACCTCATTAAAACGAACGTTCCTAAAGGCGTCAATTGATGTTTAATTCAAACGAATTTAGTCATAATGATGAGATGGTTGGAGATTTGAGAGAATGTCGAAGATTTGGGTATATTTAAACGCCAACTTCCGCCTCTAGAGCCTTGTCGTTTTACTGTCGTTTTAGTGAAAGGACAACCGTAATAGGGGTGATTGTCGGCAGAACGAAGCGAGTTGTGGCACCCGCATTTGCGAGCTAAAATGGGATTGGCGGTAAATGAGCACAAGACGAAGTTATTGCTGTTATCGAGAAAGGAATCTCAACATCGTTAACTCGGGCAAAATATCACGATGGACAGATATAACTTCGAAATTGTCAAGGACTTTGTCTACCTGGGCTCCACTATTACATCGCAGAATGACATCAGTGCAGAGATCAAACGAAGAATTACTCTTGCCAACTGCTGTTTCTTCGGTCTAAGAAGGAATTTAAGTAGTAAGGCCCTCTCTCAGTGAACCAAGGAGACTTTATACCAGACCCTAATCATCCCGGTCGTGCTCTATGTGGCAGAAGCATGGACACTGAAAAAATCGGACGAAAATCTGCTAGGGTGCTTTGAGGGGAAGATTCTTCGTGTAATTTTTGGTCCGGTGTGTACCGAAGGAGTGCGGAGGAGAAGATTCAACGACGAGCTATACGGGCTATACGGCGACGTTGACCTGGTCAAAAAGCTGAAAATACAGCGGCTGAGATGGCTGGGGTACGTGGAGCGTATGGGCAGCAACGCACCTGCCCGACGAGTCTTCGAATCCAACCCCGATGGTGTACGCAGCAGAGGAAGAACCCAACCCCCCGTTAAACTTTGACGACTGAATTCACCTCAGTAATGTCAAAATTTAGCCATGGGATCAAATTTAACGCACTTTTAACGCAATTGACACACGAACTTAGTAAAAAAGTAATTCAGAAAAAGAATTGAGTGATTTACTTTTTATTGAATTTTTTTTTTTTTTTTTTTTCAAAACTTTACTCATTCCGATATTCATTTTAACGTGTAGCACAGTTCGAATCTAGAACTACTTTTTTGTGCAAGTCAAATTATGACGTGTTCAAACGAAATAAATTTCAAGAAATTGATTTTCGATTTGACGCGTGCCTGAGTGTGCGTGCGCATACTCGCGTGTGCTTGTGATAGTATATGCATGTGCTTGCAAGTGGAAACATTTGTTTGGAAGTGAACGCATGTGCGTCCAAGTGCACGCATGTACGTGCAAGTAAGCGCATTATATTTGCAATTGGACGCATGTGCTTGCAAGCGTTCAAGTGCATGTGCGTCCAAGTGAACGCATGAGTGTGCTAGTGAACGAACGCATGTGCGTTCAAGTGACCGCAAGTGCGTCCAAGTGAATGCATGTGCATGCAAGTGAACGCTTGTGCGTACAAATGAAGGCATGTGCGTGCAAATGTACGCATGTGCGTGCAAATGTACGCATGTGCGTGCAAATGTACGCATGCGCGTGGAAGTGTACGCATGAGCGGGTAAATGTACGCATGTGCGTGCAAATGAACGCATTTGTTTGCAGGTAAACGCATGTGCATTCAAGTGACCACAAGTTCGTACAAGTGTACTAGTAACTATGGTGGGGGATAGGTTGGCATTTTACCACGTTGATATACTGACCCCTTGTCAACATAGAACGAAACTGCTTGCTCGTTGTCCGTGACGATGTCGTCGATCAGAATTTTCATCGTACTGAGGTATATCGGTTCAGATTGGCGCTGCTTGTTGGCAATCCTTCTCATCAGTTGATTCGGGTGACTTTTGGACTTTTGGTGTGTCATACAAGCTTTGCTGAAAGCAGTAGGTATCAGTCCGGGTGTGATGTTTGCCTCTGTGTAAAGACTCTCGTGGTTGTGGTGTATCATTCGCTGCCGGTCGAAATGTAGTCCGATGCAGATTAAGTAACTTTCTTTCGAACATTTCAAGTTGCTTCATGGCCATCTTCGAGATGGAGAACCAGACTGGAAAAGAAAATCTAATGACAGGCCACAGGAGCTGCTTGTACATAAATGTCTTTAACTATTGTGATGTGCTACTCAACTTTGTTTAAAGCTATCAGTAGAGACTTGGCGCATGTGCGTGCAAGTGGACACATGTGCATGCAAGTGTACGTATGTGTGTACAAGTGAACGCACTTCACTTTTGGCTCGTCAAATTCTTCTTACGAAAAAACAACTGCCCCTTATTTATAAAGAACAAAATAGTTATTTCAGCTCCCGCGTTTAAGAAAACTGTACCATGGAATAAGAATGTTCCGGACTTAAATGGAACAGTAAGCAATTGCCCTAAGTTTGAGTCCAGAAAATTCTTATTCCATGGTGTAGTTTTCCTAAACACGGGAGCTGAAATAGATATTTTTTCTTTATAAATACGGAGGCTGATCTTTTCTTTAGATTTAACCCTTGTTAAGTATCGATTTATACATATTTAAAACAAAATCTTAAATAAATAATGATGACCTGCAAAAGAATAAAAATTTACTTCCATATGCGTGAATGTGCATTTTTACAAAAGCAATCACCATAATGTAAAACAAATTTTAGTAATTCTCATACCACCAAGATTACTTCATCCAATAGTTAGTGTCCTCATCCCATCATCTGGGATGAATGATGCCTCCAGGATCGTCGCGTCGAGTGTATGGTGATCTGTCTTCGGTGGACTAGACGATCATAGTTGTATCATTCAGACGAGGGTTGGATTCCGTTGATGATGAATACAAAAAAAAAAAAAACAGGGGAAAGGATTTAAGTAATAGTTCATAGAGTTGTACATAGTGATCGATGATTCAAGTATATGGGTCGTGACAATCGCGTGAAATGTGAATGCTTTAAGGCAAATTTTAAATTCATACCTACCTGATGCATACTGCACCCAAGTTTTGTGTCGAAATTTGAGAAAAAAAAGTGAAAGGAAGGCACACGCGCTTGATTTTGTGGAGGCGTTGGCAGATGGATTTAAGTGCATGATATATCACTAAATGAATGCTGATTAATTGAATAAAAACAGTTGAAACGGAGGCTAATGGAAAGGATCTCTATTATTCGTATAAAAGGTGAGTAGTGCTAGTGAGTAACTAATATTTATTTCAATTGTATAAAATAAATTGGGTGGCACAACGGTTCGTGAAGAACCAGGGCCTAGTGACTAAAGACTCGCAGTCATTCTTATGTGCGCGTGTCGACAGGAATGGAAGGGACCTTCAATTTTATCCCGAATCCGAACGTCTAGACGAGAAGCACTTATTCATGACAAGTGATACTCTTGGAGGATTTGTCAATTCCTCGCAAGAGGCAGTAGCCCTGGAAAAAAGCTTTTTAGTTTTTTGGTGGACGAGGCTGGGAAGATAAACCCAGACCTCCGGTGTGACAGTCCATCGCACTAACTATTACGCTACGGGATACTACCAATTGATTATACAGACTTATATCATATAATCTTCGCAAGTGAACATGGAGCACATAAAACTCATGCCCGAAAGGATCTTCATCTTCATAGATAAGATATTTTCCTTTACAACTTAAGAATTGAAATTTTGAGGATAACTTTGACATCTAGGATAACTGGGCATGTCACTTTACGTAGGTTTAATCTCGTAGGTAATAAGCCTGGCAACCGTTCATCGGTTAATAACTTTTCCTTCAAACCGAATCCTCACGCAGCCGATGACGAATCTGCGTTATGTTCAATCTTCCATAACTCGATACGGCAAACAAAAATCGCAGTTTGGAGATTTAGTATGATGGATAGAAAAACTCTACGCTCGTTAATGCTTGTCTAAGAGACATTTTTTTATTGTATTTCTTATAAATTTAATATCCCAGTAGGAAATACGCTCCTCAATGAAAAATTTAGGTGAAAACACCAATGAAGTCATCTAGTACCTCGGTTCCCAAACTGTGTTCCGCGGAATCCTGGGGTTCCGTGGAGGAGTTTTCAGGGTTCCGTGTCTTTCTCGAAGAACAAACAGTAAAAATACAAAAATATTTTTTAAAGTACCGTGAAACCGGATGATTTTAGCGCATTTTCAAATTAAAATATGAATACCTTTTGCATAGATTTTTTTATAGAGTAAATATTTTTTGCAAAAGTATCGCAAATTTTATACAAATCAGTTGGCTAATTTAAATCAAAAATTGGGTGGCCAAAGTCACCCTGCAGTTTTGGGTGACTTTGGCCGGGTAAACGTTTTACTTATTATCTCACTGACTTGAATCAATCAATGAGCACCTACCAATATTGATCTCAGAGACATTTTCTTATACTGAGGATTTTTTGTTTGTTTTTAAGGGTTTCATTTATCCTGTGTTTGTTTTTAAAATACATGAATTGTACATTTAAATGTTCATATATGACTGGAACAATATAAGGAGGATCAGTCTTTCTCTGCTCTGTTGCAGGCTTATAGGAAACTTGTACTTGTAAGCAGTAGCGGATATAGGATTTGGCTGTGGGGGGGGGCTTGGAGTTTGAAAATCCAGTTTGTAAATTTGAAGTTATATAACAGAAAACGAATTTTGACATCACTTTTCCTTTAATAATAGCCGTGTTTTTTTTGCCTTTATATGCGCTCCTATCGCGCTTTATAATAAGAAGCACAATAAGAAGAATTAGGGATTGATGTGTTTAGCATGGGAATTTCTTTTAAAAGCCAATATTAAGGCTCAGCAAAACATGGTAGTATAACTAATTTTATAACTTTAAGTTCTAGCCACGTTACCACACGAACAAATTCGTTTATTTATAGGTATATTGCTTAATAATTGATTAGGTATCAAGTGCCCACCTTTGTACATTATGTAAGTGTTTGTTTAAATTAGCTGAAGGTATGCTTTGAACTTCACCTTTTTAACAAAATTTAAAAACTGTTTGTAATGGTAGTTTAGAAAAATGATATTTAAGTGGTCTTTCTGGCAAAAGCTCATATGTGTTTTGACAGTATCAGTCCTCTGAGATCTCATTTTCTTTAATTAGTCAAAGCAACGAACCTACCTGTTTTCTTCAAATTGTCACTGGAAAGCACGAAAATAAGATTTTGTGGATCGAAAAATAAAATATCAAAATTTCAAGACTTTCAGTCGGCCACAAGAAACAGCTGCTCTAAGAAATAAGCTGCACGGCTCAATTCTGCAAGTTTCAATGAATTTTCGTTTACACTGCACCTACATACACTTTCTGTTACTGCTCAAAAAATGTGTCGATAAATTTTTAAGCCACTCAAGAGTCTATAGAGATTGTAAATATTCATGTCCACCTGCAAGATTTTTCTGAGTTCACAGAGTTTCTCACGCCTTTGGAATTTGGCTCCTCGACTAGAGAATTTGTATTGAATTGCTTAGTCCAAAAATGTTTTGTATGTATTGCATTGGACCTTTGAAATTTAAAAAACTAAGCCCCAAAATGATCTAAACTCAGCCAAGGCCGTAAGAAACAATTCCTGTTGTATTGAACATTTACACTAAGCTTTACACCCCGGTGTTCTCAATTAGCCTCAATTGCGTGTCTTTCGTTAAATTAGCTAAGTTTTTAGTGTAGGTAAACAGTTGTTGCTTTTGACAAGTAAATGTTAAGCTTCGACCACATTTTTTTTTTAAATTATATCTTCCAACTTCGGACTTTGAAAATCCTAAGACCTATGCCCCAAAAGCTCTCTGGAATAAGGTTAGTTTTTAGGGAGTTAATTGTTTAACCCTGACTACGTTTTTTGTCCAATATTCTCAGACCTTATTAGTCCCAAGTTGTTTTTTTTTTTTCAATTTTCTGGGTTTTGTTTTAAGGGGAAATTGTCGTTGAATGAGACATGTCCATTTTTCATAGCCCCCAATTGTTTTTTTTTTCCAATTCACTTCATAGGCTTTAGCCCCAACCTTAGGGCTTAGAAAAGAAGTTGCAGAACATGTAAATTGTTCAGCCCCAACCACGTTATTTTGTCCATCAAAATTCTCATCTTAACAATATTTTAGACGAATATAAAACTTAACACGTTGTAATGTATTGCTTTCTATATTTCAAATTATTTTAGCAATCGGCTGTGGGGGGGGGGGCTTAAGCCTCTATAGCCACCCCCCTGGATCCGCCACTGCTTGTAAGCTTTGTACGTCAAGTTTTCTGATAATTTTGATGCGTTTTTTCATACTTTGTCGTAGTCAAAGTCACTCAAACTGCAGGCATTTTTATATTCCACATAACTGAGTTACAATTATTTGGCTGCAGTATTTTCACAACATATTGAAACTTTTTCACATTTGTTGGTGTTTTTTAAGGTTTTTGAATAATAAATAACTTTTTTTTCTAAAAACTGAAAAGAAAGAAAAAACCTTTATATTTTAAAAAAAATTTAAATGTCAAAATCACCCCACCAGGCCAATTTTTACCCAGCTACAAACTTATTTGACTTTTACATTTTTTTTATCGAAGTGTGAGCTTCTCATAATTATAAAAAGCAATCAGAAATGATACAACAACACTTTCTTTCCAAAGAAAACTTCGAGCCACATTCACATAAAATATAACCAAAAAAATGGTTTTGAAATGTGATTGTGTTCCTTTTCATTTTGGGAGTTGGGTTTCCAAAACATATTTGGAACTCCATAAGGGTTCCAAAGCAAAGTTTGGGAACCGCTGATCTAGTACTTTAATGAAGGAGCATCGTGCTATGATTTCAATGAATATGGGTATTGCCTTTTTCCTCACTTAATACCATCTACCCTTTCTTTTACTTTGTACACAAATTCAACTCAAATCAATGCTTCCATCTATTCACTAAAACAAAATCATACGATGATTCTACCGATGAAGAGTTATGCTTAGGTTCATTAGTTCGTGAAGAAAGTTGAGTTATCTGCGTTGTGCATTCTTCTTCTTGAGAAAGAAAAAAAACAAAAATCAAAACCATTGCCTTTCTCTATACCTGTGCCGAAAGTACGAGGATTTCAACGATGCAAAGTAATGTACATTGTCATGTGTGTGACCTCTTTTGGATTGCGGTGCTAGGTTTTTGGTTTCGATCATAAACATTGCCCTTCCTCTACCTGCCTATAGAAATACGATGATTTCCACGATGAACGGTAACGGTAATGCAGAGTGTCATGAGATTGTGATCTCAATTGGCTCTTCTACGTTTAGTTGGAGTGTTCGAATTTAGAATAATAAAATTCACAGTATCTTCATGCTGTGATTTCTATAACATTCGGTAAACATCGACCAAAATTTGAGTCTTTGACGCATGCTGTTTTTTTTCTTTTTTGAAAATAAATGTTTAGATCAGCCTATCTGATATTATGACGACATTTTTCAGCTAAGGGGAACGGTCTAGTGAACAAGAAACTTCTTACTACATGTATCTATACTCTGTTCAACTAAAATGTCAGTACACTAATTTGAGAAAACTGCCAATAAAAATATTCTACACCCCTGAACTTGAATTGTTGTTGGAATGGCCTGAAAAATATCGAAGACTCCACCATGACCGTCCTCATTGCATGCCCAGATCACACTGATCATATAATCGATTCTACTCTGGCTGTGTGAGCTAAAAAAATATATATTCCAACAGAGTAACCTTACCCATTGAAAGCAATACAAAAAAACTTTTTCAGTGGTTTTTATAAAATAGTTTTCTGTTTTCAAGCTTTTGAGAACAGAATTAATTAAGGTGAGATATAATGTAAGGTACGGAAATCCTATGAGAGCTTTTACTTGAAATAGGTATATGCAAGCCAATGCGACCAGACAGAGATACAAACTTCCTACCTTCCCTGTACTGACAATTTTTGTTGAACAGAGTATAGTGATATTACTGGTAAATATTCATGGGTTTTTTCATCAAATACAATTCAGATAAGATGAAACAAGTTACATAAACAAAGTGAATTAATGGGTGCGCATTCATGCCATTTTTCACTTTGTGAATAAGCAACTCTAAGTTATCAAGTGATTTCATAGCGTTCATTATATTTTTCATCACATATAATTCGCTTATGAATAAACTATTTACCCCTGCTTCGTGATTTCACTGGTAAATATTCACCTAGAAAATCATTTATGGTGACCGCCTATGACAGCCCCATGTTAAATTTACCGATGTTTTCTTACCAAATTCATGGCGTGAAGCTTCTACTCATTAATGAAAAAGCTGATGATTCCTTTATGAATTTTTTGAAATTTTCTACTGGGATTTGTCTTTCTGTAATCTTTGTTATTGCCATACATACCTACTCACTCACACACAACTAAACTTTTGTTTTTATTTTAACTTGTATTTTTGTTTGTGATTTGTAATCCCTTGCATTACCATGTCCCATGTAAAAACTTCCATAAGAAATACATATACAAATTGTACAGAAACTTAACCCAAAACAAATGGCCTGAACTGCCCTGAACTCCTATGCCGACAATTAGTTAGGTTGCTTCTTGCATCTTTATTACTGCAGCGAGTTGTGTTATTTGTTGTTGAAACCGTGCTCTCCGGCCGGCCGCTCCACCATAATTCGTAAGGATACTATGTTACATTGCACAGCAAGAAGCTGCATAAGATAGAGTTAGCAACCTTTACACCCTACCGTGCGTTGTGCCACAAACAAAAATAAAAAAAGAAACGAAAGTTCTTTGGCCAAGATTTATCTGTTTTTGCTCCCAACATACTATGGAAAACTAGGTAATTTACCGCTTTGCTCCATTAGGTTTCCAACGATAGATAGCGGTCACAGATTAGCACTGAATCTTATCCGCTGTCGACCGAAGCGTCTTAGAGGAAAACAGTTTTCCTTCATCTAAATATTTTGGTTGCGATATACTAGTATATGGACCTATGGAACCATTGGAAACTCTGGAGCAACTCTTGATTTGCGGCAGACTTTGAAGTGCAGCCAATTCGATGAAATGATAACGCTGCAACGATGGTCATATGTTAACAGACCATGTTGCTTTAGATAACACCATTTGGAAGCATAGATTGGTGGTTAGATCACGATTTAGTAGTAGCTAACTACTAACTTGCAACAGTTGATTAGGTTATCTGATTTACGAGGAAGACGGATTGTAGATTACATACAATTTGCAAAAAGACAGGGGCGTTAGGTTTTTGATTTTATGGAATTAATTTAGCGGAACCAAAGCTATGTTTGCGGTGTTATTTGTTTTTATGATTACTTGCCAGAGCTATCTATGGTTATGAACAGCAGCTGCAGACATGACTGGTTTCTATTTGAAATCATTGTAAATAAAAAATATTAATATGTAAGTACAGCCACAAAAAGCTTTTAATTTAAAGCTTTTAGGTTTCATAAAATAAAGGAAAAAAAGACTCCAAAAATACGCATTAAAATCAATGAAGTGATGCATTCTTAGAATGTCAAATGATCACAAAAATACCAAAGAAGCTAAGTTTTTTGTTCGTTGTCAAGTTGGACATACATAATTTATTTAAGTTTCGTTTACAAGCATATCGGAAGTGCCCTATATAAATTATATCAATTCTTAGTAAATGGGCGAATGAAACGCCCCTATATGAAAAACTTCAACTTTGTATGCACCGCAAGTCTAACGTTGTATACGAAATTACAATATTCAACGGTATCGGGAGTTGCTAAATAATTTTGATGATCTATCAATCAATCATCCAGTAATAGTTTTTGCAATTTTTACATCTCTACTTTTAAGGAATTTAAATTAGGTGAGTTGTCTGAATCTGGTGAGTTAAGCAAATGCAGAAATGCTGATACGAATTCTAAGTTTCTGGCTTTATTGGTACTGAAGACGGGTTGGAAATCGCCAAAGTTTGATTCTATAAAAAGGTTTGGTGCCAGAATTTGACTGGACACCACGACTGTGGCTTTTCAGCGCTGATTTATGAACAATTATTTTTGTATAACGTTTTGCTTGTCCTTCTTCTGAATATGCTAAACATTATTCAGAATACATTTTGTGGTAAGTAATTAGTATCGAAAAAAATTTTGAGGTTCAGCCATGATGTAAACTGTATTTTTTTCGCACCCAACCTTTCCCATGTACATATTTATACGAGTATGTAAGTTTTTTTTTTTTTTTTATATTCCACGCGCGCAAAAGGGGTTATGGCTACCCTTAAAATGTTTTTAAAACAACACGAGCCATTAGGTAAGTACGAGAGGATTTAGAAGGAGATACCGATGCACATTGGTTTTGAACGTTTGCACATCGAAATGGGAGGGGAAAGTCGAGTCAGGTAAAGCATTCCACATTCGTGTGGTGCGACTGAAGAAAGAATCTCTGTACATTACAGTACGTCCGAAGTTGGGATCGAGGGTGAACTGATGGGCATTCCTAGAAGCGCGAGTATTACGGTTGAATTTTTTAAGGGGGGGATGCAACTGGCTATTTCACTAGAACACTGATTATAATAATAGCGATAAAATAGAGAAAGACACGAAACATTAAGGCGGTGTTCGAGAGATGTAATTGTTTCTGTTATAGATCTTTCGCCTATCATTTTTAAAGCTCGCTTTTGAATTCTGTCCAACAAACTCAAGTGAGTTTTTGGAGCTCCTGCCCAAACATGAGAATTGTACTCAAGTTTTGGACGAATAAAGGCTTTGTAGATCACAGCCAGATCAGAAGGGGAAAAAAACTTCTTGCATCAACGGAGAAAACCTAAACACTTAGCAGCGTTTTTGGCGACATCAAATATGTGGTCAGTCCACAAAAGGTGGTCTGTGACACACATACCGAGAACTGAGAGCTGTTCGGTTTCCTCAATGCAAGTGCCGCCCATGGATAGCGGCATTGGGGGTGGGTTTCGCTTTAATGACAGGAGGCAGCATTGAGTTTTTGAAGCATTAAATTCTACACGGTTTTTTATTCCCCAGTGGACAATATTTCAGAATTTAATGAGCTTATCATACGCTGCCGTTCAAGTTCCACATCCGAAGGACATGGATGTGAATCAAGAAACGAATATGAAAAGCTAAGGGTACTGTCGTCAGCAAAACAGTTTAATGTATTAGAAGTTTCAGATAAGAGCTCGTTTATGAATATTAGGAAGAGGGTAGAAGACAAAACGGAGCCCTGGGGCACACCAGCATTTATTTTGTGGATTTCAGATTTGAAACCGTCCAATACAACTTGTATTGAGCGGTCCGAAAGGTAATTTCTTATCCAACGAAGAAGAGATTCATCGATACCAAATGCACGCATTTTCGATAAGAGAGCTTGATGCCAAATTCTATCAAATGCTTTTGAAATATCAAGCGTAATAATCTTACTTTCTCCAAAACGATGTAAAGATTTGTGCCACTGTTCGGTGAGATATACCATCAGATCACCAGTGGACCTATTGCTACGAAAGCCGTACTGCCGGTCATTAAGAAGCTTTCGTTCCTCGAGATATTTCTTGAGCTGGAAATTAATCAGCGTTTCCATGACCATGGAAAGAAGGGACGTAAGTGCAATTGGCGATAGTTAGAGGGTGAAGAAGATACGCCTTTTTTAGGGACAGGCTGGACAAATGCTGTTTTCCATCCACTCGGAAAGAGACCAGTAGAGTAGGACAGATGGAAAAGCTTACGCAGTGGTTTTGCCAGCGTTGAAGAACACCTCTTCAGAACAATGGGAGGGATACTATCCGGGCCAGCGGATTTGTGTTCATCGAGATCTTTTAGAACTCTAGCAACTGCACGAGTGCGAAAGAAGATTTGTGCCATAAAATTATTTACGCTCTCAAGTACAGGAGGAGTCATAATACTTTCTGGCAGCGTCGAATTAACGGCAAACTGTGCTGCAAGCAAATTGGCTTTATTTTGCGCGCTGACAAAAGGATCATCATTGAAGACGAGCGTTCGAACCGATGACGAGGTGGTATTTCGTATGTTTTTTACAAATGACCAAAAATGTTTACTACCTTTGGGACATTGTAGTATTTTTTGCCGTAATTTTTGATCATGTAAAAATTTGGTTCTTCGAATATGAACGTTACAGGTCTTTCTAGCTTGTTGAAACTTTTTCCGGTTTTCCTCAGTAGGGTTGGCTTTATAACATCGGAAGCTTACTTCTCTAACCCTAATAACCTCTTTACAGCTCGAATCAAACCATGTAATATTTGTACAGTCATATGAAATAACTCTGCCAACGCAGTATGATGATGAAGTTTCTAAATACATTCGTCCCTTCTATTCGCGTCGCAATATTAATTATTTATAGTTAAGTCAGAAAGGTTATCTGTTGTTAAACTTATTCCTTGTTGTATAAATGACAAGTAGGAAACAATTATTGTCAAGTTTTTTTTTTGTTTTTTAAACGGGATTAATTTAATCGACGCTGACGGTTGACTTGCCTGGCCTAAAACCACACTGATAGGGGCCGATCAGATTGTTGAGAAAAGGTTTTAAACGGTCACACAGGGACAGGATAGCCGACAAGATTTTATAAGCGACGTTTAGGAGACTAATTCCTCTGTAGTTGGTGCATTTCAGCGTATCTCCTTCTTATGGATGCGGCACACTAAACAGAGTTTCAATTCACCGGGCATACTTTCATCCAACCAAATTTTGCTGATGAGTTGGTGTATTCTCCTAACCAATTCATATCCCGCTGATTTAAATAGTTCGGTCGGTAAGCCATCCGCACCAGCAGCTTTGTACGACTTTAGTTTGGTTATCGCCAGCCGGTTAGGTTGGGTGGACGGAACTGTTGGCCATCATCGGCCAAGTTGAATGGAGTTTTCTGCCTACTAGCGGTATCTTGGCTGTCTTCGCCGTTAAGCAGTCTAGAGAAGTTTTCTTTCCAGATCTTCAGCACTGACTGTGTATTTACTCCCATATTCCTACTTTCATCTCGACAGGCTTCCGTTCTAGCTTTGTATCCTTGCCGCCACAACCCTCAATAGACCCCCTGCCTCCACAACCCTCAATAGACTTAACGGTCCGCTTCTAATGCTTTCTCTTATTCCTCCTGAGAAGTCGGTGTTCCTCTTTTCTTTTCAGCCCGTAGAACTCCCAGGCTACTCTCTCAGCACCTCTTGTTCGAGTCTGCAGCATTGCCTGGTAGGCCTCGTCCTTAGCTGCATGTGCCAGTCGGTACTTTTCATCGCACCAAGGGTTTCGTTATTGTCGCCTAGTGACACCCAGCACATCAGAGGCGGCACTTCTGATGTCTTGTTGATAATGTTTCCACTGGTCCTCTGCACTGGCACTCGATGCTGTTGGCGGACTTTCTGAGAGATTAAGAGTTACGTGGTCTGCAAAAGTAGTGGCGGTCACTTGCGATTTTAGCTTCTCGATATCGAACCTTTTCGCAGGATCCGCTCTGCGTTGTGGCGGCATGGACATCCGCATATTTAATCTAGCTACCACAAGGTAGTGATCCGAGTAAATCACCTCAATTACTTAATTCATATTATTAAGTCGTATTTGGTCGTATGTTGGGTTTGAGGTTTCCTTAATGGTAAAGTATCATCTTTTTTGGTGCAAAGGTTTTGAGAATTTACGAATAGAAACTTTGCGATGCTGGTATTAAAACTAAACAACATATGTATTAAAAGACAACCCCAACAACCTAACTAAAGCTGTTGTTTTTGCAATTCATAAGAACGGAGATGTAAACCTTCCAGGAAACTATAGAGGTATTTCTATCCTTAGCTCTCTGAGGAAGATCTTTACTTCAATTCTCTACGAAAGGCTGACCAAAGGATCGAAGAAAAAAACCTTCTAAGTATGTTTCAAGCCGGTTTTCGCTCGGGTTACTCAACGATGGACCATATTTTCGCAGGGAAATCAATTGAAAAAAGGAAATAAATTATACGCTTGTTTCGTTGACTTTAAAGCAGCATTTGACAATGTTAACAGGCAGGCTTTGTTGTACAAGCTCTCAATATTGGGAATCCCCCGGAAATTCTTGATGATGTACTTTCACCTTCTTGTATCTTCGAGTGCCTCGGTATGGGATGGATCGGAATTCTCCGATTGGTTTGACACAACAGCAGGCGTTCCACAAGGGTGTATTTTAAGTCCAATCCTCTTTGCCTTATTTATTGACGATATATGCGACATACTTCCAGGAGGAATACTTTTTGCCGATATTCAAGTGAAAGTCTTGCTCTACGCTGACGAACTAGTATTACTGGCGGACAACCCTTTCAGCCTTCAGTTACAAATCAATAGGTTGAACACCTTCTGCGAGAAGTGGGGGTTACGCGTTAATACGAGAAAAACTAAGGTGATGATTTTTTAAGCACGTCAAAGAAGAAGGCAGCCCGAAGAAAATTGGATCCTCAACAATGTGTCTATTGAAGTTGTGCAGGAATTTAAATACCTGGGATTTCTAGTCACGCATAACCTTAATTTCTCGAAATACGCAAAACTAGAAAGCAATGAGGCCAAATTGGCTTTGAGCTTAATGTGGCCGAAGTTCTTTGCGAATCAAGAAATCGATCTGGTGTCAAATTATCGTGTTTTTAACGCCACTGTCAACACATGTATGTGCTATGGTGCCCAGATTTTTGGGTATATATTCTTTGATGCATTTGAAAAATTGCAGAGATATTTTTCAAGCGCTTATTTAGGCTGCCAAATTCTACCCCAAACTATGCCATCTATGTGGAATCAGGTCTTACGCCTCTTTTCATTCAAAATCTCAAAGCCAACTCAGATTATTTGATAAGAATGATGAAAAGAAGTGAAAGAAGTCTCCACAAATCAATCATGTTAAAACTTCTGCAAACTAACGCCTCCCCATTCAAGGAATGGAATGAGATAGCTCAATCCCATGAAGCTCAACTATCACTGATGGAAACAATTGTCGATGAATGGCGGGGTAAGTTTGCAGATGTTACTGCTAAAAAAGACGAGAAGCTTTACACCCAGCATCTTTACAGAGCAACTTCTTCAACATCCAGGAATGCATACAGGAACCTCGATCACCAGTTGCCCACGGAAGCAAACTACTTCAGCAATGAATTTTCGGTTGAAGTAATAAGCTATATTTTCAGAGCTCGTATTGAACTTTTTAACATAAACTTTATGCATCATTGAGATGACCTGTCAAATATATGTAGTCTTTGTAACAGAAGAGAGAATGAAGATATAAATCATTTCATTGCAATCTGCCCCATATTGCAGGAAATCCGGCGTTTATATTTCAACGAGAGTTATCTTTCTCCAGGTCGACTTTATGAAATACTTAACGGAGCACTAGGATGGTCTTCCTTATTTAAGTACTGCAAACACGCCTTAACTTATCGTAACAATTGCATAACATAAAACATATAGTTCAACCAGTTACTGCAGTTTAAAGTACCCTTTGCCCTCTATTTTTGTGTTTCGAATCACTTTAAAATTGTAAACTTTTGTGTGTTTCAAATCATTTCAAAATTGGTATCTTAATTTTTTGTGTTTCAAATCATATTAAAATTGAATTAATTTTATGTTTCAAATATTAAAATTTAAATTTTTTTGATTTAAATCATTTTAAAATTGAAATTATTTGGTGTTCAACCCAAACTAAAATTGTTATATAGCTAACGATTATTTAAAGAAAATTATTATCAAAAAGTACAAGTGACCTCAACTCCAGAAATAATTGTGTTTCGCCCAAGGCATAACAGTGGGCTCTTCAGTCAGTCTGTTATACCCTACTAAGACACAAACTGTTATGCCTTGGGCGAAACACAATTATTTCTGGAGTTGAGGTCACTTGTACTTTTTAATTGAATTTTATTCATTCACTCTACTTAAAACAGAAGTAATTTCAATATTTTAATATTTATTTTCTTCATCTTCTTATTATGAAAATTATTATCTTTTACAAAATTTTTAATTTAAATTAATCAAAGTTGAGTTGTTTTATGATACTTTTAAATGTTTGTATACTATAAACTTATTATAAGTAAAATTACTCATTATATTATCTAAGATATAGTACTAGTTACTTTTATTTTATTCTTTTTAACACTAAAATGGAATGTCTTATCAGGAATACGGCGGAAAAGCCATGGCTTTATTCTTAAGTAAAGTAAAACATTTTTTGTATAATCAAGAATTTATCTACCTATCTATTTATCTACTAAAAGACATGGCGAAAAGCACAAAAATTGCTTGAAAAGAACACAAATTGTTCCTTTTTCCATGTCTTTTGATGGTGATATTGTTAAATTTAAATACCACCATTTCAATGTCTCTATTCGAAAATTCTCAAAAGCTTTGCACACAAAATGATTACATTTTACCATTGATTAAGGAAACCACAAGCCCAACATAACACCAAATACGACTTAATAATACGAATTTCCTAATAGGGGTGAATGTTGGCCCCTTGGAAATGGGAGATACTGGAAGTGGAAGTATGTCACGCGTCTATCGAAACGTGGTCGATTTGGTTGACGATTCGTTGATCACGCGACCGCCAAGTCCCCTTGTGTATTATGAGATATGGGAAACAGGTGCTTGATATGATGACATTTCACCCCGGGGCGGCGCAAAGTCTGCCAGCCTCTATCCGTTGCCGGAAGTTTCATCGTTCAGGCTGTATTCTCCGAATATCGAACCAAAGATGCCCTTCTTTCCGAGTCACCAAGAATTACGTCTTACTTCTGGCGCATATCGTACGTTGTCCCCAGGAGATCGTAGAATATTTCTTTGGTTAAGTCATCTCTCCCTTCATGGGGGGCGTGAGTACATATCAGCGTAATGTTCTTGAATTTGCATTTGATGCGGATTGTAACAAGGCGCTCGCTTACACTTCGGAAGCCCAAGACTTCTTGACCAAGTCTTCCCCTTATCACAAAACCGCAACCAAAAAGCCGCTGACTCTTCTCCTTGAAGCACCCGCCGTAGTAGATGTCACACGATTTCAGTCTCCGTATGCCTTCTCCATCCCATCGCACTTCCTGGATGGCTGCTATGTCAGCCTTAAGCCTGTGCAGGTTCTCCACTAATTATTCGGCTGCACGTGTTCTGTATAAGGACAGGACGTTCCACGTGCAGATCCAAAATTCATTGTCATTGTTCATTGTCATCCATATCCGAGGCTTGTTGTTGTTTCGAAAACAAATGTGTCGTAGTAGCCGGTGGCCCATATTAGGTATTCACTAAGTAGTTCAACAGAGGTTCGCTTTGAGAAGAGCTTGTGGATGCTTGTGTCCTCTTGAATGCTCCTCTCAACATCTGGAAAGTAATGAGATCTAAAATAATGCCAATGTCTTATCTTAGGTATAAGGGCTTATAGACTAAGAGCTGGCCACATATTTTTTGACATAGATGAAACTTTGGTCACAGAAAGGTTAAGGGCCATCCAACACAAAAATGGCATTTTTACACTCAGATGCTTAGGTCTTACATTTTAAAAACATTAAAAATAAGGACCTAATCGATCGAACCGGAGTGGCAGACTGTTGTTTTTGTATTCAGCTGCCATTAATCTCTCATCAGAACCCAAATTTGTATGCTTCTGGCCCAAGAACACCCGTTGCTAGTTCTTGCTCGATTCAGAAAACTAGCGACCGTAAAATGTTCAAACTTTGGTCACAGAAAGATTTATGATTATGAAATACAAAAACAACAGTCTGCCACTCCGGTGCAATCGATTAGGTCCTTATTTTTAATGTTTTAGAAATATAAGACCCTCTGACCCTGTGTGTTAGAAAGACATGTTTGTGTTTGACGGCCCTCAACCTTACTGTGACCAAAGTTTCCCCCATGTTCCGATGAGGTCGCAAATATGCCACCAGCTCTCCGGCTATTTGTATCAAATATCAGAACAGACTATTGTAGCTAAATTAAGTTAAGTAGCTAAATTTAATTAAGTAAATTAAGAATTTGTTTCGATATTAATAAAGATACAATTGTTGAAATTAAACTGTGATTGTCCTAGAACTTGACCTCATTATTTTTCACCACTGAATTGTTACACAATTATTTTGCGAACACCCAACAGAGCAAGATATGGCGACCCGTTTACAGATTTTATTTTCCCTTCGAGACGGAGTTCAGTAAAGTTACAGAGTTAAACATCCATATCCAATCCATCTTATGCAATAGTTGGCCGAAAGCGTGTTTATTTGAACCCGGAGTGAAGCTCGACAGAAGCTGTTTTATGTTTGATATCCAATCGGGATGTTTGTTTTTCTACATTTACATAGTAGGTAGGTATAGCTGTATAGCCTGGACATAAGAAGAATCGCCTGTTGTGACACAACCGTGAAATAAAAATAATTTAATGAGTCAAAATGTTTCTTTTTTGTTGTTGTCTTTGAAAGTTAACTTAATATGGTGAGCGGTCTTCGGGAAAAATCTGCGTGTCGCAATCCTTTGAGCTATTACCACTTAGTTGAATTCTACACTCGCGGACACTTGTTTCTGTGGTAATTTATGTTTTATAACTCATTACTTAGATTAATTATTATTATTGCAGGGACCGTTTTGGCTATCGCGCAGTTTCCGTGATTAAGCAGTAACTATAAAAATTCAAAGGCAATCTTTCATTAATTTTGTCAGTGTCCGATCTGGACAGGTTTGTATTAAAGATTAAATTCAGCACAGCATGAAGTGGATAGGGACATATGTAGGGAGTTTAACACGTTCAATTAAAGTTTTTCCAATGTGATATTTTTTTTCGCAATGATGGTTAAGGTACCTTCAAAAGAAGTGCAATAAGAAATTAAAAGTTTATGATTTGTGAACATCATGATGAAAACTAACAAAGTTTATTGATATGCTAAGGAGATAGGAATAGACATTTTATTATGGAATGTAGCACATGTGTACTTTGTATTTTCGTTAGTACAAAATAATAAACATCATTATTTATACGTTAAAAGATTAAAATATTTGTTTTACTTTTAACTTTATCTATATGCAGTTTCTAGCTTCCCGAAATCTATTATACATTATTTAATAGAAGTTATGGATTATGGTCTAGGACTATGTTTCTATATACATACATGGTCGTCTACATTCTCAAGACTAGTTGTCGCAAGAAGTTTAAGTCTCCTTTATTACAATTACAATGTCTGTAAAGAATATCCCAACTTTAGTCTCTGAGTCAAAAAAATTAGATATCTTGTTTGCACCCATGAATTTCCTTATTAACTTACGGTGGTGGCGATTAATTCCGGTGTGGACCAGTTCGTCAACTAACAAGCCTTCTCCAGGCAGCTCTGTTCCTAGCTACCTGTTTCCAGTTTCGCACGCCAAGTTGTTTTAGGTCCTCTATCACTTGCCTGCGCTACCGGGGATAGATTCATAGACTTCTTGCCGCAGCGTTGACTTTTCACGTCAATCAGCCATCAGCCATCTCAGTCGTTGCCTTTTTAATTTTGTTGACTATGTCGATGTTGCTGTATAGTAAGCCAGTACAGTTTATTGTTTGTATCTTCTCCTCCATTCCCCGTCTATACATACGGGACCGACGATCTCCCGAATACTACTTAATCGTACTCATACGTACTCTTGAGGAATCCTTTGCCGCCAGCGTTAACTATTGAGAATAAGTTCCAACACATCCAACTAACAAAGATGTCGCTTCTGAGATTTCTGACACACAAAGAAACTTTTGGTTCGCAAAAGTTCGCAAGCGTTTTTAAACGTTCACATATATTCGCAAATGCCATTGGAGAATCTTTTTGGTGCTTACACATCAATTAATGATATTTCAAAATTTTGATATTTTTCTTTATTTTCCATACAGTTTTGCAAGTTTCCTCATCAAATCTCCAGATTTTAAAACAATTTGATGCGAAATGGGGTCTTTTTTTAAACTCTGAGCACTCACGGGCGAGTGCTCAAAATCTTTGTGTTTTTAAACCTGGGTTTGCACGCTTGAACTCACCATGATGTATATATTCAGTTTTTTGCTGATCGACTTGAGGTGAAGCTTACTTCATACTGGTGTCTCATGTCGTCAATCCATACAAAGTTGAATTTATTTGTTCGCCTCTGAACGTGCTCGTGAAGCAGTGTGGAAAACAAAGTGGAGAGCTTTCGTTCACCAGCGGAGAGTGATGAACCAACTCTCAAGCAAAGTGTACGGGAAAATGTTGATGAAGCTTTGACAGTTTTGTGCTAGGCATTTGAGGCACTATAATTTCAAATAACAAATGTTCACAACGCATTCACAGCGATAAATGTCACAAGATCACTTTCTCCAAAGACGATTGGTCACTTCACGAAGAAGTATGTACTAAGCTTAGAGCGTAGTAGGTTCATGCTTTCACGTCCTGAACCCACACAAATTTCACCTCTTTGTTCACCAGTTAACAAGGTCGTGAAGCCGTGTGGAGAACAAATTGGAAAGCTTTCGTTCACCAGTGGTGAATCAATTTCCGACCAAAATTTACGGTAAAATGTTGATAAAGCTTTGACAGTTTTGTGCTAGGTATTTGAAGAACTATAACTTCAAACGTCAAATGTCCACAAAGCGTTCACAGCGAGAAATGTCAAAATATCGCTTTTCCCAAAGACGATTGGTCTACTTTACGAGGAAGAATGTACTTAGCTTAAAGTGCACCCATACAATTTTCGCTTTTTTCGCCAGTGAACATGTTCGTGGAGCGGAAAAAAATGGAGAGTTTTCGTTCACGAGGGGTGAATAAATACCCTAGCAATATGTTCGGTTAAATGTTTATGAAGCTTTGACAGTGCTACGCATTTGAGGCACTATAATTTCAAAAGTCAAACGTTCACAACACATTCACAGCGAGCAATGTCAAAATATCACTTTCTCCACAGGCGATTGTTCACTTCACGAGGAATTGTTTACTAAGAGTTTTGAAGCATTGCTTTGTTATGGACTCGTGTTCGGTAGGAAATAGAAATTGAAAGAATATCGAAATTCAATTTATTAAATCGATAGAAATAAAAAAGGGAAACAATTGGAGTTGTAGTTTGAGCAATAGCCGATTCCGCCAAACTCACATGCACTTTAAAAGCGTATGCAAAAGCCCTTGGCTCTTTGAGTTTTCTAGAGTTTTCTGGGCTTATAAGTATAAAAGAAATAACTGTCCGAATAAAAGCCTGTAGACTGCGAGTGCTCTATATTCTATATTTCTGCATACTTGGAATTACATACATATTGCAAGTTTATTTCCTCCATGCATTAAGTAATTCTTTAGAGCTCCTTTTAGTACATAATGCATACTCTGTGACAGTGGCAGTATCACATTTCATGTATGTAAATGAAAACAAAGTAGGCATAAAATTCTCTGATCACCTGCATCGGAAAACCGACAAACCTTACACAATTTGTCGCAAATGGGTATTCATCAATCCATCCAATCGACCACTTCTCTCTCACATCAAATCAACTTGCAAACAAGATCATGAATAAATCCTCATCACATCTTGACACCACTTCACAATCATTCATTCATCTTCTCCTTTCGGCCAAAAATGGAAGTTTAATGGCATAATTTTCCATCATCATTTACCAGATAGACAATCACTTCAATTGAAGCTCAACATTCACCAATGAAACGATACCTAATGCAATCGATCGCGATCGTTGTATAATTCGTCATTTTGTTTACTTGGCGGTTCTTGTTGTTTGTATCATTGGCCTCTTTCACGATCCTTCTACATTGATCGTCGTATATGAAAGCGTTCAGCAGCGTATTTGTTTGCGCGCCAACCCTCCATTCCATTGGAAAAATGTCATTTTGACAAGTGTAGCTGGCGACCACCGTGCAATCCGTTCGAATGATTGTGCGCTGTTCTGTTGAATCAGGTGGGTAAACATAAAGTGAGTTACATTTATGTAACGACGGATGATGATGAGGACACAATTGTCTCGTCGTGAATGATTTGTTTCTTGGGTAGGTAAAGGTACATCTTACTGTGAGTTTTTGAGATGGGTGCGGGAAGAATTAGTATCTAATATATTAAGGCTTATGAATAAAACATAAAAAAAATGTGTGTGACAATTGATTTAAGTTTTATTTTAAATGATGATGGTTCCGGTGAATAGATACACCACAGGTAGTTGACAGTTTATCTATTTGTGTATGTGAAAATTCAAAAACAATCAGAGCTTGACGGTTTAAGATTCTCACGCTGTGTTTTTGTTTTGACTGAAAAATAAAGGGATCTAGGGGATTTAGTTCTATTAAAGGTATATCTAACAATTTCGACTGACCTCTAAAGCTTCATGGCTTGAGTTAAGTTATTAATTAATAATTATTAACGTGTTCATATTCCTGGCTTCGTTCATGGCCAGTGGAAGCGGCATAGACACAGGACTTACATCAATTGACAAACTGTCAGTATTTATGTCACTTTGACAGAATAAAGATATGTTCATATATATTCACAAAAAAAATGATATTTTGTCGTTCGTGTTAAACCGGCATTACTTACTTATGGTAAAAATAATCAGCTTTATTTTCTGTTGTTTGTTGTCATTATTTGCAAAAAAATGACAGGACGACGCGACGCTTACACGTCGTTATGGATGGCATAATAGTAAGACTAATGCCGCATGAGTATGAAAGAGTAACATATTGTCAAAAACTGCCACATGCTTTAATGACATATGTACCTATATTTACACGAGGTTCAAATAATGTCACCTATCACTTTTTCTATTACAAGAAATTATAACAGATTTTATACCATACACGATTAAACTCGTGTAAATTAAGCATAAACGATGCAATATGCTATGCTTAGTGATCGAATAAATATTAGAAAATGTTTGAACAAATTTAAAAATAAGTCCATTCACGAGGAGTGGAGTCTGCATCATACTATAATTAGCAAGTTATGAAAGACTTTCATTTATTGCTTACGTTGCAATTTGTACTAAGCAAAAAAAAAATAACTTCTTCTTGAAAACGTTTTCAATTTTTTTTTAAATTCACTTTATACATACCAACAATGACACCTTGAAATGTTCGAGTTGATAAAAATAACACCAAATACTGTCGCCTATTCCCGGTAAAGTGGACATGTTTATGACTTATGCCCATTCCGTTCCATATTTATCTCTTTACGAAGGAAACAAAAAAAAACATTGTTGTAGTACATTCAAGTGTCACTGTCTAGTGTCTGTTCAGTTGGTGTGTCAAGCAACACTCACACCGATAAACGCCAAGCCTTGCTCTGGCAGAAAATACCACAAAGTGTCTCCAAAACTCACACGACGACATCGATGTACCTCAGCTCCTGATAAAGCATTCTTACTTCAACCATCACCGTCTTCGTTTCTTGGTGCAACTCTGTTGGAGCTGGCTGGATAGTGTGCACCCAGCCCAAACCAAAGTGCATTCATAAATCGTCCTCTCGTAGGAACTCTACGTCGCATCGGTCGCCGTCGTGACAATTGAAAATCTCTCGGTAGTTGGTGCTGGTTGGTGGTGATGCTGTTTCCAATGCATGTTCTGTTCATGTTCATCTGCTGCTAGTTCTACAAGATGTTTCCTGTCCGACTTGGGCACAAATCGAATTGTCCCCAATATCCGGCCCTCCACTTACTGATTACAACATCCAAGCGTGTGTTGCTGGAGAAACAAAAAAAAACCCTCGAAGGAGCATAGTTCTCTCCAAAACGCTGCTCCACTTGGTAAAAGAGTGTCACAAGTCGAGCGCGTGGATAAATTAAAATCTCATATAGACGCGCCACAACGCCAACCAATAAATTGCGATTGCACGCGGCAGCGTGTTGCCATGTGACACGACGGACAGCCGGGGTCGGCTCTTGGTCCAGCTTCAACTCCATCTCCAGCCAGGACCCAGGAGAGAGAGTACGAGTGCGAGTGCGCGCGCGACCAGCAAACAAGATTGTTAAATGCAAAATACTTGTGCGATGATAAATTTATTATTTTCCGATACAGATACATGGAGGGCACCTCAGATAGATATTTTTGCTGGCTTGTGGTGGCCCCAGGCCGAAGATGGCCCCCCGAGACACCATGTTCTGCGATTCCAGGCCAATTGTGGCGATAGCCTGTCACATTGTCTGCCGAATCGCACAACAAAGGCGCTCGCCCCAGAGGAAACACACCGATGTCGCTGGTGTCGTACTTGACACGTCCCATATCTTGGCGAGGAGAGTACCAGAGTTCCTTCAGGGCTTCAGGCAACCCAAACACAATAACAACAACAACAACATCAACAACAAGAAAAAAGCAATCGTTCTAGAGAGCATACTATCTTGCCTGATGGTGTTGGTTCTTAAAGAGGTGTAAAACGAATTTATTGATTCGAGAGTAATGGCGGGAAAAACGGAATTTATTAGACCCCATGCGATAAATAACAATTTGTGGCGAAGTTGAGAATTGTAAGTTTCCCTATAAATTTGACCAGGTTTGCCAAAGCCTGAATTTTTCTCCTCCTCATGGAGACTTGGACTCAAATCGACAAGATGAGATGCGACGCGACGCGACGGAACGGATGGCCCGATTGGGCCTTAAATCAGAAATAATATTGCAAGCTTAGCAATGATTACGTGTGCTTTAAGGCTTTGCCCATAAATTAACTATTGCCACTGCTTGTTGCGAGGAAGATACCTTTTGATTGTGCCCACGAGCAAAAAAGAAAAATTAAAACCCAGGGCAGCTTAGAGACAGGAAAAATTATGATTTGATTTGCACCGGCCGCTTCGCTTGCTTGTGGTGAAAGTAATCACCGGATTATTGACAATAATCCCGACGGAAAGCATTTTAATTTGAACGCAGTAACTAACTTTATATTGCAGAACATACAAATAATGAAATAAATGTGAAGCATACGATAGTTTTCGATTTTGAGATCAATGTAATAGGAAAACATATTAATGAAAAATCTATACAGGGTCCATAAAACGTAGTTGTACCAAATCAAAATGCTCTACATTCTAGGAATGCAGCATTGATTTGTTTTCTTATAAAGTTGAAATTAAAAGCAAATTGAAACCGGCTGACTTGCTATTTCGCTTGCCTTTTTGGCAGTAGATCATTTCAATGGTGGAAGTTGAATACATCATGTTAAACCTCGTTAGAATTTCGTCGAAAGAGAATCCCTTCATCTCTGAGTGCTTTCAACAACAAGGTGTAACTTCACACATATACCCTCTAGACAAAGTCTGATATGACGTAATTGATTACAGTTACAATTAAAATTACAATTACAATTACAATTACAATTACAATTACAATTACAATTACAACTACAATTACAATTACAATTACAATTACAATTACAATTACAATTACAATTACAATTACAATTACAATTACAATTACAATTACAATTACAATTACAATTACAATTACAATTACAATTACAATTACAATTACAATTACAATTACAATTACAATTACAATTACAATTACAATTACAATTACAATTACAATTAAAATTACAATTACAATTACAATTACAATTACAATTACAATTACAATTACAATTACAATTACAATTACAATTACAATTACAATTCCAATTACAATTACAATTGCTAGACAAAAAGTAAACAATTTAGAAACCGATAGTTGTACAAATATTTCCCAAAAATGCAAAAGTTTATCCCAACTATTTCGTTGTTTACAGCATCACTTCAACTAATTATTCAAGTGCTTAACTCATTGTAATTTCGTGCAAAAATAAATGACCAGGTCAATTACAATTAGCAGCAACAACTGGCAGAGTAATGCGCACAGCGGTTACCTAGATATAAACTACAATGCATTTATGCAAACCAACAATACCGGCAGTAGATATTATATATGTGTGCAGTTGGCCTCAATGATGTCACCATCATCATCATTACCATCACCGTTGTCTCTTAATTCATCTGCAACAATCTCAAGAGTGTAAGGCCGACAAGAGTTTTGCCATAAACATCGATGTCATGAGCATGATTCCGTTCCGATGTGACTCGCTTCGGTCACCGTATGCGCAATTTAATTAGTCCAAGTGACGCCAAATATGGAACTTTACAACAATACCATAATTTGAGTGTCAGAGGCGCAGTTTATAATTTTTTTTTGTTGGACCTATTTTGACTGCCTTTTTCCGCCGAACCATAATGTCGTGGTGTGATGTTTTGAGGTTAATGTGCTTTTCGCTAACGAATTGTCGAAGTGATTGTGCGATTTAAATGCATGATTTTGGATTGCATATGGAAATTAAGTTAGGTTTAAGTTTTAAATAAAGCCAGGTAAGGAGTTTGACCACAATATTAAGACCACGATCCACAGTCATGAAAGAAAGAAATATCATCGATAGCACATGCAAATATTTCATTTAATTCTTTAGCCTTCTAAGGCTTGAAGGTTTCTGAGACTATAATTTATGTCATCATGATGATGCACTTGACATATTTTTTTCAAGCCGATTTCAAAGCCATTTACGCTCCGGGAAAATTGACCCAGTTGCAGTTATGTTGTTAGTCAACTTTTCCTTACATGCACACAATCAGCAGGGAGATGCGCTATGTGGTCAGTGTCCTTTGTGCTTTGTCCTATGTCCTTTGGAACAAGCACAAATTATGAATTAAAATAAAATATTTACAGTTTTCTCTCTATAACAATCTGTATGTTGGCACTTTTCTGAATACTCAAATTGAATAAGAAGCGCATGTCACGAAATTCACAAATTCAACAACGGAAATGCAGATTGCCCTTAGGACAGAACACTTACAATACAACTCACACTCTGTGAATTCTTTTTACCGCTAAAGACGCTCTGCGGATGTGTTATAGGTAATTTTTTATGATTTCTTCGTGATCACATTTAATGACGCCTAATGGTTGGCTTTTGCTGGCATCGATTAGGGCTCTATACGATCGCAATAGATTGATTGTTCGATTTATTTGTTACATCATCGATAGCATGTCGTGAAGGGTGTTAAGGCAATTGAAAAGCGGCTTTTTCAATCAATTTTCTTACGTTATGATTGCAATAATTTAAAATTAGATTTATTATCATTAATTTGTATGTAGGCACATATGAATGTAAGCATTGTGCATATGTTTTTTTGGTATTTACGTGATCACAAACAAATATACCTATAGGTAATTCATGATAAAGGATTTTCAATTGGCACGGGTAGATTTGGGGAAGCTGTGTCGGCCATATTGTTATGGTGACATCAATCTGTCAAATCTGTTGTTTATTATTCAGTTACAAAATCACAATGGCAAGTTACAAAATTGAACAGCACGTTCAAATGGACATAGCCTTATTCCCAAAATGAGTTTGAAAGATGAGCCCAATTTCGGCTGAAAAACAAGATTTAGCGACGAGGCGCATTTTTGGATGAACGGATATGTCAACAAGAACTTCGTGCAATACAGCGGATGCGGAGGCCACGATTGACATTTCAGCTTGAGCGATTTGAGGGTTATCTCTAGCAAAGGTGACGTGAAATGTCATGCGATTTGACCCGGCTAGACGTTTTCTTATGATGGGGTTTCCAGAAGTTGCAAGTCTATGCAAATAAACCACATTCGCAGGGGCCGTAGCGTCCATTGGGTAGCCGGGGCAATGCTCCGGGCCCCCGGCTAGGGAGGCCCCCAACGGATAGCTCCTTTTGTATCGCTCGAATCGGGCATTAACTTTGTTAAGTTGGCTTCGTTTAGCTCTATCCCACTTTTTAGTCATTGCAACTAAAATCCAATTGACGAATAAAATCTAACCCTAATCAACTCTAACTGTAAATCCTACGTATAAGCTCACTATGTAGTGAATTCAATTAACCGATGTATTACACCAATTCTAAGCTTATCCACTAATATTCAAGTATTTGTTTCTTCGTTTTGTGTATATGTGACCCTTGAAATATTCATTTGTAAAATTAAATAAAAGAATTGGGAGAAAACTCTAAAAATATTTGTGTACATGTTCATGGTGAGCGAAAGCTCATGCTAGCCAGGTGATGGAATTAGTACGGTGCATTTAGATTTCATTAAAAAAAAGTTCGACACAAAGTTTTACTTTCGGTATCAGTACACTAGCCAAAAACTAGGTACATTTTGCACAATTGTACCTAGTGTCGTTGTGCTGCCATCTTGTTTTTAACGGTTTATTCTTTTTCACAGGTAACTCACGTAGTCTTAATCGATGTTATATTATTCACGAAACAAAGTCATCTGCAGATGGAGTTGATTATGAAAATCTGGATATACTTTTTGAAGAATTTGGTGGCAATATAAACAGAAACACAGAATCTGATCATGAATTCAGTTCAGATGACTCTGTCCGTGATCCCCATTTCGAGCTTTCAGACATGGATATTTCTTCAGATTCCCCTGACGAAGAAGTATTGCAGATGGAGCAACTTGAGGAATATTTGGTTGATTCTTCTCCACATACTGCAGTTGAAAACCAATTGGAATATGATTCGAGAAAAGTAATTGCAATAAAAAGAAACAGAGGAGAATCATACACTCGAAAAACTGGAGAACTTGAGACAAAAATTGCAAGGACAAAATTCGTTTTCAAAAGCAGAAGGAAATCTTCTTATCCTATTGGGCGTGGGGAACGTTCAAAGAATCCTTTTTATCGGAAGTTTGATAGAAATAGAAGATAAAAAATCACATACATTAAAAAAAGCGAGACTCGATCCCGAAACCGACAGCATCATATAAAGTACTTCATCAACTTTGAGAAAGATAAAATTCGTGTCTTTCAAAAGTGCTTCAAACTATGCTCCAACGAAACTGAAAGTTTTCTGAAATCAGTAGTAAAAAACAATTGGAGCAACCGCATATGCCTTTAAATGATCACTGTGGTTTGGCTGGAGGAAGTAATAAAATGGCTGACGAAATGGTTGATGTTGTTAAGGCCCATATAAACAACTTTCCTGCATACGAAAATCACTACTCAAGGCGTGACACTTCTTGCAAATATTTTCATGCGGATTTGGCATTGGCTACTATGTACAAACTGTTCTGTGAAAAACATCCGGGAGTATCCGTTAGCTTGAGCAAATTTTCACTCTTAAAGGGAAGATAAAATACTGGCCAAGGAAAATCCCGGAATCAAGATTTTTGCATTTGATCTTCAACAGTGCCTTCCGACACCATACCTCCGAAACTCTGTAAGTTTTAACAAAAGGCAGCTGTGGACGTATAATCTTACGGTTCATGACTTACTCAACCACCCCGTTTTGTTTTATTTGGCACGAGGCAATGGCTAAGCGAGGAGGAAATTAAATATTGCATCATGTTTGCTGAAGCATATGCAAAATGTAAGCGCCAACAAACAAATAAGACATTTGATATTCTATAGTGATTCTTGTGGTGGTCAAAATAAGAATTCATTTGTGACTAAAATGTTTTTGACATTTTTGCAAGCTAACTCCAGCATTGAGGTTATAGACCAGAAATTCTTAGAGCCAGGTCACACTCATATGGAGTATGACGCACTGATAGAAAAAAATAGAAACGAACAGAAGTACGGATTCATCATCCTCATGATTGGTAAAATTTTGTCCGAACCGTGGGTTTAAAAAACTCATTCAATGTAATTGAAATGAACAACAAAGATTCCTTTAACTTTGGTTCTGTTTTAAACACTAAACTTTCGTGGAGGAACCGAGATGAAGACTCTAACAAATTTGTATGGAATGAAGTGAGATGGTTGACATACAACAGAACTATGTTTGGCAAAATTGAATACAAAACAAGCCTAGATAAAAATCAGCCTTTTTCAACCATAAATGTTGCAAAAAGGGAAATCAACTCACTGAAATTGAGTGAAATTACCAATGCACCACCAAAAAATTTAATAAGTTCAAACAAAAAAGCCGATCTTAAAAGCTTATTTCCGTTTACTGATCCTGCAATTCATGAATTTTATAACAACCTAGATATGGAAATGCGCCATGTAGCTGACATATAATTTTTTCTCAATAAAATTTCTTATCCTTTTTTTGTTTTTTTTTACTCATAAAAACTAGATCTTTGCATTTCTCTATGAATGATTGTGCATTTCTTTGCACTCTAAATATCAATGAAAATTTGAAAAAATCGAAAGGGCCAATAATTACAAATGAAGTTTTGAAAAAGTTCACTACGGTTTTTAATGTAAATCGTGGACTTAAAACTGTTGAACAAATGCTGCAGTAAAAATGCCGACGTCAACTCCACACTTTCCGAAAACGTTGAAGTGAATGATGTAGAGACTAGAGAGTTTAAAATGGGCTCCACTCGTTTCTGTTCAAGTAGAAAGATCCTTTAGCTCATTTAAGACGGTTCTAAGAGACAATCGTAGAAGGCTGTTACCTGAGAACTTCAAAAAGCTGTTGGTAGTTCAATGCTTTTTTAATTAGACGTTAAGTTATGTTTATATTCTCTTTATATTTAAGAAATGCCGTTTTTGCCTTTTTAAGAATTTTTGTTTGCCTTTTTTGATTTTTTTAGATCAGCAAAATCCTTTCCCTGGTTATGAGCTTCAATATATAGACTTCGATGAAATATATCAAGATTTTGCAAATGAATTTTGCTGAGGAATCCTGTTCAGGCAATTGAGATTGCTGAGGCGCTTCTAAATTTCTCTTTCCTGAACACGATTAATAATTCTCTCGTTGTCACCAAATTCAAGAACTAAATTCCGCACACACACAGTAAAATTTAAAGTATCAACTCAAGTCTACTTTGATACTATTTGAATTCGATCCAATGAGGTCGTATACGTAGATCGAAATCTCAATCTGATTCGATTCGATCGTCGAATCCTCTCATGTAAACGGAGTAACTGTTTACTATAAGTAATTGTTCAATTTTCTATGATATAAAGAGTCCTATGAATTAATTTAAATTATTAAATTCGGAGCAACGATGAAACACACTCTAAGGAGCTACCTAGAAGGTCCTTTTCATCTTTTTCCGATGGTAAAATTTGTATATTAAGGAACGATTTTTTGTAAAATTTCTTTATTATTCAGTCGTTCAGTAAAACATTGGAACTATACGAATAAATCTTTTAATTTATAAAAAAATATAAGAGAAGAAGATAATCATGCTCTACAAAATTGATTTTAGGTATTCCTACTTCTTGAATACAATAGACAAGGACAGAACAGAATATTTGATTATATGATCTTTGCTCTAAGAACTTATCATACAGCAACTTATAATTTTATTTTTGTTAGCTGAAATTTAACAAGAATTATTATAAGTAATGACCGATGATAACCTTAAAAATTTACACTTAGGGCTGGCCACGAGACGAGACTCTGCGAGACTTTTGTAAGTCTCGTCTCGGTCTCGTTAAAATCGAAAATTTTCAGTCTCGTCTCGGTCTCGTCTCCGAAAAATACGATTTCCGGGCAACTTGTTGATTATTGGAATGAAATATTTTCGATTAAAGTTTGAATACGTGCAGAAGAAAATAAATATTTAACTGAAATTGGATTTTTTTAATTTATTAGACTCTCTGTAAACTTCGGTCCAAATATACAGTCTCGTCTCGATCTCGTCATGCGAGACCGAAATCGAGACCGAGACTTTTCTCGTCTCGTGGCCAGCCCTATTTACAATACAATTTTCACAAAGGGCCCCCATTTCCCGAAGGGCCCAGGGCCCCAATTGTCTAAAGACGCTTCTGACTCCCAATGAAGAACGAAAGTCTAAAGCCAGCTTTACATACAGCTTTTCCATTTCAATATTTACCCGCTATTTAATTATGTCTGTGACGAGAGAACGCGACGTGAGCGTGACGAGAACTTGTCGTAGTTGTCAAACCGATTTCAAACCATTCAAGTATACGAAGGTATGCAGTGCACAATGAAGCGTTTCTCGTCCTCGATTCACGCCAGAGTTGTGAAAATTGAAAAAAAAAAACGCTCTCGGCGACGGTTTTTTTATGTTTGACAAATCATGAGATTTGTAGAAATCATTTTTTTCAATATTTTGAACGCACACTGCACAGCAAGAATAAAAACAATAAATAATTTAACGCTGTCAAAAAAAACTCGTCGTAAAGAATCTCTACGCATTGTGAATTTTGGGCAACAACTTTATAACTAGAAAAAATGACGAGAAGGGTGTGTGCGGAAATGTTGTGTCTTCCTTTTACGCCCTTCTCACCAACAAACTAAAAATCGCCGGCAACTCAGTTTCCTTGTGTGAATGGGGTCTTAGCATAAATGATGTAAATCTTAAGCAGTGTCCACATTATGTTGATTTGTGTATATCAATAGTGCTGGTCAACAATGTTGAGTTGATGTGGACGTGTAAATAAACAGAGTCTATCAACTTTTGCTGGCCCGAACATAGCCCGACTCAAATGGATAGAAATCAACAAGGTTGATGAACACAGCTGTCATTTGTATTGCGCATGCGCTGTTTTTGGCCTGTGCTAGGTATTCTGTTTTTTTTTTTTTTTGTTTTATTTGTGTAGGAAGACACTGTTTTGTTTTCGTTTATTGTCTTATTTTTATTGGTATTTAAAATGAAATGGACGTACACACTAGCATGTTTATCGACAATGTAGTTGATTTACATTGGTGATGAACAACTAGTGTGAACAACTAGTGTATACCGGCAAGTGTCATATAACATACTAGCCGACCCGTGCTCGCGTTGCTCGCAAAAAAATTAAAGGAGATTGTTGACATTTGTATATACCTTCCCCTTCTACCTTTAATTTTAAAGCTTCCGGAAACAGAATGTGTTTGCAGTGTAGCCATTTTGTATTTTTTGAAGCGTTTTTTAAAAGTGAATTCATTTGAATTTATTCATCATAACATTTTCCCTTTTAAAATATTCGCCAAACACCATTCAATTGCTTTGATATTACCTCTTACTACTATTACTACACACGACTGTAACCTGTTTTTCCCGTTATTTTAAAATCTCAATCTTGAAAATCCGACTATTAGAAGTCAAGTTATACGCTTTTTACTGGAACCAAATCATTTTTTTTTTCATTTTTTGTTTCATGTAAACCAGTTAATTATTTTATGAGTTATGCGCGAAGGAACAAAATAATTCTTTCGTCTTTATATAATAGTTAAGATTAAGATTAAGATTTCATGTGCTTATCAATGGAGATATAAAACTCTTTGTCCATGGAATGTCTATACAAATGTTGGATATCTCTCAAGCTCAAAAAGCGCGTCCATGAAAACACCCATTTACGTACTAAATTTTCTACGTCTACTTCATTTTAAATAACAATACAAATGAGACAGTAAATAATAACAGTAGGTATCTATTAAGGTACACAAATCAAAATACATTATTGATCAGCACTGTTGATATATGTATACAAATCAATAAAATGTGAACTCTGCTTAATACACGCGCTTCACGAACACGATTTTTTTTTAATAACGAGATTGACAGATGTGATTGGCTTGCGTCTGCAATGTATTTTACCTTTCGTTTCTTAGCAGCGCAGCTAAAACCCACTTCAACCAACGGTCAGTGCTTCCATTAATTAATAACTTAGCTAATAAATGAACACGAATTAATATCAATTCTGAATGTTTTGATAAGATTTGACAATTGACTCACTGTTTTTTTTGATTTTTGTGTATAAATAAATGTGAAAAAATGTATCTCTTTGTAAAAATCTTATACAGCAATTCTTCTTTCTACTATAGGTTCTTAAACAAGCAAAAACATTCCTTTGAATTAACTCCAAACATCACTGATTTTATTCACAGAAGATGTCCATTGGGAATGGTAAAGTAAGATTATATGATCTAATCAAAATTGCCAACGATTTTAAGTATAATCGCACACCGCTTTTATCGACGACTATAACGAAATCGGGCAGAGATCACCTCGCGAACAATAATGAGCCATAACCAAAGCCGTACAGCTGCTGCTGTTGATGATGCCCATGTCTATGGCTTAGTTCGATTTGTAAATGCAGTAGCTGACCCAAAGCGACATGAGCACCTCCAAGGGATTAGTTCTCGCAACGCGAGCAGCAAATGTCGGTTTCGCTCGATTTACTTTGATTGGATTATCGTCACTCGAAAAAAAGTCCTTTAATCACCTTTGATGTGATGGGATGTTCTTAATCTTTCTTACATGTTTGGTATGTAAATATATAAGTATCTACACATGAACAAAAAAGCATAGCTACTCTTAGCTACAGTAAGACCGCTTTCACACAAGGAAACTGAGTACTGAGTTGCCAGAAACTAGCTTTTATCCTTCCCCTTACGCCTTCTCGCCAACAAACTAAAAATTGCGGGAAACTGAGTTTCCTTGTGTGAAAGGGGACTAAGACGTAGGTATGCTGTCCGCGTCCGAGTAGAATGAAGGACGCGTGTTCCGAGATTGGTGTCCTTCCGTTGTGCAATGCTGTAAATCATAGCGCGTTGACACCGACATCAATAGGCAAGCGCAATCGTCACAGCTTAAAACAAATATACCTACTGTATGTAGGTACTGTCCATAACTATACCAAGCATTTAAATGTTTTGTGTTAAGGCCCTGTCTAGACCAAGCTGTGTATTATATTGTTTATGCAAAGTAGAGCATGCCATTAATCATTTTTTGATGCTGTTTGTTGGTGCGCAAACTCTTGTTTCATTCCACGACAATGCGATTTCATGTGAGCGTTTTTGTTTCTATTCTGGTTCCAGCAAGGACATTATAGCTGCTAGAGATTTTGTTAGCGTTTTATTTTAATTTCCTTAAAAAAAAACTCTCATGCTCATTATACGAATGGAACAAAAGAATGAGCAATGAGCAAATTAATTTTTTTGGCAGTACAATGCCAGAAATACTGACAATTTTCCAATAAACCAAGACGGATCATGGTGATTTGTATGTAGGTACTCATATCTTTTTAAATAATTAATTAAATGTCAGTTTCACCTAAGTGAATATTTGATATTTGTGAAGAAACGAGAGTGGAATATTATTAGGTGTGTTTTGTTGAGCTAACTAATGTGAACATTAGGAACCGGTTCAAGAAAACAACCCTGACTTTCCAGTTACATTAATTCATTTTGTTCTGAATGTTGGCACAACAAGCAACCGACACGAGACTGTCTATTTGGACCGAAATTTACAAAGATTCTCATATATTAAAAAATTCAATTTCAGTTAAATATTTATTTTCTTCTGCACGTGTTCGAACTATAATCGAAAATATTTCGTTCCAATAATCAACAAGTTGGTCGGAAATCGTATTTTTCGGAGACGAGACTGAGACAAAACTTAATTATACGAGGCCGACACAAGACTGAAAATTTTCGATTTTAACGAGACCGAGACGAGACTTACAGAAGTCTCGCACATTCTCATCTCGTGGCCAGCCCTACTTAAAATGTCATAAAGACGTGTTTTTTTCTCGAACAAAATGAATGACATCTCAGAAAAGTTTTAATTGCAACAGATATAATTAAATCAATCTCAACAAAACACACCTAATTTCTTCACATTAGAAGCTCAACAGAACACGCCCAATATAAAATAAAATGCTATTCAGTTTTTAGTATGAAACATTATACAAAAATATGCCAATACTTCGTACGTTTTACCCCCCCCCCCCTACCCTAAAACCCATATGTTTACATTGTTGTATTTGTAATTTCATTTTGTGTACATGAGTAGATGGATGCGTTTTCTTTCACAAATATAATACATCAGCTGTTTTCCGCTCGTAGGCTTGTCGGCAAACCGGAATGACAGTCAAAGCTTGGAATCTTTATAAAGAGTGTTTTTGGTAAAAAGCACGATTTCAAATTGGAAATATTCCGAATTGAAATTCTTGGTGTAGTCATAGTCGTGTCGTGGTAAGTCTGCTATTACACCATGCATTTAGACGCGTGCAACTTTTCGAACATATGTAAGTGCAGAAAAGAAAACAAATTCGAAAAGATGAGACGGAAGAAAATCTGCCGTTTGTCGCGTGGGTAAAATATTCGTGCAACAAGAAAATTCGAAAAAGTTCGAAGAAGTTGCACGCGTCTAGATGCATGGTGTAATAGCAGACTAAACGACATTGGAAGTGGAATTTCTAAACTAGAAATGCTGTAACTAGAGTCCCGAGACTCCCAGATGAAATTTTTTGGTTTGATTTGATTGAGCAAATATTAAGCTGGTTGATCAATGAGAACAATTTAGAGGTGAATATTCGGAATTTATGAGTCGTAAGAATAAAGTGAGTCGTAGTGAGAAAAGTGAAGAGTTTTTTAAGTAATATGTATGTGAAGTAAAAACGTGAGAAGTGAGATAGAAAAATAAAAGTAAGGGTGTAAGTTGTGTTGACAAACCTGAGCAAATATGACTGTAATATATTTTAATGCTAATATATTTTTATATTTTAATTTAATATATTTTAATGTTTTGATAATGTGCTCAATGAAAGTTATTAAAGTTCAGATCCTGCTAACATTGAAGGTACAAGTACATTATATTACTGGTAGGGCTGGCCAATTTTAAGTCTGGTCTCTTTTTTCAATCATAATAATAAATAAAAACTAATAAAACTCACACTTATGTTTATTTTGAGTTTTGTAGTTTATATTTCTTTGTTAATTTAAAATCACAGGAACAGCCATTTTAAATTTCTGCGTTTTCATTAGATCCGTAAAAAGTGTTTTCGTTATCAAATTTGAAAACTCCGTTTGACATCTCATTTCATTTTGAACTTTCTTTGGCAGTTAAACGTTTATTTTTGTGTCTTTGTGTTTTATTTTTTTGAGCATAGCGTTTTGACTTTTTCATACAAAAGCTTTTCAGAGCTTTTGAAATAGAGATGTTTACTAATTTCCCAAACTCAAAACTGACAGCCAACACTTTGGCATTATGACAGATGTCACATGAAAAGCAAAAACCAAAAATATTAAAAAGTTTGATGATGTTGAAAGTGGAAATATTTGGCTATTAATATGTATAAACTACAAAAACGAAGCAAAATTGAATAGGTACTTTTATAACAAATCTTGTGGTTTTAAAAAACAATAAAAATGGTAGATCATTGTAAGTTTATTTTTCAATGTTAATTGAATTCCGTAAGTCCACCAATTTTCACATGCGCACTTAAATATTTTTCTTTGTGGCACCGGTAGTTATTTATAATAAACGGAATTTTCGTTTGTACCTTGTCTATCATAAACTGATGTTAAATCATAGTTTTTTAATTATTGTTTTTAAACGTCTTACTTCTGCAGAACAATCTCACGCAACTAAATTGTTTGCTTCCAAAAAAAATAACAAATATTTATTACTTAAACGTCATTGTACAATGGTGTCGATTTGACGATTATAAATTATGAGACAGAGATATAATGTTTTTTTTGTAAAAATCCCTATTGATTCCCGCATTTGCTATCTAATTTCGTGGAAATATGGTTGAAATAAGGAAGCTCATTTGGAAACAAAGAGGTTATTTTGGTCTTATTTGGAAATTTGCAACTAAATCACCTCATTTGGTCTAGTGAAAACGTAATAATGTGCATTCAGCCTCGGTTCAAGATTTGAACCCACCTATTTTTCCAGATGAACTGATTATCAACTATGGTTTAGGGTTCAAGCAGCTATGTAATAAAAGGTGTGTTATTTTGTGACTTTCATGTTATCTTAAAAATAATGGCACCAAAAACCATCATCGCCGCTTACCCTATATGTATCACAGTTATAATAGTTCTAATTCTGTTATAAAATTACGAGAACACACCTCATTTACATCTGGGTATAGGTCTTTGAGTATATATAATATGGAGTGCTCGTTTACATTCCAAAATCGTAACCATCATAGGGGGCGCGGTAATCTATGCAGTAATCCAATTTTCAATATAGAGAGGGTTTTTACAACAATACCGTCATAGCAACAGCTGTCAAAAAACCCTCTCTATATTGAAATCACGCCCCCTATCACAGGCTCAAGTACTACAATGCATTAGGGATAGGAGCGAGCACTCCATATTAGGGGTATTCACGATCCGATGCAACTGGCCTAGTATCATTGTAAAAGTGCAAAAGTGTAAAATCTTACAACACTACAACAACAAAATATACAAGATGCAATCTTACAACAGTTTCGCACTTTAGCAATACCCGAAACCTATTGCAACAGAAAATACAACATTGTAAAATTTGTAAATTGTGTTTTGACAGCTCATTCATTCTTGACTACGTTAAACAGAAACAAAGGTATGTTCATTGGATACATCCAATTTGCTATCTTGATTGTGTTGATGTGACGTCGTCATCACAGCATCTTCTTCTTCACTTTCCCCATTGCCTGAAAATTAAATATACCTTTAATTATTGATACCTTCGACCCACATAATTGCAATAATCTGCAGCATCTTCTATTTAAAATTCGGTAATATTTTCTTTTTCCGTTTTTTTGGCATCTTTTTATGAACAAAATATAAATTAAATCAAATTGAAATTTTCAGATATGTTCGAAACAAAAACAAATAACAAATGTCAAACTAATTTTGACATTTGCTTTAGTGTTGCAAGAAGATAAGAAAAGTGCGTTCACGATCCACTTAAAAAAAATAAAATTTCGCACTTTTACTAGGCTCGTTGCACCAGATCGTGAATACCCCTATTATGTATACTCAAAGGTATAGGTAGAAGGAATACAAAACACAAAAAAACACAAAGAAGATTCATTTCAATTCGGCTTTTCGCGAATTTATCTCTGTCTTTTCTCTTTCTTATTTCGACAGTTCATTAAAAAAAAAAATGAAAGAAAAATATCTAAATCAAGGGATCAGCGTTACCACAATGTTATAAATATAACAAAAGTGTTACACTATTTTTAAATTTTATTTCGTTGTAACAATGTTACTTTTTTAACATACATTTCTTCCATAGTGTTTATTATGCATAATTGAGCGATCGAGTTGGAGCTTTAAGATATGGTTTACAAGATTTCGGCTCGATTGCACTCAGCATGTGTGATCGAGCTCAGCTAAGCCAATGTCTTTGTCAACTCGAAGCAGTTACAAATGTGTGGAAGCTTAGTTCAAACTCACTTCAACACCAGACATAAACATAGTTTCTATCAGTAATGTGAAATAAAATCCACAGATAAGAAAATTGTTGCAAGTTGTACTTGAACAAAAATGAAAAACAGAAAAAAATGACAATTATATTTTATGGCAAAAAGTGTAACAAAAATGAAAAAATAGTAACATTGGTACAACGAAATAAAATTTAAAAATAGTCTAACACTTTTGTTACATTTGTAATATTGTGGTAACGCTGTTTTTTACCCTTGATTTAGAGCTGTTAAACTTTTTTTTTGCCTGGTTGTTTTTTTTTTAACTCCGTTTGCCACTGATGTTTGTGTGGGTATGGGTGTTACTTTTCGTTTGTAACAGTAAGACGCAGCTATAACCCTCGGAAGCACACAGAAGTCATCTGGTCGGACAAAAACAAGCGTACAAAAGGAAATGAAATGATGTGTTTATAATTGCGGTTTGTTGCTTTTCGTTCACTTTTGCACTAGAGAGCGCACTTCAATTAGGAATAAAAAAAAAAGATGATTCATTTCACTAGATTGCAATATGGGTAACTTCTCCGTTTGACTGTTCGGAAAGCTATTTTTATTAGTTTTTGACATAAGCTTACGTGCCCAGTCGACAATTAAAGTTCTGCCTTTAGATTAAGTGGCCAGACGACAATTACGCATAGTTCTTCCTCAAAACTTCCCTTCAAATTTTCCCTTAAGATTAACACAAGCAGTTTCACGACCGTCCGTCTCCATTCAAACAGAGACTAACCACAAGTTCACAGTGGTTTAGCTGAGTTTAGATTTTTGGTTTAACTCGTCCGGTTTCACAGTGAAATCTGACCTAATCTAACCTCGTTTAGCTAGATTTTTGACATTATGTAAATAGAAAACAGCTGTTCGTTGTCTCTTCTTTCTCTCTCTGAAGCAAAGAATACGCGAAACAGCAACAAATATTTTTGTTGTGTAGGTACAAATTTGTGTTGTTGTGACACGAACCAAATTGGTAAAAATGGACAATAATCCAAATAATATACATCAATATTTGTGCAGCGATAGATTGAAGGTTTGAGGCGAAACTGTGAAACCGAATAAATGTTTGAACTGAAGTTTAAACCAAAGGTGGATATTATAAACCTCCACTGGAAAACTGGGGATAAGACACGAGATGAAAATCACTTTGACTATTTTGATAAAACTTTTGTATTCGTAATCTAAAGAAAAATTGTTTTGACATACACGTCAGTACTAAGAAAACTAGGCATAGGTACATTTCTATGTTCATATTAAGTCTGACTTTACGATTCCTGTATAACAAGGGTATGTCTTAAGATCGAACATCATACTACTCGAAACTCGATATGTACACAAACACATAAACCTTGATTGAACCTCAGTTAATCCGACAAAATTGGTGAGTTTGAATCTTGATCCATGGTTTAAATAATTGCACAGCTGAAAGCTGAAGGTTGAGCCACTATTAATTACATAGGTACGATTTGCTATTCTCCATTCGTCATCAGACAAATCTTCCATTCCATTCTGTTGGCTCCATGTTTTAGCGAAATTTTAAAGTTATTAAATAAACGAAATAAAAATAAATCTGATTGCAACAAAATGATAGCATGCGGAAATTCGTCGACAAATAAAATTCCTGTCCACTGCTGTCATCTTTTACATGGAACTACACTCAACAGATTTTTCTTCGTCCACATTTCCCCGCGCGACGTTTATGTCTGATGTTGTTTTTAAGTAGGAAATGTCAACTTTCCTCACACTCTCCATGTCTAAACGAGTTAGATGACATATTATGTCCCCATATGATGCACGCGCCATGTCGCATATTTTAACTTAAATTGTTTTGGTCTCTCAATGACCACAGCACAGGCACAGTACAGCACACCGCATATCGCACTCGCACCCCTATGGCAGGCAGGGATTACGTCCACTTTGTTCTAAAACGATCGTATTTTGTTCTCCAAAACATTATCACTTAGCGAAAAGACGTGAGTTACTTGTGAGCGAGATAGTTGGAGCAGGCAGAGCATAATCGGGGGTGAATTGATGGCACCAGTCTGATGATGACTGTCGTGCTATAATGTTTATGTTATGACGGTAATTTTGTTTTGTCACTTCCGAATGCAACAAATCATTCAGAGTCAATTTAACTGCACGACAAAAAATAACAATATACTGTTAGCGATGTCAGATATCATCTCCATTATCACTGATTCGGAGCTTGGGTCAATTTCCAGTGATAAACTGGCGACTAACTCATTGAAGCCGAAAGGGCTAATGAGCTCTATGACATTTCTGACCGAGCCGAGAAGTGTGCCCTCTGAAAAATGCATCCCATCCTGAGTTCAACGTTGCAACAACTTAGTGCGCCACACGGTCCTCATGCTGCCGAGTTTGCTATGGCTGATCAGCGTGAATTGCGTAATTGGATTTGTCGTTAAGTGGAGAGGACGTTGCTGGCTGCTGTATGACACTTGGCCCCAAAATGCATTAGTTGCCCCATCGCCATCGGTTTGACTGGACCAAGAGACGGTCGTGTCGCGTTGTCGTCGTTGTGGCACGAGTCAATGTGCCCGGTTTTTTTATTAAATATAAAAATTGCTTGTCCGTCCGTCACTTCACTTTATCTTTTCCTCTCTTGAGTCTCCTCTGTTCTAGATTTGTGGTTTCTCTTCATTTGGGACTCATTTAAATATATATATGTATTTTTTTTTATTTTTATGTTTTTATTCCAGAGCAACTGCATCCGCTGAAGAAAATGTGATTTTCATTTTGTTGGATAAAATGGAAAAATCAAGCCAATCTTGCGCGTAAAGTTGATTTATGGGCGACAGTTTTATTACTGTTTTTTTTCTTCTATGTTTGCATCTTACATCAACTGCACCAAAGGAACAGTACAAGTTAAGTTGGTGCAAGCTGGCTGCTGAAGCTCATATCATATAACGAATCAAAGTACGATTTCGGAAATGATCATATAGTTACGAACGATGAGGAACATAAACTTTTATAGCAGAGTTGGGGTAGAAGGTAAACACATAGAAAAGTATAGGTAATATAACTGTCCCTTTCGTTTTTATATGATAAACTAGGAATAATAAGGAAGTTGCGCTTAGGTATTTGGGGAGTTAAAAATGCTTTCCGTGGTGCAAGGGGTAACACATTTGGGTTTAATTAAGTAATTAATTTTAAAATTAATTTAAGCTTTAATTTGCTGAGATAGATCTACCTAAAATTTACTATTGCCTTTTACAAGAATGAAAATCTATCATACCTATGTAAGTATCCTCTTGAAAAATTGTTTTCAGATCAGATTGCTCCCAATTATTAACTTTATGCTATTTTATTTAATCAGTAAGTCTCGAACAAAAGACTGCAACGTAACGAAAATGTACATTATGCTTCTAGGCTTCTCTTGTGATTTGGCGATATTTATTTGCCCACCAGACCTTTGTATGTATTGTATCACAAGATTAAACTGACCACTTCATTAAAAAAAAAACTGATGGAATAAATAGTTGTGCGTTGTTCAAAAGACAGAGACGTAACCGTAGATGATCATAACTTGCTGTTGGCTATCATGAGGTTATTAAAACCTAATGTCCAGCATAACCATTACATCTAGGGCAGATAAAGCGCTCTATGTGAACCGAATAATCTTCGGCATTTCGACACCAAACTCCCTGACAATAAATAATGAATTAAAGTAAAAGCCTGATAAGCCTAAAGCCTAAAGTAAGAGCCTGATTATACGGTTCGTTTTTTCGTTCGTTTCGTCTTTTTGACAGGCACAAACGTCCATGATCACATGATGGTTCTCGAAAATACGTACGTACTTCCATTCGTTATTTTGACGTTCATCGAATTTGTGATTGGTTTGTAAGAAAATAATCAGTAGTAATAAATAAAAATATTTATTTATCACTAGATTTCTACTCCCCTCACCCAATCTGTCAAACTGACGAAAAAAACCATTCATGTAATCGGGCAGTAGCCCGTAGCGTAATGGTAAGTGCGTTCAACTGTCACGCTGAAGGTCTGGGTTCGCTTCCCAGCCTCGTCCACCTAAAAACTAAGGGCTACTAAGGGCCTAAAACAGGGCTACTGCCTCTTGCGAGGAATTGACAAATCCTCCAAGAGTATCACTTGTCACGAATAAGTGCTTCTCGTCTAGCCGTTCGGATTCGGCATAAAATTGTAGGTCCCTTCCATTCCTGTCGATAGGCGCACACACGAATGGTTGCGAGTTGTTAGTCACTAGGCCCTGGTTCTTCATGAGCCGTTGTGCCACCCGATTTATTTTTTTTTTTTTTGTAATCGGGCACAAAAGCATGAACTATAATATTGTCGACTGGGCACTTAAGTTTATGTCAAAAACCAACGAAAAGTAGCTTTCTGAACAGTCAAAGGGAGAACTTACGCAGATTGCACTCTAGTCAAATTAATGATCTTTCTCTTTTTTTCGTTCCTACTTCAGCTAGAAGTCAGCTCTTCTTAAGTGAGGTGCGCTCCTGATCTCTGTTCCCCTCCGAAAGCAAAAGCGAACGAAAAGCAACAAACCGCAATTATAGGCGCATCATTTCATTTCCTTGTATTCACTTTTTTTTTTAAGACCACTTTCAGTGCCCGTTCGAGCATTATAGTTGCGACTTAAGGTGGCACAATTGAATTATGTCAGAAGACTATTTATTTCGGGGCTTTATTGCCCTTAAATTGTCATCAGTGTCCAAGATACACAATGTCGAGACTGTCAAGTTATAGATTGTCATATTTGGATAAATAAAAAAAATAAAAATTAAAAAGAATGTGTAAGATTTGATTTGTAGCTCCGTAAGGCAATCTGCAATTATCTAAACGTCAAAATGTAGTTTATCCCTCATCCGTAACGCCATTCGACACCATTCCATTGTTAAATTTTATTGAACGATGTTGGCTGGAAAAACTAAATTTCAGGGCAACCTGATGACATTTGCAATAAAAAAATTTTCGAAACGTCAAAATATAAGGTCCGTTCCTTTACTTTAAATTTCTGTGATTTCATGTGTATTTGTTTGATTTTTTGTCATAAGCCGTTTCCGTACTCAAAAATGTGGCAGTTTTTGACAAATACAACGCTCACGAGAGAGTTAGAGAATGAAAGCCAAACATCGTACCATACTTGTCTGGCACATCAGGCAATATGCAATTTGTGTGAATTTGCGGTCCCGTACTTTTGCAGTTTTGATATTTTTGAGAATATTTCATACTTGCTCTCCAAAGTTTGACAGATTGTGGGTTTCTGTGTACAAAGAAAAGGATTAACTGTCAAATTCCATTGAAGGATGGCTGTGATGTCGATTAATTAAAAAAATCACTAAACAAAATACCTCTTTTCGACGCCTTGAATAGAACAGCTTTACTTTAAAGCTGCCCGTGCCCATACACGACTGAGCCGAATTGCTCAGAACCAATTTGGTTCGTTGTTTTCTGACTGCTTGAAAATCCAAATAATTCGGCGCCGAACCTTTTTGACATTTATCCAGTACAAAATGCCCGAAGCCAATTGGCTTTGAGCTGTTGGGCTCGCTCGTGTATGGCCAGCTTTGGGTATTTAGGGAATGTGTCTACCTAAGGTTCCAACATCAACACCGATAATGAAAACTACAGCGGTGAGATCAAACGACTTATAACTTCTTCTTCTTTGGCCTTAGAAGGCAATTAAGTAGCAAAGTCCTCTCTCGAACAACTAAAGAAGCTTCGCTTATGAGTCTTATCATCTAGGCCCTTATGGTACTTTGGTATGGAACTTGTCCAAGGTGTAAGCTTCAAGCTGTTTTGAGAGTCAAATGCCTTGGATTATTTTCGGGCCTGTCTGCATAGATGGCGTGGCGAGTAGATATGAACATACGACACTCAACTGTCAACTGTCTCACTGCAATTGCATATAGACGTAATCTAGCTGAATCTAACAGATTAGTTGAATTTCAAAATGCATCAGATGCACATTTGATGCAAGGTCATCACATTCAAAACTCAAACAGAAAATTTTGACAAATGCGCATTAGCTGAGAAAACTGTGCATAAATAACATTTTCCATGTTATATTTTATGTATATATGTCATTGTATATGGTGGCTGGGTACTGTACGATCCGGAAAAGCTCTGATTGGTAACAAGTTGGTGATGTCCAGTGTCGCAACACGTGACTACACACCAATTGGGCTTATTTTACCTCCAAGTAGTAACCATCAGGTACTGGTCTCGTCCTTCCGGACTTGGCTTGCTAAACTTATAAGTAAAGCGAGTGTTGAGCAGAAAAAAATAGAAACACTATAGGTAATGCTCTGTCTGAAATGGCTGGCTGAATGAATCGTCAGAACCCTTGACGAGTCCATCAGAAGGATGGCGTACGGCGCGGCCGAGGAATTCAATACAGTGAATCAACGGTGTCGCCAACAGAATAGAAGACAGAGACCGAGTGTTTCCAACAAAGCACTCCAGCGATGAGATGGCAGCGGAAGAATTCCCTACATGGAATCAACGGTAGCGTGTGCAGTTCCAGTAAGCCTATAAGGTGCGGTTTTAGCCGGCAACCCACTCTTGGAGTTATGCAGTATTAAGGCCCTCCACTCTACGGGTTGTGCGTCGGGATAACTACTCTACAATTTAAAAAAAAATACGGTTCCGAAACAACAACAAGCCTCGGATATGGATGATTTTAATGTTGACGACCATGGACCATAGCAAACGAAACAAGGACAACGAATTTAGGATCTGCACATGGAACGTCCTGTCTTTATACAGAACACGCTTAGCCCAACAATTAGCGGAGAACCTAGACAGAATAAAGACTGACGTAACAGCCTTCCATGAAATGCAATTGCATGGAGAGGGAATACGGAGACTGAAATCGTGTAATATCTACTCCGGCGGTATCAAAGGTAAATTCAAGAACATAACGCTGATTTGTGCTCATGCCCCCCAATGAAGAGAGAGACGACTTAACCAAAGAAGCATTCTACGATCTCCTGGAGAAAACGTAGGTATACGATATGTGCCCGAAGCTCGACGTGAAGATCATTCTTGGTGACTTCAACGCAAGATTCGGAAAGGAGGGCATCTTTAGTTCGATATTTGGCGGACACCAGCCTGCACGAAGAAATTTCTGTCAACAGGCACAAGCTGGCAGACTTTGTGGAGGGCCGAAATGGCCTTATCTAAGCACCTGTTTCCCACACCTCAATATTCAGAAAGGGACTTGGCGATCGCGTGATCAACTAATGTCCGATCGTTGCTAGGGGCCAACATTGACTCTGATCACTACCTGGTGGTAGCTAGACTACGTATGCGGATATTCATGCCACGACAACGCACAGGACATGCTGTGAAAAGGTTCGACATCGAGAAACTAAAATCGTAAGTGTTGTAACCAGAACTTTTTCTGACCACAAAACTCTTAATTTCTGAGCAAGTCAGCCACTAGCATCAAGTGCAGGGGACCAGTGGAAACACTGCCAACAAGGCATCAGAAGTGCCTCCTCTGATGTGCTGGGTTTCACAAAGTGACCACAAGGAAACTCTTGGTTCGGTGAAGAGTGCAGGTTGGCGCACGCAACTAAAGAACGAGGCCCACAAGGCAATGCTGCAAACTCTAACAAGAGCTGCCGATAGAGTTTAATTTTTTATAGAGATTTGATGGAGATTTGATAGAAAGTTGGCGTCACAGTAGTTAACAATTCCATTGATTCTTGTTGCTCATTTAAATCTTCCTTTTCTTTATCAAAAAACTCAATAAAACTGGATGCAAAATTGTTTATATTTTCTACCATTTTTTTCTTCGACAGAAACGAAATCAAGAAACAACTTCAAATGTCAAATTTTCGCTCATAATAAAAATGTTGCGGACAATAAATTGTGTGCGGAAAAAAGTGGAGGCACGAATACGTTAACTTTGGCGCCAAACATGAATAATGGTTTTTTCTAGAAGGGTCAAAAACAAGCAATTTTTATTGTAAGAGGGGGTCTATTTACCCCTCTTTTTAGAAAAAATGACTTAAAATGGAAAACAAATATTAAAAAACAACGGCAACACTTACAATAAAGTGCTATACCGGTTTTGAAAGCCAGAAATCTGTTCTTTAATTTTAAAGTTAAATTATTCATGCCAACAGTTTTCGAAAAATTTGCGTGCAAACTCAAAAGTTTGATAAAAAAATAAAAAAAAAAGTTTAGACCAATTTTTTTCAAAATTGTGAAATAAAGTGCACAATTGGCTTCTAGTGGTCAATGCTTAAATTAATTCTGAATCGAAAACAAAAAACCGAATGGTTTTATGTCTTCAAGTTTTTGAGAAAATTGAAAATTACTAAAAGTACTGTTTTATGCGATTTTTAATTTTTTGTTTGCTTTTATGTCTTCAAGTTTTTGAGAAAATTGAAAATTACTAAAAGTACTGTTTTATGCGATTTTTAATTTTTTGTTTGACAATACAGGGTGTCCCTTAAATCGTCAATAATATTTTAGGGCATGATTTTTGGTCTTATTCTAAGAAAAAAATTGTTCAACAGTAAGGGCCTATCTCCAATTTTGACATCATTTATCGGGGATTTAAGAAAAGTCTTATTTTGGTGTACCCTGACCCATGTTAACGGTAATTGCGCTGTTAGAAATAATGATAGAAACTTCGTTTAGGCCTTTATTTTTAGAAGCCTTTATAACTGCGTTTAAATAAATTGTATATCTTTTCTCAGTCTTATAAGATTCAGTTTTTAGCCTATTCCATTTTTCCTGCCCATGCTAATTTTTTGACTTTGGGGTCAATTTTCTCCAAAAAATGCGTAATCAACATGATGTTTTAATAATTTTTTTGAATGTATGTAACAATACTTAAAATAACAGTCAATAACAAGTTTGTCGAAAAACCCATTAATTTTATGATAATTTGGAAAAACAGCGGCAGGTAATATTAAAAAAAAAAGGTTTTTTTAGCTTTAAGCTCGAAAAGCTATAAATAAATTATTATTTGTGTTGTTTTAGATAATTGTTTAAGTATGTTTTTTATTAAAGTGGCTTTAGCGGTTAAACTCTGACATTCTTTGGTTTGAATACATGCTAATTTTAGTAGCCACTTAAGTTGAATTCTACAAACTATCTGCAGTTTTTGCAAAATGATTTATCAGAACTATTGGAAGACATTCCATACGTTCAACTTGCTTCATCTTATTCCTAACTTGATAGTTCTTCAGCCCACTTTGCTCGAGAGATTAAAAATTGACAAGATGTGAAGAGTAAGCCGTAAAAGTTGGATAGGTAAAAGTTAGAGCAGTTTAATGGTCTGCAAGACCACCTGACCCTACAATATTGGATGTTTTTGTATGGGGAAGAACGAAATAAATCATTTATTCAAGCAAAATAGCAACTTAAAGTAAATTAGAAGAGCGCATGCTCAAAGCGTTCTCAGAAGTGAGGCAGTAGCTAAAATCATTAATATCAATATCAGTTAAATACGATAACGGGCACTAGCATGCATACAAAAATTAGGATACAAAAAAATAAATCGGGTGGCACAACGGCTCATGAAGAACCAGAGCCTAGTGACTAACATCTCGCAACCATTCCTGTGTGCGCCTTTCGACAGGAATGGAAGGGACCTACAATTTTATGCCGAATCCGAACGGCTAGACGAGAAGCACTTATTCGTGACAAGTGATACTCTTGGAGGATTTGTCAATTCCTCGCAAGAGGCAGTAGCCCTGAAAAAAACTTTTTAGTTTTTAGGTGGACGAGGCTGGGAAGCGATCTCAGACCTCCAGCGTGACAGTCGAACGCACTAACCATTACGCTACGGGCTACTACCAAAAAAATTAGCATGGGCAGGTAAAATGGAACAGGCTAAAAACAGAATAACTTAAGACTGAAAAAAGATAGTTTCTATCATTATTAATAACAGCACAATTACCATAAACATGGGTCAGGGTACACCAAAATAAGACTTTTCTTAAATCCCCGATAAATGATATCAAAATTGGAGATAGGCCCTTACTGTAGAACAATTTTTTTCTTAGAATACACCGAAGAATCATGCCCTTAAATACTATTGACGAATTAAGGGACACCCTGTATAGTATTCTAGAACCCAACATTCCGGCGCGGCGTATAAACAGTGAGGTATATCGCACGAGTATTTTGAATGTAAATTGTTTTTGTAAAACATAGGTGTTCTTTCCTCAATTTTGGGCGATTTTTCCAAACCAAATTTCAACGGAATTTACCGTCAATAGTTTCCTTTAATAATAGGTATCATGGATGGACCGCTTCGTGGGTTCAAGGATTTAAACTCCTTTTTTTGGTCCTCCGTCGCTCCGCTAAGGGTATGCTCAGTCGCCAGGAAGGCGCCTTTTGTTGTCAGTTGGTGTGCTTTCAGTTTATTTGTAATAAACATTACCTTGGGTTGTCCGCTTTTTTAATTCCCTTTTTGGGGCCTCTGTCCCGCTAAATTTTGAGGTTTAAAGTATTTTTTTTTTCAAAAAAGCTACAAACAAAAATAAATTGGTAAAAAAAATAAAATAAAAGACAACTTGTTTGGGGCTTTCAGAAAACCCCCATTGTAAGTGCTGCAGTTGTTTTAATTTTTGTTTTTTATTTAAAGTCATTATGTAGAAAATTGCCCCTCCCACCTGAACGGTGTGAGACAAACGCACGACCCGTAACACAAAATGATTGCATTAAGCCCCCCTATAAAAATCCGTTATTCTTTTGCTGCGCCGTAGTTATCGTACTCCCCCACATTAATCCTCAAAGTGAGATCACCGTTAATACCAAACAATTATAAAAAAGTAGTTAAAGTAATTTTCAATTTTCTCAAAAAACTAGAAGACATAAAACCATTCGGTTTTTTGTGTTCGATTAAGAATTAATATAAGCATTGACTTCTAAAAGCCAATTTAGCACTTCATTTCACATTTCATTTGTTTTGCAATTTGTTTTATCAAACTTTTGAGTTTGCATGCAAATTTTTCGAAAGCTGTAGGCATGAATAATTCAATTTAACATTAGGATTAAAGAACAGATTTGTGGCTTTCAAAACCGGTATAGTACTTTATTCTAAGTGTTGTCGTTGTTTTTTTTATATTTTTTATTCCATTTTAAGTACCTTATGCTGAACAAAAACTAGCATTTGCACAGAAAATTCACCCTAAAGAAGAATAATTATATTAAACTTTCTTATTATTCGTAATTATTAACAAATCTAATTAATGACCCGGTTTATTCTTGCGTACATAAAAATAGATTATTGTTATTAGCATTCGCTACCGAACCATCAACAGTTTGTTTTCTGCACCTGTTGGACATTTTTTAAACCTTTATTACCCAGTGAGTTGAATAAATGCCTAAAATTTATGTCTTCACACAAAGCTAAATTAAAATGCTTGAATAAACTGTAACTCAGGCAACAAATTAAAACAAAATTCTACTTTCAAATTTCAATATACCAAAATGACAAATTTACATAAGGAACCTAATTTTTCTTTTTTTAGATCTGACGAATGTGAGAAGACTTCAATTCAAATTTACAAAAACAAAAACGTATTATTTTGGTATTCCAAGCCGAGTGATGCCAACCTTATATGGACTTTTTCTCAATGAACTCTCCATACAATTCAATCAATTCTCTTAAATTGATGAATGAATGCATCTATCAAATAATATACTCCCGAGCAATTTCTTGCAATTAATGATGTCGTGGTGTAGTGGCTGTGGCTGTGGCTGTGGCAGTAAGTCGTGGGTTGAATTTGAATTCTATACACGATAGACAAAAAAATGAGAAGATGAAAATGTAGAGACCGCGAATCACCATCACCAAACAACCTACGTTTTTGGGGGAGCGTCTGGTTAATAGTAAGTTTCTCTACCATAGAAAAAAGACAACAATAATAAAAAAAAAAAACAATCTTTAAGCTTGTTGCACATTCATGAATCAAATTCATTCATAATAATGTTTTTTTTTTAGTTCTTCAAAGATGGGTTAAGTGTTGTATATGCTCTTTGCATCCAAACAGCCGGTGATGCTTTACTCCATGCGGGGTATTTAACCTTGCAGATGTAATTTCGATGAATGCCAGGAGGCAGAGTGGGTGCGGATGTGTAAACTAACGTTTTATTTTCGATTCTCAAGTAAGTATTCAATCAATTATTTTATTTTCTAATTTTTTTTTTATATTAATAAGTTAAAACTGCAATCTGAAGTCTGTATAGAGTTTTAAGGATATATTGTGATGAGTTGTATATATCGGAAGAACGTTTTTAGCTGGGAATTTGTGAGAGCGGTAATTAATTTAAAAATTGATAGTTTTTATGTGGTGAGAATTGATTTTGCGGAAATAAAGTTCCATCCTTATTATTTTACTTGTAATATACAGGTGATTAATGTGCGTGAACTTAGCACCGCCGTTTTGCATTTTCGTAAAAAAATATGTTGTGCTGCAATGTGCCCCTATGCTGCCATGTGACGTATTTAAAAAAAAAAACGTACTAACGGTTTCTTCTAAATAGGGTTTTCATTTTTTTAGCTTGAGTTAGTTTGAGAATTAGCACCGCTGCCATTATCCGAAGAGATAATGAAAAATTCGTATTTTTGCAACTTTTACTTTTGCTTTTGCGATTTTGTGAAAAATAAAACGCCAATTTTTCTTAATTTACACATAGCAGCACAAGTTGGGCACATGTAGGGCTGGCCACGAGACGAGACTCTGCGAGACTTTTGTAAGTCTCGTCTCGGTAAAAATTTTCAGTCTCGTCTCTGTCTCGTGTCGGTATCATATAATTAATTCTCGTCTTGGTCTCGTCTCCAAAAAATACGATTTCCGGACAAACTATTGATTATTGGAACGAAATATTTTCGATTATAGTTTGAATATGTGTAGAAGAAAATAAATATTTACCTGAAATTGGATTTTTTTTAATTTAATAGACTCTCTATAAATTTCGGTCCAAATATACAGTCTCGTCTCGGTCGCTTAAAAGTCAGTCTCGTCTCGGTCTCGTCATATGAGACCGAGATCGAGACCGAGACTTTTCTCGTCTCGTGACCAGCCCTAGGCACATGCAAATTACAGCACACTTTTTTTTTGAAAAATGGCGGTGTTAACTTCACGCTACTGCCGCAAATCTTAGTTTTGGCCGTAAAAGTTGCAAACATTAAAAAACATTTTATCTCTTCGGCACTTGGCGTCACTTTATGACCTTAAATACAGCACAACTTTGCTTTTTAAGATTACCCAAAAATAAATTTCATCCGTATAATTTTTTCTTAATATTTACGGCACGTGGCAACACAAATTGAGAACAATACAGCACAACTTTTTTTTTGAAAATCCAATATGGTGGTGCTAACTTCACGCTAAAAAATGTAAAACTTTAAAAAAGAAACCGTTTATAGATTAATGTTTTAGTACGTAAGTACGTTTAAAAAAATAAATACGGCACATGGCAGCACAAGTTAGGCACATTGCAGCACAACATTTTTTTTTACGAAAATCCAAAATGGCGGTGCTAACTTCATGCACATAGGTAATTTGCATACGGTGTGACAAAAAGATGAGGTGTTAAGGTTTGGTCGAGATAATAAAAAAAAAATTTAAAGCGGGTTCAATTTCGCCTCCCGTTTTGGCGGGAGAAGCTATTTTATAGAAAACATTGACTATAAACAGAATCTCCGTGCTGGGACGGATTAAGAATATCTCAGCAGTGAATCCCGCTTGTCGTAAAAGGCGACTAAGGTATAAATCACATCTAGTCAAATAACACCAAAGTGAGCCTAGTGGCACCCAATAACACTTTAGAGCTTACCAAAAAGCATGTATGCAAGTCCTTGGCTTAATGCGTCTGGAGATCACTGGTATTGTAAATGAAGAAGATCAAACCACGAAAAACAGGAGCATGCGAGTGTCGACATTTTGCAAACATATTCCGCAGTGTTAAAATTTTTCGAAAAATTTAGAGCATTATACTTGCTAATATAAGAGGCACTACCCCGCCAGGCAGTAGTAGCCCGTAGCGTTATGGTTAGTGCGTTCGACTGTCACGCTAGAGGTCTGGGTTCGCTTCCCAGCCTCGTCCACCTAAAAACTAAAAAAAAAGTTTTTTTTTCAGGGCTACTGCCTCTGCCAGGAATTGACAAATCCTCCAAGAGTATCACTTGTCACGAATAAGTGCTTCTCGTCTAGCCGTTCGGATTCGGCATAAAATTGTAGGTCCCTTCCATTCCTGTCGACAGATGCACACAAAAATGGTTGCGAGTTGTTAGTCACTAGGCCCTGGTTTTTCACGAGCCGTTGTGCCACCCAATTTATTTTTAATTACACCGCCAGGCATTTCCATTGCTATGCATGGTACTGATTTTGGGCCGAACAGAAATGGTCGGGTCAGAGCTAAACGGATTCCTGGGCCTAGCAAAGTAATGCAACGAATTGGACGAAATTTAAGAGTGGCGAGTTTGAACGTTGAGACTATGACCGGTAAAAGCTGTGAGTTGGAAGAGACGATGAAAAGAAGGCGAATATACATCTCGTTTCTTAGACGTTAAGACAAAGGCATACAAGATATTCTACAACGGAGAAGAAAAGAATAAAATGGTATCGGTATCATCCTTGCGGAGGAATTGCTTGGTAACGTCTGGGCTATTTCGAAGTCCAGTGACCGTTTGATGTCTCTGAAATTGGTGATGCCAGGAAATGTGTGGAATATTGTCAGCGCTTATGCTCCCCAAATTGGATGTAAACAACCGGAAAAAGATGCGTTTTGGCTCGACTTTCACAACAACCTTAAAAACATTCAGAAAGATGAGCTTTAGTTTGTAGGCGGAGATTTGAATGGGTTTGTTGGGAAATCTAACGAGGACTGTCATGGTGGTTTGGGTTACGGAACTAGGAACCATCCTGGTGAAGACATCCTTAACATGTGCTGATCATATGGTCTTATCGTGTTGAATACCATGTTCATCAAACAACAAAAGCTCCTTATCACTTACAGTAGTGGTGGAAATGAAACTCAGATCGATTACCATCTGCTACCCAGTTTCATGAAGCCGCAAGTCAAAGATTTTAAAGTGATTTTGGGTGAACCGATCGCCCCACAACACCGTCTTCTGCTGACAGAATTTTTTATGGAGACGAGGAAGACGAACAAACGAGGGGAATCAAGTGGTACAATCTGGATAAAGTAATAGGTGAAGGATTTGTCTCTTTTATGAAATAAGATCTGTATAAAAACATTGACAGACATGCAAATAGAGATTGTGGAGTACAAAAAATGTGGGACTCTCTGCAAGAAACCTACCTGCGGGAAGCGAAATCACTGCTATAGGAATTGTCAGAGGATACTACCAACACGACAAAGAAACATGGTGGTGGAATGATGAAGCCAAAGCAGTAATGACTCGAAAAAAAACGGCTTTCAGAGCTTGGTCAACTTGCCCCTCTCATAACATAGATAAAAAAGCACGCCTTGGAGTGGTTTACAGACGTTGCAAGAAAGAAGCATAGAAAAAGTGTGCCCAACTTCAAGCAGGGAGTACGAAGAGCATGTATCGGGAGCTGGAGGAAATATCTGCACTGGCTGCTGATGCAAACCAAGCTATTCAGGAACTGCTATTTTAAAAATCACCGCACAGAGAAGGAAAAATGCTCAGGAGATTAGTTAACCAAAAGTCATTAACAACGCTCAAGGCCAACTCCTTGTGGATGACGACAAAATTTTAAATGAACAGTTTCCGAGGATATAATTTCCAATAGCTGCACCTAACAATAAAGAAGTCGCCGACATCACAGTCGAAGAAGTTAGTGATGCGGTGAAAAACTCCAAAAAGGGAAAAGCGATTGAGCCAGACAAGATACCTTCTGAGTTTTGGAAAAAGATGGGAGACATCGGGTCTAGATGGCTCATGATTCTTGTAGTATCGGCAGGTTTCATTCTTAAATATATAAATAACCGGATCTTAGGAAAATGTTCAGCCGAACAGAACTAGATGATAATACCCCACTGCTTAGGCGTTACTGGTAAGTGTGTGGGCATTGAAAGGCGTTAATGGAAAGTGTGCGGGCATTGATGGATATACCGGCAAGGCGAGCAAACCTAAAATATTACAATTCTCATCTCCAAACTTATCTGCGGCGACCAAATGCCTAATCAGTGGAGGGAAAGTTACCGTCTTCCAATCTACAAGGGGAAGGGTGATACACGAAATTGCGACAGCTACCTTTCGATCAAGCTAATGAAAATCGTTGAGCGGATATTGGATGGCCGCCTACGAAAAATAATACGGCTGTCTGACGATCAGTGCGGGTTTGTTTCGGGTAAATCAACCACAGATGCTATTCAGAGTATAAGTATCAGAATGGAAAAATATCGGGATTCCTCAAGAGATTTGCATATTGTATTGGTTGATTTTGAAAAAGCATTCGACAGACAGCCACGAGATCTGATATGGGTTGCATTTAGGCAACGAGGAGTTCCGGAAGTCTACGTGCGGATGATCATGGACATGTACGAGCAAGTTAAAACAAAGGTAAGATGCCCCGCAGGAATCACCGAAAAGTTCCCAATTAGATTAGGTGTGCACCAGTGAAGCTTCTTGAGTCCTTTGCTCTTTATTACTGTCCTTGACTTTCTGCTTGACGATAAGGTGACGGACCCCAAAGTGAATCAGTTATTCTTTGCTGACCTGACGATGGAGCTATCATAAGTGAAGATCCTGTGTCCTTGCAACGAGCACTTGATGTATGGGTGGATGTTCTGGAGGGAAATGGATACCGCATTAGTGCGAAAAGACCGTATACCTATGCTGTCCATTTTCTGATCCACACAGGCCTATTCCGGACATCTATTTGAATGGAACAGTGCTTCCCAAGTGCGAAAAGTTTAAATATCTTGGATCAATGATCAATAGCGACGGATCTTGTGATGACGACATCAAACATCGCGTAAGCGTAGGGTGGATGAAGTGGCGGGAAAACTCTGCCATATTCTGTGATAGAAGAATGCCCCCTAAGCTGAAAGGAAAGCTCTGCACGGCAGTTGTTCGTCCAGCGCTTACATACGGTTTACAGTGTTGGACAATGTACAAGAAGTATGAAACTAAATTGACGGCAGCTGAAATGAAGATGCTTCGCATGACAGCAGGAGTGAAAAAGCGTGATCGAATAAGAAGCAAGAGAATCCGAGGAAGCCTACACGTTATAAATACCATCTTGGTCAACCCGTCGAACCCCACAAGTGGAACCATAGGCAAAGCAGCTGAGTAGGAAAGATGTGGTCCCCCTCGAGATCATGACAATTGCCGGTAAAATGAAGAAGAAGATTGACTTAAAACAGAAATTACACAGAACAAAATTTAACCAAATGTCTGCGGCACAAACAAGATCATACTTTTCCGAATGTGTGTAGGTAATGAATTCAAATCTGATCGAATTTAAAATATTCAAGTTTCAATGTGCAAAAAACGTGTTTTAGGGTATTTTTAAGTTAATATGATACCACCAATCAATATTTATCCAGAAAAGCTTGTTACAGAGTTAGAAGGTTTTTTGTGTCCTCGATTCGAATATGAGCTCAGAATTCCTGAATAATTGTCTCAGGTTTTCCAAAAGTGCCCAATACCGATAATTTACACCAAGTAATTGCATTTTCCCCACAAAAATCATTATTTCATCTGAAATTATTAATCTTGTCTGCAAAAACTCAACTTGAATCTCTCCAAAATTTACATTCTTCTTTGAGAAATCGTAAGTTACAACGAATGTGTTTTTCATTATGCAGCTAATAATTTTTAACTTATGATTTTTTGAAGGTTAAAAAAAGTTTTGGAAAAATCCAATTTTTTGTGAAAGATTAGTGTTTTCATATTCTGCAATGATTTTTGTAGAAACAATTTTATTGGTCTTGTAAAATAACTTCAAAAATAACCAAAATCACACTTTTTGGCAGGATATAGGTAGAACTAGGATATCTCGTAACCCTGAGCCAATTCATGAATTCTTATTCCAAAATCAGATTCGAGTTCAGAACTCAAAAAACCTCAGGAACCCATGCTTTCTGTCTGCGCTGGTGACGTCGGGACACCCTGTATACTTGTTACTTAGTTTTGTGATTGTTTTACGTTTAATGTTTGTGTTTTTTCTTGCAATTTATTTTGGTAATGAGTAATTTTTTCACGCTTCTGTAAGCAATTAACTGTCATGTTGAAGAATAATTTCCTTTCGCATCAACAGCGTACGTACACCCTCTCTCAAAACACCCACTTAATGCAAGAATGAAATTAGTTCATTTTTTCAATTATATCGACAAATCTATTTTGATATATGTATGTTGTGTAGGTAGGTAAGAAAATTTGTTTTTTTATTATTGCGCCCGGTTTAACTTAAATTAAGGACAAATTTTTGGAAAGCTTTTTGACTTACCTTCTTCATTGTGTGTGTTGAAATTATTGCAAATACAATGAAACCAAGATACTCTCTCGTCTTAAAAAATGTATTAACTGGGCGTAAAATATTATTCATCTTAGATACTAATTGGAAAAATTTATATAAATACCTTATAATTCTAAAAAAAACTCGTTACAGATTTTAATTTGTGCCTAGCAATCTATTTGATTTAATAAATGAAATCCACGTACATAATTATTATTTTCATCTTTGGAAATAAATTAAAAACAGAACAAAAAAATATAAATTGAAGCTTAAAAGTTTCTTATTATTTTGTTTTTTTTTTTTTTTTATTGAAATACCTATTTCGTTTTTGGTGTCGGTGTGAGTTTCTTCGAATTTAGTTTAATTCGATTTCTATGTTCTGGAAGGATCCTAATATTTGTTCACTTAATATTAAGTACCTACGCTAAAACGATTGAAGACAAAAATTAATGAATAGGCATTTACAACTTAATCAGTGCCGGATTTTGTTATTGAAAAATTTACTTTTTATTCAAGTAAGAGATTTTCATAAATACATGAATGATAAGAAAACTTTTTTTTCCGTTACTACAATATTAATATACCTATGTCTATACCAATACATATATCTTTAACAAAATTTAATCAAACCAAAATTAAGGGCACATTGTCTTTCATTTGTGTTTGTGTGTGTGTAATTATACCTTCTTATGTCGACTTCAATTAGATTTTGGAACATAAGGTACTACGTTTTTGATTCCAATAGAATTATTTTCTTTTGTACGGAGTCTATTTTTCGAAATATTTATGTGTGTGTGAGTAAATTGTCTGAGATTTGTTTATAATAATTGGTGCGTTCAGTCGAGTGAAACTAATTTGACAAGTAATTTGATAAAGGAGTTTATTTAAATCTTCTTTATATTATATGTATAAATTATTTTTTTTTATTTTCTTGTCAGTTTGGCCGTATAGTAGGGCTAAACTGACAAAAAAAAAAACAACAAAACACTCTTTGATGCAGCAACAAGGTCCATTGCCCAGGAATCCGATATTATGTCTTTCTAAAAACAAATAATTTTAAATTCTGTTTGATCTCTGTTATCATACAAAAAGAAAATCTTGACTCCAAAAAATATTGATTTTGACGTTTTTGACGTCTTTCATTTCAAGCAAAATTACGGACCCGAATTTTTCGGTTCACTTTGGAATCACTTGGGAATCCAAAAAAACCTGAGTGTCTCACACACATTAACACATTTTCTGTGTACGCATGTAAAAAGAAGAACAAGAATCGAGAGAATTTTTGTATGCACGGATAAATAGAGAGAGTACAGTCATTTTGTTTTAATTTCCACCACCTTTTTTTTTAGTTCGGTTTTGTAGGTAGCGTGGCGAAGACCATTGCTTTTTTATCTTTTTTTCTTCTGAAAACTTTAAGAAATTTCCAATCAAAAATACAAGTTTACTGTTTATTAGGTATATGTATATGTTTAGTTGTGGAAATATATAATGTACCTTTTATAATTGATAAATAAAAATAAAGTCTTGAAATTAACAAAATTCTGTTTGATTTTTTTTTTGTATGCAATGTAAAAACTCGACTAGATGGGGAAGATTCATTTTTTGGACGAATAAAGGCTTTGTAGATCACAGCCAGATCGGAGGGGGAGAAAAATTTCTTGCATCGACGGAGAAAACCTAAACAATTAGCAGCATTTTTGGCGATGTCAAATATGTGGTCATTCCACAAAAGGTGGTCTGTGACACACATACCGAGGACTGAAAGCTGTTCAGTTTCCTCTATGCAAGTGCCGCTCATGGATAGCAGCATTGGGGCTGGGTTCCGCTTTAACGACATGAGCCAGCATTGAGTTTTAGAAGCATTAAATTCTACACGGTTTTTTATTCCCCAGTGGACAATACTGTCAAGATTAGAATTTAATGAGCTTATCATACGCTGCCGTTCAAGTTCCACATCCGAAGGACATGGATGTGAATCAAGAAACGAATATGAAAAGCTGAGGGTACTGTCGTCAGCAAAACAGTTTAATGGATTAGAAGTTTCAGATAAGAGATCGTTTATGAATATTAGGAAGAGGGTCGGAGACAAAACGGAGCCCTGGGGCACACCAGCATTTATTTTGTGGATTTCAGATTTGAAACCGTCCAATACAACTTGTATTGAGCGGTCCGAAAGGTAATTTCTAATCCAACGAAGAAGAGATTCATCGATACCAAATGCACGCATTTTCGATAAGAGAGCTTGATGCCAAACTCTATCAAATGCTTTTGAAATATCAAGCGGAATAATCTTACTTTCTCCAAAACGATGTAAAGATTTGTGCCACTGTTCGGTGAGATATACCATCAGATCACCAGCCGGTCATTAAGAAGCTTTCGTTCTTCGAGATATTTCTTTAGCTGCAAATTAATCAGCGTTTCCATGACCTTGGAAAGAAGGGACGTAAGCGCAATTGGTCGATAGTTGGAGGGGGAAGAAGATACGCCTTTTTTAGGGACAGGCTGGACAAATGCTGTTTTCCATCCACTCGGAAAGAGACCAGTAGAGTAGGACAGATGGATAAGCTTACGCAGTGGTTTTGCCAGCATTGAAGAACACCTCTTCAGAACAATGGGAGGCCAGCGGATTTGTGAACGTCGAGATCTTTTAGAACTCTAGCAACTACACGAGTGCGAAAGAAGATTTGTCCCATAAAATCATTTACGCTCTCAAGTACAGGAGGAGTCATAACACTTTCTGGCAGCGTCGAATTAACAGCAAACTGTGCTGCAAGCAAATTGGTTTTATCTTGCGAGCTGACAAAAGGAGTATCATTGAAGACGAGCGTTGGAACCGAGGACGAGGTGGTATTTCGTATGTTTTTTACAAATGACCAAAAATTTGTACTACCTTTGGGACATTGTAGTATTTTTTGCCGTAACTTTTGATCATGTAAAAATTTGGTTCTTCGAATATAAACGTTACAGGTCTTTCTAGCTTGTTGAAACTTTTTCCGGTTCATTCATTATTGTTGGTTCGTTTTGGATTCCATTTAGGCTCCGTTTTCTCGGAGTATGGTGAATTGGAATACTCTCCCTCACAATACATTCACATAATGGCTCCGTGGTGATTCTTATTTCCATACTTATTTGATCCGATTTGGATCCGGTTTTGGGTCCATTTATGAACTGGTTTCGGATCCAAAACGGACTCGCTTGCTTGAAGGGTTGACGTCTTTGATGTTTAACTCTTTTTCTTCAGCTGAACGACACAAATAGATGCATTCAGCTCTATGCCACAGTTTGTTGCTGATTTACATTGAACGACTTACGTCGGCATTTTGCATTGACGCAATCTTTGTATGTGGCTGTAATTGGTTGAGATCAGATTGACAGGTACAGTCGACATGTTCCTTCCAGTTTCCGATTACTTTTGTATGCAGTACTAAAAAATCAGTCAATGTTCACGCCATCATAATGTTTTGTAGGTATTTAAAGTCGCGTTTCGCCAACGCGTTATCAATTCATAGCCCCTTTTATCATGCGTTGAACACATTGAAATAAACGAAGCAAAAACTTTCAGATTTGTTTTTCGAGATAAACAGGTTTAAACACGTTTATGTTGGATTTAAAGTACTAAGTTCAAACGACTAGTACTTGGCGAAACTTTCACAAACAATGTTGGATTTACATGATGGTCGGCGGACATTTCGTCACGTTGAAATCAACACTGTGAATACTTCTATAATTAATGTTGAGTTTACACGATTGACTAACAGCTATTCTAGATTTACACGACACATAAATTATAACTATTATTCAAAGGCAACATTTTCGGAACGGTTGCCCATTGTTGTCTAGTATATATTCTAAAATTTTAAAGACTATTATTCTGGATTTACACAATATACATAAACTTACTTGTTTAAACAAAGGTGAAACTTTTGTAATTTCTGTTGGATTAAGACGCAATTACATTTTTTATATTATCACATTTTAAATATGATTATCTTGTGCATCGCGACGTACACAAAAGTAACTTATATTTAAAGAAGAAACTCTAAAACTTTATGTTGGATTTAAAGGGTTGTTTATACAGACTTTCTCAGATTTATACGACTACCATACATACTTAAAGACGAATTATTCGTTTAGTTTTTGTTGGATTTACACGGTTGCCTATCGGGCGGCCTCGACAGGGCACGAACGATATGGCTGGGTTATGAAAATGTCTAGAAAAAATCTAATGGAGTCCAAAAAATCCATGGTTATGCAGCGATATGCCGAAAAATATAACTTTTTGAACAAGGACATGAGCATTGTTCAATCCTTGGCCATGAGATTTGACGTTTCAAGTGCGTGTGAGTTTTTTTCTGTTTTTTTTTTTTTGAATGTGTAAATGAATGTTGTTGGAAAGTATAATAATTATTACATTTTATTATTAATGCCACAATAACCGTTAAAACCATCTGGCCCATCAAGGTTAAACTACTTGTTGTCACTGATAACAATCTTTATACAAAAAAATACACTAGATTGTGGTATTCGTACATTTTTGAAATAAGAAGAGTTAAAAAGCTTTAAATAATAAAATGTTACTTACGCTTTTCCAATTGCGGTCCATGTTTAGACGGACAAGTTCCAATATGTTTTGTTTGTGGGCTGTTGTCAGATTTGGATCTGGTGCCATTTTGCCCCGAAAATTTACTCCACTGCTTCTTAAAGTACGAAAAACCGTCGAAAATGAAACGCCAATTCGTAACGAATTTCCCTCAAAAAATGCACCGATTTTTTTTTTTTTTATACTTGACGCGCACTCAAGGGTTTATTAATACCCTTAACATGTAAAACACAGTGCGAGCGTTAGGAAAATATGATAGGGTTAAAAAGGAGATACCGATGCACATTGGTTTTGAATTTCTGAATATCATAATGATAGGGAAAAATAGAGTAAGGTATAACATTCCACATTCGTGTTGTGCGGCTAAAAAAAGAATCCCTATACTTGACAGTACGTCCGAAATTGGGCTCAAGGGTAAACTGATGGGCATTCCTAGAAGCGCGAGTATTGCGGTTAAATTGTTTAAGGGGAGGAATGCAAATAGCTATTTCACTGGAGCACTGTTTGTTAAAGTAGCGATAAAATAAGACAAGACATGAAACATTACGTCGGTGCTCTAGAGATGTAAATGTTTCCGTTATGGTTTTGTCATCTATCATTTTTAAAGCTTTTTTCTGTATACTGCAACATTGATTGTGTTAGATGCAACATTGATTGTTCGACTGTTATCGCGACGTGTCAGCATCTGCGGACCCCCGGGTCTTATTTTCGTTCCATAGGATTCTGGATCTTGAATGAAATTATGGAAAACGACCCGATCTCGAATACTTGAACATAAGACTTGAATTTTGGCCTTTTCCATATTGCTAAACTGTATACCACGAGGCTACGTTGTTTTGCATCTCGAAAATCATAATTAAATGAAGCTTAAACGAGATTTGAATAGTGCGTTTATACTGCTGCAATACGAAAAAATCAGTTTTATTTTCTAAACAACGCTAGGGAAAATAACGGGACTTTTTTTTACTCAATTCACTTGCTTACTGATGCCAATGAATACAAAAAATAATAAGGTTTTACAGGTGCTTTTATACTTATGCAAAGCACTGTATTACTTACCCTGTCTTGTCAAACTTTGTCTTTCAATGACAAATGGAAACCTAGCATTACGATTTCCAACTAAATCTAACAATGACACTTCAAATTTTTTTTTGTGGGCGTCAAACAAAAAAGACGCCCGGGAGGGGAGTCAAAAAAATATTGACCCCCAGACGTCAAAAAATAAATATTATATATATTGACTCTGGTGCATCAGACAAAAATTGACGCCCGGGTGTCAACAAAAAAATTGACGGCAAAAAAATATTAACGCCCGGGCGTCCAAAAAATGTTGACTCTAGTGCATCAGAAAAAAATTGACGCCCGGGCTTAAGCAACAAAAAAAATTGACGGCAGAAAAATATTAACGTCCGGGCGTCAAAAAAAAAAAAATAATATATATTGCCGCCCGGATTCAAAAAAAATATTGACGCCCGGGCGTTCAAAAAATATTGACACCGGGGCATCAGAAAAAAATCAAAAAAAAAAAAAATTGACGGCCGGACGTCAAAAAAATATTGATGCTCGTGGGTCAAAAAATACTAACGCCCGGGCGTCAAAAAATAAAATATAATATATGTAAATTGCCGCCCGGGATTCAAAAAAATATTGAGGCCTGGGCGTCAAAAAAATATTGACAATTATTTTCGAAAAAACTGTTACTTCGTGAATAAATGTCGTTTCGAGAAATATAATTATAATTTAATAATTAATAATAATTTTAATAATTTAATAATAATAATTTTAATGATTTAATAATTAAAATAAAATAACGTGATTGTTCAGATTGTTTGATTTTGAAAATTTTAATATTATCGATTTGTTTTGTCAAAATCTTTAGATTCTATTTTTTTTTTTCTTATAGAACTGTAGAGCTAACAATTTTTTTTTAGATTTTTCTTTGGGCTTACAAAAATTGATGCATCTGAAAAAAAAATTGCAAACAAATTCATCAAAATCGGAGCGACGACACTTTTAAAGTTCAAAGTTTTGTCGTTTTTCTCATGTTTTATTGATTTGACTTTTTAAATTTTATTTATTTTCATATCGTTTTTTTAGTTGGTTATGCTACTTAACACATTTATATGAACAAAATATTTACCTTCTACTTCACCGACAGTGTTGTTGTTGTGAATCTGTTAAATTAAGCATTAATAGACCGAGGCCTGTCAAAATACAAATTTGGAACTGGCCTTCTAACCCTCAACACCCACCATTCACAAATGAAGTACAGTACCTATGTTTGTATGAGTATATCATTTATGTGGGGGCGATGTAGTGTCATATCCGTATAGAGTAGTAAAATAAAAAAAAAAAACATACAATAACATCAACAACAACCAAAACACCGATCCACCCACACTATCTTGTTGACAAAACATCCAATTCATCCCCGTCAACCTCCACTTCCATCACGTCACGACTAAGTTCACAACTCTCTAGAACTCAGTTTCAGTTTGAATTCATCAATGAATCCACCCACTTATCACACGAATTACGGTTTTTTCTCTCCCATTCCATTTCCATAGAAAAATAAAAAAACCCAATAGCAGAACTGAAAGACTTTGAGACTGGGACTTGGGATTATGGATGGGGGGAGAAAATTAAATAGAAAAAAGCTTTTCGCTTCAGTTTTTAAGTTTCTATTTTGAAATCAAGGATATACCTATTAATATACTGTTGCAATTTTCTGCTGGAAATATGTCATTTATATCGAAAAGCTTCACAAAGTATTTAAGTGTTTCTATTTTTAGGGCAATGCAATGCAATACACTGACTAGAAGCGTTGACAAGGAGACGAAATAAAAAAATATCACTCCCTATAGTATCTTTTGGCCAAAATACCTTCGGCCATTTTTTTTTGTTGCTATTCAATTTCCTGCTCTTTTCTTTGTGAGGTAAAAGGAAAGGTTAGTTACTTCTTGCTGAATTGAAAATAAATAAAACGACGAAAAATTCTAGCGTGCAGCAGAACTATATGTTTGTATGTAGGTATTTATTATCTTTATGTAGTGGCTCGCGCCATTTGATTTTTGACGTGGGCTGAGATGGCGTAGCGAAGGAGATAAGCGTGTGCCCACGAGACCAACTGAAGGTGAAGAATTGCTTTAAAATGTGAAAAGACGACGACAAAGTGTTTTCTTCTTTATTTTTTTTTTTTATTTTGAAGAATACAAAATTCAGACCATGATGAAAATGAACAGGAAGAACGAAGAATTTCGCATTTTAAATGTATTGTTACTTGCGAAAAAAAACTATATTGGAAGGTTAAGTAGGTAAGGTACTTATCTAGGCTAAGAATATTATTATAATATAACAAATAAAAAGCTATTTTGAATCTCTTTCAACTGGACTACGAACAAATATAAAATTGTTCTAGAGGAACGAAAAGTTATGAATTTTTGGTCGAGGTATTCTTTGGACAAGCCAATCGGAGTAAAAGTCCTTCGATTAGGATTTGCGTCTTTTTAGTATTAAAACCAGTTACGCAGTCATAACGTTAAAATAATAATAATCTGTTTAATATAAGATGCAGCAAAAAGCTGGAGTATATTGGTTAGGTCAAGATTAGAAAAAAATAGTTTGGGAGGGGTATATTTTTTCCGTTTAGGTGGGACATTTTATTAAAAACAAAACTGTTTTGCAATAAAACAACAAATATAAAAAAAAATTTCTTAATATAATTCTTGAAAGTAAAAGTCTCGGAACGATCTGGACTTTACTGTTGATTTAAAATTAAAAAGATAATTGAATATTAAAAAAAATACACCTAAATTAAAACAAAAAATATTACAACACAACGGCAACACTTAAAATGTCATTTTATACCCTTTTTTGGGGAGCGGGTCGAAATACTGTATTTTAAAAAACTGTATGGTCAAAATTCTGTATGATACTGTATGATACTGTATGGTCATAATACTGTATGGTTAATATTCTGTATTTCAAAATACTGTTTTTCAAAATACTGTATGTTCAAAATACTGTTTGATCAAAAAACTGTATCTCATAATACTGTATCTCAAATATGAGCAAGATACTGTATCTTAAAATTCTGTATATTCAAAAAAAGGCTCAACTTTCCTTTACGGTAGCACCAATTTCCACACGCGAATACTTTTATTCGATAGATTTATCACTCAAAAGAATAAATATCACAATTTTAATGTGAGGAAACTTTTATTTATATTTTAAATTAATTTTTAAAGTTTTAATTTTTCATACAAAATGTATGCAATTGACGACCAAGAAGAACGGCGTTTGTTTGTTTTGACTGTTCTTTACCATAAAGGTACACACACATACAGTGCTGCCAAAAACATTCCGGATTCTTCCTCAGTATAATGTTTTTCTAAATATCAAGTAGAAAACTAATAACTTTCCATAGGTTTTCCATAATTTGTAAAGGGTATGAGACAATTTAATAATAACCTTAAAAATATAATGCTACGATGACAAGAACAATAAAAAATATAAAGTTATTCAATAACATGCCTGTGCAAAACTAACCGGATTGCAGGGAGATTGCGAGTCTCGATGTTAAAGTAGCGGTTTTTTCGAGTCTTTTGACTCACGCCGTAGAATAAACAGACTTAACAAGTTGAGAGCTGTGTTAGTTGAAATTATATAGTGCAGAAAATGGCTAAAACACGTTATAGCAATGCGATTCGATACAAGATAATAGAAAAGTTCCAAGTCGGTACAAAACAAAATTTAATATCTGAAATATTGCAAATTCCAACGTCAACGGTTTGTGACATCATTACAAAATTTAGAAGCGGGAAATCAGTAGAAGCAGATCATTTTGGTGGACGCCCTCGCAGAACAACTGTTAAAACTGATAGGCGCATAAAGAATTTTGTGCTTAAATACCCTTTTGCAACTTCAAAGATAATTTGTGATGAACTAAATCTACCTATAGGGCCAAGTACGGTAAGGAAGCGTTTAAGAGATTTCGGTCTTTTTGCATTTCGACCAGCGAAGAAACCTCTTCTTACTGCTAAACATCGTAGAAAAAGGTAAGCCATGAAAGGTGTTTGGAAAAGACTTTAAATTCCTAATCAAAATATTTAACTCAGGGCTGAATTTGCAAAAAATCATCTTAACTGGTCTTTAAGCAAATGGAGGAGCGTGCTTTTCAGTGATGAGAGCAAATTCAACTTGTTTTACTCCGATGGTGCAAGGACAGTAAGGCGCTCAAAAGGTACGCGATTAAAGCCTGCAAATGTACTCCCTACAGTTAAGCACGGTGGAGCCTCGGTGATGGTTTGGGTTTGTTTTTGCAGGCGCAGGTTACGGTCCAATACACCAAATCACAGGAATTATGGACCGTTTCCAATATAAGGACAGTTTGGAGTCAGTAATGCTTCCATATGCAGAGGAAGAAATGCCTTTGCGCTGGGTTTTTCAGCAGGATAATGACCCCAAACATTCTTCAAAGCTGCTAAAAGAGTGGTTTGCGACTAAAAATATTCGTGTTTTAGAATGGCCGTCTCAATCACCCGATCTAAACCCAATTGAAAACATGTGGGCCATTTTAAAAAGGCGGGTTGGAAAAAAAGCACACGTCAACAACTTTTCTTTTTGCAGCCTTGAAAAATGAATGGGAGAATATTCCTGCTTCTATTTTCGAAAATTTAATTCAGTCAATGCCTCATCGATTTCGAGCTGTGATACAAAATAGGGGTTACTGGACAAAATATTAAACACAAAATAATAATTAATTGTACAAGATAAAATCCGGTTAGTTTATCACATTCAAATTCTGAATCAACTTTAATAAAAATGGCGAAAAATGACAAATATTTGATTTGTTCATTTTTATCTCACAAACCAACACTAAATGCAGTTGACCAAAAAAATCCGGAATGTTTTTGACACCACTGTAGGTGGTAAGTGTTGTGATATGTGCATTTTTTTTGCGATTTTTCTGCAATATTTTGTATTCTGAGAGAAATTATTTAATTTTTAGTTTGAAAGTTAAATCCTTAAACCCGCGAAGCGAGTTACCCAAAGTACTGTTTAGTACAAAAAACTTTGATAACAGATCGACTGACAACATAGGCGCCTGCCAGACGACTGAGCATACCCTAAGCGGAGTGACGGAGTCGCGTGAGCGGGTTAGAGGACCCGAAAAGTGAGTTAAAATCCCTAAACCAGCGAAGCGGGCCACCGAAAGTACTGTTTACTACAAAAAAAAAAACTTGATAACAGATCGACTGACAACATAGGCCCCTGCCAGACGTCTGAGCATACCCTAAGCGGAGCGACGGAGTCGCGTGAGCGGGACAGAGGACCAGAAAAGGGAGTTAAAATCATTGAACCCGCGAAGCGTGCCACCCAATGTACTTTTAAATGAAAAAAAAAAAACATCCAAATTCGCAAAAAACTTTCCAACAAAAAATCCCAAACAAAATCCACACGCCACACAACACTTATTATAGTAGTAGTAGAACTGTCAAAATAATTGTAGAATTTTTTATTTATTGGCCGCAGATTTCATGCATATTGGAAACAATTTTTAACTTTAAATGTTTATTAAAAATTAAAATAAAAGTTTGTTCATATTAAAATTGTTGAATTGAATTATTTAATCTACTCAAAAAAAAGTATTCGCGTGTGAAAATGTGTGCTATCTTAAGGGAAACTTGAGTAGGTTGTTTGAAAAAAGTGCCAAAATCGAAAAATTAAAACATTTTTTTATCATATTTAGGGGTGTTTCCTCACCGTAATATTTTAAAGCTATTCTATAGAGACCCGTAGCTCACTTTAAAAAAAAAATCAAAATTCAAGGCGTGCTACCGTAATGGAAAGTCGCCCCAAAAAAAATATTTTTGCATAATTCCGTTTTTAAACTTCTATTATAAAAAAAAAAAACAGAACTCGATTTATGTATTTGGATAAATATACAAAACAACACTTAAAGGGCCCTACAGACGAACAATGTTTATTGTCAATATTCGCTGAAAATGTCATTTTTGGCTGGGTATTGATCGTTTGTATGCTCTTCAATTTCATTGTCAATGAACATTGACCACATTGATGAGAAACAAAATTGATTTGGTTTTCATCAATGTAAGTGTCAATGTCAGAATGGGTTCTGAGCAGCATCAATTTTATCGATGTTTCGGTTGTGTTGTGTAGTTGGAGGCAAACAAAAACAAATTTGTGATTTTCAACTTAATTCTCGCGAATTTAAAAGACAATTTTTTGAATTGTTGTCAATATTCATAAAAAACGTGTGGTTGCAACGTTTTATCAATTATTTTTGACAGAATATATCTTCAATAATTATTGTCGACAAAAATTGATTGATTGGTAGGACCCCTAACAATTAAATTTGCACAAGCTCTTAAACATCAACGAAATGCATGAACACGTGGAAGTTTTGACAGATCAATTAGTTTGGTGCAATTGTTTATGCAGTTGTTGATTATGATCAAAACAATTCATGTACAAATGTGAGAGAGAGACAAACAATTAAGAAGAAGAAATGAGAAAGAGAAAATAAGAATAAGAATAAGATACCATTTATTTTGTTTTAATAAATTCATAGACTTATGAATTATCATAGGTACATATACTAATATCATGGGTACTTCAAGGGAAGTCTTTTGGAATATTATGCTAATGAAAAATTATTATGATATATGTATTCTTAAAAAGAAGTATTCTGTTTTCAAAATTCTGTACTTGAAAATGCTGTAAATAGGCTGAAAAATAAATATCGTTTTGATAATGTAAAAAAGTGCGCACTTTTTTACATTATCAAAACGGTTTTTTTTTTTACAGCCTATCTTCAGCTTTTTCAAATACAGAATTTTGAGATACAGAATTTTTAAATGCAGAATTTTGACCAACCAGAATTTTGAAATACAGAATTTTGACGTTACAGTATTTTGATCATACAGTATTTTGTACATACAGTATTTTGAAATACAGTATTTTGGGACACAGTATTTTAAATACAGTATTATGACCCATACAGTATTTTGACCCCAACCCTTTTTTTTGGTAGAGTCAAACATTTTGCGAAAGAACTTTTTTTCAAAATATTTTTTTTTTCAAGATTTTTCATTAATACTACTTCTTATTTTTGTTTTTAAAATTCAATGATCTTTCCAACAAAAAAAAAATCGTATGGCGGTACCTATATTTCTCTTTATTCAGACTTAAAACAAAAAATTTATTAAAAATAACGGCAACACTTAATAGAATGCTATACCTTTTTTAATAATAAGTTTTAAAAGTGAAAATTCAGAAAAAAAAATTTTCTTCTAACTGATTTTATTTTACTTCTTTTAAATACGCGATACATATTTTAAATATAAATATTGAATGCTTTGATTAATTTTAAATAGATCACTGAAAACCAGGGGTATTCATACTCTGTTCAACAAAAATTTTCAGTACAGGGCTTATGGGCGAGCTTTTCTCAAAACAGTGGCGCCTGTGTATACTCTCACGATAATGAATTGGGAAAACTGCCAATAAAAATGATTCGAACACACTGAACAACGTACAGGAATTGTTGTTGTAAAGCCCTGCAAAATATCGTACACTCCACCATTGCATGCCCAAAGCACACTGATCATTGATCATACAATCGTTTCTACTCTGGCTGTGTGAGCTAAAAAAATATATACAGGGTGTCCCGTAAGTAATGGATAACCCTGAAATGCCGCATAGTAGACTTTATGACCGTCCTCAAAACTGATAAAAAAAAGTACTATCCCAACCACAAGAAAAGTTATATGCATTTTTTTGTTCAGTGCATTATTTTTTTTCTTACTTTACATTTTTGAATACCACGACTACAAGTGAATGAGTTCCATCATTTTTTTTTTGCAGGAATATTTTACATTACTTGTGCCAACACATAAGTAGAAGAAAATTATAATAACTGTTGGACTTCTTAGAGAAAAAAATTATTTAACATTGAATTTCAATGCAAAATGTGAAATCAAATAATTTTTGAAAAAGTTAAATCATAGCTGGTATAAAAAAAATGCATGAATACCTGAGTGGCCAACTATTTTAAAAATATGCGCGTTAAATGCAGATTTCATAATGGTATTACTTATTATTATATCTAGAGTCAATAGCAAGTTATTGGTAAAAATCTGCAATACTAGAGTAAATTTAGCAAAAACAAAAGTTTTCAAAATTAGCACAGTAAACGTGAAAATAATACCAAGCGCTGAACATAGCAGATTTTTGATTTATTGGCTGTTTCTACGATGCTGTCCTAAAGATAAATCCAAGCTTTCAACTTCTAGGGCCGAATGCATTATTGATAAAAATGTCAAAAAAGTGCAAAAAACGGTTAGATTTTCGAGCTTGTTTTGAATTTTACCTGTTCTATTGGGCTTTAACAAACCCATCAAATATTTTGTTGGTTGCTATTAGTTTATTTGTTATTTTCTCTAAACAAAAAGTTTTTGAGCCAGCTTTTAATCAGATGATCACTTAGTTAGAAAACAAAAACAAAAATAGATAATTTTTTTAATTTTTGTTTTATTTAAAGCAAATGCTCAAACTGTTTTCCACCCACTCTTATACAGGTTCTGCACCTCCGAATAAATGAACGTCTTAGTGAACGTGCAAGGTTTTGCTCAGAAATTTGTAATGCAGCTGCCTCCAAGGTTGGGAGATCATTTTGGAGGAACTCCAAATAACCTTGGCCAGTTAAAATCCCCGGCAACTCAAAGGGTCCAATTATTCCCAGTCCAATAGTTTATTTTGAATTGGTACTGGGACCTGTCTTCCCTCATGATGTTTGGGTTTTGTAGTGCCCAGAAGTGGAGATTATGGAGATTAGTGTAGCCATCTCTTTTAAATGTCGACTCATCGCTCCAAAGAATTTTGTCAAAAAACTGCGGATCTTCTTCAATTTTCATTATCATTTGTCGACAAAAACTCATTCTCGTTACAAAATCTTGCGACTGGAGAGTTTGCACCCGTGTTAGGTGAAAGGTATGATATTTATATTTACTTAGCACATTATGCGCAGTCGTCTTTCCGATCCCAGTGCGTCGTGCTATTGCTCGGATTGAAACTGTAGGATCTCGGTCAAGTTCCGCAAGCACTTAGTCTTCGGTATCTCCTCGAGGGGGTCGTCCCACGCCAGCACCACCAACACCACTTCTAGGCAGCCTTCCTTCCTAGAAACAGCTATGGACTCTAATAAACACTCGATAATCCGGCTGACGTGCGTTAGGGTACCTTTCCCTATACAGAGTCGCAGCTTCGTTTGCGTTGCCTCTGCACTCTCCATAAATGAAATGCGTGTTTGCATATTCTTGTGCAGAATACAGAATACGTGGCTTCGAAAAAGTTCAATCAAAGGTCTTTATTATCAACAAGCAGGTTCAGGAAAACAGCTATTTAGACCGTTAATTTTTCTGAAGAATGAACAATAAAAACGATATAAATAAGTGTTCGTCGTGGTCTTAATCTTATGAATTAAGATCAAATTACAAAAACTTTAATTCAAAATTTAAAAAACTTACGATTTTATGCGTTCTCACTTTCTCAGGATCTTACAATTTACTATTCAAAAAACACAATTAAAATTGAGTCAGAAGACTTTTTGTTTGGAGAAAATAACAAATAAAAAATAGCAACCAACAAAATATTTGATGGGTTTGAAAATGTAACCGTTTTTTGCACTTTTTTGACATTCTTATCAATAATGCATTCGGCCCTAGAAGTTGAAAGCTTGGATTTATCATCAGGACAACATCGTAGAAACAGCCAATAAATCAAAAATCTGCTTTGTTCAACGCTTGGTATTATTTTCACGTTTACTGTGCTAATTTTGAAAACTTTTGTTTTTGCTAAATTTACTCTAGTATTGCAGATTTTTACCAATAAATTGCTATTGACTCTAGATATAAAAATAAGTAACACCATTTTGAAATCTGCATTTAACGCGCATATTTTTAAAATAGTTGGCCACTCAGGTATTCATGCATTTTTTTTATACCAGCTATGATTTAACTTTTTCAAAAATTATTTGTTTTCACATTTTGCATTGAAATTCAATGTTAAATAATTTTTTTCTCTAAGAAGTCCAACAGTTATAATAATTTTCTTCTACTTATGTGTTGGCACAAGTAATGTAAAATATTCCTGCAAAAAAAAATGATGAAACTCATTCACTTGTAGTCGTGGTATTCAAAAATGTAAAGTAAGAAAAAAAATAATGCACTGAACAAAAAAATGCATATAACTTTTCTTGTGGTTGGGATAGTACTTTTTTTTATCAGTTTTCAGGACGGTCATAAAGTCTACTATGCGGCATTTCAGGGTTATCCATTACTTACGGGACACCCTGTATATATTCCAATAGAGTTACCCTTACCTATTGAAAAGAATACAAAAGAGTTTTTTTCAGAGGTTTTTATAAAATAGCTTTCTGTTTTCAAGCTTTTGAGAACAGAATTAATTAAGGTGAGATATAATGCTAAGTACGGAAACCCTATAAGAGCTTTTACGCGAAATAGGTATATGCAAGCCAATGCGATCAGACAGAGATACATACGTCCTATCTTCCCTGTACTGATAATTTTTGTTAAACACAGTATAGTGCTTTTATTTTCAAAATATTAGAAATAAATATACCTTAATTATTCGAAAATTATTTACTAAAATTATTAATTATGAATTTCTGTTTTGAAAAAAAAAAAACGAAATCATAATATTGTTTGTGTTACCGTTGTTTTGAGAGTGGCCCGGGAGCTCTACGGGCTGAAACGAAAAGAGGAATGCTGACTTCTCAGGAGGAAAAAGAGAGAGCACGAGAAGCGGGCGGTAGAGTCTATTGAGGGTTGTAGCGGTAGGAGAGATGTTCGAAAATTTTATCAGAGGGTGAAGAGATCCACCCAAGGATTCAAAGCTAACTTGGAAGCTTGCCGAGATGAGAGTGGGAACATGGTAGTAGACACACAGTCAGTGCTGAGGATTTGAAATCAATACTTCTCTAGACTGCTTAATGGCGAAGACAGCCAAGATGCCGCTAATAGGCAGAACGCTCCATTCAACTTGGACGATGATGGCCAAGAGTTCCGTCCACCCGACCTAACCTAAGTGCGGCTGGCGATATCCAAACTCAAGTCGTACAAGGCTGCTGGTGCGGATGCCATGTCGAGTCTCGGCATCCCTGCCAAACTCGTCCGCCTGTGCAGGATGACGATGGAGAAATCTCGCTGCTCCGTCAAAATTGGTAAGAACACCACCGATTCCTTTGATGTTGAGAAAGGATTGAGGCAAGGCGACGCGTTATCATGCAACCTATTCAACATCGTTCTTGAAGCCATTGTACACAACGCACATGTCAACACCAGCGGTACAATCTATCAAAAGTCCGTTCAATTGCTTGCATATGCGGATGACATAGACATTGTCGGCAGAACGAAGCGAGCTGTGGCAGGGGCATTTGCGAGCATTGAATCGGAGGCGGCTAGAATGGGATTGGCGGTTATTGAGGACAAGACGAAGTATATGCTGTCATCGAGAGAGGAATCTCAACATCGTCAACTCGGGCAAAATATCACGATGGACAGATATAACTCCGAAGTTGTCAAGGACTTTGTCTACCTGGGCTCCACTATTACATCGCAGAATGACATCAGTGCAGAGATCAAGCGAAGAATTACTCTTGCCAACCGCTGTTTCTTCGGTCTTAGAAGGCATTTAAGTAGTAAGGCCCTCTCTAAGAGAACCAAGGAGACTTTATACAAAACCCTAATCATCCCGGTCCTGCTTTATGGGTCAGAAGCATGGACATTGAAAGATTCCGATAAAAATCTGCTAGGGTGCTTTGAGAGGAAGATTCTTCGTGTGATTTTCGGTCCGGTGTGTATCGAAGGAGTATGGAGGAGAAGATTCAACGACGAGCTATACGGGCTATACAGCGACGTTGACCTGGTCAAAAAGCTGTAAATACAGCGGCTGAGATGGCTGGGGCACGTGGAGCGTATGGACAGCACCGCACCTGCCCGACGAGTTTTCGAATCCAACCCCGATGGTGTACGCAGCAGAGGAAGAACCCGTATAACAGGTGGCGCAATCAAGTGAATGACGACATCAAAGCACTCGGTGTGCGCAACTGGAAGCGGTTGGCTAGGGACAGAGCTGACTAGAGGGGCTTGTTAGTTGAGGCCGAAGCCCATCCTGGGCTGTGAGCCCAAAAGTAAAGTAAGTAAGTACCGTTGTTTTTAAGTAATATTTTTGATTAGTCAATGTATTAAAAAAATGCCCCTCCCACCTAAGCCGGGAAAATAGAGCCATCTTACATCATTTGTTGGCTTGTCTTAAACCAGACCTACGAAGTATATGTTCTAGTTTTTTTTTCGGATCTAATGCGATTCACTGTGTATTTTGTAGGGAAGTCGTTATAATGTTTTTTTTTGTTTTTAGTAAGATTGTTTGTTAAATACCCTTCACACTTGTGGTATATTAGAGTTCCCGTACAGTTAACCCTTATTTTTATATCATCTCAGTTTTAATGCTCCTGATGATAAAATGAGCATAATACAAAATTAACGGCTATGGATGGTGAAAATAAAATTTTTGATAATTTTGTGCTGATGTTGACCTACTAGTCCAGTCGAATCGTCATTTGACCTTGCGATGATCCGCACGGTCTGTTTTTTTTTTCATGAATCGATAGGGGCTTACAAGAAAAGCTTAACCCTAGATTTACACCACCTGACAACTTTTTTTACCAAAGTTATTCGTAAAAACGTACTTTTTGACTTTTTTTGGATTTTTTCAAATATCTCGGCTCCAGTTCATTCCACATTAAAAAATTTAAATTTGTTTTGTTTGTAATAAAATTATATAGCATGTAGTGTTAAGTTTTTTTTGTTTGGACAAATAAGTAAAAAGTTACCGTTAGTTTAAGTAATTTTCTTTTGGTTTTTAGACGGTTTTTCATTATTATTTCGAAAAAGCTTATATTTTGGTGTTTTTCTTTTGTGTTTTGTCTAGCTGTTGCTCTTAACTCCAAACGGGAGCCGAGAAATCTATGAATGAACACAGGCAAGTTGGAGCCCCCCAAAAAAGATATTTTCTGTTTTTATGAATATCTTGGCTAAAGAAATTAATTTCTTAAAAACTATCGATTAAAATAACTTTATTTAAGCAGAAAAATCAAGAATGGGTTTCTGGGTTCAAGATAAGCTATATAAGAATATTGTGGGTGTTACCATTATTTTTCAATAGTGTTGTTTCTTCCTTAAGTCATTTTTGTACACAATTGCCTCTCCCATCTTAACGGGGGTATGTAGACCCCCCTTCCGGTATAGTTGACCTATTATTTTGGCCCAGTCTACATGTTCCAGTGCCTTGATGTATTTATGTCAATCATTCTTTATTTGTCATTCTCATTATACTGTTCGATAAACCATTTGGTCTACAGAGTTGGTTTTGGTCTCAAGTTGAAGCAAATTAAAACACTTTGAAATCGTAAAACAATGCTTTTATTTAAATTTAATTATTTAGGACTAAAATCACCAATAACTGAAAAGAGCGCAAAAAATCGTGGTTTTTCTGATTTTTGACCATGAAGCGGTCACCGCGCCCCTCGAGGTCGAAAACTTAGTTTATTTACTAGGCCACTATCCTGAAAACTCAGCAAAAAATCTGAAATACCAGATTTGACGCATACGTTAATGTACATATATAGTTACTGTACTATTCATTTATCATACAGAAAAGGTTTTTTTTTTTGTATGACTTGCCCTTATTCATTCATTCATTGCTCAGCTCTAATATTTCGTAGGGGGCTATTTTTTTTTAATTTTAAGAAATTAAAGGGACTAAAAATTAGTTTTAACTAAGCCGATTCACAAGCATTTATCAAAATTATAACTCAAAAGTATTTGTTCAACAAAAAAAATGAATAAAACTGACTTAAACTAGCTGTTAATTTTTATTTATTTGTTAATTTTTATTTTATTTAAGCAATAGCTAATATTCTAATTAGTAATATTTTTTTTCATTTTATACTTTGCGATATACTGAAGACAAGATATTCGTAAAAAACAGAAAATATCTTTTTCGGCTCCGACTTGCCTGTGTTCATTCTTAGATTTCTCGGCTCCCGTTTGAAGTTAAGAGCAACAGCTAGACAAAACACAAAAGAAAAACTAACCAAAATATAAGCTTTTTCGAAATAATAATGAAAAACCGTCTAAAAACCAAAAGAAAATTACTAAAACTAATGGTAACTTTTTACTTATTTGTTCAGACAAAAAAAACTTAACACTACATGCTAGATAATTTGATTACAAACAAAACGTATTTAAATTTTTAACTGTGCAATGTACTGGAGCCGAGATATTTGCAAAAATCCAAAAAAGTCAAAAAGTACGTTTTTACGAATAACTTTGGTAAAAAAAGTTGTCAGGTGGTGCAAATCTAGGGTTAAGCTTTTCTTGTAAGCCCCTATCGATTCATGAAAAAAAACAGACCGTGCGGATCAACGCAAGGTCAAGACCTTTTAACGACGACGGTTCGACTGGACTATATCCAAGGTAAAAATTTTTAAAGCCGCCATTGTGGGCTGGGATCAAAATTCTGTATGTAGAAAATTCTGTATTTTTAAAATTCTGTGTGATCAAAATTCTGTATCAGAAAAATTCCATTTTTTTAAATTCTGTGTATTTAAAAAAAAACGGTTTGAAAATTTGAAAAAGTACCGTTATTTATTTTGTTTTTAATACAGAATGAAAATAAATATACAATTCCTTTTCCGCCAAATATGCATCAATATTTACGACAGAAGAGCTTGGCTTGTGTTCTACTGTAAGATCGGTGAATACTGCGCTTCCTTTTTTGAAGATAAGGATATTTTGAAGGTAGGTACTGGTTTGAAAAAAAGTGGTATTGGTCTAAGGTTTATTAAATAGAATAGAAAAAAATGCACGACTGGATCGCACGAACTTAATCTCGTAGCTAACCACTATAGAATGTAGCTAGACATTGACGATGAAGGTACATATAGTTATTGTTATATTTTTATATCGTTAACGAGAAAGTAATAAAAACATGTTAAAATATCAGTTTTGATTTTTGTTGATTTTTTTAAAATTTATTTTTACGGCAAACGAAATTATTCATAAAAATTTTAAATGTAATATTTTTAAACTAACTAAGAAGTACCGAAATGCAAAATAATCATAAGATCAATTGAGCCAATGACGAGATATGCGGAAATATACCTAAACATGTATGTAGATATAAAAAATGCAATTTTCTTCCTCCAAGAGTATCACTTGTCATGAATAAGTGCTTCTCGTCTAGCCGTTTGGATTCGGCATAAAACTGTAGGTCCCTTCCATTCCTGTCGACAAGCGCACACAGGAATGGTTGAGAGTTGTTAGACTCTAGGCCCTGGTTCTTCACGAGCCGTTGCGCCACACAATTTGCTTAATTTATTTTATGTTATTTTTCGGCGTAAAGGAGATGGCCCATTTTTGGGCCTAGTGCGTTCACTAATGAAATTGGTATCAACAGAAATTGGTATAAACAGAATTTCGAAAAGCAGCATTCTGAAATACAGAATTTTGGAAAAACAGTATTTTGTTTGATTGAACATTTTTTAATGAAACAACAACAACTTATGTGTTCTACCACTAAGTTATTTGTTTGGCTGAAGTTATAGCTATTTCACGAGTGCCAACCCGATCATCAGACTTCTTTGTGTGGTGCTGAGTCTTAATTATGTTCATTTGTATTTGAAAAGCTTTGCCCGTCATAGGGATTGAACTTAAGACACCAACTGTGACTGGAATTAAAAACCCGACGGCCTACCCATCGCGCTACCGAATCCACATGCTAAGCTCCATCTCAGTGCAGGTTTTGTTGCTTATGAAATGCATTTTGTTCGTCTTTTCCTTTTTTTCAAACAGAATTTTGGTCATACAGAATTTTGACCCACTCCCCTCCCATAAATATGGAACAGTACTCTGTAACAAATTATTATACAGGGTGTCCCTAAATTCTGGGGTATATTCTAAGAATACAATCGCCTCCAATTTTGCTATCATTTATCGCGGATTTAAGAAAAGTCTTACTTCGGTGTACCTTTACCCATGTTAACGGTAATTGCGCTGTTTATGCCTTTATTTTTAGAAGAAATACCTGCCTTTGTAATTGCGTTTAAAAAGATTTGATAACTCGTCTTAGTCATAAGATATCCAATCCTAAGCGGGCGAGTTAGAGCCCTCCTCTAGTAGTAAAAAATTGCTTTTGGCTTTGGCACTAAAATTGTCGTACTCTACTCAAAGTTATTAATACTAGGGCTGGGCACGAGACGAGACTCGGACAGACTTTTTTTAGTCTCGTCTCGGTTTCACTAAAATTGAAAATTTTCAGTCTCGTCTTGGTCTCGTGTCGGTCTCGTATAATTAAGTCTCGTCTCGGTCTCAGTCTCGCCTATTTCACGAATTTGCAGTCTCGCCTCGGTCGCGTCTCCGAAAAATAAGATTTCAGGACAACATGTTGATTATTGGAACGAAATATTCTCGATACGTCAAAATATAGTATGTTCCCCGTATAGTTTCAATATGTGCAGAAGAAAATAAATATTTAACTGAAATTGGATTTCTCAATTTAAAGGCTTTTTTTTCGGCCGAGACAACCGAGACCAACGAGACTCTCCGTAAATTTCCGTGCAAATATACAGTCTTGTCTCGGATGCTTAAAAGGCAAAGGCATTCTCGTCTTGTGTTGTTACGGTCTCGTCATGCGAGACCGAGACTTTTCTCGTTTGCATAATTCAAATCTATATAGCCGTTGACTTATTACTAGTAGCTAGATAACTGTTTGATTAATAAAATGCAAGCTTACACTGTTGCGTATACGTACTTTTTTTTATTTTTTTGCTTTTGAATATCGAAGGTTTTGATATTTAATTCAGTGTAGAAATGGAATCTCAGTTTCGAGACTAATGAATAATAATTTACCAAGCGATATCTACTTGATATCTACCTACATAAAATAATTCCAATTTATGTTATATCGAGCTAAAAATCAAAATGTAGGTACCTTTAATTGCTAACTGCTCGTGCTCCTCATCTTGCCATTTTCTTCAAATCATAATCTTATTTCCTGTGAAACTTTAATTTAAAAGCAAACCTTGCTAAATACTTAAGTAACTGCAAAGCACGAGCGTGATGCCTAATGAAAACATTTCTACGATTCTACCCCCAAAAAATGTTCAATATGACTCTCACTCTATTATTGGCTTACCTGCTTAACAAACACCAATCCATTTAGCCGTATGAATAAGCCCACTCTTCAAAATAATCATCAGCACATAAAAACTCTTACAATAATTCAGAGCTCATAAAACGAGAAGGGAAATAAATTGCGGGGGATATCACATCAGAATCGACCTACTGTCATTTTTTGTGGAGACAAAAAAAAAAAAAAAACAATATCCGAATAAGGCAAAAGCGAATCAAAACTAAACAGAAAATAATAATTTCAAATAGAACACAAACAAGCCCCACAATGAAAAACGGAATTACATATTACAGAAGAAAAACAGTGCAATGAATTTCACATCAACGACTCTAGGTACACGCAACAAGTTAACAAAATGGTGGCTCCGACGACGCACGGTGACGACTCGACACGGAGGTTCCGCTTGCCACTTGGTGCATTCGAAATCAGATCGCATCTTTCGTCAGGCTTTCCAAGTTGTTGTCGCGTCATCGCTGCTGTTATGTAGCTAAGGCTGACAGACAAATCGCTTTCATTTTTCTTGCGCGATCGGCGAGCGTTGCGAAAAGTCAACTATAGCAAAGGTACAAATCCGCCTTCGTTAGCCCCGCATCCAATGCCAATCCATCTGCGTTAGTGTTCTTTTCAAGTGCGAGAGAGTGTGGGCTTTTTAAGCTTGCTCTCTCTTCTTTACACATTTTTTTTTTTATTTTTTGTGGAGTGTTTGTGTGTATTTGTTTTATTTATTTTTTTTTTTGTAGCAGTGTCTTAGCCATACCGGCAAATCTACACACCATCACCGAACGTTGTCGTGTCGGCGCATTCGGAGGACTTTTTTTCACCGTGAAAGATCGGAATCGTTTGTTTTTCGGTGAGCGCGAGAATTTTGAACTGTTCTACTTGACTTGTTCTTGGTTTAATTTCTATAAGTATACAAACAAGGATTGCGGCGCGTAAAAGTGGTAGTTATTATAAAATGTGGGAAAATAAAACAAACACATCATGTCGATTCTTAATTAAAAAAAAAAAAAAAATATAAAACACGTGGGCTTATGCTATCGAGTAGGGATTTAGTTATTCGTTGGCAAAGGATTCAATTGTCAAGCTTTGAATTTTGTAAGCTTTGTGAATGAAAATTTGTGATTGATAAAATAAATTTAAGATCCTAATTTCTGAGTGTCAACAAGTGCTTCCTATTTAAAGAGTACAAATAAAAAATATTGTGCACATATGGTTCGTGAAATCGTGAAAGGTAGGTGCATATAGGTACTTAAAAACTTAACAAAAGTTATAAATTCAATGCAAATTTATTTAAGTGAAAATTGTATGTTAATATAAGGTTAAATTTGTTAATATCGGAGAGTGGAAATGAAATTAATTTTACATCGATTTTGTTTTCTTTTTTATTTTTTTTAATAATAATATTTCGCTGATCTGATGTTCCTGATGGTAAAATTTTAGTTGGTCTTTCTAATTACCTTACGTATAATATAAATTCAATATAGCTTCATCTAGCGATATTATACCTGCATATTATATGAAAATATTTTATGACTACATATTTAAATTATCAGATTTGCGTCGGTAAATCAGTTTTTAGTTTTATTTTAAAAAAAGTGTTTAATTAAGATACAAAAACTAAGTGATAAGCTGCAAATTTACCCCTATTCTGAATTTCGCATTTGAACTTCCAAAACATGTAGGTACTTGAAGAATCAGTTTAAGGCACATTCATGCGAGTTTGAATTCATTTTGGGTTAAGGTTAGTTTGTCGAACTGAATTTGGAAGAGAAAAACAAAAATTACAAACCTATAGCTGCCAACTGTTGTATGTACCTACTTTATTAACGTCAACAAAAATTGTCCTTTATTTTTACTTGCTCTATATATTCATATAGGACAAATTTTGTTTTATGTCTAACAAAAAACTGAATCAAATCTAAATTTGCCATGATGGAGAACTCCAACAAAGTGTTTTTTAGCCATGAGACGAGAAAAGTCTCGGTCCCGCATGACAAGACCGAGACGATACGAGACAGCTTTTAAAGCATCCGAGACGAGACCGAGACGAGACTGTATATTTGGGCCAACATTTATCGAGAGTCTCGTCGGTCTCGGTTGTTTCGACAGAATAAAATGGCTGTTTTAAAAATGCTACTAAATTAATTTTCTTCTGCACATATTTAAATTTAAGACGGTGGCGGTGTTCCCATTTACAGAAAGAATTGAAAAATCACCAATTGCAAAATTTAAATTTAAGTTATTTACGAAACTCTTTTTTTTTGTAAATCAAGGCGCTTTTATTAAAAAATAACTGAAAACTTTGTAATTTACTACTCAAATCATCGTAAAAAGCAACATTTTGTAATTCGATATTTATTATCAAAAGTTATAATTCAAGCTTGTTGACTTGAAAGTAAATTAAAAGTTTTTGAATCGCAATCTACTACTTCAGGGGAATAATTTAAATTTACAACTTATTGAACTTGTTTTGAAAAATTTAAATGGTGATTTTCATTTTCTCAATGCTCAAACCAACAAAATGTAAGTAGCTACGATATAAATACTGATCCCAAACTATCGCAATTTACGAAAATAGTTATTTGCAAAACTATACAGTAAATTACAATTTTTGTATGCGTAATCTAACACTTCGAGGGGAATAATTTAAATATTTATATGGTGATTTGAACCAACGAACAAGTAAGTAAGTTTTTAAAGTTTATATCGTGCGATGCCCTAGGTGGAAGCGTATTGGATTGATATGCGGAAGGTACCAGGATTGAATCCCAGAGAAATCAAGTAATTAAAATAAAAGTCTTTTTCAAATATATAAAATTGTATATACATTTTAGAATAAAAAGGAAGCGGCTGCAAACACCCCTGTTGTGGACAAAAATAACAAAATAAAAATACACGCAAATCAACATTTCGACCACAATTTGTAGATTTGAAAATTTTCATTTTTTTCATTTTGACTACGAAATAATAATTATAATAATTCAATTTGTATGCCTGTAATAAAAATAAATTAAAAAAAAAATGCTACCTAGAGCAGGGATCGAGCCCGCGACTCCAGCTTAGCCATCAATCACTATATCCAAATTGATACAAATTTATATCAAATTGCGATTCGCTAATGGCAATATTTTTTTCCTCGGTCGAATTATTGATACTCAAAAGTGTTGAAATATAATTTTTGAGTGTCAAAATCTTCATTTCGCTCATTTTTTTGGTATTGCAAACAAAAAGTCTTAATTTAGTAATTTCCAATCCAAGGTCCAAAACTGGATTCATTTTTCGTGATTTGTAGCTTATTTTTCTTGATCTGATCTGAGAATTTTTTCCGTGTTCGACTCATCCGACTTTTTTGACTTTACAAAAAAAAACCTCAATAAAAATCCACAAGTTTTTAAAAATATTAAAATTTTCGTGGATTTTGTTTGACGTTTTCTTTTGTAAAATCAAAACAAATTCGGAAGAGTCAGTCGAATGTGAACACCGTCATATGGGGGACAGATTATATTTTGACATTTAGAGAAAATTTCGTTTCAAAAGTCAATTGACCGAGATGAGACAAAGACGAGACCGGGACGAGACTGCAAATTTAAATTTTGCCGTGAAAAAGGAGAGATTGAAACCGAGACGAGACTAAAAATTTTCGATTTAACGATACCGAGACGAGACTTACAAAAGTCTCTTCTCGTGGCCAGCTCTAGAAAAAAACTGGGAGACTGATTTGCCTTAAAATCAGTATAAGAGTTTTATAGACTTTGGTAAAATGTACTCAGAACAAGCACGTATAATGTATGTATTTTATATGTTGATTTATCCCATAAATATCTACACACATAACTTTATTGTATTCATTACAGCATGAATTCTTGATGCCGTGACAATTGGCCATTCTTCATATTTCAAAATATGGCCATATGAAACGTTGTGTAAGTGTCAAATTGCCATATTCCAACACTTTGCTATTTGACGCTTTTTCAAATTGTCGTATGGCCATATTATTTTGTGATTTTTGGGCATATGATGTGCCAAATGGAAATTTTATGTAAATAATTTTTTAAAATGTTACTTAAAAACAAAATTAAATTTGTTTAAAAACGTATGCAAGTATTTTTGAAAAATTCGTGAGAATTTTTAAAAATACTTGTAGGTCCTATACATTTTCAAAAGATTGTTTTGAAAAATTTTAATTTTGTTTTTGAAATTTCATGTAAAGGAACTTTTAAAATGTTCTGGGAACTATCTTAAAAAAAAAAAACAAAATTAAAATATTTCAAAACAACTTTTTTAAAACATTAAAAAGTATTTTTTTAAAAATTCGCGCGAATTTTTTTAAATATTTGTATAACGGTTATACCTTTCCGCAAACCCAGAAATCTCTTCCTTTATTTTAATTTGTATGTTAAGTGCTTTTAATGAAGAGTTTTTGAAAAACATAATTTTCTAACTCAAAATATCGAACAAAAAATAAAAAAAAATATTCAAAACTTTACGTTTTTAAGTATAGGTATTATTTTAGTTTTCAAAATTAAATGATCGTATCAATTTTTAGTCAAAAAACCTTTTATTTTTCAAGACATTAAAAAAATAAAGAAACCAACTACCTATTTAGTAAAAAGAAGCAAAAACGACGTAAATGATAATCAACTGGTTGCTGAAATGATCATTTAGCCGGATTTTTCTTAGTTTTATTTTTTAATATCTTAAACGATAAAAGTCCAAGAAATATGCGGTTTTCAGTATTTGACTAAGAATTGATGAGATAGACAAACCGATATATGTGATGTATATTTGTCTTGGTACAATCAAAGTATATGATACATGCATTTTAGGTAGTTTTAAGTGCCCAATCTTATCAAACCAAAATAAATGCAATACAACACCACATGGAAAAAGTTTTGCTATTGCTATAAACTGATCACTGAAATTTTAGTGCAATTATCATTTAACATATCCGAGTTCGAACGGTATGGTGATGAAATTTGGAAACACATTTTTTATTTGTCATAAGAAACAAGTATAAAAAGAATCTTGGGTTAAAAAGGGCGTCTTTTTGCGTGAAAATGAAGAGTGAATTACTACTATACCAGAAAGTTGGTAGAAATATTTTATTTTTTGTTCGAACCAAGACTGGAAAGGATCCATGCAAATAAATTGTATCCAGGGTTGTTTTTTTTGAGCCGAAAGGGTTCTAAACTCATCTTTTTATTTTTGTGTAATCGAGATATATACACTATTTTTTGACGATGAATACAATTAAAGCAAAATTAAGACGATACAAGCACCTTTAAGAAATTAATGGTCGTTTTAAAAAAAAAATAATGTATTTATTGAATACAACAGATAAACATTTTCTATCAAAAACCACCCTTTGAACATTATAATAAAAAATGAGACATATTCCTACCAATTTTCATCAACGTACTAGTTGTGGGGGGGTGGTTACTGGCCATAGGTTTACACTTTTCACTTTCCCTCAAAAAAACACCCTTTCGCCCCAGATATTTGTATGGATTCTTTTGATTCTTGTTTCTTAGAATAAATGAGACATGTGAGACAAGTCTCATCACCATACTTGGTAATGTGTATTATGCTCGTTTTACTGAAAATTGAGTCAGCATTTTATAAAAAGGAATGTAACTTTTTCTAGTGAAGTTGTATTGTATATATTTGTATTGCATACGATTGGGCACCCTTAAGTCATGTGCCATTTGCTTAGATTATACCAAGGTTAGATATACTTCCACCTTCCCCTCCCCCCATTATGAAAGCGGTTATACAAAAAACAAATACATGGATTTAAATGGACTTCGGATATGCTGTAGAGTATGAAATTCTGCGTTGACACTCATCTGAAAATTTTATGAATATTTATATAAATACCATTATTTGCTGACCAATATAAACCCTTATCAGCCGAGGCGGTACTATGCGCCCCAACTCTCAAAAAAAACGAATTTTTTCTTTGAATTCCAATTTTTCTGTAAATTATGACACCGAATAAAATCTAAGGGCAGTATTGAGATCTTGAATAAATTCTTAAGAAGATCACTTAAAAACTTTTTACAAAAGTATTTTTTTGTTTACCTTTTACCGTTAGTTTAAATTTTTTTTTATAAAATTCTCATAACAAGAAGAATGTAGTAGCCCGTAGCGTTATGGTTAATGCGTTCGACTGTCACGCTGGATGTCTGGGATCGCTTCCCAGCCTCGTCCACCTAAAAACTAAAAAAGTTTTTTTTCAGGGCTACTGCCTCTTGCGAGGAATTGACAAATCCTCCAAGAGCATCACTTGTCACAAATAAGTGCTTCTCGTCTAGCCGTTCGGATTCGGCATAAAATTGTAGGCCCCTTCCATTCCTTTCGACACGCGCACACAGGAATGCTTGCGAGTTGATAGTCACTAGGCCCTAGTTCATCGCGAGCCGTTGTGCGATTTATTTTTTTTTTTTAACAAGAAAAATAAATCCTAAAAACACTTTTCGTTTCATTCCAATATGAGTATACCTAGATATCTACTTCATCAAAAAACACACAAAAAAACTGATATTTGCTAATTTGCAGTCATTTTTAATCAAACGTATCAATTTTCAAAAACAAAAGTTTTTTTTAAATGAACATTTTAATCAACATAGTTTTATAATTTTAAAGTATTGAAATATACTTACATTACTCTTTTCAAACCACTTTCGAGCATTTACATAAATAATCATTTATCAAAATTGACTGGAATATTAAGCTTTTATATCCTTCATTCTATACAAACAGCATCAGCAGCGGTGTCCTTAATAAAATCTTTGTTTTCATTCAGAAAAAGCAACAAGTCAACAATAATTCTACCAAACCCACACCATTCATGGAAATGAAATCAAACAGGTGTTAGGCACAAAATTTTAAGAGAATATTCCTGTGTTTTTCTCTTAAATAACATGACTTCCTCTCTGAACATAAATAAAATTTCTTACAATCAAATTATAAAAAAAAAACACCTCTTTTACCTCACATCCCCTATCAATCACACACAAAAACAGTAGGTATAGACAGTAGAGCTGAGTGGCTTAAAGGCTGGAATTAAATTCATTACCTGCAAAACGTATCTTCTATGTATTGTTTTTTTTTTTTTTTTAATTTATTTTAAGTTATATAATTTTTGAAGAATGTCTTTGAAGCACGAATCTTGGAAAATTGTTAGCTCTCTACATCAAGCAAATACATATGTTCATATACACTTATACATCTTATTGTAACCCAAAACGAAAAAACTCGATTTTTTAACACTTTTTCACAGTCATGAACTTGGACTTAAGAATAAGATTAGATTTCAAAATTATAGGTATATCAAATTATAGATTTATAGATTTCATCACTCAATTCTTCAAAATCTATCCAATTCTTGTAGTATTGTTGTCCCACTGTGCTGTAAGTACCTATATTTTGTTTTCTTACTTAACTTAACCTTAAGCGCCGCGCCGCGCCGTTGAAAAATGTCTCCACACAAACAGCGTAGCGTAAAACTCAACTATCATTATAGGTATACATTTTTTTTTTCTAGCCTCCTTTCTCTCTGCCGATATGGCATCGTCCAAATGTGGGGGTGGTGTATCTAAAATACCCTCCCAACACAAAAAAAAAATCACTTTCATTCATAATCATAATGGCTGCAAAAGCGGTTGTTGTTTTTTTTTATTTTGCACAAATTACTGTGCAAATGATTTTAATATCTATTTTTTGTTTTATCTTTCTTCATTATCGTCATCATCGTCGGTCGTTTGTCGTCAAAATAACAACTCTGGGGCTGCCCACCTACGCGTGTAGGTGGCACAGGTTGAGGTGGTTGGCTTGGGCTGTGGGTGTATGAATAACCAAACCAGCAGGGTATTAAAAACTTCAGCAATATAAGCTGTATCATTTCATGGAAGTTCCACTGGAAATGTTAACACAACATATTGTTAGACAGGTTATGCTTATAGAATTTAGCTCTTCGCATATTCGCCAATACACATTATACTAATAATAATAGTAGTAGTAGCTTGTTTTCTCTTTGGCTTGCCCTTTTGTAAATGTCGCTCTGATTCACTCATCAAAGCGGGTGGTAAAACAAAACAGTAGAATGGTGCGTCAAAGGAAGAAGAAACACACAACTTTAAGGGTTTGTTTTTATAATTTCTCTGGCAGTAACTTTCTTAGATATATGGAATTTCTTCAGAAAGAACGATGGCCTTTGAACTTTTCAGTTGGCATTTTCACGAAGAACATTGAGGGTGGGCGAAAAGAGTAGCGGTCGTCTCGTAATTATTTTACACATACGCAACAGGGTTGTATTTGTAATTTTTTTTTTTAATTTGTAATAAACTGCTATTGAAAAAGTTTTTCACACTTATAGGCTATCCCATATATTGGAGTATGAAAGGAACACTTGAGTTCGCGGGTTTTTATTATTGCATATGTTTTTCTGGAACTAAATCTTGCTTAAAACACATAATTCGCCCAAATGCACCTGAGGGAATGGTCACACTAGTCATTTTGCAATATTTTTGGTGTAACTCTAAAACCAAACTGAAGAATTTTACCTGAAAGATATTTTTTTGGAAATTAGAATTTATATTAAACTAGAGTTAAAAAAAAAAATTAAAAATTTAAGCAGAAAGAACAAATTAAAAAAAGTCGAAAAATCATTGCTATTATTTTTTTTTTTTTTTATTAAACTGCTCATAACTTTTTTTTGTGCAAAGATAGAAGGAAGACATATTTGTATGAAAAGTGGAAGAGACTTAATCCTTTAGTATGATGGATCAAAAAAGATAGTTTAACAAAAATAGGCGAAGATATACCCATTAGGGTGGTCCCTATATAAAATTCATTGTCACTGTTTTATTTTGAAGAACGCATCCCCCTAATTTGTTCTAAATAAATAAAAAAAATCCTGTAAGATATTAGCTCATTATATTAACGTTAACCCGGCCCCCAAGATGTTTAAAGTTTTATACTGGAAATCCCATGTATTTTGTATATCCATCTTTAAAAATTCATAACTTTAGTAATGATTGATAAAGAAAATTGAATCACATGAAAAACATAAATGTTAAAAAAGTAGTCAAGTTTTTCTTCATACGAAAACCTTTGCCGTAAAAAGTAGGTTGATCTAAAAGTACGCCAAGTACTTAGTATATTAATGTAAATATCAAATATTTTAAGTACAGCAATATGGAAGAACCTCAAAATTATCAGAATAATCTGTTACTTAATGATTACTGACTTAAATTGAGTTTGTTTACTAGTCAAGTTTTCATTTCACAATTGAGTAATAAGTTAATAAACATAAACTTGCCAAGTAAACCAGCTCAATTAAATTCAACAATCATTAAATGTATGTACTACAAGTCGTACCGCTCTACCAAATTTCAACATTCTACGACAACCAAAAGTGATCCATATAATTAATAATAGCCGTGATTTTTGAAAGAGTGACTAGCCCCTCAGTAAAATTTTTGCATAGAAAACACAAATAAAATACTCTATACTAATTTGTTTTGTTATTGTTTTGCGTGTACAAATTTTGCTGAGTTACTAGTCACTCTCTCAAAAAACACGGCTAATAATTCTGAGAAAATGGGCGGGTGCCACGCCCCTGAATGTAAATTTTTTAAATTTTGCCTTTGCCTGTACTTTAAGCCCTACCGTTATATTAAATTTCATCATTCTACGACAATCGGAAGTGCTCCAATTAATTTATATCAATTATATGAAAATGGGCGGGTAACACGCCTTCTGAATGCAAAATCTTAAATTTCCGATTTTTCCTTTGTAAACACCACAAGGCCTACCGTTGTGCGAAATTACAAGTCAGTCAGTTACGGTTTTTGCAATTTTTGCAGTCTTCTCTTATATCTAGGGAACCACTAAAGCTAAAGAATTGAAATCTGGTGAGTTGCCTAAGACTGGTCAGCTTAGAAAATCATGCGAGTTTGAAGTTTCTAACTTTATTGGCACCGAAGTTATAGGGGGGTGGGGGGTGGTTGAAAATCGCCTGAGTTTGATCCTGTAAAAATGGAGTAGTGCAGAACTTGTCTGGGCACGTGGACAGTACCGTGCCCCTCGATTTTGGCACACATAAGTAACTTTTGCAAAAAAAAATTTACAACATTTATTAAAATTAAATAAAAAAATATTTTTGTTTAAATGTCTATAAGTAGGCAAATAACTGTTGTACATTTTTTCTGATATTTTTATTAAATATGACAAAAGTGACTATATGTGTTCCACAATTCAATTTTTTTCATCAATCAATGAAAAGTTAAAATTTTCAAATTTGGATGTACAAAAATTCATGGGATTTCCCATATAAAACTTCAAACATCTTGGGGGTCGGGTTAACGTTAAATTTTTAAAATTTTGCATGATATTTTTTAATTTACTTAGAAAATTTAATATAAGACAATGACCTTTATAAGGAAATATTTAAATGTGATGCATCAAAAACTTTTAAAATTTTGACTTAAAAATTAAATATTTTAAAAATTGTAACTATAAAATAATAATAAATAATAACCATGTTTCAGAGAGCTCTACGAAAACTTAACCACATTTGAAACGTCGTCGTCTGATTAAAATATTTAAAACAAAAAAGACCACTTAGAATTTAAACATTTTTAAAAGTAGGTACATATGCATTAGAGTGTATCGCTTTCAGCATTTTTTGCCAAATCAATGTGTGCAACTCATAGTATATGCTTAATGGTTTTCTAATCTTATCCTCATCATTTATTTTTTTTGAGTCGCCCTTGGGAAAAACAAAATTGGGAAGCCATTGAAAATTTGTAGTTTTTTACAAAAAAAAGATATATTATGAATTCGGGGTGGGAATATTTGGCGACAAAAATATAAGGGATTGTTGTAGAGGGACCGAAAACAAGTATTTTTTACCAAATGTGGGGGTCTATCTCTTTCAGTATAGACAAGACGGTCAATTTTATAAACAAAATGATTGAATACAATTAGTATTTTGAGTGATTTTAGATTTTCTAAAAAAGTAGAAGACATAAAGTCATCTGGTTTTTAGTGGTCGATGAAGAATTAATAAAAGCACTTATCAAATAAGGAATTTAAGCCAATTTCTAACCTAATTCTACATTTTTGAAGGAAAAAGTCAGTTAATATTTTTTCAAGTTTGAGTTTGAAAATATTTTTTTCGAAAACTATTAACAGAAAAAACTTGATTCAAAAACTAAATAAAAGAACACACTTCTAGCTTTCAAAAAATGTATCATTCTTTATTATCAGTGTTTCCTTTCTTTATAAATATTTTTTTAAATTATTTATTTCCCTTTTTACGTATTTTTTAAAAAGTTCCCCTCCCACCTATACGGAAGGAGATGGACCCCTACCTCCATGGTGAAAAATACTTGTACTTGGTCCCGCTACAAGAATCAGTTATTATTTTTCGACAACTTATCGTGTCCCTAATTCTTAATAGGTAGGTATATTATTTTTTTGTGAAAAAATACCAATTTTCGATGGCTTCCCGAATTTGTTTTTCCCGAGGGCGACTCAAAATAAATGCTGAGGATAAGTTCAGAAAACTATTAAGCATAAACTATGAGTTGCACACAGTGATTTGGAAAAAATGTTGAAAACGATCCACCCTAATATGCAGACAATTTGTAATTTTTATTTTAAAAAACGTGTTTGATGTGTCAAATTTAACTATTTATTTTTATACATCAAAAATCAATATTTAAAAAAAATCATCAACTCATGCCTACGAGCAAGAACTTCAAAAAATAAAAACAATTTGGTTATTATTGGATGTGTAATGGGTATGTTTCCGCCAATTTTCATCAAAATATATTTTTTGATCTATCATATTAAAGGCTTGAGCTTCTTCTTTGTTTTAATCGTATATATGTCTCTTGAATCTAAATTTGCCCAACAAAAAAAAAAGTTTAGAAAAAAAATTTAAAATCAATGTTTTGTCGACTTTTTTAGGTCGGTTTTTATTATTTTTTCCTGCTTACATTTTGCTATGCATTTTTCTCAAACCATCCATTTTTATAGAAAATTTATTTTCCAACAAAAATTCGTTTATTACGATAAATTCTCAAATTCGGCTTAGTTTTCTAGTTATACCAACAATATTGAACAATAACCAGCGTTAAAGCGACGGCGACGGCTCTGGATAACACCTATATACATAAACTTGAATTGAAAAATATTATCTACATTCAAATATCTTTATAGCCTTAGAGCCATTTCCGAGAGCATAAGGATACAAAGTGGGCGTGTCAGTGGGCGGGTTTTACTTAAACTAATTTAAATACTGTTTCACATTCGTAAGCAAAAACTTTGAATATGTCATCTTAATCGCTTGTAAGAAATAGTGCCTTTTCTAAAAAGCCAAGTAATAATAAAAGTGGGTGTGGCAGTGGGCAGATTTTTACTAAAAACTAAAATTAAAAACGCAGTTGGTGCACTGCTTCTAGGGTCAGAATTAGCGTGGGCATGGGTCGCCTGGACCCAGTACTATGGTAACGTGATTCTTTGTTTCTTTCATTGCCTTAGTTTTTATTAATTAATTTCAAATATTTCTAATAGTAAATCAAATTAGAATGCATTTCTTTGATTTTGTATGATTTTTGTTTAATTTTCAAACTCAAAATTAAAAAATAAGCTTATACTATTTTTTTTTTTTTCAAAATATTACGTAATTAAGTTGTTTTTCTGATTTCAAAATTTAATGGTCGTAGAAAAAAATTGAAAAGCAGGTAGGATGTATGACTTTTACTTTTCAGGATTTTAGGTACAAAATTAATGAACCGAAATGTTCAGTTTGAAAATTAATATTTCAAAACTGTTCATTTTAAAGAATTTTACTTAAAAAGAAAATTTCTAGCATTACAAAAAGGTATGACAGGGCATTGTAAGTGTTACCGTTGTTTTTCTTATAGTTTCTTTGACTGCCTTTGAAGGCAGTGCCTTTGATTGGGATCACTGCCAGGGGTCATGCAATGCCATAGTAGTTTTCTCACAAAGAATGCGCATGCTCACATGTGGAATTTCTTACCACTGATGTAATAAATGTCACAATTTATTCTTATAATAATACCTGATCATAACGTATGTGAAGATGGCAGGGCAACTTTCACCTGGAGTATGGGGACCAAAGCAGTAATTTGCAGTTTTTTTTTTTGCATTTATTTTGCATTTCTATTCCTAAATTTTGCAGTTCACCAAATAGTGGGTGTAATAGAGTGACCTGCTAACTTCACAGTGAAGGTAGCAGGTCACTTATAGTATATCTCGAGAAAAAATATAAAAAATAAATTTAATTGAATTTTCAATAGTAGTAGCCCCGTAGCGTAGGTAATGGTAGTTGCGTTGGACTGTCACGCTAAAGGTCTGGGTTCGCTTCCCAGCCTCGTCCACCTAAAAACTATTTTTTTTTTTTTCAGAGCTACTGCTTCTTGCGAGGAATTGAAAAATCCTCCAAGACTATCAATTGTCATGAATAAGTGCTTCTCGTCTAGCCGTTCGGATTCGGCATAAAATTGTAGGCCCCTTCCATTCCTGTCGACACGCGCACACAGGAATGCTTGCGAGTTGATAGTCACTAGGCCCTAGTTCTTCGCCAGCCGTTGTGCCACCCAATTTATTGATTTTTTTTTTTTTTTCAATTTAATGTGCCTAGTTCTGCCCTGATCCGCCCCTGTTTACCGGCCTCTCTGTTACCGAAATAAACCTACTTTGGAAACGGATCAACAGTTCGATTTATCGCTTTTTTTGTCTTTCTCTCACGACATTATCCATTTGATTTCTCTGATGGGGTTGAGCAATAAATTGTGTGGGAGTAAATGTATATGGGGGGAGGGAGTAGGGTTGGAAATGGTTAATAGAAAGCAACAACGTTTCGTACCGGCAACTCTATAGGTTCCACAATCCACACATCAGTTTAAGGGATAATACAATATACAACTCAACAAGTGTATTGTGTATCTATGCGAACTGCGAATATTGTGAGGACGGCAATAAATTTCTCTTGCTCATAAACAGAGAAACAAATTCTTGAACCTACATACCGCCGAGTTCTCAATTTTACAAACAAAAAACAAATATCACTCCCCCTACGTCAGAGTTGGGTGGTTATGTACAGCTTGTACCTACATATATTATGATATGATTCATTGAAATATTTTCGTTGATTTTCACTTTCACATTTCATGGGAAGGAAAACTGAGGGATTTTGAGTGTTTAATTTTGTATTTACTTCAAAACACCCGCCGCATCAAGTTGAGAATTTTCCTTCGTCGTTGCCGTGGCTCGTCGTGGTCGTCGTTGTGCCGCACATCATTGAGGCACATTGTCGCCGGTAAAGTCGACCATAATAATATAGAATAGAATCACAAATAGAAAAACAGCCGGTGAAACGTGCTATAGCTCGGACTTTTTTTTCGCCTTCCGATCAGTGGCGGTTTTCATCTGCGGACAGAAACACTGATTTTTTGTTTTCAAAAAAAAAAAAAAATACAATTTAAAAGAAAACAAAATATCGTAGCCGATAATCAAAATTTAAACGATATCAAAAGTTTTCGGTTCGACTCCTCTGCCGTCAAATAGAAAAATGTAAATTTTTAAAAAGTTAGTTTTCCAACGCGGATAGTGAGAGAGTTTATTCCTCGTTGTTTTATTTTTAAGTAATTTTCGTTTGTTTTCTGTTTTATTTTAATCAGATTGACGCCGGCTTTTTTATCGTGCGTGAAAATGACAACGTTGCCGACGCGTTGCGGACGGTCTCTTTTTTTAGATAAAGTGTTTCAAAGCTAATGTTGTTTTGAAAATAGTTTTTTTTGGATTTTAAATCTTACGTCAATTTGTTTATTTTAAGTGTGTTTTCTTTGTGTGATGTGATAGCTTTTTTTGCTTTTTTTCTCGTGAAGATAATCACATAAATTAAGTAGATATACCCTGATGTATACATAATATATATCTAAAGAATAGTTTCTACACAATGTATACCAAATTTGTGTCAATTAAAAAAAAAAAATTGAAATTGGAGAATTTAATTAATAGCAACAGGTGAGACTTCAAACTAATTGAGTTTTTTTTTAGGAACAAAGTATAGGTATTATTAATTGAAAATTATAAAGCCTTTGGTTTAAGAATTTACATAGGTACCTACCACTTTTGAGACCGATCGGATGTTGTTCTTAAGTATCTGTTTGCTTAGGCCTAGTATGCTGCTGATTCGAAACGAAAAATCTCATACAAAAATGACAAGACAAAAATATAAACGAAAATTTTCGTTGTGCTTTTCGTTCTACAGTACGCAAAATTGATGATTATACCAGATTGTTTTGAAGAGACTCCACTCTCTTTTCGCTCAGAATTAATTACCCGGACCGTAAGATAATTATTGTGTACGGAAAATGACATCTGGATTTGTTCGTGTTTTTATTTGTTGTTTCTTTCATTACAGCATTGCTTTCTCTGATTTTGTAAGTTTATTTTTGTTTTATTTATTTGCAATCAGTGAAACTCTCCATAAATATTTGTGCGCTGTGTTTTCGTAAGCATTTCGCTGTCCTGTTGGAGACCAATATAAGTATTTGACCACGTAATAGTAACGTGTAGTCCGCGTTGATTCAAGTCGTATAAAAATGAACCAACTTAAGCCTAGTACGCTGCTGATGCGAAACGAAATTTTCCTGTGGTTTCCAAAAAGACAACGAAATGCTTACGAAAACACAGCTCGACTGACAGAGTATCAAAATTATGGAGCACCTCCCGACATCGTGGAATCTTGTAATTACGCATAACGGTAGGCCTTGGTGGTGTATACGAATCAAAATTTAAGATTTTCCATTCAGGGGGCGTGGTGTCCGCCAATTTTCGTAGAATTGATATAAATTTTTTGGAGCACCTCTGATTATCGTAGAATGATGAAATTTAATACAGCCAGCGGTAGGGCTTAAAGTGCAGGCAAAGGCTAAATTTTAAAATTTGATATTTTACATTCAGGGGCATGGCACCCGCCCATTTGAATATAATTGATATCAATTATGAAGAGCACTTCTGATTGTCGTAGAATGATGAAATTTGGAAGAACGGTAGAGCAAGAAAATGCTAAATTTTAAAATTTTAGATTTTACATTCAGAGGGCGTGGGTTCCGCCCATTTTCGCAGAATTGATATCAATTATATGGAGCACTTTTGATTATCATAGAATGATGAAATTTGGTTAGAGCGGTTGAGGACTTGAACTGCAAACAAAGGCTAAATTTTAAAATTTGGTATTTAACATTCAGGGGCGTGGCACCCGCCCATTTTCTCAGAATTGATATCAACTATGTAGATAACTTCTGATTGTCGTAGAATGATGAAATTTGGTAGAGCGGTATAGGACTTGAACTGCAAACAAAGGCTAAATTTTAAAATTTGATATTTAACATGCCCTCCCCATTTTCTCAGAATTGATATCAACCATGTAGATAACTTCTGATTGTCATAGAATGATGAAATTTGGTAGAGCGATAGGATTTGACATGCAATCAAAGGGAAAATTAAAAATTTGAGATTTAATATTCAGTGGGCGTGGAAACCACCCATTTTTGCAGAATTGTTATTAAATATATTGAGAGAACTTCCGATTGGTGAAGAATTATGAAATTAGGTAGAGCGGTTGGTTTTCAGGTACAAAGCAAAAATTGACATCATCAAATTTGTTATGCAGGGGCGTGGCATTCACTCACTTTTTTAACAATAATTATCATTTCAATGGAGCGCTTCTGAATTATGAAAATTGGTGGTTGAGAAAAAGGACGTGTAGTTTATACAAAAGGTATAAATTAAAAACTTAATTTTCCTTATAAGGCTTTTATTGGGTGATTTTCCGCAAACTTTTTTTGGACATCTTTGCAAAAAGAAATAAAATCACACCAAAAACATAAATGTTAAAAAAGTAGCTAAGTTCTTCTATATACAAAAACCTTTTCGTAATAAGTCAGCCGTAAAAAGTATAATGAGATCTAAAAGTACACCAAGTTCTAATTTAATTAATGTTAAATATTAAATAATTTAAGTAGAGTAATATCGAAGAACCTCAAAATTATCAGATAAATCTGTTATTAGGGTGATTCTCTGTTAAAAGCTCCTTTTTAGCACCCAAAATGTCCCCTACCTAAATTTAAGAAAAAATGATGTACATTCAAGTGTTGTTATAAACTATGAAATAAATTAATGATTTAAAAAGTGTGGGCACTGGATTTTAAGCGTTTTTGAGAATTTGGACTTGATACGGAAATGACGCCTTCGATACGGAAATGATAATGTACCAGTACAAACATTTTACTTTTAAAATATTGCTTTTAAAATATTCCTTGTAACAAGGGCCGTGTGATTCAGGATGCATTTAAAAGACTTACGGTATTACAGGAATTTATTTAAAATTATTAAAATCTAAATTAAATCAATTTACGGAAATGATTGTGTGGTACGGAAATGACATTTAACTAGTAAAGATAAATAATTTGTTACGTTTTCGCTTCCCCAGCATCTATCTCAGTTGTAAGGTTTGGAATTGCCTTTTAGGGGTTTTAAATACTGATGTATCAAACCGAGTTAACTCGAGTTAACATTTAACTAACTCGATTTGCAACTCGAGTTGAAGAAATTTGTTTCATAATTCGCGAATACATTCCATGCGTTGTTTTTCTAAATCGAGTTGGCTAACTCGGTTTGAAGCGAAAATTGATGAATACTTCTAAAGCGTTATTTTTTAATAATTCGGTTCGGTTTGTTTTGAGTTGATTCGTTAGGGTTACTGTGTGTATCAATAATCAAATAAAAACTAAGCAATTCAAATGGTTACCAATTCAAGTTTAATCTTTAACGCCAAAAATGAGCTGGACTTTGAATATATGTATAAATGCATATTGTATATAGGTATGTGATGTACATAATATAAAGACATGTTTTTTTGTGCACTTATCGTAGACATCCTTCAAAGAAAATTTTACAGTTTATGGCTTGACAGATGGACAACAAACTATATTTTGACGTCTAATATATATTTCTTTTCAAACGTCACCCTTAAGCCTTCAAATCGCTTGTTTCTTGTTTGATTTTCACACGAAAAAATCTGATTTTTCATAGGGTTTTTAATCCCTCAAAATCGTAACAATCCTTCAATAGAATTTGACAGTTTATGGCTTGGCAGATGGGCAAAAAACTAAGTTTTGACGTCTTATATATAATTTGTTTCAAATGTCACCCTAAATCCTTCAAATCGCTTGTTTAAAAAAATTCGGATTTTCATAGGAAAAATTCTGATTTTTCAGAGGGTTTTAAATCCATCAAAACCGTAGCCATCCTTCAATGAAATTTGACAGTTTATGGCATAAATATAAAGACATGTTTTTTTGTCCACTTATCGTAGACATCCTTCAATGAAATTTGACAGTTTATGGCTTCACAGATGGACAACAAACTATATTTTGATGTCTTATATATATTTCGTTTCAAATGTCACCCTAAAGACTTCAAATCGCTTGTTTAAAAAAAAATCGGATTTTCATAGGAAAATTTCTGGTTTTTTAGAGGTTTTTTAATCCATCGTCATCGTAGCCATCCTCCAATGGACTTTTATAGTTTGTAGTTTGACAGATAGTGGAAGAACTATATTCTTATGCGGGTAATTTATTTCGTTCCAAATGTCAACCAATTGGCATCAAATCACTTTTTTCTGGAGCGTTAAAAAAAACTACGAAATTTTCAGATTTTTCTAGAGGTTTTTTAATCCATCGTCATCGTAGCCATCCTTCAATGGAGTTTGTAGTTTTACAGATGGTGAAAGAACTATATTTTTAGGCAAGTAATCTATTTCGTTAAGGCCAATTGGCCTCAAATCACTTTCTGGTGAAGCAGTAAAAACCGTGAACATTTCTGATCGGCTTTTATATTTTATTAGTCCATTATTCCATCAATCAACTTGCAACTCGGTTAAGTTTTATAAAACGATTTTTTTAAACCAAATAACAAACCGTATACGTTTAGCCCGAGTCGATTCCGAAACAAAAACCGAGTTGATTAAACCGAATGCTATTAGTAGATATTTTGTAATTCATCCCTCTTACAAACCGATTCGAGTTGTCTTTCGGTTCAGGCAAAATCTTACTTGAGTTTGAAAAGAATTTAAACCGAATCAACTCGGTCAAATCAAACCGAGTAGTCTTTCGGTTCGGGAAAAATCTAACTCGAGTTAAAAAAAAAATCAAACCGAGTCAACTCGAGTTGTGCTTGTGGGTTAGCAATCGAGTTGACACATCACTAGTTTAAAATGCTTGCACAAAAATTTTAATGATTTGCAATATATTCATGATTTGTTTAAGAAAAAAAACATCTAAAGTCATTTCCGTAACCATTTTCTCATCGCCGTAACCCAATAAAGGCGACTGAAATGACGAAAATCTATGTTTTTCAACTTTTTAAACAAGAAAAATAGAAGGTATGTTTTTTTTTAATTTTATATAACTAACTGCAACATAACTTCACAAGACTGTTGTAAAATATTTTTTTTACTATCACTTACTAAAATTATATGCACCTACGGAAATGAAGAAATTGATGAAACACGTGACAAATACAATCACTTACTTTAAAATTACATAAAAAACTGATGTCTCACCCATTTAATTGAATATATTTCAAAGAAAGCATGAATGAGTTTCTTCATTTTGTCTAAATCCTATAAACTGACAGCCTATAATTTGAATTTATAAGCATTTAACATTTTTTTTACGGAAATGATGCAAATACATGGAGATACATGTTTGAAAGTTTGTAAGTTAATTGTTATTGTTTCAAATAAATAAATTAAATTTTAAGGGATGTTATATTTAACTACATATTCTTAATCCTGGAACTCAGTAAAATTAAAATGTATGCATTTAAAAACAAACAAAAAATCCATTTTTCCGCGCTGAAACAAGGAGGAGACACCCGACGGCAATGACATTTGGACCATAAAATCAATTATTTTCTTAATACGTATCTGCAAATATTTAAAATTTTGAAGTGGACCAGTTAGAAACGTTGCTTGCACTGTCGGGGCCACGAAAAGGAGCTTTTAGTGGAGAATCACCCATTTAATGATTACTGACTTAAATTGAGTGGTTTACTTGGCAAGTTTTCTCTTATTACCTAATTGCTCAATTTTGAAACGAAAACTTGACTAGGGGCGAGTACGTAATCGCAGAAATATGCGGCAGATCTGCCGCATGCCTGCTTAGCTTCTGCGTATCGATTTTATTTTTCTTCTGCCCGCAGAAAGCAATCAGGAGGCAGTTTTTTAATAAATTTGTGTTCGTAAACATCGCAGTGCAGAAAATTATTTATATAAAATCCGATTATCAAAAAATGGCGATTCTAGGGCTTTTGGGTGACATTTGGAAAGAAACATTCGTTGATAGATAGACAAATATCCTGATGATTTATGTACTTCGAAGCCATTTCATTTATAGGGTAGGTCAATCACAAGATTCTTTTAAAAAATGCAATAAAGTGAACAAAATTTAATTTTGTCCATGTATTATGGCTTTAATACTAACAACAAACATTCCCATTAATTATGGAACCCAACGTAGTTCAAGTGGCTGCCTCGGCTGGCTTCGCAGCAGCGAATTCGGTCACTCCAATTTTCCAAAATATTGGTTGATGGTTGATTGCTTGTATGATATGGCCTTAAGTTCTTGAATCAATTCCTGATTGCTGGCATAACATCTCCTTTACGTTTCCCAACAAAAAATAAGGTCAAAGGGGTCAAATCGCAGCTCCGATGCGGCCAATTGACATTGAAAACACGATTTTGGAATTTGGTGCGCAAAAAATCGATTGTGGTAAGGGCTGTGTGGCATGGCGCACTATATCCTGCATGAACCATGGGTCCAAATCCATGTCTTTAATGTTAGTAAAAAAAGTCGGTCAACATGGTTCTGTAACGACCATTGTTGACCGAAACGTTGTTCCCAGCCTCGTTTTCGAAGAAAAATGGTCCAATGATGCCACCATTCCACAATCCGCACCAAAATGTTGCTCTCTATGGATGCTTTGGTTCTCGACAGTAACGTGTGTGGGTTTTCCGAGCCCAAGATGTGGCAACTTTGTTTGAAAATGTGCTTCTTCAGAAAAGACGATTTTCCCATGGCACTCACTTTGGAAATAAGTTTTCAATATTTCCCAATGTTATCACGCGTGAAGCGACTTGGAGGTATACTGACTTCCCTTCAAGATTTTGTTTGGAAACAGCTGTCAGTGTAAAAATAACATATGATTCAAAAATCAACCCCTAGATGGCCACCCTTTACATGTTTTCCTGTTTTAATTTTTTTTTTTCTGCACAAACTGCCCGACGCCGATTTGATTTTTGCGTACTTTTGATGATTATAAACGTAATTTGGCTTGCAGGCCTGCTGAAGTCAGATTTCAATTTTTGTTTACGAACACAAACCTTGCAGATCTAAGTTAGTCAGACGATTACGAATTCGCTCTAGCCAACCAAGATAATTGAGATATTCTTGACTTAAAATATTTGATACTCAGAACTTGGTGTGGTTTTAGTTTTTAGATCTCACTTCTTTTTACTGCTGGCTTGTTACACAAAGGTTTTTGTATATAGAAGAACTTGGATACATTTTTAACATATATGTTTTTGGTGTTTTTTCTATATTTTAGTAATGAACATTTTTAGGGCTGGCCACGAGACGAGACTCTGCGAGACTTTTGTAAGTCTCGTCTCGGTCTCGTTAAAATGGAAAATTTTCAGTCTCGTCTCGGTCTCGTGTCGGTCTCGTATATTTAAGTCTCGTCTCGGTCTCGTCTGCGAAAAATACGATTTTCGGCCAACTTGTTGATTATTGGAAGGAAATATTTTCGATTATTTAGTTTGAATACGTAGAGAAGAAAATAAATATTTCACTGAAATTGGGTTTTTTAATTTATTAGATTCTCTGTAAATTTTGGTCAAAATATACAATCTCGTCTCGGTTGCTCAAAAGCCAGTCTCGTATCGTCTCGTCTCGTGGCCAGCCCTAAACATTTTTATTTTTACTTTGGCATTACCGCATTTGTTTGTTTGTGCGTGCTAATGTACATTGTCGAGTTAGAGTTTACACGGTTGGACCATTTTTGCATCAAATTTCTTTGAATTATATTTAGGTATCTGATTCCCCAGAGGAGAAATTGAAATTTTGGCATAAATTCATAGTTATCAATTTGAACTCTTAAAATAAAGTGTTTTAATAACCCTCTCTCGGCAGTAGAAATAGAAACATACATGCAACAGTCAACAAGATAATGCTTGTATCGGCCTTTTGCGCAGGGGGCAAACAAACACTATAAACTGACATAATTCCACTGACAATTATGCTTCCATTAGACTTTCGTACACATAATAGCTTGTTTCAGACATTTGTAAGCAGGCCCTTCAAGAGCTCTTGGCAGTGCTTCCTTGTGAAAGCTTTTTCTTTGCTTTCATTTCACATGCCTCTCAGAACTAATTTCTGGGAAGCCTTACTAGAACTAGAACCAAATTGTAAATATTCAGGCTTGCAGAAAATTATAGATTCTACCTGTAATAGGTTTGTAGGAAGCTGTTTGAAAAAAATATAGCTTCGAAAATTTGTAACTTCGATGTCCAAACTAAATACAAGCCTTGTAGAAATAATAACTTATAGAAATTCAAAAAATTGGTCAACAAACATCATTTCTGTATAATGAGATAATGACATAAGATATTTGACGCATGGCATAAGTGATACAATACATTTTAAGTTAATATGTTATTTTTCAAAGGCATAAACAAAAAAAATCTTATATACACAAGCTAAATCGCATTGTTTGATAAATCTATAAAAAAAAACTTATGTACATCACAAACAAGCCACTGATAGTAATAAATTACATCAGTTAGTTAAAATTATATCTTTTTCCGTGCATTTTAAATGCATCTCACGACTAACCATTTATGGAAATAGCATGCCATAACGTTTTGAGTCTGAGTGTTAACAAGAAGTTGAAAACGATTTGTAATTATCATTTTGTGCATCAGCCGTCAGATCAGCGCGAATAGACAATCAGCATTCACCTACCTTACCTAGTATATCATCACATCACCATAGCGCGTCAACTTAGTAATCATCATCATCATCATCCGCGTCAACACCAATGCTTGACGTTTAGATTACTCTTACATGTCATGTTTTATGGTTGGAAGATTTTAACGTGTATAGGATAGCGTGAGTTTATACTATGTATAGGTACAAATAAAAGATTTGATTGGTGATAATCTTCGTTTTTTTTTTAACATTTGAATGCACAAATAAGTTAAAGAATGCAATCATGTTAGCATGTTAGTCAATTGAGCAATAATTAACTTTTTTCTAAGACTTTACATCATGGTCTTAAACAAAATTACAACTCATTTTTGTTTACTTATTTAATGAGAAAATCGTCTGAAAAATCTATCAAAAGACATAATACTTTATCATTGCTTGCATTATTCGAAGCCTTTTAAAATCATTTAAATTCCTTATGGAAAGCTTTTCGGTGCTCATGTTAACTCTAAATTACACCAGAGTTAATAAGAAGAAGTCAAAGTAAAACTTTGAAATAAATATTGTTGTTGTTTTTTGTTTAATTGGGCTTTATTGAATAAAATTCAATTGATAGTTTTTTATGCGACCTTTAGTCCAAATGCGTTTCGAGCCTGATAACAACAGCTGGCTATCAAAAGTTTTTACCTTTCTGTGTTTGAAATAGATGTTCTATTATGATATTCTCTGGATAAAAAATACAAGTGACTTCAACTCCAGAAATTATAATGCGTTTGGCCCAGGTAAGACAGTAGGCTCTTAATTTAGTCCGTCATATCCTAGCCAAGTATCTCCTTGCCGTGATTTTTATAAGAGTCGGCCAACATGGAGCTAAATGTTGTGTCTTCTGAAGGGGAGTTGAGGTCACTTGTACATTTTAATTGAATTATATGAACTCATTCACTCCGCTTAAAACAGAAGTAAGTTTGATATTTTAGTATTTTAATTTCTTCGTTTTCATTATTATTCCCTTTATAGTTCCTTTCAGGCTTCTGTTCGGGCTCTTTAACAAGACATCCTCTTTACCTTTTTGTTAAACTTCTGAACCTTATGGCAGTGATTACTTACCTACCTCTATTTCTTCAGGCTTCTTTTTTTCTCCTGATAAATCGGTGATGTTAATTTATTTTGTATGCTTTTCGGACTTGCGAGCGAGAACTTGTTTTTTTTTTTTTTTTGCATATGCATGCACTTGTCATCAAAATAGTGATTTCATTTTGCTGGTCGTGTAAAATTTAGCAAGTCTGAGGCGTTAATGTCCTGATGGATTTCTGATTGGTAAAAAAAATCATCCATATCCGAGGTTTGTTGTTGTTTCGGTACCAGTTTGTTTTTCCGTGGTAGGGAATTACCCCGACGCACAACCCCCGACCTGGAGGGCCAGACCCTTAGTATCACTCCAAAGGTAGGGAGCCGGATAAACCGCTCCTTATAGGCCTGAGCTACAAATATGTCGTAGTAGACCGTATAAGGTGTTCACTAAGTAGTTCAACCTAACTGGAACTGTAGCCGCCACCGCTGATGCCATCTGGAGAATTCTTCCGCTGCCGCCTGGATGAAAGGAGAAGTGCCTTAGTGGAAATATTCCCCCACTCTCTCGTTGGCTGTCCCCAACAGCTTTCCACAGGGATTAAAACCCCATCCCCAGCTGAGGTACTAGACACCCTATGTTCACCACTAGGAGGTGAGAGTAGGAGTTGGTAGACAGAGGATGTTTTGAGATGTTTTGCAAAAAGGTGATGCTCAGAAATGCACCAACTACAGAGAAATTAGTCTCCTAAACGACACTTACAAAATCTTTTCGGCTATCCTGTGTGGCCACTTAAAACCTTTTTTTAACGATCTGATCGGCCCCTATCAGGGTGGGCTTAGGCCAGGCAAGTCAACCGACGCGTCGATCGAATTCCAGATCGATACACACCACCTATTTATCGATTTTAAAGTCGCGTATGATAGCGTGAAAAGGGACGAATTATATAGGATTATATGTATAATGAACCATGTATGATGACGATGGAGAAATCTCGCTGCTCCATCAAAATCGGTAAGAACACCACCGATTCCTTTGATGTTGAGAAAGGTCTGAGGCAAGGCGACGCGTTATCATGCAACCTATTTAACATCAATTAAAGCAATTTTACGCAACGCACACGTCAACACCAGCGCCAGCGGTACAATCTATCAAAAGTCCTTTCAATTGCTTGCGTATGCAGACGACATAGACATTGTTGGCAGAACGAAGCGAGCTGTGACAGGCTCATTTGCGAGCATTGAATAGGAGGCAGCTAGAATGGGATTTGCGGTTAATGAGGACAAGACGAAGCATATGCTGTCATCAGAAAGGAATCTTCATCGACTCGGACAAAATATAACGATGGACAGTTGTAACTTCGAAATTGTCAATAGGGCTGGCCACGAGATGAGAAAAGTCTCGATCTCGGTCTCGCACGACAAGACCGAGACGAGACTACCTTTAAAGCAATCGAGACGAGACTGAGATGAGACCGAGACGAGACCGTATATTTGGACCGAAATTAACAGAAAATCAAATAAATTAAAAAAATCCAATCAGTTACAAATTTATTTTCTTCTGCACATATTCAAACTATAATCGAAAATATTTCGTTCCAATAATCAACAGGTTGTCCGGAAATCTTATTTTTCTGCGACGAGACCGAGACGAGACTTAATTATACGAGACCGACACGAGACCGAGACGAGACTGAAAATTTTGGATTTTAACGAGACCGAGACGAGACTTACAAAAGTCTCGGAGAGTCTCGTCTCGTGACCAGCCCTAATTGTCAAGGACTTTGTCTACCTGGGCTCCACTATAACCTCGCAAAATGACATCAGTGCAGATATCAAACGCAGAATTACTCTTGCTAACCGCTGTTTCTTCGGGCTACGAAGGCATTTAAGTAGTAAGGCCACTCTCAGAAAACTAAGGAGACTTTATACAAGACCCTTACCATCCCAGCCCTGCTCTATGGGGCAGAAGCATGGACATTGCAAAAATCGGATAAAGGTCCGGTAAGGTGCTTTGAGAGGAAGATTCTTTGTGTGATTTTCGGTCCGTGATTTTCGGTCCGGCGTGAAGGAGTGTCGAAGAGAAGATTCAACGAATTTCTACGGGCTATACAGCGACATCGATCTGATCAAAGCTGAAAATACAGCTGCTGATATCGCTGGGGCACGTGGAGCGTATGGATAGCAACGCACCTGCCCGACGAGTCTTCGAATCTAACCCCGATGGTGTACGCAGCAGGGGAAGAACCCATAACAGCTGGCGCGCACAAGTGGAGAACGATTTCAAACAACTTGGTGTACGCAACTGGAAGCGGCTAGCAAGGGACAGAACTGGCTGGAAGTGCTTGTTGTTTGAGGTTGTAGTCCATCATGGGATGTGATAATAAGTAAGTTTCAATTCTTAGTGATGGCAGAGAACAAAACACAAAGTGGTTATTAGAAAGTGTATCTGTTATCACACCTTTCAAAGTTCCATTATTGTGAGCTTAGGCCCCTCGAAACATTATTGCACTACAGGCATTCATCGTCGTAGCACCATCGATTTTCTTGAATGGTGATAATATCTATACTTAAAATCAGTCTTGGCCTCCTCCTATTGTATTTAGGGACTTGACATTCCACTCACACATACACCATCCGTATACTTGGCTTGGTGACCGGAATATATGAGAGTCCAACGGTTTTACCAACGCCCAACTTGGAGGACTACACCCTTAGTATACCTCAAAAACTGAAAACCAAATAAACGGTTCCTGTTAAGAACTACTTACTCCTACTTTTGCGAATGTCCCTTCCGCTACTTAAGATTCAAAAATCTTTATTCTGGTTCAAAATCTAGTGTCCTTACCACATATTAAGAAAATATTAAAGTAACTCCATTAAAAGTACCTAATACCTACACTTAAAACCGAAGTACTTTAAATATTTTAATATTTAAATTTCTTCATCTTTGTTATTATTAAAGTAGCTCGAAACTTAGCAAAAAATATTACTACTTCGAACCTTTTACAAATTTTTAACTTTTTGTTTTTATTTCAGGACACTTCCCTACAAAAAATCCCAATTTAATTAATAGTTCAAAACAAATCAAGAATAATAAAATAACTCAAGAAGACTGAATACGAAGCACAGAGCTAACTTTTTTCTTTAAATTATCAATGGAGATGCGATCATATTTAGTGACATCAAGCGCTCTCTTTCTCTATTGTTTTCTAAAACGTCAATTATCTCAAGACCACTTCTGTAAAGGAGAAAATGTTGTTAGCAATGCGTCGTGAATCTGATCATCAAAATAGTGGCATTCTCCATCATCAAAATCCAATACAAGACGATCGTCAAGAACAACAACAACAACTAGGCCATATTAGTGCAACAACACCAGCATTAACTTCATCTTCAACAGGAACTAATTTCCAATCAACTTCTGAATGCAATCTTCCGCCAACGTCTACAGCGTCACAGCTTACAGTTCCACAATACGGTTTTTATAGTAATCCAAGTTCCAGTGGAAGTTATTTGCATTCACATCATCTTTCACAACTTCCACTACCGCCACCACCACCACCGCCACCACTCACGAGTACAGGTCGTACGGGTCTTCCTCATTCATCAGGCAGTGGACTCGACGAATACGTGGATATTCTTCAAGTTCAACAACTTCTTCTCGATTCTTCATCGGCAAATTCAAGCGGAACTTCAACTTCGTCAACAACTATTTCCAATTCACAATATCTTCCGAAGCCACTTCCAAGACCTAGAATTAACTTACAGAAGGCTTCCGAGTACGCTGCACAAATTCAAGGTATTTTTCAAAAAAAAAAAAAATAATCCCCAAATTGTATTTTATTAATTAACATTTTTAATTTAAATAAAATAACTATTGTCCTTTATGACATTTGATTTTGTCTCCTCTTGTTCCAAATTGACATTTTAGCTGAATCCCCTTCATCTCGTCGAGTATTGTTAGACTATCCTAGTCCTTATTTATATGGGAACCATTATCACACCTCACCGAATGAAGATCTCGTTGCCCTTTGGTTTGGCAGCAATGGATCAGGTGCGTTTTATTATTCACTTTATATTGGACTAACCATCTATACTAACATCAAACTTCGGTTCAATTTTCATCAAATTCTTCAATAAAATAAAATGGGCAGGGCTATTGTATACAACCTTAAAAAACATGAAGTTTGTAGGTCAGAAAATTTAAATATCCAGAATGAAGCGAGCATCAAATTTTCTACTCTGAAATAACATACATACATACAACTTACATACCTATCTTCATTTTAGAACGTTCACTTCAGCAGGCGAATAAAAGTTTTTACCCTCAACATTTGATAGCAAACCTGGGCCCATATCACATAAGACTAAAACGTTTGTTTGATTGAACGATCGTCGTTTCGACTATTGCTCTCTCTATATATTTTCCTATATGTGTGTTTACAGACAGCTATAGTCAAAACGACGCACGTGAAGATCAATCGAACAATCGTTTTAGTCTAACGCGATCTGAAGAAATTTGTCTGATTCCTATAGTGACCAATAACAAAAAAAACTAGCACTCTTATTAAAAAACCCAAATCAAACACGAATTAAATTAAATAAGTGAGTTAAGTGCAAAATCTTAAAAAAAATGGAGGCTATTGATGTTAATTAATTAAAAGGGCAACTGACAAAAAAAAAAATGTCTGGAGTTTCATCGATTAATAAGATTTTCGTTAAAATTTGATACTATCTAACGGAGCAGTTAATTTTTGATGACTAAGTACTTTTAATTTGTGAACTAGAAGTTAATTAAAGATTTTTTTATTAATATGGTGGTTAATATTTATTACTTGGCTCCGAAACAAAGTTCTTTGGAGTGATTTCTTTCAGTTTCCGCCATTTTTCCTAAAGTATTGATTTCAAATAGAAAGATCGTTATTAAAAAAACCCACAACGCGGAATCTCATAGATCGAACATTTGGCGTTATAAAACGAAATTTCCCAGTTTTATCTATGGGCGGGCATGCGACTTAAACAGACAGCAACAAAATTAATAATGATTGCCTGCATAATATTTCAATCGATGAAAAATAAAATGTACCGCGAACTGAACTGGAAGGATTTTACGAAATGGGCTGCGACGGAAATTCCGAATGTTAACATAGCTGGACGAAATGATCAAAATAATGCACGTGATTTTTAACTTAACAATTACTTCCAAAAGTAGTAGCCCGTAGCGTAATGGTTAGTGCGTTCGACTGTCACGCTGGAGGTCTGGGATCGCTTCCCAGCCTCGTCCACCTAAAAACTAAAAAGTTTTTTTTTTCAGGGCTACTGCCTCTTGCGTGGAATTGACAAATCCTCCAAGAGTATCACTTGTCAGGAATAAGTGCTTCTCGTCTAGCCGTTCGGATTCGACATAAAATTGTAGGTCCCTTCCATTTCTGCCGAAAGGCGCACACAGGAATGGTTGCGAGTTGTTAGTCCCTAGACAGACAGACAGACGGACAGACAGACGGACAAACAGACAGAATTGCGAGACCCACTTTTTTCACGTTCTCTATAATCGTTATTTTAGGGAAAATTATTATCTCGATTTTTTTTTTGCCACGAATCCTAAACTTGCCCTACGTATATCGCAAGTAAAAAATAGATACCACGCCTGTAAGTCAAGTTGACACACTACTGCAACAAGGAATAAACCAATGTACTGTGGCCCGTCAGCTCGGTCCTAGCTAATCTCGGAGGTTAGTTAAAGGCCAGGATCCGTGTGCTACCGTATGTTATGACTGATTCATCATGACAGCGTTTCTCCGAAATCGTGCTTTGACTAGCGTTGACGTCCAACAATAGGAGATAGGTTTGGGCCAGCAATCAGCATTTCAAAAGCTAAAAATTCTGGCAAAATTGAAAATCTCATTTTTTTAGATTTTGTCCGCCAGCTTCAGCGGACCGGAAGTGCACTTTTTAAACTTAAAATTCAAATACAAAATTACTTTTTAGGTAACGAATTAACATTTAAAAAGCTACAATTGTGGACATCAAAACAATTGTTTTTTTCGAATGTTCATCCGCTAACTTCAGACTTATTTTAGCAGAAATTTTAATATTTAAAAAACCTATTATAGGTACAGAATTTTTTGTTAGAACTTAAGAGCATTAAAAAAGCTACAAATTTGGGTACCAATTTTACTTCAAAATTCTTATTATTTTGGATTTAGTCCGCTAACTTCAGACTTATTTTAGCGGAATTTTCAATAACTAAAAAACTAAGTGAGCTACAAATTTTTGGATTGAGGAACAAAAATTTTTTGGCGGTGCGTTATAAGCAACAATTAGGTAATAATAATTATTTTCGGTACATAACGTACCTTATGAAATTATGAAATTTTTATGAGGTGATTCTTTTGGAGATTGGTGGGTGTTAGCAAAGAAACCAAGCCAAGGAAAGTTTGGAAGTGTTTTTTAATGACGTTACACATTACACAACTCATTGCGAACGGTCTCGTTATTTTTATACAAAACACAAGTTTTTTTTCATCAAGTTCTTGTCCTTTATATTGTAAATACCCTGAAATCGAAGTGTAACCTTTACCGCAAACTTTTTCTACTTTACAGTCTATTTTAGATAATCACCTACCTCACGCACCTTTACAAAGAAAACAGACATCCTTTCTTATATGACCAATTTATTTTTCTTGTTTTGATTTAACATTATCTTTTGGTTTGGATGTGTCTTATGCAAATTACCCTTTATTTACACATAGATATGTAATAAGAGTTAATTCCTAATGTCACCGGAAATCACTAACTGTCAAAACAATAAATACTTATAGTCTTTCTCATAACAAAATCTTACATCCTAAGTAATGATTACATCACTTTTCAGGAAGTATAACATAATCTTTGTGCTGTAATTTTGTCAAAAGGAATTGAACTTACATAAACTCAAATTAACTTGATTTTAACATCTGGATGAATATTGTTATGTTTTATTGTTTTTAGAAATGTAGGTATAAAATTTATGTTAAAAATATATTTTTTTTTTTTTTAAGAAAGTAATTCCTAGAAATTCTGTTACCGCACTACATCCTGTATCATTTTATTACATTTTAATAGAAAATAGATTCTATAATATACATACCTGAACTTTTTGTTTTTATAATAAATTTTATATAATATCGCAAATGTAAGTTCTGATTGCAAAATAGATTATATAGGAAACCACAACTTGAAAGTCAAAAACAGATATTTCTTAAATAATACTAATCGGTTAGGGGCTCAACCCTCCTTATGAAACCTATACTTTTTGTTCGTATTAAATTTTATTTATTTATAGAAATTCGTCTGCTTTCATATATGGAGTATTAAAATAATTAAAACGGTGTTTCTATTCAGTAATCGGCATTAATCTTCTCATTTCCTACAAATTAAGAAAGTTTTGCGCTTCGTCTGCTTCGGAGTTCCAGTTTATGCACGCTGTAATATTTCCATGGTGCTGATCTTGCGTAGAAAGAAGTCGAACTATACATGCCCGGTAAGGAACTGGGAGACAAGGAAGTTCTATTCAGTGGTTATACTCACTGACTGACTATCAATCATTTCGCTCCAACAACGGTCCTTACACTTTTTCCTTCGTAAGCTCCTTTGCCTCTCCAGTTGCTGCTTTCAACTTAATGTCTTCATTTTTTTCGTAAATGACCTTTAGAGCTAGAAGGTCAATTGGAGTCACTCATGGGACTCTAAGGCCAGCTGGTTCAGAAACCGTTCAGTAGAGTTTGGGGTACTGAAGTGCATCTGACCAAACCACATATACCTACGTAAAAGACAATGGCTTATCAGCAGTCCTCAGGTGCTGAGCGTAGAATCGACTGCCCACATTCAACCCCCGTCAGTCGATGGTATGTTTATTTTGATACTCGTTCCTCTGTAAAGTTTATTTGTTGTCAGAAAGTTAACTTTGTATTGTGAGTTAGCCCGAAATAGTTTACAGAGACTTTTCTACTTATGACTCAGAGGTTAGAACTCATTAAGAAGTCGATTAATGTCGGGTTCCTCTTCCATCGTAAAAAACTATCTCGATTTTTTCTCCAACCAAGCTGATCAATCAATTCATCAGTTTGAAATTTGACTTGTTTCATTATTTGTGAACTTTCGATGTATTTTGTCGTTATCACAGCGACAATGCTGTATGCATAGAAATGCTTCCAAAAAATTATATCATACAGCATATCTACTGTATGAAGTATGCCATTTAGGCATATCAATCTCTGTACAGTTCCGGAGTTATGTCATTTCCTTTCTGCGTGTTCAGTCTTCATTGGTCTCAAAGATCAAACTCCCGGTCGTTGAGATAAATATTAGTAGGTTATGTGAGATAATGAAAGCTTATTTTTTTTAGTGTACCTATATTCAGAAGAATTGTAAATAGGCTTAAAGCATTTCTAACATCCAAAATTGCATTCAGCTGTGGATTCCCTGTGACATAGACATTGTCGGCAGAACGAAGCGAGCTGTGGCAGGGGCATTTGCGAGCATTGAATCGGAGGCGGCTAAAATGGGATTGGCGGTTAATGAGGACAAGACGAATTATATGCTGTCATCTAGAGAGGAATCTCAACATCGTCGACTCGGGCAAAATATCACGATGGACAGATATAACTTCGAAGTTGTCAAGGACTTTGTCTACCTGGGCTCCACTATTACATCGCAGAATGACATCAGTGCAGAGATCAAGCGAAGAATTACTCTTGCCAACCGCTGTTTCTTCGGTCTAAGAAGGCATTTAAGTAGTAAGGCCCTCTCTCAGAGAACCAAGGAGACTTTATACAAGACCCTAATCATCCCGGTCCTGCTTTATGGGTCAGAAGCATGGACACTGAAAGATGCGGATAAAAATCTGCTAGGGTGCTTTGAGAGGAAGATTCTTCGTGTGATTTTCGGTCCGGTGTGTATCGAAGGAGTATGAAGGAGAACATTCAACGACGAGCTATACGGGCTATACAGCGACGTTGACCTGGTCAAAAAGCTGAAAATACAGCGGCTGAGATGGCTGGGGCACGTGGAGCGTATGGACAGCAACGCACCTGCCCGACGAGTCTTCGAATCCAACCCCGATGGGGTACGCAGCAGAGGAAGAACCCGTAACAGGTGGCGCAATCAAGTGAATGACGACATTAAAGCACTCGGTGTGCGCAACTGGAAGCGGCTAGCTAGGGACAGAGCTGGCTGGAGGGGCTTGTTAGTTGAGGCCGAAGCCCATCCTGGGCTGTGAGCGCCTTCAAAAGTAAGTAAGTGTGGAGTTAGGCAATTTTATTAGTCTTTACCATTTCTTACTTTAATTAGATCCTTAACCCATTTGTGGGGATTAGGGAGTCAACTACCACTACATGGATATCTTGGTTTGTGTTTGGAATGATATGGATATTAAAGATGTTCCCACCTTTTTCAAGCATCTCAAACTCCTTCCCGACTACTCCCTGATAAATTCTCCTCAAACAACAAGCTCTTCTGCCAACTTGAGTAAAATTAGTGATATGTTGTAGATTATGTTATTAGTGTTATGCCAGTTGCTTCTAAGAACAACGATGTTTTTGGCATAATCTTCGATGGGGTTCTTTGTTAAAGACAGCAGTCCACCCAAAAATCCTAAGAATGTTTAGAAGACTAGATAAATTCTGAAGATGTTTCCAAAAATTCTAATCAATACAAAGAAGCCTTTTTGTGACAGATGTGTTCACTTTTAGTAGTAGTAGTAGTAGGGACTCTACGTCATAGCTTAGTTTTCACAATGTAGATGTAACTCCTCCAAACTCTTGGCACTACCAAAAGCAACTTCTATTTTACCAAATCTAAAGTTTATATCGGCATCCATAATACCGTCGTTGTCTAATACCCTTTACAGAAATCTCTTCACTGATTTACACTGCTGTGCCAAAACAGCCAGAATTTCCAGAAATGTTCAGAATCTTCGTTTTCTAGAGTTAATCCTTCTCCAGTTCAACTTCACTCCTTTAATTTTGTGATTTTGCACCATTTTTAGTGATAAATTCATGTTGTTGTTTTAAATTAAAACCCACGCCTCTTTCCTCCCCAGATACCGCACGCGCTGGGGTCCAATTTCACCGAGCACGACGGCAATTACGATTGCAAGTCGTATCGGCACTTAAATTAATTATTTGATGTTAAGTTAATAAATTAAATGAAAATAGTTGCTTTGCTATGTTGACCATAACACAGCAACTTGCCTTACATGCGCGAGTTACATACCTCAGACGACACATGCCTCAACCCAGGTCATCGGCACCAACGGCACCAACAACCATCATCAGCAGTTTCCCACAATTAATTTATAAAAGCATTTCATAAGATCTTATTTCATTTTATTTCATATTTGCAATTCTATTTCACATTTTCCTTAAACGTATTTCTGTTTGTAAAATAGCCGATTCATCATTTGATTGATATAAAAATTGTAATGCATAGCATAAGAGTTTGAGTTTGATAATAAACACAGCACTGAGCTGTTCATAAAACAAAGGTTGATTTTTTTTATTAAGCGCTACACTTCCTACCTTAACTGGCGCAGTCGAACGGAACGAGTTAAGATTATATCGACGGTTAATCGGAAAATCCAACTCGTAAAAGAACTCTAATATAATACAAGTGTATACGGAAGAAAAATTCGAAGGTTCATCGGAAAAATATACCATAGCTAAAAAAAAAAAAAAAAAAAATATAGTCAATCTTTCAACAGTTCAGTGCAAGTGATAAAAACACTGTCGAAGGCAAATCGAAATAAGTGTGACGGGATAACTTTTTTGAGAGCAAATCGAGATAATAAACACTAATATACGAGGAAAATTTTTTTTTTCTCCGAGAGTGAATCTAAAACGTCAACGAGATAAAAGATAATATTTTTTTTTTCGGGAGCAAACCGAATATTGTGAAAATAATATCAGTGCGATACATAGACACTCATCGAGACATCTAAAAGTGCAAACAAAAACCTGGAGGAGCAGCTCAACAGTATGAACAATAAGAAATTTTATATCACGTAAGTCGAAACAACGAATTTCATCCCATGCTCCCATTTAAAATCCCAAAAATTAAAAATAATCCTTATCCACCTCAAAGGAAAAAGTTAGTCAACTCCAATAATTTAAGCATAGGAATAAATAAAGAATTTAACTTTGAAAATATAAATTTAAATATTGAAAAATCTGAAAGAGATAATTTAACTAAAAACATTAGCAAGCATTTAGATAGTGATAGTGAAACTTATTTAGAAAGTAGAATTAATCTAAACATAAAGAGAACTATAATGTTGAATGGTCAACAAGAAGACCCAGCAGCAGCAGCAGCCGCTGCAGCAGCAGCAGCCGTCGCTGCATCAGCAGCAATAGAACTCATGAACTCACTTAGAGTTCCAGAGATAGTCAAGGACATTCCAACCTTCGATGGAAATCCAAGACTTCTCTTCGATTTTATTAAAAACGTTGAAGAGATATTATCTCTTCTCGAGGGTATCGATGGCACAAATTTGTGCAGGGTCATACTCCGAGCCATAAGGAATAAAATCGTTGGCCCAGCCAACGAAGTCCTCAACGTGTACGGGACAACGTTATCTTGGGTCTCTATTAAAACGAACCTCATAAATCACTATTCGGACAAACGGAACGAAACGTCGCTCATACGCGACCTTCACAATTTAAAACAAAATAGCAAGACCTTAGAAAATTTTTTCAGCGAAGTTATGGAAATACAAGCATCCATGAATAATCATATACAGATACATGAAAAAGAACTCAACGTGATAATTGCAAAAAATAAACTATACCAAGAAATGTGTTTAAATACCTTCCTTGCAGGACTTAGAGAACCTCTTGGTTCCACAGTGAGGGCAATGAAACCTTCAACCCTATCAGAAGCCTTTGCTTATTGCACAAAGGAACAGAACATTTCATATATGAAACACGAACCATTATATTTCCAACAACAAAAGAAATTTGTGCCCCCCGTTTACCAATTCAATCCACAACCTCAAGTCTTTCTCAGAAAACCACAGACACCAAACCACACCGTTAACTTCAACTCACGTTATAGACCAGGGCAACAAATGTATAATTCTCTTAACCCTTTTAACCCACAAACAAGACAAAATCAACATCACTTAAATCCTATACCAGGACAAGGTAACCACCATTTTAACAGACCTTTTAAAACGAACCCCGGCTCTGGCCAATTCTCACATAGACAACATATAGCTCCACAAGAACCTATGGAGGCAAGTACCACGTACTCCAAACTCCAATCCCCAACACAACACAGTTTAGGTCTACAAAACACCAGAACACCCAGCAACTTTTTCAAACAAGCAGGTCCTTCTAGAGAACTGCATAACATCGACATAGAACACCCAGGTACTTCAATACATCCTGAATATGGGAACCCGTACGAGCCCTTTGACAACCTGGACCTGGAGATCGAAAACCCATACCAAAATCTGGACAGGTATTATAACGAACAGTTTCAACAAGACCTCGAGACGTTCCAAGAAATTAACCACCCAGAAGATACCGAAAATTTTCACGAACCAGCCTCTGGGAACCAATCGGATATATAAACATCAATAAACATGGAAATATTTTACCATATGTAAATATTTCTTCACCTTTTGGAAGACCACTCAGATTCCTAATAGATACCGGTGCGTCTTCATCTTTCATTAATCCTGAGTTTGCAGACCCTCAACTTCAAATCCCCATCAATAATACAGTTATAAAAACAATTTTTAAAGAACACACAATAAATAGAGCGATAACATTTAACTCTTTTTCAGAATTCCAAACACATGGTACATTTAGATTCTTAATATTCAAATTCCATGGATACTTCGATGGCCTTATCGGTTTAGACATTTTGACACAAATTAAAGCAAAAATAGACTTGGAAAAACGAAAATTGATAACAGAAAATTCCAGTATTTCTCTACTCTTTAAACCAAATTCTACATCATCGCAATACATTATTCCCCCATACTCAAAAATGATATGTCGCCTCCCAGTAAGCATACGAAATGGTGATATTTTCATAAGACCAACAGAAATCAAACCAGGCGTTTCCATTTCAGAGGGAATATATGTCGCTAAAGATTGGTATAGCATCCTTGAAGTAATTAATACTTCAAACCAAGAACAGACTATTTTTCTGGAGCGACCCATGAAAGTCTGTCCATATTCAAATACTGAATTTTGCGAGATTAATATAACAGAAACATACTCACAATCGCATGACAGGAAAATACCCGATACTGAAATAGTAAATTCATTAAAACTTAACCACCTGAACTCTGAAGAAAAGAGATCCATAATCAAATTGTGCAAACAATTTGAAGATATTTTTTTTCAAAAAACCCAACCTCTTACTTTCACTACCGCTGTCAAACATAAAATACCAACTAACGACGATGTCCCTATATATACCAGGTCATACAGATACCCATTTGTACATAAAATGGAAGTTCAAAAACAGATACAAGAACTACTCAGACAAGGAATAATTCGTCCAAGCCATTCGCCGTGGAGTTCCCCGGTATGGGTGGTTCCGAAAGGAAAAGATATACCCACGAAAAAGTGGCGCCTTGTCATTGATTTTCGTCGTCTAAATGAAAAGACAATTAGCGACAAATATCCACTCCCGAACATAACGGAGATCCTGGATAAATTAGGGAAATGCATGTATTTCTCCACTCTAGATTTAGCGAGTGGGTTTCACCAAATAGAGATGGACCCAAAAGATATACCTAAAACGGCATTTACAGTCGAAGGAGGTCACTTCGAGTTCGTACGAATGCCGTTCGGACTTAAAAATGCTCCATCCACTTTTCAACGAGTGATGGACCATGTACTAAGTGGTCTCGTGGGAAAAGTCTGTTTGGTATATTTAGATGACATAGTCATCTTTTCAACCTCTCTACAAGAACATCTTGAAAACTTGAAGAAAGTTTTTTTAAGATTACAAGAATTCAATTTTAAAGTGCAGCTAGAAAAAACTGAATTCCTTCACAAAGAAACAGCATTTCTTGGACATATAATTTCCAGGGACGGAGTAAAACCCAATCCCGACAAGATCAAAGCTGTAAAAAATTTCCCTATCCCAAAGACGCAAAAAGAAATAAAATCGTTTCTAGGCCTCCTTGGATACTACCGCAAGTTCATTAAGGACTTTGCAAGGCTAACAAAACCACTTACAGAGTGCTTGAAGAAAGGAAAATCAATAACACTCGACAAAAAGTACGTCACAGCTTTCGAGATGTGTAAAGATCTCTTGATTAACGACCCAATTCTTCAATACCCCGATTTCTCTCGACCGTTCGTACTAACTACGGATGCAAGTAACTACGCAATAGGTGCAGTCCTATCTCAAGGCACCATAGGTAGCGACAAACCAATCTGCTATGCTAGTAGAACCCTAACTGATTCGGAATGTGGTTACTCTACCATTGAAAAAGAGCTTTTAGCGATTGTTTGGGCAACGAAATATTTCCGCCCCTACCTGTTTGGTCACAAATTCAAAATCGTGACCGATCACAGACCATTGCAATGGATGATGAATCTTAAAGATCCGAATTCAAAACTAGTTAGATGGCGACTCAAGTTAGAAGAGTTCGACTATGAAATCGTTTACAAAAAAGGAACGTTAAACCTGAATGCTGATGCACTCAGCAGAATAAAAACCGAAAGTCAAAATGAGAAAATTGAATTAAATATAAACGAGGTTAACCACACAAATCCCAGTTCTAGTGGATCTACAATCCACTCTGCTCTTGAAAATATGAACGATCACATATATATATCTGAACGTCCCTTAAATGAATTTAGCATACAGCTCGTACTTAAGAAAACTGAAAGAGACAAACCAGTACAATTACAAATGCCATTTAAAAACAAACAAAGACGAACTTTAGAAAAACAATGTTTTTCAGAGAATGATATTATTACCATTTTCAAAAATTTTGTTCCTCCAAATAAATATTGCGCTATTTATACCGATGACGATACATTCAAGACCATCCAAAGTGTCTACTCAAATTACTTTTCAAATAACAAAGCCTTCAAAGTAATTCGTTGCACAGAAATATTAAAAGATATACTTGAGAACGATGATCAAGATAAACTGATAAACGATTACCATTTAAAAAACAACCACAGAGGCATAAACGAGACACTTCTTCACCTTAAGCGTGAATTCTTTTTCCCATTTATGAAAAACAAAATCACTACAGTTATAAATAACTGCGAACTGTGCCAGAAACTCAAATACGACAGGAAACCCCAAAAAATTGAATTTCGAATCCCAGAAAATCCTGAAAAACCTTTAGATATCGTACATATCGACATCTATAGTATTAATAATCAAAAAATCCTCACGATTATAGACAAATTCTCTAAATTCGCAGCAGCATACACAGTTCCAGTTAGAAATAGCCTAACAATAATAAAATCCCTTCTGCATTTTATGAGCCTCCACGGCATTCCAACCAAAATTATATCAGACCAAGGCGCAGAATTTACTTCTTCTATGTTCAAAGACTTCGTTAAACAATACAATATAAACCAACACATAACATCGCTTCAACAATCAAGTAGCAATTCTCCCGTTGAAAGACTCCACTCCACACTAACTGAAACATACAGAATCATTTTTACAAAACATAACGACCGAGATCATGACGACATACTCAATGAAACTATGATAACCTATAATAACTCTATACACTCTGATACGAAACTAACACCTTACGAACTTTTTTACGGTAGAACCTACAAATTTAAGAATATTAGCTATAGCAACGTGCATGACTATCTCAATAGACTAAATGAGTTTCAGGCAGAATTATTCCCATCCATTAAAAACAAAACAGGAAAACAGATACAAAAAAATTTAAGCAAATTAAATCAGAACAGGGAAAAACCATGTAGTATAAAGACAGGATCATTTATTTATAGAAAAGAAAATAGAAGAAATAAATTAACACCAAGATTCAGTAAACATAAAGTTAAAATTAATAGGGATATAACAGTCCTTACTACTAACAATCAAAAACTTCATAAATCAAAAATAAAAAGAAGACGTAAATTTCAGGTTCACAACTCTCACCCTTCTAATAACAATGACCACAGAACAGACGATCGAAGTACACGATCTGACGAATAATCATGGCCTCCTAACATTGAAACTGGGAACGGGCAGGATGATTAAGGCATACAAAAGCCTGATTCACATCATAAGATTAGAAAAATACCAAGAAAATGTAAACGCTATAGGCAACTCTTTGGCAATTTTCAATAAAATAGACGGTTTTAATGACTCCCTTAAAATCATTAAAATAAAATATGAACAGCTGCAAGACAAACTCCAAACGCTAACACCTAATTTCAGACAAAAAAGAGGACTTATCAACGGTTTAGGAACAGTTGTAAAGAGCATAACAGGAAATTTGGATGCTGACGATGCTCTGGATATAAATAAAAAAATAGAAATGCTATCAGAAAGACAAAATGACATCGAGACACAGGAAGACGACCAGGTTAGACTTAACAAACAAATGATAGCAAGATTCGACAATATAACAAACCACATAAACACGCAGCAGAAGATTATTGAAAAATATTTAATTAATACTGAAAAGACATTAGGAAACAGAATCAGATCAGAGGAAAACTCAATCAGATATATTCAATATTTAAACCAAATAAACTTCAATATAGAACTTTTAAACAACCATTTGACCAATATCGCGGAATCTATTATTCTTGCCAAATTAAATATCATCTCAAAACACATTTTAAACTCTGATGAATTAACATTCATTTACAGTTCCTTAAAAAATCAGTCTGTAGAAATTAATTCAAACGAAAACATATACGAATTATTGGAGCTTCAGGCTTACTATAACCATTCAGATATAATATTTAATATACAAATTCCTTCCTTAAAAAATGAATCATTTTCCTTTTTCCATTTATTACCCATCCCACTCAAAAGTAAATTACTTCACATTAAACCCTTTTATATCCTTAACCAAAACGAAATTCAATGTTTTGACAAGAAATGTGAACAAATAGAAAAAACATTCTACTGCAAAGAAGAAACGAGCCAAAACTCTTACATGGAAACAAGCTGCATCGCCAATTTAATGAACAACAAACCGGCACAATGTAAAACTTCAGATGTAACCCAAGAACAACAAATATACCAGCCAGAACCTAACTACATTCTGTTCATAAACAGTCCAGAGACAGAAATAACATCAACTTGTGGCCCCCAGGTTCAAAATCTGAAGGGTACATTTATCATTCACTTCTCAAACTGCAGCGTCAACGTCAACCAAGTGACATACGAAAGCACGAGCAGAGTTTATTATGAAGACGTCCACATTTATCCCACTTCGATCAACAAAATTAACATATCTTCGATCCAAACAATCAACCTCCAATCGCTACAAAACTTCCACTTTGAAAACAAAGAGGCAATACGTTATCTGGAAAGACGCACCAACAAACATATAATCCTTAACTACACCATCATCTCGACAATATCAACGCTAATCGGACTTGTCATCATAATATACCTCACACACCTACATAGAAGGGCCAACCAACCCCAACAACAACACTCAATACTCGATAACAATAGTCAACATACCCCAGCAATAAACCTAATGATAGCTCCGGCTAAAGACGCATACAGCCTCTTCGACCGTAGCTCTCTCCAGGGCGGGAGGAGTTACATACCTCAGACGACACATGCCTCAACCCAGGTCATCGGCACCAACGGCACCAACAACCATCATCAGCAGTTTCCCACAATTAATTTATAAAAGCATTTCATAAGATCTTATTTCATTTTATTTCATATTTGCAATTCTATTTCACATTTTCCTTAAACGTATTTCTGTTTGTAAAATAGCCGATTCATCATTTGATTGATATAAAAATTGTAATGCATAGCATAAGAGTTTGAGTTTGATAATAAACACAGCACTGAGCTGTTCATAAAACAAAGGTTGATTTTTTTTATTAAGCGCTACACTTCCTACCTTAACTCGCGCAACGAGTATCGTCGGAAGTTAAAAGATATAATGTCTGCTTAATGCAAGCAGTTAAAAAACTTAAAATTCAAAAAAAAAAAACAAAGGACGCGAAAGCAGTTAAATAAACAAAATTACAAAATGTCAACGAATAAACATTTATGTATTAAAATATAAACAAAAAACATTTAGAGTGACAAAAAAAATTAAACCGATCCCGAGAGTGGAGCACTGGTTCGAAACAATTTTTTTAGAACTATTTTACTCATGCTAAAAACAACTGAGGAAACATTCAAATTATAGATTTTACTCATTCGGTTAAGAGGTTCATGCATGCCATAATTTGTTCTATGAAAATCTACGTGAAAAAGTTCAAATTCTCGCAGGTGGTGAGAACCCCCGCGGAAGTTTAAGCCAATACATGCTAGCAAATCGGAAGCATCAATTTGACCATTAATAAGTTGGTGAATAAATATTAAATCATTATTAACCCGCCTCTGATATAAAGTTTGGACCTGCAAAAGTTGGATCCTATGTTCATATGGTGGCAAATTATATGGATCATTCCAGGGTAACCCTTTTAAAGCAAAACCAATGAAGTTGTGTTGTATTGCCTCAATACGATTTGTATGAACTTCGTAAAAGGGGGTCCATACTAGAGATGCATACTCAAGGTGTGGTCGTACATAACAGTTGTACAATGAAAAGGTAACATAGGAATCGTTAAATTCCTTTGCCCACCGTTTCATAAAACCAAGCATGGAGCGTGCCTTATTGACAATATAATAAATATGTTCAGTGAATTCTAGGTTTGACCACCTAGGTCTTTGAAGCTAAAAACGCGAGTGAGAGTCTGTTGTGAAATAGTATAATCAAATGCACTCACAATTCGTTTCCTTGAGAAGGTTGTTGTTTGGCATTTAACGGGGTTTAGGGATAGACCATTTTGACCACACCAAATATTGAAATTGTCAATATCAGCCTGAAGGAGAATATGATCATGGTTAAATTGTATTGTTTTAAAAATCTTCATATCGTCAGCAAATATGAGAATATCGCCAGAACATATACAAGATGTAACATCATTAATAGCTAGATTGAATAGAAACGGGCCCAGATGACTTCCTTGAGGTACACCCGAGTGAGCACGAATTGAGTTTGGAAAAGTGTTCCTGAATTTGACTACGTAAGATCTATTCACAAGATATGACTTTATCCATGCTATAAAACGAAGTGGAAAACCCAACGCTTTAAGTTTGAAGCTAATAATATTGTGACTTAGTTGATCGAATGCCTTAGAAAAATCTGTTTAAACACAATCAACTTCATTTCATTTTTCCAATTCATTGGAACATTTATGCAAGAATTTGAGGAGATTTGCTACCGTTGACTTTCCTCGCATAAGCCCATGCTGCTGGTAACAAATTATATTCTTACTGTGGAATGCCAAGCTCTCACATACAACTTGTTGAAAGAGCTTTGGAATGCAAGAAAGTTTCGATATGGGCCTATAGTTTTTAATATCAGATTTGTCGCCTTTTTTGAAAATCGGAATAAGAAAGGAGTTATTCCATAAACAAGGAAATTTTCCTGATTGAATAGAAAACTGGAACAAAAATTGAAGTGGTTGGACAAGTATATGTCTACACATTTTTAATAGTATTGGGGGAATTCCATCTGGACTCGACGAGTAATCATCATTTAAAGATGAGAGAATGTCCAAAACAGTGTAACGGGGATATAGCTACAATTTGTTTGGGCATATGTATGTAAATTTCTGAAATAATCTTCATCAACATCAAGAGGTGTGTCAACAAAAAAATTACGAAAATTTTTTGCAAAGGCATTACAAATATCAATGGGTTCCTTTAACGATCAATTTTCATAAGTAAAATTTGCCGGATAGCCATCTGATTTTTTTTTTAAATTAACAAATTTCCAAAATGTCCTAGGATCATCTTTCAGAGAACTACCCATTTCGTTTACATGGTTAGTGTCAAGAGTTTTCGAAAGGGCTTTAAATTCTTCAAAAATGACTATGTAGGCTTTGTGGTCAAGAGGTGAAAGAGTTTTTAAATATAATTTCCATGCTCTATTTCTTTTATTGCTCTTTCGTATACCATGATATTATCGTTTATGCAGTTATTGAGGATTGTATAAAATCTCTTAACTGCTTCGTTAATATAACTAGAAACTGAAATATTATTTATACCAGATCTAGTTAAATCTTCTGAGAGCAATTGAAAATTTTTCCTTTTGAAGTCAAATATATATGACCAATCATGAACGTTGCTGTTTTCAATAATATGACTGCTCAGGTCAAGAACTATATCATGAGGAGGATGATATTTATCTATATTAGAAATTCCAGAACTAGGATCTAGCACTAGGGTACTAATAGCGTCAGTGGAAAATACTAAATCGAGAATTCGATTTTCAGAGTTTTTAATACAGCTTACTTGCTGTAAGTCAGTGCAACTAAATTTATCAAAAGAGGTAAGTTCAGTTTGTGATGAAATTAAAGAGGCTTCTTGGTAAGATTTATCTTCAAAAGGAATCCACTGTATATGCGGTAGATTAAAATCACCTATAAGTAGAATGTTGCTGTTTGAGCAAGACAAGTCAACTACAAAGTCTAAGGCCAAAGAGAGGTCATCAAAAACTGCACTCAAACTTTTTGGAGGAATATATGCGTTAAGTAAATACACGAATTTGGAGTCAAGAGTTTTTATACAAACTCACTCAATAGATCAATAGAGAGGTTAAAATGGAACACGACAGATGATGACATAATTTTATTACGAACAGCTATCAAAACACCACCTCCCACTTCATTTGGTTTGTCATCATGACGATCTTTTGTGTATACTAGGAACTCTTGATTAAAAAGTTCTGTGTCCAAAAAGCTTGAGTTGAGCCAAGTTTCCGTCAAAATAAAGATGTTATGAGAAAACGCTTGAGAATTCATAAAAATATCAGCAGTTTTGCTTCGAAGCCCTCATACATCTTGATAGAAGAGGGTTATCCTATTAAGTTTTTTGAAGATGAGTTTTTGGGTAAATTATGCGTGGATCTATTATTCCTTATAGAAAATTCTTATATTAGAGCTTCAGAAGGCCAATTACGTATATCGCAAATAGACTCGAAGTGTGAAGAATGGGTTACAATTTTAAAAGATGACACGAAACTTTGCTAATTTTTGTACACTTGATAGCAGTATTCGAAGGGATACAGTTGTTAGCTTTTAAGTGAGATAAGATATCGTCAGGAACGATGCCAGGTTCAAGGCGAGAAATAAAAATGGACTTAGGTTTGGAGACAGCTTTGATAGGCCTAGGGTCGGTATTTATATCAGATAAAGTTACGGAATCTGAAATAGTTACTACGGATGGAATTGTTTCTGAAATTTTATTCAAAACCTGAATGAAGTTACGCAATGGTAAGCCATTTTTTGGATTTGGGTTTGTTCGTTTAGGGGGTGGGCCAGAGATTTTAACGACAAATGTGTTATCACGTCCTCTTTTATTGCTCTTTTTCGTGGCTGGTACATTTTCAGAACGTGAAGTTGAGGTCGATTGCGCAAGCAGATCCTCAATAGCTGAATGTTCAAAGACAAAAGGGGGAACCTCCTGCAATTCGCCTTCAGTACGTGAATCTGAGCTCGTTTGCGCAAGTAGATCCTCACCAGATGAAAGTGCAATAGAAAGAGGAAGAGGTAATTGCAAAAGGTCGTCAGTAGAAGTTCCAATATCCACCATATAGCTTGGGAGAGCTAATGAGTTTAAACTTGAGACCGCATTATAAAAATTATTAAGCAGATCCTCGATGTCAGTTTTAAAAGAAGACATTTTAAAAGAGAGTTGAGACAAGGATAGCTTACGGCAATCGGTGCCGTATAAATCGGTGCTCAATAAACGCATTAGTCGAGCCAATGCATTTAGCGTGTTACAGATTCCCACACGGTCCGAAACAAGCAAAAAGTGGGGTAGTATTGGAGCCTTCGAGGCAATTTTCCGCAGGACAAGCCATTTTCTATTAGAAAATAAAAAATAAAATAAACGAAAAAATTTTATTTTAAATCAAAAAAAGTAGAGAAAAAGAAATAATAAAAAAAATAAGTAGGAACAATTACAATTTAAATTGAAAAAAAAAAAAAGATTTATGGAACTAAGCTGGGAATCGAACCCAAGTAGTAAGGATCAGTAGGCTGCGCGCCTACTATCTGAACCCACGGCTTGATGAAAAAAAAGGAACAAATTAAGTTTAAGTCCTGGAAAACTATCAAGATTAAATTTGGTAAGATTACGATTACTTAAATGCTATTGGAAAAACAGAGACAACAACTACTAGCTGTCTTAAGCTTCTTAAAGCTTAGTTTGAATTTAATATTACAAGAGTGGACACGCAGGGATATTAAGGGGAAACAGAAAAAAAAAACTCAAATAGAGGAACACAAATCATGAAATCAACATGGAATAAAATACTATTACCAAAACGAGCACAACAAATTTTAATTTAATTAAAAAAAAATCCACAAAATTAAAGAAAATGACATGCAATTAATGAAAAAATAAAAACATTCACTAACTCAGTACACCAGATTAAAAAAAGTTAATTAAAACTCACAAAATACGGGTAAAAACAATTAATTAGACACACACGAAATGCAAGCACAACTATCAAGACAAACCAGTGCTGTCCTCTGTTTATAATCTAGCAAAATTCTTCCATGTATTCGAGATATTGCAAAAATGAAATCATCGGTAAGCGAATTCCGCTTGTGTCTTTGGATTGTTCAATCATTCCGATTATAGGGTCACCTTTCCTGAACTCGAACTACCTTTCCAAAAGCTCTTCTGCTTTTTATATTGTCATTTTCCACCATTCACTTCTCCACTAAATTCCAAACATCAACTTCACCGAGTTTCCTGATATGTTCAGGACATTTCTTTTTACAGGAATTGATCCTCTTTCAGGTCAACTCAAATACCATGTCTTGTCAGATTGATCACCATTTAGTGAATATCCATGATGTTGTTTAAGATCCAGCAAATCTCTTCCTTCCCTGTAGTGGAGATATTGCAAAAAGGGAAACAGCGAATTCTCCGCTTATTTGTGTAGCTTGTTCAATCGTTCCGAGCGTAGACTTGCCCTTCCTGTACTCGTACTGTCTTTCCAATAATTCTTAGTCATGGTCTCAGCTTCTTTTCTATGAGCTTACATAGTGAAATTGGAATCCAGGCCGTTTTGTATCTCCTGATGGATCAGTACCAATAAATGACATCTGGCAACTCCTTAAAAATACCCCTTCCACTTTCACCAACATGTTCATCGAAAGCTGAAGAGATTTTCCAGTAGTCACTTTTACTTCTTCTCAATGTGGTAGCCAGTGCGGTATTTCGGAGGGCGCTAAAATTATAATCAAATAAGCAATAACAATTTTTAGTGGAAACTAGGGAACAGGAGACCTACTCTATACCTATCTCGTTCCGAAAGTCAATACTATTTGAAAATGTTTTTTGTTTCAAAACATAATTTCGAATAGAATAGACTTTCGGAACGAGATACAGAATAAGGTCCCTATTGTTTTGCAAGGTTTTTACAGCTAAACTCAACTCTTCTCTACTAGATCATGGCATTTCCCTTGAGCCCAGCTTCGGACGTACTGTTAAGTAAAAAGATTTTTTCTTTAATCGCACTACAAGAATGTGGAATGAGCTCTAAGTCTTTAGATGGCAATCTTGATAAAGTCCAGTTCACGCAGACGTCTTGCTGAAATGTGAAGGATCCTTCCACTTCTGTTTTTTGCTCGAATTGATTGCCTTCTTGAGCTCGGTCGAATTTTTTGGTAAACTTAAAAACTCTTAAATGATTATTCGCTCGCTGAAATGTTATCCCCTGGGATCTAGGGCTTACGTTTTTTGGTATACCCTATAAAAGGGTATGGCGCAATTTTTCGTCTCTCAAAGTTGATGGACTTAAACATTGGCGGACCGGCCGGTTCTTTAAGTGGATATTAAGTTTAAGCCCATATATTTTCCCAACCTGAACAAATTTCTTAAAAATTAATTTTTCTATGTTTTCACCCTCAAATATTTAGTAGGTAGTTACGGCCCGGCCGGCTCGGTGCACCATATGGCCATTACCTATGTCTGCCAAGCTGTTCTTTCAGATTCTATAAACAACTTTATCCATTATTTAATTTATATTATATGTATCTTATTATAAAAAAAAAACTTATTCATCCAAAATTAACTCGATGAATTTGTACAGACTTTTAGAAAAATGTGTGAAGGAAAAACAAAATTCTACCTAAAACATTGGCGACACTTGCTGTCAGACTTACAAATTTGTCTGCTCTAAATCTAAAACGTTCATTGGTCAATTGCTAATTGAGTTATGTCTCCATTGCAATATGTTTGCAATATATTTCACAATATTTAAGTCTATCGTAGATAAAATAAATAAATCGTTAAAAAAAATAGAATCTTAAGGCCATAACACCTATTTTTTTTTTTAATTCTTCTAACTGGGTCCCTCTCTATAGCGCTTGGCCAATCGAGGAGTTTCCCCAAAAACAAAACATGCTCTGACTCTAGGTAAATTATATTTATTAATTGAATTTTCTTGAGAGGCACAAAATATATGCGTACAAAGATATTTGAATAGGGGACGCCAATAAAGATAAAATATCTGCAAAAAGATACTTTACCACATATTATATGTCCGCCAACGGAAGGCTGTCTGCAAGGGGTTTGGCCTGTCTTTTTAAAGCACATTTTACATACAATATACAAATGATAGGTAGGTACCTACTTATAGAAAATATTTATGCATAATTTTGTAGGTAAAGTAAATTGAGCACAACGTATATTTCCAAATGAACAACAAATAAATTTCTCAAAATCACAAAACCAACAAGTAGAGTGAGTGAGAGCATTTGTAATTGTTTTTGAGAGTGATTGTTTGAAGGTGATTGTTTTTTGTTGTGAACAGTAAAGGGGCATTCACATGAGAGCGACCAACGACCGACGAATGAACGCACAAATGGGAATTAAAAAATTAATAAACCTTAATATTACACAAAATCTAGTCAAAATGGTAGAATGCGATTTAAGATTAATTTTAAAATTATAAAATCTGAATTTCTATTTGCTTAAATATGAGAAATTTAAAAAAAATTCTCTTGTTTTAGCAATTAAAATGAAAATTTTAGTATCTTAAAATAATCCTCAATTATATTTCTTCCATTTTGTCTAGATTTTGCAAAGAATTCAGGCTTAATAATGTTTTAAATCCCATTTGTTCATTCGTTCGTCGGTCGTTGGTCGCTCTCATTGGTATAGTCCTTAAGACCTTTGCTTTGGTAAGGGGCCAGTTATAGCTATCATTGAAAACCATCATTGAAAAAGTTAGCTGTTGATTTTGAGACCTTTCGAAAGATTAATCATTGAATATTTTAATGTAGAAATATAGCTTACGACTTCAAAATTATTTCTCCTTCAAAAAAAAATTCATTTTGACCCATATCTTCCCAATAACGTAACTTTTAATTTTCCAATGATGAACTACCTTACCAATGATCATTGAAAAAATTAAAAGTTACGTTATGGGGAAGATATGGGTCAAAATGAATTTTTTTTTGAAGGTGAAATAATTTAAAAGTCGTAAGCTATATTTCTGCATTAAAATATTCAATGATTAAACTTTCGAAAGGTCTCAAAATCAACAGTTTACTTTTTCAATGATGGTTTCCAATGATAGCTATAACTGGGCCCTAACTTGAGCGCGCTAGTAGGTTGGTCGTTATTCACTAAAATAAATGTGTACCTTAATTCAAATTTATTCACCTCTTTAACATTGTATATAGTTTCTATCATTTTAACTATGTATACACGAGTTTAAAAAATGGCTCCATCATCGATCGTATTCAAAATGATGAATTGTGTTGAAGCCACAATTTGTGTTGTGTTATTTTTTTCAAAAACAGTCATAGATTTCTAAAACCTTACAAAATACTGGATTTTACCTATTTCACCACACAAAAACCAAAAGTGGTAAGAGCCCGAATGTTTTGTCGTCAATATTAAATTTTATTTCCACTACCGAATTACATTAAAAATGTGTAAATACCTTCGCAATAATATATGTATTAATATGAACAATTAACTCGAATGAGCGTGTATAGAAGTTGAGACAAGAAAAAAATCTTATGGGATTAGGCGGAATGCGTAATTTTCTAAAAAATTGATTTAAAATAGAAAAAATATATATTAAAAACAACGGTAACACTTACAATGTCATGTTATACATTTCTGTAAGGCCAGAAATACCTTCTCTTATTTTCTTTTTAAAAAGAATTTATTTTTTTCAACAGTTTTTGAAAAATTAATTTTTAAACTCAAAATTTTGAAAAAAAAAAAAATAATTTTTAAACATTTTTTTTTCAAAATTTTACGTAATTAGGTACTATTTTTGTTTTTAAAGCTCAATGCTCTTATAAATTTCTAGTCAAACACTGAAAACCGAATGGATCAAAGACATTTACTTTTCAAGTTATAAAAAAATAAATTAACCAACTTTCTCATAAAACTAAGAAGAATCCGACTCAGTGTTTCCCAACCTTTTGTGTGCTATGCGCCACAGAACCTTTCCAAAAACCTCATGTCCCCCTCACATAATATGAAGATACCAAAATAATTTTGAACATCAAAAATCTAAAATGTCCAGTGCAAAAATTAAATAGCTGACATAAGGAAGAAATCCATAGAAATTAAGTAAGCCGTAAGTTTATTTTGAAAACATACAAATATAATAGGTGTGTTTTGTTTGTCCTGAAGTCAAGACTATACAGTCTTAACAAATATTTTAATATTACCCACAAAACAACAACACTTTTTATTCTGAATACAAAATATTCGATTGAGTCTAATGAAAAATAAAACAAAATGCTATAGCAACGAGGCTATCGTAAGCCTGGACTTATTTTTCAATAAAATATTTAGCTTTCACACTAAACTGTTGTTGTTTTGTAAATATTTTTTAAGGCTGTATAGTCTTCACTTTAAATTGAAACAAAACACGCCTAATGTAGAACTGAAATTTAAATAAGAAATAATTTAATAATTATGTAATTGTAACATTTTATTTTATGTTATTGTTATTATGTATTTAAATCCCTTGCGCTTGATGCGTCATTCAATTCAGCTACAACAGTATTAAGTTTCCCCGTTTTTTTTATATCCAGGCAACTTCTTTTTTGTTATCTGCAAATTAATTATGACACTAGGGCCAGTTTATTAAGAGTGGGTAAAATCTGCATTGTGATTATCACTGATTCTTCCTAAGGCGCCAGTTATAGCTTTCATCATTGCAACACAAATCAGTGAAACAGTGAATATTTTCTGACAAGTCGGTTATAGCTATCATGAAATTTTCTTTCATTGAAAATTCCATTCCCCATACAAGAAACTACTTTTAGGTTAAATTCGATCATTGAACGAAAAACTGACAGACGAGAACAGGAAGAGAAAGGAACGCATTTCATTGGAACGAATTTGTTCCACTTTCGGGAACAAAATATCAGCTGTTCATTGAAAACGATTTTCATCATTGAAAAACAAAAAATGATTTTATATGAAAGTTGTAAAGAAAACTAAACATTTTTTTCACTAAAAAAATTATATAACTGACAACCATCATTTTGGTACCAAAACGCCATCAGTTTTATTTGTTTAAGTGCATCAAAATTGAAAGACAAAATTTTCAATGATGGTTTTCAATGAAAGCTATAACTGGCGCCTAATTCATGATTACAGATCCGTAATAATCAAAGACAGTTTGTTCACTTTTTTTCAGCTTGATTAACAAATCATGGCTTTTCCACAAATCATTCCACTTTCCAGTCTTTCTGTCAGTTCGGTTGTCAAAACTTAAATAAGAATTAAGATTTTTTCATTTTTGTTGACGTTTGTGCCATTTGTGTTTGTGGATTCTTATTTCAAAACAGCGTTTACAATAATTAGAAGGTAAATAAATTCTTATTTGCAACCACTAAACTTTTTTTTATAAAAAACACATTTAGCGATGGCAGCCAGAGAAATTGTTTTGTTTTTTTTTTGTTTAATTGTTTCACTTTGCGTCAAAAGTGGCCACATACAGTAATGAAAAGAAACAAGGTTTGCTCGTTTCTTGTGTGACGTCACAATTGTCATAATAAATTCTAAAAAAAATATCAATTTCAACTAATTTGATTGTTCTTATTTCTTTTTATAGTCTTACTCTTCTTATCACTCAAAAACAATTCCTTTAAATGCTAAATTTAATAAGTCTTCACTTAAAAATTAAAATAATAATGAAAGATGATTGAGACGTCACATAAAACCCAAGATGGTGACAAAGGTATATCTAATGAGCATACGTATTTCAAACTAAATTCCTGTTAATCCTTTATTAAATGGTGCTAATCAAGCAAATTCGGCTGATTAGTGAAATCTTCAAATTAACTGCTCAAATCATGGATTCCTTGATTAAAATTTTAGTGACCAAACGCATTCCGTGATTATCAACTGGAATAATCCTTGATTAAAGACTATCAAGTGTGAACAAACTGGCCCTAAATCCACATTCAGTTAAATAGTCCAATCAAATTAGCAAAAATATATACTATATATATATTCTAAAACCACAATTTTCCAATAAAAAACCCTCTGCGTCGTCCGCCATATTGAAAACGATGAAAAGTGAACATGTTCTTTACAATTTTTGTCTTAAATTTTTGTTTGATAGCTCCTTCCTATAAAAAGTTATTGTTGAAAAACCAGCAAATTTTCGATTTTAAAAATGGTTTTTCAAGTTTATCTCACCCAAAGTCCATCCGAACCAAAAATCATTCAACATACTTCTTATAGAACATTAAATTTCCTACATTTCTGTTTATTTAGATTTCATGTAACTCAAAAGACTTTTGAGATATAGCACGACAAAGTTTCTAATATTATATATAAAAGTGTCGATTGATTTTATTAAACTGCCCCTACTTGTTCCCCGTTATATTAACAAATGTAAAATTACTTACATTCTGCTCCACTTGAATAGAAACAAACTTTTTTTTACTATCAGAGCGTGTAGCGCTTTGGAAAATTTATAAATTCACCTTTTGGTTTTAGTTCCTAAAAGAGGAGTCTATTTCGAATAAAACTGCAGAGACAGAATAATTGACTGTTTTTTTGACCACTTGAAAAGAAACAGTGTGCGTTTTGTCTCTATAGATTACGGTAAGAAGAAAAAATATTGTTATAATAAAAGTAGTGTAGTTAAAAATAATAATTGTTTGATCAAAGAAAAGATGGGCCGCGGAAAACCATTAAACCCTGCAGAAAAAAGCCAAAATAGAAGTACACGCGAAAAACAAGCTTCACCAACGCATAATTGCCAAAAACAAATCTCAAAGAAAAGATTGGCCGCGGAAAACCATTAAATCCTGCAGAAAAAGCCAAAATAAAAGTACTCGCGAAAAACAAGCTTCACCTACGCACAATTGCCAACAAAATAAGTAGAAGTGTGAAAACTGTTTGGTCGAACCATAGATATAAAGAAAACTATGGAAAAATGTGTAAGGTAGGCAATCAAGAGCCACAACAGAAGCAGACCGAAGAAATATAATTAGACTTCAAATTCAAGCGGCTCTGCTGCTAAAATCAAGTAAGAGTGGTATTACAGCGAGTCTTAACACTATTAGACGTGTTATTCGTGGGTCACAACATTTAAAGCGCCTAAAATTGAAGAAAAAACCACCGTTAAATCGAATACAAAGACAGAATATAATAGACTTTTGCAGGAAGAATATGACGTGGAAGGAAGTGTGGACAAAAGTGGTATTTTCTGACGAAAAAAATCAATTATGATGGCCCGTACGGATATAATTACTATTTTCATGCTATAATGGAGGAACCCAGGTTTCTGGAGCGCCACCATAGCCGAGAAGGCGGTGTAATGGCGTGGAGTGCGATTTTCTGGTTTTGAACAAGTGTTCTAGACTTTCCCACATTGAAAATGACCACAAATTCCTACAACGAAATACTGCAAGAAGCTTTCCCTAAGTTTACCGATGTCTTTGGATCAATACCATGGACATTTCAACAAGAAAACGTGCCAATCCTCAATGCAAGGATCATTAACAATTGGATATCCGAGAAAAATGTTACCTTACTTCAATGGCCACCGTATTTGCCGGAGCTAAATATTATTGATTTTTCTAAAATCTGTCGGAGTGTGAACATTTGATCGACGGTTTTAGGCCAGGCAAGTCAACCGTCGATCAAATGTTCCACTATCACATCGCAGAATTACATCAGTGCAGAGATCAAGCGAAGAATTATTCTTTTGCCAACCGCTGTTTCTTCGGTCTAAGAAGGCATTTAAGTAGTAAGGCCCTCTCTCAGAGAACCAAGGAGACTTTATACAAGACCCTAATCATCCCGGTCCTGCTTTATGGGTCAGAAGCATGGACACTGAAAGATGCGGATACAAATCTGCTAGGGTGCTTTGAGAGGAAGATTCTTCGTGTGATTTTCGGTCCGGTGTGTATCGAAGGAGTATGGAGGAGAAGATTCAACGACGAGTTATACGGGCTATACAGCGACGTTGACCTGGTCAAAAAGCTGAAAATACAGCGGCTAAGATGGCTAGGGCACGTGGAGCGTATGCACAGCATTCGAGTCTTCGAATCCAACCCCAATGGGGTACGCAGCAGAGAAGAACCCGTAACAGCTGGCGCAATCAAGTGAATGACGACATCAAAGCACTCGGTGTGCGCAACTGGAAGCGGTTAGCTAGGGACAGAGCTGGCTGGAGGGGCTTGTTAGTTGAGGCCGAGGCCCATCCTGGGCTCTGAGCGCCATCAAAAGTAAGTAAGTAAGTAAATATTATTGAAAATGTATGAGGATGGATGGTTCGTAAAGTTTACGATTCTGACCGACAATATGAGGGCAAAGAATCACTTATTGCTGCAATCAAAGAAGCATGAAGTGCAATTTCTTTAAATTATATAAAATAACTGCATAATTCCGTCTCCAACTGGATTTTTCAAGTTATTTCAAATAAAGATATAAATATGATTACGAATAGAAAACTACCTAATTTAACTGCATTTGAAAGCATGGTGGCAGTATATAGGTATAATAGGTCCATGAAGGAAAGAATCTCTGTACTTAAGAGTACGTCCGTAATCGGCCTCAAGAGTAAACTGATGGGCATTCCTAGAAGCGCTTTTATTACGGTTGAATTGTTTAAGAGGTAGAATGCTACTGGCTCCCTCACTAGAACACTGTTTGTAGAAATGTCGGAAAAATAAAGAAAGACAGGAAACATTGCGACGGTGCTCAAGAGATGTAAATTTTTCCGTTATAGGTTTTTCGCCTATTATTTTAAAAGCGATCTTTTGTATTCTATCCAATAGACTCAAGTGGGTTATTGGAGCACTTGCCCAAATAAAGGAGTTGTAGTTGTACTCAAGTTTTGTACGAATAAAGGCTTTGTAGATCAAAGCCAGATCAGAAGGGTATGCAAATTTTTGGCGATGTCAAATATGTGGTCGTTCCACAAAAGGTGCTCTGTGACACACATACCGAGGACTGAAAGCTGTTCAGTTTCCCCAATGCAAGTGCCGCTCATAGATAGCAGAATTCCTCTTTAACGAAAGGAGACTGCAGTGAGTTTAAGAAACATTAAATTCTACACGGTTTTTGATTCCCCTTTCGACAATGCTGTCCAAGTCGAGATCAAAATTTTATAAGCTTATCATAGACTGCCGTTGAAGTTTAACATCTGAAGGAAATGGACGTGAATTTAGAAATGAAAAGATGATTGTAGTGTAGTCAGCAAAAGAGTTTAATGGATTAGAAGTCTCAGATAAAAGATCGTTATGAATATAAGGAAGAAGGTGGGCCGTGAGGGACAAAACTGATCCCTGGGGCACACCAGCATTTATTTTGTAGATATCAGACTTCAAACCGTCCAATACAACTTGTATTGCTTGGTCCGAAAGGTAGTTTCTAATCCAACGAAGAAGAGATTCATCGATACCAAATGCGCGCATTTCAATAAGAGAGTTTGATGCTTAACTCTATCAAACGCTTTTGAAATATCAAGTGCAATAATCTTACCTTCTCCAAGATATGTTCCGTACTGCTGGTCATTAAGAAGCTTTCACTCTTTGAGATATTTCTTGAGCTGAAAATTAATCAATGTTTCCATGACCTTGGAAAGAAGGGACGTAAGTGCAATTGGGGGTGAAAAAGATACAAATTTGTTGGGACAGGTTGGACAAAAATGGTGTTTTCCATCTACTCGGGAAAGGACTACTAGAATAGGGCAGATGGTAAAGCTTACGCAGTGGTTTTGCTATCGTTATGGAACACCTATTCAGAACAATGGGATAGATACTATATAAACCAGTGGATTTGTGTAAATTGATATCTTATAAAACTCTTGCAACAAGTTTCCGTTACTCGTTTTTAATGGAAATGCAAAATGAAAAAGAACAACAATTCAGAAGTGACAGCGAATTGACGTTCAGATGTCAGTTCAGTATTTAAATGAAAATGGGCAGATTCAAACCAAGTGGGGGAGGTTTTAATATTGTGTAGTTGGGATTTGGGTTTGTTCGCATCGCACCTAGATTTTTATTCAGTGAAGATAAGAGAAAATTAACTAAATGAGTAAATCAATTTTGTACAAACAATACAAAATAGTACTGAAAATAGCAAAGATGTACTTACGTACTGAGAAAATCTAATAGTACTGAATTCAGTACAATAGTAAGCCTTTTTCCAACAGTGGCGTTATACCTCAAATTGTGTATAATTTTTTTCTTAAAAAATTTAAATTTTTCATCATATTTTGAAATTAAGATAGTATATATAAAGCACAATTACACACCCTTTTGCATCCTTTGAATACTTCCATTATCTTCTTTGAGTTTTCAAAGACAACAAAAATCATCTTGATGTCCCAGTAGGCATTTAATTTTTTTTTAAACCAGGCTGCCAGTTTCAAAATATCCTAATCTTCAAATTTTTCTACCAAAGAAGGGTAGATTTTATAATGTAAATGGTCATACAGAATTTTGAAGATACAGAATTTTCTTCCTACAGAATATTGTGTAACCAGAATTTTGAAAAACAGTATTTTGAAATGCAGAATTTTGAAAACAGAATTTTTACCATACAGAATTTTGACCCCAACCCTGGACTGGTTCATGCATTTGATTTGATTATGTATAATCAAACAATATCATATATCCTAAAATCCATTCAAGATGTTAAAAAAAAGGAGCAGTTTCTTTAAAAATAATTTTTAGACATAACATTTTTGAAAAAACTTTCGCAAAATGTTACATGAAATGGTTCTTGTATTTATTAGTTTTAAGTCTAATTTAAAAAAAAAATGGACTTAATGTTGGTGATTAGGATTTTGTGAAAATTGGAAATTACGAAATCTACTTTTTTTTTCGAAAATTGCCCTGTTCTTGATTTGGAGCTGATTTATTTATTTATTTAGTTTTATACAAGCAACAATAACATAGCTTAAATCTAAACTTAAAATATACCTTTAAAAAGTACAAGTGACCTCAATTCCAGATATAATTGTGTTTCGCCCAAGGTACAACAGTGAGCTCTTCAGTCAGTCTGTTATAACTTACTAAGACACAAATTTTGGTCGATGTTTACCGACTCTTATACAAATCACAGCAAAAAGATACTGTGAATTTTATTATTCTAGGGGAATTCGTTTAAATTCGTGCTCCAAGAAAATAAATACCCGTGATCAGGTTTTTTATAATAAGAAGATGAAGAAATTTTGATATTAAAATATTGAAATTACTTCTGTTTTAAGTGGAGCGAATGAATAAAATTCAATTAAAAAGTACAAGTGACCTCAACTCCAGAAATTATTGTACACTTAGTAGGGTATAACAGACTGACTGAAGAGCCCACTGTTGTAACTTGGGCGAAACACAATTATTTCTGGAGTTGAGGTCACTTGTACTTTTTAATTGAATTTTATTCATTCACTCCACTTAAAACAGAAGTAATTTCAATATTTTAATATTTAAATTTCTTCATCTTCTTACTTAAAATATACCATTTAAATATTATAATCCAATAAGCATTCGACAGACAACCACAAGATCTGATATGGGTTGCACTTAGGAAACGAGGAGTTCCGGAAGTCTATGTGCGGATGGTCATGTACATGTATGAGCAAGTTAAAACAAAGGTAAGATGTCTCGCAGGAATCACCAAAGAGTTCGCAATTAGAGTAGGTGTGCACCAGGGAAGCGTCTTGAGTCCTTTGCTCTTTATTACTGTCCTTGACTTTCTGCTTGAGGATAAGGTGACGGACCCCAAAGTGAATCATTTATTCTTTGCTGACGATGGAGCACTTGATGTATCGGTGGATGTTCTGGAGGGAAATGTATACCGCATTAGCGCGAAAAAGACCCAATACCTATGCTGTCCATTTCCGGATCCACACAGGCCTATTTATTCCGGACATCTATTTGAATGGAACAGTGATTCCTAAGGGCGAAAAGTTTAAATATCTTGGATCAATGATCAATAGGGATGAGTTCAACCCAGCGAACCACACAAGTAGAACCTTAGGTGAAGCAGTTAAGTGGGAGAGGTGTGGTCCCCCTCGAGATCATGACAATCGCCGGTTAATTGAAGAAGAAGAAGAATCCAATAAAAGCAATATAAAGACCACCCTGATGTACCTAAATCTACATTCATCAACCAAATTTGAATGCTCTAAAGAGATGAATAATTCGAAAAGATCAAACGGATATGCTTATAACTAACTATCGAAAATGTGTACCATATAGTAAATTCATTTTACTGCAGCTGCAGTCAATTCAAAACAATTCATTTCGTGTTTGTAAAATAAAAAACAACATTAAAATTTCACACTGGATTTTCAGTCATCGTCACTTGTCAAGTCCCTGAGCCGCAGTCTCCCAGTGTGTTTACTCAAATACCATCGTCAATAAATTGGACTTAACGTACATCTAAAATGACAGCAATTCGGAAATAATTAGCAAGTACTTCGTCTGTCGGTGATGAATTCATCGTGTGCGCTAGCTGCACTGATATCTAACTCAATCGACACCAAACCGACACGCGCAATTCTAAACGAGCAGCCAGCAAGCGCTCCTCTGAAGATGGTGGGCGCATATTTGTTTGTATATACTTACTTAGGCAGACAGCCAGCAGGCCAGCTACCAATACTAACCAACCGGAACTTTCTATAGCCAAGTAATCATGTTGAATGTTCAAGCTGATACCAATTGCTTGCAATTGCAACTCACTTCATGAAAGACCAGTCTATCATTCTGTCGGTTGGTCGACTGTCATCGGTACGACATTGCTGCTAATTATCACTGCACTGCGCGACAGAATTATTTTAGTTTTCATTTGAAATCGTTTTAATTAAATTGAAGTATAGATCCGAACCAAAATGTGTACATTAAAGTACACTCAACACTCCGGTTCATTTGATTGAGGACAAACATTTTATAAGAATTATTTGTTTTTATATACAAGGATACGTCCACATTTATTTAAATTTTTTAAAGAGTGCGAATAATTAGGTATAGCTGACACATATTATGACTTATTGAATATGACACCTAAGGGTACTTACCTACTTCAGAACACAATCAAAAATGGATAGATTTAAATAAATTGGACTGTAAGATTTATGTGCAAATTTATGGACAGATAAAATTTTTAAAAATGTTGGTGTAATAATAACCTATACTTTTGGGTTGTTATAATAGATAATGGTTGAAAAAAAAAAATAATAGAATTATTTCAACTTGATAAATTCTTTTCAAATTTATTAGGAAGAGGCGTTTTGCTTCGTTGTAACTTGTATACAGTTATGGAATGTGAATTGAGAATAACAACAAGAACTGCAAACGCAATACCTATAAGACATCAAAAGTGGGCTGAACTTGATCAATTTATAATCGTGTGTCACATCTTTATAATCCCGCTGGGGCGCGACAATTATTGTACGCTTTATTGCATTTCGTTCTGTTTTACATTTAACTTTGGGGGCAATGCTAAAATAATGTTCCTACTTTAATTTATAGCCCACGAGATTTTTTTCTTTACGAGATCGCATCGATGATGATGGTGGTAATGGAATCTTTAGAACAGGATACACCGGAAGATAGGACATGAGTTCTGAATGACTGAGTATTTTAATTTAATTTTATTTTAAAGGTGTTGTCATAGTGTGTATTGTTGGAATAAAACAAAATGGTTGATTAATTGATTTATGGCTCACGCAGACCTAGCGGCCTTACTTACATACCTATGCAAATATTTCTTTAGTAAATAGCAGAATGATGGAATGTTGGAATACATGTTCTTAGCTTCACAGAGGCGTTCCTTTGGTTATTCTTAATGCATTTTTGTATTTCATTTTTAAATAAATTTTATAATGATTTAATACTAGCTGAACCGGCAAACTTCGTTCCGCCTAAATTTCATTAATGCAATGAAAATAATAATGCTGTTTCATTTCAAATTCACAATATGCAACGATCGACCACCACCGCGTTCGATGAATATTATCGTTGTCAGCGCTATTGGTTGCTGTCTATTTATGCTGCTTTACATACTTCCCTGCGTTGAATGGGCCAATTCAACTGTGTTCTAATACGTTGACATCGTACTGTGTTCGAGTTTGCGGAAATGGTGTTGAATTAAGAGCTGAAGTCACTCTCTTCCGAATTTCCTTTACATTGTAAGGCAGTGAGTTGAATCAGGAGATGGTTTAAATATTCTAGATAACTGTTGTTGAATGTTGGAAGTGATTTCAGAACTGCGGGAACATCATTGGGCTTGTTGATTGAGGATATGTTCCCAAAGCTTATTTAAGATGATTTAGGGTGCTGATCATCATCTGATTTTCTTCAATGGTAATAAGATTGTTTCTCAGTATACAGTCATTTTCGACTTAGAATTAAGAGTTTTTGTTTTGCATCTAGCAATTAGTTGATTATTAAGAAGGGTTCCAAATATCCATTGATGATGAAACGAACAGGACACCTCATATTCCTTCCTTGGGCCAACACGAAACCATCGATCCCAAAATCGTGAACATCGAACGATCCTTTGCAGTTTTTCTGGAAATTTTACGGGATTTTCCTCCAGTATCCTATGTCTTTTCTATGCGTAATACAAATTCATCAAGCCTAGAATCGTGAAAATCGATCTTCTTCTATGCACTAAAAACAAGATCTTCCCGGATTTGAAATTAATGTCACTAATTAAGTTCTTTTTTCAACCGGATATATGTCAATCCACTCCAGAAATTGTCTTATAAGATTTCATTGTTTCATAGCAAGGATCAGAACACAAAAAACGGAACGATGATTTATCGTATTGGCCCAAGCAAGGAGGATACTGGAGGAAAATGTCGGAAAATTTTCAGGAAAATTGGAAATCCGGGAAGATCTTGCTTTTAGTGCATAAAAGAAGATCGATTTTCAAGATTCTGAATTTAAAAAACTATTTTTTTTATGGGTTCGTGTCTTCCACCAATCAAAAAATAAAGGCAATAAGAATTCATTTAGGGATGTCAGAGTACTTTTTTTTGTTTATTATATGTTATATGTGTTATAAAAAAAATTAACACCCTTATTTATAAAGAAAAAATAGTTATTTCAGCTCCCGTGTTTAGGAAAACTACATCATGGAATAAAAATGTTTCGGATTCAAATGGAGCACTAACCAAATGCCTTTGGTTTGAGTCCAGAAAATCCTCTTTCCATGGTTGAGTTTTCCTAAACACGGGAGCTGAAATAACTATTTTTTCTTCATAAGTAAGGGAGAGTTTAATTTCTTAATAATAGACAAATGATTTACTTTTTTTGATTGGATTCTTATCTTCAGCTGGTAGACAAATAAACTCAATTGCTCCGATGTTTCCAATAAAAATGAAATTTATAAAAAGTTGTTTCCTCAAGGTGAACAAACAACATTTTTTAAGAATTCTTGTCTTCAATCAGTCGAAAGAAAAAAGTCAATTAGCTTAAACCCCTAAACCCCAACCCATATTTCATCCCGAGGACTTTTATGTCTTTCTTCGCTGTTTGTTATAAAAAAACGAAAACGTCTGCTACTGTGTACTGTGGGTGGAAACAAAATTTGAATGTTTGGACAAACGCCAGAAGCTGAAAGTTTTAACCATTTAAACCCAGAAGACAATAAAGAGTTCTTCTACTGCACAGTCCACTACGATCAAACTTGGTTTCCATGACCTCTACAAAACACCCAGCCACCTTAGTCGTTGACTTGTATTTCCTTGGCTTAGGTTAGGTAAGGTTAGTGGGACTAGGGCTGGCCACGAGCCGAGAAAAGTCTCGGTCTCGATCTCAGTCTCGCATGACGAGACCGAGACGAGACGATACTGGCTTTCAAGCATCCGAGACGAGACCGAGACTGTATATTGGGACCGAAATTTACAGAGAGTCTAATAAATTAAAAAATCCAAATTCAGTTAAATATTTATTTTCTTCTGCACGTATTCAAACTATAATCCAAAATATTTCGTTCTAATAATGAACAAGTTGGCTGAAAATCGTATTTTTCGGTGACGAGACCGAGACGAGACTTAATTATACGAGTCCGACACGAGCCCGAGACGAGACTGAACATTTTTGATTTTAACGAGACCGAGACGAGACTTACAAAAGTCTCGCAGAGTTACGTCTCGTGGCCAGCCCTAAGTGGGACAGTTGGTCTTGTTACCATCACACTTAGATCAGTGTAGATCAATTTATTGTGATCGCCTAGGGATTTAATCCCCATTAAAAGAAACCTTTGATAAATCTTATGATATACCCGTAAAGGTCGTCAATAAAGTCCAGCAAGCTATAGCCTGATAGGTCGGAGGGTGTATTGAAATGTCTATCGCTACATAAACACCGGGCTGAGGAGAGGTTAACGTGCCATTGGTTTTAAAGGTCGTTTTCCTTTCTTTAACCCCACTTTTTAGGGCGCGGAACTTGCCCTTACCACCACCGGGTAAATCATCGCTCTACCAGGCCGGTAGGAGCAGTGGCTCCATGTGACGTCTGGTAGGTGAGCTTGATAGATCAGTGGTTGGCGCATGCGACTACCCCGTTCACCGGTTTGAAGGGAGGCCAACGCACCATTGTCGGCGTGATCCTCCTTACCCCCACCGGTTAAATCATCCATCCACCAGGCCCGTAGGTGCAGTGGTTCCATGCCACGTCTGGTGGTTGAGTTTGATAGATTGGTGGTTGGTGCATGTGACTGATTGTTTGGTCAGATTTAAGAATTGTCAAGCTGTTTTGTAGCGTTAATAAATTTTAACATGCTTCCACTTGTGATGTCAGAGAGTTCCTCTACATAAGTCATTGAAGAAATGTCTCCCGAGGAGCATGTTTCTCAGATGATTTGTACAGCTCAGTGACATAGGTTGTGAGGAGTATCCTCATGTATTTCCTCGTCACCACATCCTCTTCATAAGTCATCCATACGGAGTCTCATCTTCTTCTTATGGTAACCTAGTTGGTTGTGTCCAGTGGTAATGCTCACGAAAAGAGAAAGAGGCTTTTTACTCAGTTGGATGATGTTATCAGTCTTTTGTTTGTTGAAACTAGGCCGTCATTTTCTAGTTATAACACAGGTATCAAGCGAGCAGAAATTGCTTTTATTGTCGCTTGGCTGTCAATGAAAAAGGTGATATCAGCTTGTGGTATTGTCATCATTGAAACCTGTCTTATCAGCTTTCGTCACTGCCAGGACCTCAGATTGAAAGACACTGCTGTAATTAGGAAGTCTAAATGAGCTGGCTAGTCCAATTAGGGCTGGCCACGAGACGAGAAAAGTCTCGGTCTCTATCTCGGTCTCGCCTGACGAGACCGAGACGAGACGAGACTGGCTTTTAAGCAAGCGAGACGAGAATGTATATTTAGACCGAAATTTACAGAGAGTCTAATAAATTAAGAAATCCAATTTCAGTTAAATATTTATTTTCTCCTGCACGTATTCAAACTATAATCAAAAATATTTCGTTCCAGTAATCAACAAGTTGGCCGGAAAACGTATTTTTCGGAGACGAGACCGAGACGAGACTTAATTATACGAGACCGACACGAGACCGAGACGAGACTGAAAATTTTCGATTTTAACGAGACCGAGACGAGTCTTACAAAAGTCTCGCAGAGTCTCGTCTCGTGGCCAGCCCTAAGTCCAAGGATTTCCGAAAAGAACCCTGCTCCAACAGCAGCATCCATCTTGGAACCGTTGTATGTATTACTATCATCGATTGGCACTTTCGCAGATTGATGGCTCGTTGACTTGCCAATCCTCTCTACTAGGAAAGGCGGTCGTGAACGGCTTGTAAAAGTCTAAACGGGGTGTTTTGTAGTCAGTACATACCATTTTTCCCGTGTATTGCTGCAGAATCTGCGCGTGACCTATGGCGCTGTGCTTCCAGCTACCAGTTTGGCAGAGCTGAAGTGCGCTCTTGGGTGCTGATTCTTGTACAAATAGATCAAGGGGTTTCAAGTTGAGTATAGCTTCCAAACCCGCTGTGGGGGTGGACCTCATAGCCCCAGTGGTTCTAATACATGACATTCCTTCTACCTTGGCTTGGTCGGTGTCATTGTACAGTTTGTTGTTGTATATTGTATTTGTATGTTGTGGACTATGATGAAAACAAGATATCAACAATCTTCCGTATAGAATTGTCCTCTCAAACCAACATCAAACATCATTTGAAATGCTCGGTGAGGTTCCGCTAAAATAAGAGTCTCATAAAGGAAGATAGATCTCTTTCCTACTCAATTCCTTCTAAATCCAAAGAAACAGCGACGAGCAAAAGTTATTTTTTATTTAATTTAATCGGTGAAACCAGTTTCTGTGTCTTTAGCAGAACCACTTTTGTCCTTACTTTGAAGTTATAAACTGTTTATATAGTAACAAAAAAAAGGAATGATTTGTGTAGGTATGCCAACAATAGCTCCAAAAACATAAGTGCCAAGTGGCGTGAAGGTTGGATGACGACTCTGGAGACCTGAGTTTAACTCTCAGCCTCGTCCATTTGAACCAAATAAACATGACAAACCCTCCAAGAGAATCTATTATCATGAAAAAGTGCCTCTTGTCGTACTAGTACTGCAAACACAATAACAGGAATGGTTGGCCCTAGTTCGCCACGAGCTATCCCACCATCAATTTTGTTTTGCATTCTCCTAGCTAAGACTATTACGATATATAGGTAGGTTTTATGATAAAATTGTTAAAATTGTTAAAGTTGCAGAAGAACAATTGTTTTCACATCAGTTGAAGAAATTCCATTGTTTTAATAATTCAATACATTTTTCCTTAGTGTAAGCTAATTATTTAAAATCAGTGTTTATTTTATCAAACATAGTAGGTTAGTAGCTAAAGCAACGTATTAATTAAGCTCAACTTTTCTTTTATTAATTGCTTGGCAAGAATAGTTTGACCTGCAATCGGATATAACAAGTAATAGAAAGAAAAACAAAAACGTTTAATATGCAATTCATTCATCAAATTAGTCCCCCTTGATCAAATTATCTACAATATAAGTGTCACACACTTGCCCTTGCACAATACGACACATGCAGAAGATATTGAGAGATACAGTGAAAAACTAGTGTCCCAGATGACATGATATACCTAGTTCTCTTTTTCCGCTGGCCGCCATAAGTTTGTGGGAATTCTAATAAAATCAGCAATTATAATCAATTTGCCAATCTCTATCACTTAATTCACCACCGCGTCCATCTCCCCATGTAGATCATCATATCACGTTTAATTGACCATGCATCTGTGTATCCGTCGTGATCGTCGTTTGTTCACTCACTGTTGTCCCTCGTGTTTTTATCTTTTGTTTTAACTTTAATTACTAGAACACAAAATTGCACAGTCTATTGAATTGATGTACAGTAGACTGAAATAGTTTGAGATCTGGAACAATTTTTAAGAATAAGATGGCAGTCAAGAAGTGTCTTTCACCTGGAAATAAAATAACTGAACAAAAAAGAAACCATCATCAGACACTTTACTGACACTTCACTATTGGGAGTGATTTTTACCTAGTGCGGGAGTGATTTTGACCTATTGTGGGAGTTATTTTAACCTAGTGGCCCAAACAGATATCCCAATCCCAACATTGTTATTCTGGAAGGCAAACCAGTTCGTAAGCACAAATAACGTTTCGGTTTTTACAAATGGGTCAGTCAGTAAAAGATGTCTGACCATTTCGTTAATACCCAACTTCCTGAACCATTTTTTTTTTTTTTTTTTTGTCATTCCAGAAATCCCAGAAATAACTTAGTAAACCTTCTGATTTCTTCAATGTCTTCCAAGCGTAAGCTTTCAGTTTTCCAGGCCCTTAAATTGCTTACCAGTTTATAAAAATATTTATCTTCATGGCCATCTTAACGATAATCAATGTTCTTTCATAGCCATCTTTACGACACTCAATGTTATTTCCTAATTCATTACGAAGTCAAAACTGGTAGATTAGTAGCTCAACGCGCTGAGCTTTCTCAGCGCAACAAGCTCTGTAACTTTTCTCTCTAACGGTTTCATTCCCAGAACATCTGGAAATTATGGAACCTTAATACCAGATAAACTGATAAAGAGCGGGAAATCCGCTGGAACCGATCCAAACCGTTTCCTGTGAGAACTTATGTTAAAAGATCAAGAAAACGCAAAAAAATTAACAAAATGAAAATAACTGGAAAATGTATACACTTCTGTACGTATCTTGCACAAAACGTTACTGAAAAAACTCCTGTTTCTAATTTTATTGTTTTGTCAATTCATTCCTACTACAGCCCCTAAACTACCCCACTGTTACATCTTCCAACAGTTGTGTACATAAGTTGCGCAGAAGCATGAATTTCGTCATCTTGATGATCGTTGGTCACCAAACAATTAACAAATGTAAAACAGGAAGCCTCTCCGTCTTCAGCCAACATCAGCGGTACAGCGGGCAGCAGCATCCCGATCTTGTACGGTACGTAGAGATCTGTGTGCGCGACGACCCTAATCGACCGGAAACCACATCAATCTTTCAAAGCTCCACCACTCTCTCATTAATGGATCTTTGTGTCATTTAATTAGTGCCGTTGTTTGGCTGTGTGTGTGTGTGTCTCTGTGCAGCTATATCAACACAATTTCGATAGCCTCCCTTCCAGATCCACTCTCATTCCAATGCAAATTCGACATAATTATTGCCTGATAGTTTGATAGTTGTGGGGAGTCCACAAGATGTGTCAAACAATTACAGTCTGGTGACGTCTCCCTCCATTCACCTGGGAGACATCCTTGAAACCCTTTTGGTAGTGCAGAGCCTTGCAACCACTGCACTAATGACCACTGGGCTATATGGAATTCTCTGAAGACTGTACCTACGACCTACCTATACACAAAGTTTTTTCTTCCACTAATTGCTCCACACCGGGTCTAGCTGTCTGTCTGTTTGTTTGTCCGTCATGCGATATGTTGTGGTGGTGGTGTTGTGTCTGTGACTGAAAGTGACCTATGAGCGCACAACTATTGACTTATTAAGTAATTAAGGCCTGCAAAGACGACTGGCGTCGTCGGTCGTGGTAGTCGTCGTCATCATGGACAACTGCATCAAGTTCAATAGATCGCCTCTCCTAGCTTCACGGCGGCGGCGGCGGCGGCGGCGGCGGCAGTAACGACCGACCGACGAAGGCAGGCGGTCGAGTGGTGGTTATCCGACTGAGTTGTTAAGCGGAGAAACTTATTCTTTTGCCAAAGGCTCTAACGAACAACAGGCATTGCATATAAAATCTCAGATGTAGGTCCGCCAAATGATCGTGCCTTGTCCAATTGTCATCGCCTTGTATACCAAGATATGGGGAGGATTTTTAGACTAGTTTTCAACTCCCAGCAATTAATCTTCATTAAAGTTCTTCTCAGCCCCGCTCGCCCGCACTTCGTCAACGGTTTTATTTTTTGTGACTCTGGTGTCACTGCGCACAATTCTATTGGATCATCTCCAGATTTTGTTCGCAGAGATTTGCAGATTTTATTTCGAACTTAATTATAATTGACTCGGAAGGGCTTTAATTACCAGAGGGTACTGGCCTTCCGGTGTAGATGTTCTCAGCTCAACTCCGCCGTGCAGATATTGTGACACAATTGCTTCTGCGCAGGTTTGACCTTCTTGGGTGATCTTTGTCGTCATCCAGCATCAGCCAGATCGTGCCAAACGGAAATGCCACACTGACTGTTTGAGCTTGGTGCCCCTGGCTTGGCTACTATAGATATCCCTGGAGGCGCGGATGAAGAGAAGACGGCTCGCTCGTTTTCATTGATTGTTAATTAACTCGATGGTGAACGATTGAAACGATCCGCATTGGAATAGACAGGCAACTACAAAAACTACGAGGACGGACGACGACAAAAAACAAAAAACAACAACAACAAACGCAGCCACATCTTCGTTGAATGACTTTGACAAGTTGCATTGGTGCTGACTGCTGGAGTTGCTGCAAACATCTCAGGTGTGAACTGAGCTGTTTGCACGATGCGCGATGCCTCCTTTGGTGGGTAATCTTGGAATGGAAAATCCTCACTCACATGGTTGTGTATCGGGTTAATTATTTGGAGATCATGATGATTTGATGACGATGGCGATGGCGACCGACGCGACGTGACGTTTAGTTGCGCTTGTGACTTATGATGATGACGTTGAATATGCATACAATACACATACACATAGATTCACCATTTGGCATGGAATGGAGATTAATGATTTTTTTTTTGTTCGCATGCTAATCAAGATGTTTAGTGTGGAAGGATTGGGTCAAGGGGTTGACAACTTTGTTATGGGAATTAGTTGATTGAAATTACTGAGAATATCAGGGTCAAAAAGATTTATCTGGAGTGCAAAGTAAATGTAGGTATTTACATAGTGAAAGGACTTGAGAATATTATCATTAAAATATAAATAAAAAAAGCGAAACAAAACAAATACATGGATAGAGAGCGGAAAGTAAAGTTAATTACTTCATATATTTTTGATTTGAGTAAAGGTGCATGTATAATGAACAATTTATTGGGTTCAAGGGTTTTTAATGTGTAAAATACTTGTGTGGAGCAGTACATAGACAACAGTCAGACTAATGGTGTTAGTGCCTATTCAATATTTTTGCTTTAACTTAGAAACTAAACTTCATTTGAAAAATAAACTCTTACCGTTTTTTTTGTAGAAAATTCCATTTTATGTCCAAATAATTGGTCAACAAAAATTAAGAAAAAAAAAACATTTTTGTTTTTGAGCAACGATACGATAGATTTATTAAAACTGAAGACGTTTGCAGGAAAAGGCATCCTAAAGATATATTTTTTCTAGTTTTTAGATTTCGAAGACATTGTTTTTTTTAGATACCATCAAGGCCGTCACCATCAGGAAAAGATTACAGTTGCCTTATATGTACCTCCCCCCCCCATTTTTGTCCAAATTGTCTTTTATACTCCTACTTTATTCTTAAAAAACTGTAGACCTATCTTCTGTAAGTGATTGCCATTAGATTCGATAACAAGTAAATTGTTTTCCACAGCACAATAATAAACAGATAAAAAGTATCTGAGTTGCTGGCACATCCATTATTTTGGCGGACACTTTGTGGCTAGTTAAATGCTTATTTGTTGTGCAAACCAAAACTTTGTAGCTCGCTTAGTTTTTAAGTAATTGAAAATTCCGTTAAAATAAGTCTGAAGTTAGTGAATGATATCATAAATAATGAGAATTTTGAGGTTAAATTGGGAACAAAATTTGTAGCTTTTTAAATGCTCTTCAGTTCTGAAAAAATAAATTCTGTACCCAGGGTCGGCCCCAGCCAAACTTGCGCCCTGTGCAAGATTTTTAGAAAGCACCCCTTTCTTATATTTTCACACATGCATAAGTCTTTTCTACGTTACCCAGGAGGTAGACTTTCAATGCGTTTTTTATTAGGGTTTCCCCTGTAGGCCTAATCCTCAGTAACAAACAAATATGTTTACATACATACATATAAAATTGTATGTATCAAATGTAATAAAAGTACATATTTACAAAAAAAAATAGTAAATAAATTTAAAACAAAATAAAATAAAAATATATATACATAATAAACTTCATTTAAAAAAAATAAATTAATTAATTAATTAATTTAAAAACAAAATAATATAAAAATATATAAAAACATATAAAAAATAAATAGGAAATTCAGTTAATGTTATTGAGGAAAAAAAGTTAATTTTTGTTTGTAAAAAAGTTAATTTTTTTTTGTAAAAAAGTTTTTTTTTTTTTTGTAAAAAAGCAATTTTTTTTTGTGAAAAAGTTAATTTTTTTGTAAAAAAGTTGTTTTTTTTTTTGTAAAAAAGTTAACATTTTTTTTGTAAAAATGTTAATTTTTTTTGGGTTGGGTACGGTTTGCCGATTTTTAAACTGTCGATTTAAAAAAATCGACTGTCATAATGTCGACTTTCAAAATGTCGATCGGTAAAAATACCGACTGATCAAAATGTCGACTCTTATAAAGTCGATTTTAAAATATCGACTGATAAAAGATCGACAGTGGCAAAGTGAATGCGGCGCGCGCCGCATGCATGTGAGCATCATTCACTTCGCCACTGTCGATAAACAAGCCACTCTAGGATAAATACGATTCAAATTGCCAAGAACTCAAAACACCTCAGAAGCTTGGCATAGGCGGTTGAAAGTTCTTGTGGGAGCATCACACGTTGGTATATACAAATTGATTGCAAAGTTGGCAAAGGAGTACCTTGTTGTCAAACAGACTGTTGACAAAGTTAAGAAGTGAGAGAGAAGAGAGCCCAAAAAGTCGATTTTAAAACAGGAAAAACAACAGTCGAATATCTTAAATGATAAAAATAATTATAATAAAATCAATTTCTTAAATAGTATTGCAGTCCATTTAATGTTGCAATGAAAAGTTTTGTGTATGTGTATCTACACAATATGTATGTTTTTATATAAAGACAATATGAATTTTTGTTTTTGTTTTCTATTTATTTCATTGAATTAATAAGAAAATTTAGTTTCCATATAAAAGAGATCATTCTTGTTTTATTTTACTGTGTTTTGGATAGCAGTCGACATTTTTACCGACAAACTTACAATCGACATTTAGATAGCCTGCATTTAAAATGTCAACTTTTTTTTTGTCGGTCAAACTTCAGTCGACATTTTAAAAGTCGAAGAAATTTTCATTTGTCCAGTCGACATTTATTTGTCGACCATTCCTACGCTTCCCAATTTTATTTTTGTAAAAGAGTTTATTTTTTTTTTGTAAAAAAGTTAACTTTCGTTTGTAAAAAAGTTTATTTTTTTTTGTTAAAAAGTTAATTTTTTTTTTTGTAAAAAAGTTCATTTTTTTTTGTAAAAAAGTTAACTTTCGTTTGTAAAAAAGATTATTTTTTTTGTAAAAAAGTTATTTTTTTTTTTGTAAAAAAGTAATTTTTTTTTTGTAAAAACGTTTTTTTTTTTGTAAAAAAGTAAAAAAAAATTTTTGTAAAAAAGTTAATTTTTTTTTTTTTGTAAAATCGCATTGCAGCGTTATACAGTCAGAGTGAGTCAGGGATGAGCGTAAATATTTATTTTAATACTTACATTTTCCCCATCTGCGTTTTAAAAATTTTGCGAAATTTTTGCTCTGTTCTTTATTTTCGGCCTCAACAAGCATTCGCCTTTTGCTAAATTCTGCCCGAAGGCTTTTTTTATCATAAACACTTTCACAAAATACGTCACTTATATTAAAAACCGATAGCTATTTATTTAATCTTAACCAACTTAACCTTTTCCATTCTATTAAAATTTCCATCTCCAGTGTAAGCAGGCACTTAACCCTCACACAGTTACAGTGTGCAATAAGAAAACCTGCACGCTCTGACCCATATGATTCCGTATAAATAAGTTTTTTTTTTTAATATTTTCCCATTTTAGTTTCGATCCATTGACTATAATTGTAGTAGTAGGAAGGGTTGTCAGGTTTTAAAAAGCGTAATCGCCAAAATTTAAATTTGAATCGCCAAATTTCAAATTTTTCAACCCAAAAAAAATCACCAAATTTAAAAATTAAAAAAAAATCCGCAATTTGTAGTTTTAATATCAAAACAAATCATATTTAAAAAAAAATAAATGAACAACACAAAACCAAATAAAAATTCTACATAAAAACTTAGAACTAAAAAAAACACTCTTTTGTACTTATTCCTCTTCAATATATTCGATGTATGTACGTATGTATCCATAGTATTTTATCAATAGGATCCTTTTTGTAGCCTTTGCAACATGACTAGATCTTACAGCATGCCGTTCTAAGTCAGTTTTGAGCGAACGTTTATCGCAGTCGCAAATTTTGCAATGTGCTAATCCATCATTCTTTTATTTGTTTAGCTAACAAAGTTGTTTGTTTTGACATACATACGTCATTTTTTTTAGGGATAGAAGTGAAATGGAATTACAATTTTGAGGTGCGTTCAGCGCAAATAGCGATGAAAAAGATAAAGAATATTAGAAATTTAAATCACCAAAAAATAAATATATCGTCTTTTTTGAGGTACATCGCGGTTTTCGTGTCGCCAAATGAAATTTCAAATCGCACATTTGGCGATAAATCGCACAATCTGACAACCCTGGTAGTAGGTAGCACAGCAACCTACCTGTTCTCTTTTTCGGAGACATTTTGTTGTTGTTTTTTTTTCGTAGATGAGAAGTCACATACAGAAGTACGGTGCATAATACAAAACCTGCACGTTCTAGCCCACATTAATCAGTAGACCTCGGCTTTTGCATATTTGTATATTTTTCATCAGATTAATACCAAACTTTGTATTTAGACGTTTTATCGTTCAAATATAACGAATCGTAATGCATATCGAAAATATGCAAAAAATGCACAAAATATGCAAAAAAATATGCCAAAAATATGCAAAAATTGCATCGGAAAATTGAATTCCACTCGTTAAATATTAAAATGCGGGCAACCAAGAATCTTTTCTTGGTTTAAAAACAATAAACGAAGAGAAGAATATACCACTTTCCCTTGTCCAAAACGCTTTACAATATAATATTGTATTCTTATCGCAAGCCCAACTTAAAACCAGAGCAAAGCTTTTGTTGTTATTACAGATTTTAATATTATTTCAAAAATAAATAGTATTTTAAATCTCAATGCTGAAAATTTGTTTGGTTTTAAACCTGTCACAAATGAAAATATCATTAAATATAAAGGAGACTTGGTAAAAATATATGGTCTACATATTGTGCTCAGAAACGAGACCTTTGAAAATGATTAGTTGCTATGGAGTGTACCAACGTACGCGTATTTTGTTTTTGTCCTAAACAATGGGAGTATGGATCCTATGGTGTGCATAAAAAGTTTTTCAAATAAAATTGGATTAAAGCTCAGCACCACAAAAATGAGACTGATGAGTGCAAAAGTGGCAAAGCACGAAATAGCTATATCTCCAGCCGAACGATTGGTGGTAGCGCCTTTAAGTTGTTGTTGTTGTTCAAAAATTCAATGTTTTTTGAAATAACAATATTTTCTTAAAGGCGAGTCATAGAAAAAAAAAGTTAGCAATTTTTTTCTTTTAGATGGCAAGATCTTAAAGTTGTGTATGAAATACTTTTCGATAGCATTTATACCGTTTCGGAGTTACATATGTTTATACAAAAAACTGATATTCTCGACATTCAACCTTGAATAACTATAACTATTGATGCCAGCACGATCTGGAAATTGAATTTTGCGACAATAATGCTAACACCAAAATAAAAATAATTGCGTTTATAAATATTCTCCTGGATTTTTTCGACAGATTGGATATTTTATTTGTACATTTTTCCTGGGCAATGGCAACCCATCTTTCAATGAGTTCTGCCTCGAAGAAAAAAAAACTTAAACACCAGCTGTGGGAATACTATAAAATGATGACATCTATTTTTTTAATCAATCAGAATTAAAATTAAATCTTAAAAGCCCAACATAACAGTAAAAGTCCCTTTACTAAGTGACCCATTCACATTTTTCATCAATATAACATATTTAAGCATCTGCTATTATTGAATACTCTCTCCTTACCTCAGCTAGCCAAAATAAAATTAGTTGCCACGCGCACCATCTTCCCACTCATTTTCAAAAGAACAACTGTAAGGCATCGTCACCAATTCGCTTTGACCAAATCCGGCAGATCGTGGAACTCTTTTTGGCCAACAACTTCTCCACGGAAGGAAATTCAACATATTATAGATTTGTGAATGTTTTTTTTTTTTCTGTTGTTCTGTGTGATGGTTCGGGACCTTTATACGTATGTATATACTTATGACTGTTGTTGTATGTTTTTGTCTTGCTATTCACGGCCATTTATGCTTTGCGTCTCTGAAATTGTGTGTTGCAGGTTAAGCTACAAAATACTGAGTCTGAGTCCAAAACCACGACCAACCAAGACTAAGAACAAGAACAACCAACATACTACATTATTGGTAGCCGTGAACCTCAAAACCAAATTCAAATTGTGTCTGGTTGAGTTTTCCATTTTTGGTCGTATTGACCGTTTTTCACAAATGGAAGCAAGAATCCAGATTTGCCCGGCAGACCTTCTCCCTGATGCTTCATTCCTTCCATCTTCATCTTTGACGAAAAAAAAAAACTAAATGTTAATTCCAATCCATTTGCATGCGAAAAGATACATTGGTTTCGAACTTGTTCGCTGGATGGTTGGTTGTTCTTTTGTGTGATTTTGGTTGTTGTTTTAGTGTATTTATGTTAGGTATCTATATTTTATTCCGTTCGGATGGTGCGATTCCGCTTGGACTTCACATTTGGTACAGAGGAATCTTGTAGAGTTTTTTGGACAATCTTTTTTTGGGCTTGCCATATCTTTTTGAACAAACAGTTGTCAGTTTGGCATTTATATTGAATGGGGTTTATTAGTGCATGCTGATGTGAGCAGAGTGGTTTTCGACGTATTTGGCAAACAAGTAAACACGGAAATCATTTTCATTATGTGGAACACAGTATACCAGTAAGATGTTGGTATGTTTTTGGTGGAATAGAGGTTAATAGTGAAAATGTGGCGCAAGTTTTTAGCACAATTAAAGTTATGATAATAATTCTTTTAGTTATAGTAACATCTGTAATAATAATAACTATACCTGAACTGAACAAGTTGGTGGAAAATCCAGTTAATATATTACTTGACCTTTTTCAATGAGTTGTATGAATCATCCTTAAATGCTATGAAAAAGCCTTTGTATACAGATTCAATTTTAGGTAATCAAGGTCTTATGGTCTACAAGATAAGTTGGTTCGAGGCTTTGCCAATAAACACATTTTTCATTAACTTATTTCACCATTCAACGTAACCCTGACTAGTCACACGATGACAGGGCTGAATTAAGATATTTATTATATCTTTGAAACAGGCCTTCAATTTCCTAAATTGGTGTGAATGAAATTCGTTGTTTGGAACAATTTAGTTGAAGTTGTTAATTTGTTTAAAGCTCAAATGCATACATTGTTTAGAGACTGTGAATCATAATTTTGTATGTGAAGTTCCTTTAATAAAGTCTAAGCGGTGATTGTAGCCAATTGACAGCAGCTGAAATAAAGATGCTTCGCATGACAGCGTGATCGAATAAGAAGCAAGAGAATCGGAGGAAGCCTTCAAGTCAAAAATACCATCTTGGACAAAATACAGCATGACCAACTTAGCTGGTACTGTCATGTACAAAGAAGATGCCATGAAAACCCAGTTCAAAAGGCAATAGCACAAGACGTTCCAACACTATCGCGGAAGAAAGGCAGGCGCAAAAACTCCTGGATGAAACAAATGCAACGACACCTGCATTTAGTTGGCTTCAGGCATGGAACAATCCAAAACCAAGAGGCCTGTCGACGTTTTCTGAGGCAGTTGATTGAGAGAGTTGTGGTCCCCCCGAGATCATGCCAATTGACAATCGCCGGTTAAATGTAGAAGAAGAGGAAAAGGGTGATTGCAGCCATTTAAATGTTACTTCTCGATAGATCTAACTACCAAGAGAAATTTTTGTCTACTATAACTTCTTTGCAAGCAGGTGTCTTCATCATAAATATTCCTCACTTTTGCTTTCTTTGCTAAAAGGAAAAAATCGAATACAAAAAATCAAACTACTAATGTTAAATTAACAAAACGATGATAGAGCACGCGGAAAAATTGCGTTTCGCAATGCTGTCTGTCTGTCCGCGCACCTACAGAATGGATTTTCTTCAAACTTGGTACCTACTGTTTTTGAGTAGTATGCCGAACGTTTTTTGATTTTTTTTTTTCAAAAAATTTTTAATTTTAGTCACGCTACTAAAACTATTTTTCTGGTTTTCTGGAAAACGGTGCAGTTGATATTATCTATATTTTTGATGGCGATGATACTTCAAAAAAGTTTAAACATTATTAAAACCATAATTTTTACAATTTTTTTTCAAATTAAACTTAACTTAATATTTTGAAAACGAATGGGTCAGTTTTTTAAAGCTTGGCTTGATGTAATTTTTATTATTTTGAAGAATAATTAAAAAACTCAAGCTTCGAAGTTAAAGAAACAGCACTTTTCATAAAAATGTCGAAAAAACCATTAAGAACAATATTATTTTTCTCGAACTATTCGACTTTCTCATTATTGGATAAACCTTGTAATATAATTTTGTATGCAGACGCTCTTAAAAGAATTAAATAATACTGCATATGCAAATTATCAAGAAAATCTTTTTCTGATTTTCGAAATTTTTTTGTTGAAAACTGATTTTTCAAAAATGAATTCATGAAATTTTTTGAAATTAAATTTATGTGTTATAAACACATATAATTTCTTTTTCATAAAAAAAAAAAATAATTACAAAAAAAACGCTCTAACGATTATTAATTTTTCCCATAAACTCAGATTAGTTCATGAAATCAACTGGCATCTTCGAAAATGTTCACGAAATTTCATATTCATATGCCAAGTGAACAATTTTCGGAACTTTTTAATTCACTACCAAAGTTGCTTAAAAAAAGATATAAAACATGATAACTTTATTTTATGATAGTTAAGGGTTCCAGGTATGTGGACAACAATCAGTGCCAACTCAAGTGTCCTAATTTAACCACAGCAATGATGCAAACATTGCTTATTGCACTTAGTTGACATCATGTTTCTTTCCAAAACTATTTGACCGATTTAAATAGAGTTTTTGAATTTCGTCTTGTAATACTATAGACTACTTGATTCCAAACTCTTAGCAGAATTGGAAAATGTTTGACCTATTTCTTGATTGTTTCAAAATAACTTAGTTTTTCCTCACTTTTGCTTTCTTTGCTAAAAGGAAAAAATCGAATACAAAAATCAAACTACTAATGTTAAATTAACAAAACGATGATAGAGCACGCGGAAAAATTGCGTTTCGCAATGCTGTCTGTCTGTCCGCGCACCTACAGAATGGATTTTCTTCAAACTTGGTACCTACTGTTTTTGAGTAGTATGCCGAACGTTTTTTGATTTTTTTTTTTCAAAAAATTTTTAATTTTAAAATAAAAAAACTATTTTTCTGGTTTTCTGGAAAACGGTGCAGTTGATATTATCTATATTTTTGATGGCGATGATACTTCAAAAAAGTTTAAACATTATTAAAACCATAATTTTTACAATTTTTTTTCAAATTAAACTTAACTTAATATTTTGAAAACGAATGGGTCAGTTTTTTTAAGCTTGGCTTGATGTAATTTTTTTTATTTTGAAGAATAATTAAAAAACTGCTTCGAAGTTAAAGCAACAGAACTCTTCATAAAAATGTCGAAAAAACCATTAAGAAAAATATTATTTTTCTCGAACTATTCGACTTTCTCATTATTGGATAAACCTTGTAATATAATTTTGTATGCAGACGCTCTTAAAAGAATTAAATAATACTGCATATGCAAATTATCAAGAAAATCTTTTTCTGATTTTCGAAATTTTTTTAATTGAAAACTGATTTTTCAAAAATAAATTCATGAAATTTTTTGAAATTAAATTTATGTGTTATAAACACATATAATTTCTTTTTCATAAAAAAAAATAATTACAAAAAAAAAAAACGCTCTAACAATTATTAATTTTTCCCATAAACTCAGATAAGTTCATGAAATCAACTGGCATCTTCGAAAATGTTCACGAAATTACATTTTTATATGCCAAGTGAACAATTTTCGGAACTTTTTAATTCACTACCACAGTTGCTTAAAAAAAGATATAAACATGATAACTTTATTTTATGATAGTTAAGGGGTCCAAGTACGTGGACAAAAATCAGTGCCAACTCAAGTGTCCTAATTTAACCACAGCAATGATGCAAACATTGCTTATTGAACTTAGTTAACATCATGTTTCTTTCCCAAAACTATTTGACCGATTTAAATCGAGTTTTCGAATTTCGTCTTGTAATACTATAGACTACTTGATTCCAAATTTTTAGCAGAATTGGAAAATGTTTGACTTATTTCTTGAGTGCTTCAAAATAACTTAGTTTTTCAGATTTTTTGTTTTAATTCCTGGTTGGATAGAAACACAAATATAACATGCATGAATTTAAAACTAAAAAGGTCTTGTAGAAAATCTTATAGCAAACAAGTTTATAGTGAATGGTTTTTTCCTAAGTTGCATATTTTCAAAGTTATAAAGGAAAATGTCGAAAAAAATGAGGTGATTTTAACGCTTTTTTCACTGTTGCATTTTTCCTGCAGCGAGCACAGATTTTCGAAGTTGCAAACTTAGCCTACAGACTACTCTAAAATGCCGCAACAACATATCAAAAATGCAACACTACATTGCGCTTTGCGAATTTAAATAATAATAATATGCATCTACCTACTAAATTGAAAAAGAATTTCTTGACTTAGCATTTTTTTTTTAACTTATAATTTTGGTTTACACTTTAAACAATACTGGAAGAAATATTTTTTCTTAAACCAAAAATAATGGTATCTACCATACAAATGTTAAAAAACCGTTTAAAAAAAAACTAATTTTCTCGAAATCGGCTATAACGATTTCGAAAAAAATAATGTGCTCTCTATAAGTGCAACCTATTTTGAAGATAAACATAATTATTTAACTTTGCATTGTTAAAGTATAGTAACAATCCCATAGAACCATTTCCCATTTTGTCGACTTTCTCCGGGCCTAACCCTTTCCACAGTTGGTATCCTTAAATGCATTTCATTAGAAAATATAAGATTTAGTTGAACAAAAACAGGTATCTATCTATCCAGCGGGAAATATCGTCCCCAATAAATTTTATAGCTGAATTCTTCAATCAATTAACTAGCCAAATAATAAAAGGAAACGTCATGCAATGATTTAGTGAGTGAAGAGTCATGCAAGGTTTCCTTAGTTCATAGATTTGAACCCACTTTCTGCTTTGTGTTTAGAAAACAACCCTTTGCTTTTGATAGGGAAAATTATGCGATGAAAAAACTGTTGAAAAGTCCACTCATATGCTTTGTAAAGTTTGCACCGTGTGTGTGTTTTGATAGAAGTTGATTTTTTTGTGTTCTCTGTGTTGACATAGTCTCCTGACAGTAAATATTATAAGAGGACTTGTGAATTTCCATTATAATGAGGCAACCTCAGACTGTCTCAAAGTATTTCAGGTTGTTGGTTAATCACCAGTCACCACTTCGCATAAGTGAATAAACAACTACCACTAATCTTGTGATTTGATAATTGAATTTTCATTACCATTTTCATCGAAAACATTGAACTGATGAATAAGCCACATACATTTATGTAGTGAATTCATAGATAATGCAACCACCATGTTTTTCATCATCTGTGTCGGTGAATAAACAACTTCCAACGAAGTAGTGATAGTGATTTCGTTGGTGAATTTTCATCGGATTTTCAGCATGTTCTTCCCGCGTAGGACATGCCCATGTTAATTTCATCAAAAGGAATCAGTTGAAAAGTGGACGGTGCAGCTGCCATTCCTCAAAGAAAAAGCTGATTTTTCCTCAATGAATTTTTTTAATTTTTCCCGCTGGGTAACTGCATGTCACGGTATTGTTGAAACTTTTATAGTGTACATTTTTAACACATAAACATTAGGTAGAAAATGTTTATATATATAATTACTTGCGAACCCCAAAAATTCATGAAAACATGTTACATTAAATTTAAAATTAAGCAGTGATACAAAGATTCGCATTTGACAGAGGCCCAGTGTGCCTTTTCGTGGAAAAGATATTTTTACAAAAAAACAAAAAAAATGAGTATTAATATCTCTCATGATATGTAATGTATAAATTTTGATATGTAATTAAATTTTGTAAAGAAAAGCTTGTTAGAAGTTTTGATTAAATAACTCATGTCTCATTTTATTATTAGGTACTCTAATTTTAAGGAAACTTACACAACTTAAGATTTTGCAGTTCAGTTAGTTAGTTTCAAAATTGTGTACAGATATAACAGGTTAATATTACGGTTGTGGAAAAGAGTGAGTTTCAAGTATCAACACAATATACGATACATGATTTTAGTGGTGAGGAAAAAGTTTCAACAAGGTAGAAAGATATACGATGAACCAAATTTCATGATCGAAATTTACAGCAAAAAATACTACAATGTCCCAAACAGTTTTGGTCATTTCTAAAACAAAATACGAAAGACTACCTTGTCCTCGGTTCAAACCCTGATCTTCGACTATACTCATTTTGTCAGCTTACTAGATAAGGCCTATTTGCTTGCAGCACAGTTTACTGTTTAATCGACGCTGCTATTTCCTACTGTTATTTTTGATATTTTTGAGGACTCTTTTGATTCTTGGTAAACATGCCAATTGAAACATTAATACCAAATTTCATTAATATCCCATTATCTTAAAATGGGTTTGGGTAATATTTTACTTGTTGTATTTAAACAAAGTCATTACTCTATAAAAAGGACTTTAACTTTCTACAGGATACATGTAACAATAATTAATAATAAGTTTAACTATATGCCTGTAAGACCTTAGGTCTTTTAAATGCAATGCACGGCACTAGTTAGAAGAAATAGAAGGAAAGGAAAGATTTTTGTTGGCACAGTGGATTGAGAATTAGATGTTAATTATTTCATGAAATTCCACGGGTCGCATCCCATTGAAACTGGGGAATATAGAAAAGAATATTCTACCTCCAGGTTAGAGGTCAAACACTATATCCACTGTGCCATTGCTGAAGAGCACCCATAAAACATGTGTCAATGATTGGAATGCATTATAATAAATTTTTCTGCTTGATAAACTCCCGCATCCCCCTCCCTCTCCACGCTTTTTAAATGCGTCTATACAAAAAGCCAATTTGGGCACTTTGGGGCTCTTTGGATATGTTGTACAGGAGGGAATTCTGCGTCTATACCAGCAATAAAATTTCATGAATTAATTTGTTCCCGGTCAGATCCTATCTTTCTCAGACTACATGGTTTATCCCACCGAACAGTGGACAAATCTCTTTTTTTTTCGTTTTGGAGAAAGTAAGATTATTTTAAAAGCATTTGATAGGGTTTAGTAGCAAGCTCTATTATCGAAAATGCGTGAATTTCTCTTCTTCGTTGGATTAAAAATTAGCTTTCGGACCTATCAATATAAGTTGTGTGGTAAGGTTTTCAGTCAGATATCTACAAAAATAAATGCTGGTGTGCCCCAGGGATCTGTTTTGTCTCCGACCCTCTTCATAATATTAATATTATGAAGAGGGTCGGAGACAAAACAGATCAAGAGAACAAAACGATCTTTTAATGGAAACTTCTAATCCACTAAACTGTTTTCCTGACAACAGTACCCTCAGATTTTCATATTCGCTTCTAGATTCACATCCATGTCTTTCGGATGTGGAACTTCAACGGCAGCGTATTAAACTCTGATCTCGACAGTATTGTCTAATGTGGATAAAAAACCGTGTAGAATTTAATGCTTCTAAAACTCAATGCTGTCTCCTGTCGTTAAAATGGAACCCACCCTTAATGCTGCTATCCATGAGCGGCACTTGCATAGTGGAAATTGTATACAGGTTTCAGTCCTCGGTATGTGTGTCACACACCACCTTTTATGGAACGACCACACATTTAACATCGCCAAAAATGCTGCCAAGAGTGTTAAGGTTTTCTGCGTCGCGTCGATACAAGACATTTTTCATGCCTTTCGTTATTTTACCTTTATTTCAACAAACAGTGCTGTATAGTGAAATAGCCAGTTGTATTCCTCCCCTTAAACAATTCAACCGTAATTCTCGCGCTTCTAGGAATGCCCATCGATTTACCCTTGCCCAACTTTGGAGGTATGTACTGTTAAGTACAGAGATTCTTTCTTTAGTCGTACTACTCGAATGTGGAATGCTCTTCCCAGCCCAATTTTTTCCTCCCATTGTGATCTTCAGACATTCAAAACTAATGAGCATCCGTTTCCCCTTTTAAAGCCCCTCCAACCTACCTAATGGCTCGTCCTGTGTCTATCATTTTAAGGATAGTCATAACCCTTTTAGTGTGCGCTTGATAAAAAAAATGATTTTAAAGCCTCAACTACATAGACCTGCCTTTGTACAAAAGTACAAAAGTGAGAAATTAAAATGCTCGCTAAAGAAACATGCTTGAAAAAAAAACATATGAAAATTGTTCTGACATATAAATTAAACCACCATGCCCAATTCTCCATTGTTTTTTTGCAAGGGGGTGTCTTCAGCATAGATATTTATTTCTCACTTTTGTACTTTTGTACATAAGTAGGCCTATGTAGTTAAGCCTTAATGGTGAATTTTTGTAACAGAAGTATAAAGAATTCTTACACTAATTTGAAAAAAAATCATTGTTTGAAAAATTTTAATTCTATCCACACGAAGATAACAACATCTCACACCTATGTATACCTACAAATATATTTGGATTCTTGAATCCAATATTTTAAGAAATCAAAAGAAAAGAGCTTATAAAACAAAATAATTTATTTTATTAATATAAAAGATTTAAAGCGAAACGAGTTGTTATTAGTAACTAAGGAATAACTTGAATGAAAAAAAAATAAGAATTTTTTTAGAATATTTTAGAATTTTACAAATAACGTTTAAAACAAAATACGATGTTTTTGAATATCAAAACTAGAGTTAAATATGAACAAGTGTTATAAATATTTGAGTAAAAAATTCAACGTTGAAGTTGAAGTGCATGTGCATGAACTATACCGCCACATAGGCCCTCCAGAAGTTTTCTGCACTTAGTGGAATCGTTGTGGAAAGCATACATGACGTCCGGAACGGGTGCGGAAAGACTGAGGTGATGTATGATGTGGCGGTTGTATATTAGAAGTGGAAACCTGTGACGGATTATCGTCCTCTTGGGTGGCTTCTAAATATGCTGGTTTCAATCTGTCTATTGAGATTTTGATAATACGTCCTCGGACATCCAGAGTGAAATACTTGTCATGTCGTAGAATTATTTTGTAAGGCCCCTCATACGGTGGGACTATCGAAGCTTTAACTGAATCGTTTCGGACAAATGCGTGTGTCGATGTTTTAAGATCTTTATGAACAAATGGACGTTGACATGAGTGCCATGCTGTCTGCTGCGGCCTGCAATTTTGCATCATTTTTCGAAGGTCAGAGATAAAATCATTTTGAGGGCGGTTGTCCTGTGTAGGTGCTAGCAAGTCAGCTGGAAGACGAAGTACAGTGCCATATACCATCTCTGCTGGTGTTGCTCCAATGTCTTCTTTAACGGTTGACCGGAGACCTAAAAGGATTAGAGGGAGACGTTTAATCCAATTTGTAGAATCGCTACAGTTTATTGCCGCTTTCAGGGTTCGATGAAACCGCTCTACAATTCCATTTGACTGTGGGTGGTAGGAGGTTGTCATCGTGTGATTCGTTCCTAAACATTTGCACAGTTCAGAAAAAATAGATGAGGTAAATTGTCTACCCTGGTCAGATGTAATTTGTGATGGAGTTCCGAAACGAGCGATCCAACCAGAGATAAGGGCGTTTGCGCAATTAACTGCGGTCATGTCCACCATCGGGTACGCTTCTGGCCATCTAGTAAATCGGTCTATGACAGTGAGCAGATAACGATAGCCATTTGAAGGTGGAAAAGGTCCTAAAATATCGATGTTTATGCTGGCGAAGCGTTGATCGGGCATTGGGTAGTGTTGGAGTTGAGATTTTGAATGGCGATGAACTTTGGTTTGCTGGCAAGCTATGCACGTTTTCGCAAAATTTGAGGACTGCTGACGAATTTTTGGCCAAACGAATCGTTCAGCCATAAGGCGCGCTGACGCACGACAGCCTGGGTGCGAAAGGTTGTGAGTTGCATCAAAGAACGACTTGCGTAGCTCTTTTGTAATAAAAGGTCGAACTCGATTGTGCGATGTGTCACAGTAAATCGGTTTCTCTATGTTCGGGAATGAAAACGAGGTCAGTTGAAGTGAATGCGAAGGATTACCTGAGAGCATTTGTTGGAGTTCAGCGTCCGATTCTTGAGATTTTGCCAGTTTTGTGTAAAGGTCTTCTTTGGCATCCATCGAGTCAATCCGTGATAGCAGGTCTGCTGCGTGATTATCTTCACCTTTTATGTGTCGGATGTCAGTGGTAAATTCGCTGATAAATGACAAATAATTTGTTTGTCGAGCAGAAGATTTTTCAGGACGTTGGCGAAAAGCAAAAATAAGTGGCTTATGATCCGTTTCGATGTGAAAAGTTCGACCTTCTAGCAGGTCTCGAAAATGTTGAACTGCCAAATACATCGCCGTGAGTTCTCGGTCGTATGTAGAGTATTGTTGCTGTGCAGAAGAAAACTTTTTAGAAAAAACTCCAAGCGGTTCAGCTACGTTGTCAACAAATTGATGAAGGGCCGCACCTGCAGCTATATTCGATGCGTCTGTAATAAGGACCAGTTTTGCATTTGCCACGGGATGTGACAGTTTTACTGCATGAGTCAAGAGATGACGGCAAACATCAAATGCTTTTATTGTTAAGTCGGTCCATATTAGAGGTGTTTTGTCATTTTTTTTGTTACCTGGAGCCATTGCCAATAATGGAATCTGAGAACTTACGGCATGTGGAATGAACTTTCGGTAAAAGTTAATAGTCGCTATGAAACCCTTGAGCTGTTTAACGTTTTCTGGACGCTTAATCCGTTGGATTGCTTCAATTCGAGATGTAAGCGGCGCTATTCCGTGTTGAGTGATGAGATGGCCAAGGAACTCCAATTCTGACTGTCCGAAAATACACTTTGCAACATTAATAGCTAAATTGTGGTTCGAGAGCCTTTTGAAAACTTCCAGCAGGTGATTGTGTTGTTCTTCAATGTCTATTGAAGCTACACAAATATCGTCCATGTACGAAAATACAAACTCAAGTCCACGTAGAACTTCATGAACCAAGCGTTGAAGCGTCTGTGCTGCATTGCACAGCCCAAATGTCATATGCGTAAACTCGTACAATCCAAATGGCGTAATGATGGCGGTCTTGTGGACGTCGTCCGGATTAATTGGTACCTGGTGGAATGCCTTTTGTAAATCAATTTTTGAAAAAATTGTCTTACCATGCAGGATGTTGGTGAAGTCGTGTAAGTATGGTAACGGATATCGATCTGGCAAGGTTATTGCATTTAAGCCTCTATAGTCTCCACAAGGCCGCCATGAACCATCTGGTTTTTGAACCATGTGGAGTGGGCTTGACCAATTTGATTTTGAAGGACGGCATATTCCGGCTTGCATGAGCAACTCGAATTCTTTTTTGGCAGCATTTAGTTTGTCAGGCGCTAAGCGGCGAGCTCGAGCTGAACAGGGTGGGCCGTTTGTCTCTATAAAATGTAATGCCTTGGAGTTCGTAGATGCACCGGGTGGTGCAAGCCGCGTGATGTTGGGAAACTTCAATATGATATTGGCAAAAGGACCGTTTCGGTTGATGAGTTGTGGAGATGGTACATGGCTAGAAATAGCTGAGAGCGACATTGAAGTTACCTTTGTTCGGGAATCGACCAAGCGAGATCTCTTTACATCAACCATTAAATCATGATGTTTCAAGAAATCTGCACCAATAATGTGAGAGGTGACATCAGCGACAATAAAGGTCCAAACGAATGGGCGACGAAGACCAAGATTGAGTTCATGTGTAACCTCTCCATATACCTTGATAGGAGAACCATTGACGGCGAAAAGTTGAAGTGAAGTTGGGCGAATATTTTTGAATGATGGCGATGGTGGTAAACAGGACACTTCAGCGCCGGTGTCGATAAGGAAAGGCGTGTTGGTTAATTGTTCGTGTATGCGTAGTCGGTTGATCAAAGCTGAAGGTCGCTGTAGCTGACGTGTTGCTTCGGAAACATTGAGTCATTGCTGGTTTGACTGCGACACAGTCGTTGATGCACGTCGAAATCGGCATGGTGGACGACAGTTTAAAGCTTTGTTGCCGAAGGTACGATGAAAGTAACAATCATCAAATTGTTCAATAGATGCATCTCGTCTACGCTGGCTTGATGCTCGAGGCTGGAACGGGCGTGATGGTGTGCGATTACGTGTTTGGCGAGTTTGGCGTGGTTGGTTTCGATGAGCCAGCAATCTAGAAAATTCCGAAACAAGCTGAGAGACGTCAGATGAGGGCGATGGAACATCAAGTTGGACTTCGCTGTTCCCTATTGATGTATTTTGAGGAGCTACAGCGTTGAGTTGGCGAAGATCGATGCTCTCCATAACTGTATCAGCTATTTGCGTTTTTTCGGCTGCTGAGCCTTTAACCATGATGGCGACGGTCTGTACTGAAGGAGGGAGGCGAGCAGCCCACAGATCCAGGAGAACTTGTTCACTTAGAGCTCCTTTTGCAGCCTGGGCCATCTCGTAGTAAAGTTGACTAGGTTTTCGGTCTCCAAGAGGCATGTCATGTAATACGCGACGAAGACGCTTTTGTTGGCTATCAGCAAAGTAATTGCTCAAATGAACCTTAATGTACTCATATTTTTCTTGATTTGGAGCAGCGTCGATGATAGGTCTTAGCTCTGTTATGCGCGCAGGAGGCAACTGTGAGCATACGGTGTCGAATTTTCTTGAGTCTTGGCTAATTCCTGATGCTCGAAAAAAGAAATTCAAAAGGTAGAACCAATTATCGACATCAGATTCGACGAATGAGGGCATCTGAAGACGGACAAAATAGTTTGCTGATACCTCCATTTGTTGAATGTTGTTCTCAGGTGGAACATCTCCAGCGGGGGCGTTGTCTTGAATTTCTTCGTTAGGCATCACGTCGGGGTCACCAATTTGGATTCTTGAATCCAATATTTTAAGAAATCAAAAGAAAAGAGCTTATAAAACAAAATAATTTATTTTATTAATATAAAAGATTTAAAGCGAAACGAGTTGTTATTAGTAACTAAGGAATAACTTGAATGAAAAAAAAATAAGAATTTTTTTAGAATATTTTAGAATTTTACAAATAACGTTTAAAACAAAATACGATGTTTTTGAATATCAAAACTAGAGTTAAATATGAACAAGTGTTATAAATATTTGAGTAAAAAATTCAACGTTGAAGTTGAAGTGCATGTGCATGAACTATACCGCCACATATATATACCCAAGTGATGCTTGCATGTAGTTGGCCCACCAACTATTGAGTTGAGCAAAACTGTTAATTGCAATCGTTTGTACATCGTTTGTCTACGTTTGTACTAGTTTTAGATTCGTTTGTACACTCACCGTTTTTTTTATATAGCCACTTCAAAAAAATTTACGGAGTTTGGCCCACCAACTATAACGCTCGAAAAATCTGGAAATGCAGTTCGATAGATAATCGTTTGTCTATGTTTGTCTTTTTTTTTTCGTTTGTATACGTCCCAAATTTTTTTGACAAAAAAATTTTTTTTAACCAAATTTTATTAAAATTTTAAAACATATGCATTCGTTTGTCTCTTTTTTATAATGATTTTTCATCGTGTTATTTTTTTTAATTTGTATTTATTTCTATTTTTAATTAATTATTACTTTTTTGGGACATGTAGTTGGCCCACCAACTATAACGCTCGAAAAATCTAAAAACGCAGTTCGATAGAAAATCGTTTGTCTATGTTTGTCTTTTTTTTTTTCGTTTATATACGTCCCAAATTTTTTTGACAAAAAATTTTTTTTTAACCAAATTTGATTAAAATTTTTAAACATATGCATTCGTTTGTCTCTTTTTTATACTGATTTTCCATCGTGTTAGTTTTTTTAATTTGTATTTATTTCTATTTTCAATTAATTATTACTTTTTTTGGGACATATAGTTGGCCCACCAACTATAACGCTCGAAAAATCTAAAAACGCAGTTCGATAGAAAATCGTTTGTCTATGTTTGTCTTTTTTTTTTTCGTTTGTATACGTCCCAAATTTTTTTGATAAAAAAAATTTTTATAACCAAATTTTATTAAAATTTTTAAACATATGCATTCGTTTGTCTCTTTTTATAATGATTTTCCATCGTGTTAATTTTTTAATTTGTATTTATTTCTATTTTTAATTAGTCATTACTTTTTTTGGGACATGTAGTTGGCCCACCAACTGCATTCTCTTTTATTTGGGTATCCACAGTTTCAACTTGTATTCGAAATTGCGATAATTAAGACTTTATCCTTTTTTTCTATTCTTTTTAAGGAGTGCCCTGCATTTAGGCTGCATTTAAAAAGACTTAAGTTACACCTTGAGTATATTATTTATTCAGTTAAAATAATTAAAAAAACCCAAAAAAAAATAATTCTAATTCTATAGGTACTTGTTCATTAACTTGAACTTTGCCGTCGGC